>QUSF01000001.1:3559348-4307045 GCA_003676055.1 Chloebia gouldiae
GGAAAAGAAAAGAAAAGAAAAGAAAAGAAAAGAAAAGAAAAGAAAAGAAAAGAAAGAAAAGAAAAAGAAAGCCCTGTCACATTAATTTCCATTCTAGCTCCAGATTTGTTCTGGTTCCATATTTTGATTCCTTCTTATCTCATACATTCACTGTAAGCAGTGTCATTAAGAATCAAGTGAGTATAATTTGAAGATGTTGAATATCTCACACAATCAAGCTGTAATGTGTGATTTGATTTCCACCTTTACTTTTTGTGATTAATATTATACTCTAAAGAGAGATCTGTTGATTGATATCAGCCAAATTAATCAGAAATTGAGGGTGTCATAATAATCAGTCCCAGGAAAAAATCCCTTCAGAAAAAAAGGCTGGTAGAGCAAGATCATGGCAAAATGCTTTTTTTGTTTGTTTGGGTTTTTTTTTGTTGTTATTTTGTAGTATCAAATTTTAAAATACCCACGTGTTTTTATTAAAGAATCCAGGTGCTATACATGTCATAGTGAAGTTCTGCATTATCTGTGTGCCCTTTCCAGTTTACAGAAAAAACAACTCTGAGCAATTTTGTTGATTCTTTTCTTTCAATAAAGTTCAAAAAGGAACCTCTTTCAACGTGATCAACAGAATGATGTTTTACATCGATTTTTAAATTATAGCACTTTTCCTTCTGTAATGAAAACATTTTATCTATGCAAATGTAAAAAACACAAAATACATTTTCATTGTCAAATCTCTTCAGGTGGACTTCCTGTTCTCCAAATTAACTAGTGAAGTGCCACTTTTTCTTACTTAGGTAAAAGCAAGTGTCTTGAAAAAATTGAAGTGTCAGAGTCCCAACTTCTAGTAAGAGGCTAAGGTGTCAGTTTGAAGATACATATGTTATCCCCTGCTACTTGAAATATGCTCAGAAGTAAATTTGCCTTGAGACTGTGAAAGGCATTAACAGCACCAGCACATCCATGCCTAATTTAGGAGGCTAGTCTCCACTCCCAGTGTAGACAGTGCAGACAAATAAGTCCTTCAGCATCATTTGGAATTCAAACTCAAGAAAGTATTGACTGCATTCAAACCAGCTATCTATATTAGCCAACTCATTGCTTAGACTCCGTCTGAAGTCATTGAAAAGGAGTAAGCATATGGACAGCTACAAGAAGGACCCCACATTAAGTTGCTGCTTGCAATCTCTCTCAAGGATATTATGAAGAATGACCTACTATGAATGAGGCATAAGCTTCTGCAAAATCTTTCCCCATTTTGTTAACTTCTTAGTTAATTTTCAATTTGCTAATTTAAATTAAGGTTTGGTTATTTTGTTGTTTTTTTTTTCCTCAGCAGCCTGGACCTAGACATATTCCACCTATGCATCACAACATTGCCATACTTTTGTACTGGAAACATGCCTATTTTAGAAAAGTTAGTTTGGTTTTGAAAATAAACTGTGCTATCATATTCTAGCAGGCTTGAGTACTCAATTGAACATCTCTCAGTACGAACTTTGGAAGTGAGCATATAAAGTCAGATTTTTGGAAAAGGAGATTGAGTAGTGAATAGTACAATGCTCTTTCAGTATGCTGCCTTCCTGTATGTGATATTTTAAGGGTATTAAGGCTTACTCCCTAAAGGAAAGATTAAAAATACTAATGAGCTAAACAATACTAGACCTATTAACACATTTCTTTTTGTAAGAAAGCATCAGTATTCTGGCAAATGCAGCTCAAAAAGTGTACTAGGCATAATATACAGAAAATAACACTTAGCTGTTATTTGTCAAAACAAAATTCAAAGTTCTTTATAGGAAAGGGAAGTCTCAAGTGTCATTACTCATACAGAGTGCAGAAATTGAGGTACATAGACATAAGGTGACAGCTTATAAGAAAAAAAAATGTAAATGATGCTGCAAATGCAGTCTCAAATCCCTATACAATGAACTAATGTCTACGTCTTTCCTTGATTTATATTGCCTTCTTGGTAACAAACATATGCATAAAGCATGCATATAAACCTTAGACTATGTCCCCCCTTTGCCCGTGCTTGTCTTCCCTAACTTTATTTGTGTAGCTTACAGGATAAATCACCAGAGCAGCTTGAGACCTCCAAGAGGTTTTTTGGAACCTAACTGATACTCACAGCACCCGAAAAGAGAAAAGGAAGAGACAAAGAGGAAGAGAAGCAGGGAGAAAAAGAGAAAGAAATAAATTAATAACAAAAAAAAAATAAAAATCAGACGATTCTGATTTTGTTGAGGTCTTCTTCCATTTATAATTTCAACACCTTAAACCAACTTCTAGTTAAATATAACCTGATGTTCCTGTTTATCTTTACAGGATATATTTAATGAAATTGCTAAATATTGTACCTATTTAGGGACTCTAAATGCCTCAGTCCTTGAGAAAATAAATGGAAAAACTATTAAGGAAAATGGACTTTTAAAGCATTACCCACACTGAATTTTTCTTTTTTTTTCTGTTTATTGTTTACACTTTTTATCATTAGATTTAATATCAGAGAGACAGTGGTATCTAAGTTACTAACACAGTGTCATGTCAGTAGTGCATATATATATATACATATATATATACACACACACACACACACACACATATATATATATATAATTTATTCTGTCCTTAAACTATCCTAAACATGTTTCATTGATGAGAGGTAGACATAGGAAATGACCAGAGGAACATATTTGTAATATATTCAATATAATCACTTGCAGTCCAACAGTTTCCATCATCATCATACTTAACAACCTTACTGGATAACTTCCTTTGCCAGCTGAGCTGATATCACATAATTAACACAAAGATCTACAAATTAGACAATTGAACAGACATAGATACACAAATACATATTCCAACTGAGTGCCTATTCTGAATTCTGTATATTTGCTTGTAAAAAATGCCATTTGGCATTTGCAAATTGCACAATGCTTCTCTGTAAGTAAAGTGTTTTTCCTGTTTAATTAGATGACTCCTATAATTAAATTGCTCATCAGAATAGTTACTCATATTATACTCACTTTTTTTCCTATATGTATTATGAGGGCTAAAAAGGATATCTCCTTCAACAAATCACCTCAGCATCATAACAGGGATGAAAAGCATTAAATGAATTCAAAGTTTGTGGAACTGGGAAAAGGCTCCACACTCTATATCCTTGCTGTCTTTCTTGGGAGGAAGCACTTTAATGTCAGGGAAAAAACCAACAGTATTCTGTGGAGTCTGGAGTTGTATACACTCCAGTAAAAAGCACAGAGAAACCTCAATTTTTTTAAATATAGTAATACCAGATAGAGGTTTTTTCACTCTTGATATTGACACTGAAGAAAGATTTAAATGTTAATAAATAAATACATTATATATATGTATATGTGTAAATATATATAAAGCATATATATAAAGTTGCCCTTGCAATACTTCCTGAAAGAAAACTAGCTGATGAATTGTGGATACCCAGATCCAGGGGGACCAGTCAAAAACTCCTCTCATGGGAATATGTAGAAGAAGAACGTTCATGTTGTTGCTCCCTCTGGGAAAGTTTGATTACACTAAGTTGGAATATTTTCAGGCAAGAAAGTGTGAAATACTAGGAAAAACAGTGTAAAAGAGAAAAATCTTTGTCTCCTTAGCCATTTTTGATAGTTTTTCTACCAGTCGAACTGCAAAAGTATAAAAAAAGGGTTTTTTTTGTATTTTGTAAGAAGTTTTCATCTACAATCAAATAATTATTTGTTATTTTCTACCTCAAGGGGTAAAAAAATTAAAAGCAGAATATATTCTATTTCCATAGGACCTAGTCCTTATTCCAGAGGATTTATTTCATTATATTTCTACAAATGAAAAAACATTTTAAGGAAAAAACCCCCATGCTTTCATGAGACTCTCTATTCATGTAAAGTTTGATTAAAAAAATCTTGAAATCTAGATAAAGTGATGTTCTTTTCACAGTGTGACTGTGAAATTATTTTCCATAGGGATGAAATCATGCAGTGGAGTACATCTAGATTTTACCACGTGACTTCGAGTTCTTGTAGGTTACAGTAGGATGTCAGTAATCTGTGTTTCCCTTACCTAGTGCTGTTATATGACTCTGTGACTAAACTTTCCATTTGGAATGATGGCTACATGGGTGTAGGAGGCTAGGAATTGTCAACACTGTCCTACCAGCATTATTCTAGTTGCTGATGAAAAGATTTTTTTCTCAAAAATAATCTCTCCAATAATCTCTTTTAAATACTAAAAAAAAAGCAGCCATACTCATGATCTCTGGATTTTACTGTCCAGGTAGGATTTTTACAATTCCCTATTTGTATGTCTCTCTCAGAATGCTGTCAATAAATTCTAGCTCATTTGGAATGTAACTGCTTAGGTATTCACCCAGATTAAAAGGACTTGTATCTTTTCAATCTAGCTGCATTGCACTGTCTTACCATTTGACAGCATATTGATTTTTATTTATTAACTGTCTATTATTGTTTATTAGATAGTGTTCCATCATAGCCTTCTTGGATGATAAATACTTGCTCTCCTGACTGTTTATAATTATCCATTTTAGGTGACTGGCTGCTGGGGATAGAATATTAGCTTTTTATGGATTAAAATGCTAAGATTATTGATGGAAATGAAAACTCCCAGTTTTATCAGTTTCAAAAAGCAAAGAGAATAACCCATGGCCAATTTATGGTGAAGAATTAAATCAGTCCATTCTAGGAAGTATTCTGGACCATACAGGAGTAGAAATCACTGTGTGACAACCCAACCCTTTGAGCACAGGTGGCTTCTCTGTTAATTATTACAGTTACAGCACTATTCCTCTGGCATTCTAGATATAATATGACCTGGTTATTAACCTTTCTATAGAAAACTGTTTGGCCAGTTGTTTTTATTGGATGTCTAATATAGTTTACAACAGTAGTTCTTGGGCACTTTGCTGAAAGGTGAAAGGAAAGCACCTGGTAGAACTTGAGCCTTAACCTTACAGAGGGAAAAATAACACATTATAAAACAAAATTTGGTAGTGCATGGTTTCCTACAGACAACTATGCTAGAATTCTTCTCATTGGAATTAAAGATGTATATGACTTTCATAGCTAGTAAAAGTTTCTAGTCTCTTACTACATATTCTGGACCTTTATGTAATATAATTACAGGGAATCAGAATTTATCAATAAATAAGTTGACAATGCTGCTGAAGTTGGATAGACCTTTATCTCTAATATTTTTGGATAGTTATGCTCACTGTTTAAATCTTTGCTTGGTTTTTTCAGAGGTTTATCTTGTAATAATTAAATACAAAATAATTATTCTACCTTTGTCTTTTGCTGGAGAATGAGAGCCTCTTCCCAGAAAAAAAAATTAATATTATGCTTCAAGACTAGGTTTTAGAGAGAGTGATATCAGAAAAAAAATAATTTTAATAATTTTATAAGCCTACTTTAATGTCTTTCAACATTATTAATGTAAATTTCTCAGAAAGTTTAAGAAATATACTCATAAATTAACCTCCACTAGATAGAAGATAATATGAAGAGACTAGTCAGGGAAAAGATCCAAACACTGCTTAAAGCAGCATAATTTTTCTGAATTGCTCAAGGATTCACACTATCTAGATTACAAAAATGTAGTGAATTGTTTATTGGATGGTAAGAACAGAGACAGAAGTTGACTTTTATTCTTCTCTTATGCTGTTACTCTATTCTACATGTGATGTAGAATAGGTTCCTCTGATGGAAAACCAGCCGATTTCCTGTATTGGATTCATGCTGATTTTACAGATACTCTTTTACACCCCACAAGAGACACAATTAGACTTGAAAAATAAGGACAGGCACTTATAAAATCCAGATAGTTGTAGCATGCAAATGCCTGATGACATTATGTCTTAGGAAAAAAAGTTGAACATTTGGAAGTATAGGGTCTTGCAGCCAGGGAGGAATAACCACAGGTACCAGCACCTGTTGGAAAGCAGCTCTGTGGAAAAGAATCTGGGGGTCCTGGTGGACAAGCTGTCCATGAGCCCTTGTGTCAGCAAGGCAAATGGGATTCTGGGTGTCATTAGGAAGAGTGAAGCCAGCAGCTTAAGGAAGGTTATCAATACTCTCCCTCCACTCAGCCCAGGTGGAGCTGCATCTGGAGTGTTCTGTTCAGTTTTGGGGTCCCCCGTTCAAAAGAAAAAAATGAACTAGTGAAGAGTGTCCAGCAAAGTTTTACAAAGATGCATAAGAGGTGGGAACATCTCTCTTATGAGGAAAGGCTGAGAGAGTTGGGCCTGTTGAGCCTTGAGAAAAAACATCTGAGAGGGAACTTCACCAATGTCTCTAAAAATCTGAAGGGAGGGTGCCAAGAGAATGGAGCCAGGCTCTCCTCGGTGGTGCCCAGCAAAGGACAAGGGACGTTGGGCTCAAACTGAGACACTGAATCTCAATATGAGGAAAATCTTCTTTATATTAAGAGTGCCTAAGAACTGGAAGACGCTGCCCAGAGAGGATGTACAGTCTCTTTATCTGGAGGTATTCAAACCCTGCCTGGACACAATTCTGTGCAAGCTCCTTCCAGAACCTGCCTTAGCAGGGGGGTTGAAGAGTGAGCTCCAGAATATTCCCACCTTCCAAACACCACCATTCTGTGACTCTGTGAAATACAGAAATAACAACACTGAAATTAGGTGATACAAAATAGCACACTTAAACCTCAGTAGAAAGACAGATTTCTCATCCAAAGTCAGAGGCCCCTCTCTAGAGATTAGCATGGTATTTGTGGAAAATAAGGTGAAGAACAATGTAAAAAAAAAAAAAATTAACCACTTCAAAGTAGCATCACTTATAATTTCTCAGCATATCATGCAGTAAGTTGCTTATATTGATACCCAAGACACTTTCTAACTTCCACATAATCCAGTATGATTTATTACTGCTTTACTGTGTCACTCACTCATCTGCTTGCAAATTGAATCTTTTTATGTCCACACAACAAGAAGCCAAAGCCTTTAGCGTATGCATACTTTCCATGAAATTTTCCTGGAAAAAGGAAAGATTATTTTATACCACATAAATATTATTAATGTTTTCTATAATAAGTTGATTTCTCTTCTATTTCCACTTTCCAAAAGAGAAATTAAAAATATTTAGAACCCTTTACATTACGTGCAGATCTGAACTAAAAAGTGGATACAAACACAGTTTTGTTCATAAGGGAAAATATTTAATATGGAAAACTGATATGCTGGGATTAGTTTCTGTATGAAAGTGCCTTTGGCTGCAACCTTTCTGGTTTTCTAAGTACAGTGCACAACAGTTTTGTCAGACCCTTCTCAAGCCTACAAAAGGGTCATGGTCTTGATTTCCAGTAATATATTGACTCAGGGAATCCATTCTGGAAATAACTTTCAGAAGGGATTGTTACAGGAAAATTAAAAGTAGATTACTGTATTTGAGGTAAGTCATTTGAGGTAAGTCCTGTGATGCTGCTTTTGGCTTTCTGATGAATATAATCCAAAAGTTCCACTTGAAATCTTTTTTACCTGGCACAGACACACCTGTACTGTTAAAGCATATCTGTGGAATAATTATTGAAGGCAAACATAATAGGGGAATAAATGTTGTTGGAAAAAAAAATGTTTAAAATTTAAAGCACTCCCTTGGAAAAATTATATTTGCTGAAGAATCATTCCCTGATGCCAAAAGTGGAAGCCATTAAACCATTGTCCTTTAACAAAGGGGTCTTGGTGGGAGCTTGCCTGTGCAATTTTTCTCTCCATTTTTATGACCTGATTTGAAGGAAGCTTATTTTGGCTTTTTGATATCTGCCTGTATTTCATTCCTACATTATTGTTTGGCTTTTGGTTCAAGGGCCTTATGTCCTCTGCATATGACTGTTTCTGGCATATAGCTGCCTCAGTGTTTTAGAATTATTGCCTAAAACTTAGGAACTGCTGCAATGGATTAAACAAGTCATTTTTCTAAGCAGGTCAGACCTGCTGGCCTTATATTAATATTGCTGAAAGAAGTAGGTATTCAGAATTCAAACATGTCTGAATTCAAGTCTCTCATGGATGATGTTTTGCACAACAAAAGAAAAAAAAAAAAAGAAAGAGTTTTAAACTTGCCTTTCAGCCTCAAGATTAACCATTTATAACACTTCTCTCAAATTAAACCTGTAAAGCAGTGAGGCTATATGGAATGTGCATTCATTTTTTTGAGGGTTACTTTTTTACTATTTTTTCTGGTAATGAAGTTCAAGGCACAAATGCAGACACATCTTCAAGGCACACCAAAGTATCCAGGGAACAGCTAGAAGATTATACACACCTACTTGTTACATTTAACAAAAGAACAGAAGACAGTAAAGGCAAAATTACGGGGAAAGCAATCTTGAAATATTCCATTCCCTGTAAATTTGAGAAAATAGTTTTTGTTCCTTTTGTTGTTCTTGTTTTTTTTTAATTCTTCCTTTAATATTATCTTTTTTTTTTTTTCAAAAAAGGTGGAGTAGTGCCTATCGAAATTAACAACAGATATGTTTAGCATCAAGACAAATAAGAAGCTGGAAAAAAAGAAAAAAAAAACCAAACCCAAACCAAAACCAAACACCAAACATGTTGCGCATTGTACTGAGACAATCCGCAACATGACTCTTGACTTATGGCCAAAACCTTATCATTGAGAGCAGCCCAGCGTAACCTGATACAGCATAGTCCAAATTTTTTTTTTTCTGGTTGCCAAACTAACTGTTGAATACCTAAAAACATTTATCAGTAGTTAACAGATTATGCTTCTAGTTAAATTTGCTACAGTGTTTGTTGTGCATTTTATTCTTGTATTATCAGTGGATGTTTGGACTACAGGCCTTCACACACAGTGCACCTCTGTTCTTTTATGAATTATGCCATTTTTAGGAAATTCTTTTTAAAGTTGTGATGGCTTATCATCCTTTTCAGAGGAAAAAGATTTACTGGAAGCAAAGATACTTCAAGGTTTATTTCACAGTTTGGAAACAAATAGCACCCTGCCTCTGTCACTCTCCCCATATCTCTGTTTCACACACACCTGATCCGTTTACATTCAAAACATGACAAACAAGCCATGGATATGATTCCAACAAGGAAAAAATTATATTCTAATAAAGTGCTATCTTATTCCCACTGAAGCACTGAAGATCCCAGTGGCATCAATACAAATTGAGCTGGATTCCCAGAAACCTCTATTCCCCGCATTCAGGCTCAGCAAACAATGAAGAAGGGTAACTGCAATTGAGATGCAGAAGAATTTTTAAAAATAACCATATATTTGAATACATAATAGATACCTGATAAAGGCTTCACTTTTAAAAGTCTCTGAATTTCAGCCTTCTTTTTAAAGAAGGGAAAATTTGTCTTTATATTTCTTCTCTTATGACAGAATCTTGAAAAAGTGGTGTAGATCACTGAAGTAACCAGTTTGGTTATCTCTGCCTTATATTTATATTTTTATAAGAGAGTCGCTACACTACCAGGAAAGCAAGAGTAGAGCCAGACACTTGAACAGCAGCAGATACAGGGAGACCTTCTTATTTAGTTTACTTAGTTTATTTAGTTTATTCAGTTCTCTTTTCTGACTTGATGATGAAGAAAGTACTTTTTCTGCTCAATTACACAAACTCAAGTTCATTGTGGCCTCCTACTGTTGCCAATGTATTACTACTACCAGTTTGGCCTAGCTGACTGTGCTGCTTCTATTTTAACAGAGATCTTGATGTATATCCAGAGAACTGAGATACCGGTTTATATACAGGAATTGAGTATATATCAGAAAGCTTATGACACTTGCTCTGATAGGTTTTACATCACTTTGCAAAGGGAAAGATACCTCTGTTTATTTTTATTCTGAATTTTCTTAAAATATTAGGCACTGTTCTAGAGACTTTCTTCCCCAATTGTCTTCTGTGAGAGCTGGAAAGCCTTCGGAGTATCTTTGAAAAAAATGAGTGCATGTGAAAACATTTTAAAGTTGTTTGCCCTTCCCCTTAGAGCAAAATAAGGATAAATGTTTATCTATCCCTTTATGTTTTTCATTCTCCTTCTAAATTCTTTCGTCTCTTCCTCTCCACCATATTTCCATAGTTTCTCACTTCTGCTCCTGAAAATATTATTTTATATACTCCTTCCCATCTACTTTGAGGAAATACCTGCAAAAGACTGTAGGTTCCTTTTTGTTTCAATATCCTAATCATTAATTTCAGCAAAATATGGCCTACAGCTTGACTTTTCCACACAGCTTACAACATATTTTTTTATAAGTTTGGAACAACTTCCAGCAAGCACAAGTACATACCTCATAAGATATATTAGTCATACAGAGCCTTCTCTGTGGAACACCTTAAACAATTTATCAAGCTATTTACCTAGGTGAAACCAACCGGCACAGAATTTCATACTAACACTGATATAATTGCCTGAACTTGAAAGTGAGAATCCACTTTTTTATTTACAAACACATTGTATATAAAATATGGAATGAACAAAAAGTAATTAAAAAATATCTATGACTAATTTAGCCACTGACTGATGGCCATATGCACTAGAATACGAGTGCTCAAGGCTTGATGGTGGCATAGGGCACAAAAACATCTCCATCACATTTTCTTTATTGAAATACATTTGGTATAATAAACAAATGAAATATTTTCCTTTTGTCTCATCCATGTAGTCCCTTTTTGGAGGATAGTGGTTAAAGACATGCAAATCTTTAACTCTTTCTACTCAGTTCTCTTACCCACTAATTAAGGGAGGGTTGCAATATATGAATAAACACTAAATATGCAAATTATTCTAAGTTTTGTTCATTATAATGGGAAATCTTGAACAGAGCAATTCAGATTCAATTACAGATATAACATCAAAAATATTTCTTTCTTTGATGGTAGCAACAATACACCACTAGAGGCCTTGATTAGAGCTCATCTTATTAAATGTAGTACAGAACACAGGAAACATCTATTGCAAGGATCTGTTAGTTTATAAACTAAAGAACAGAGCCTTGAGGAAGGAAAAAACTTACTTCCACTGAAAGAGATTTGACTTGTGGATGCTACAACAATTTTCTCGAATTGCAATGAACTCCTTTTCTCCATTAATATGTTTGTGCAACAAAAAGATATAAGCTAATTTTCTGAGAACTTAATTTAACCATTTTTCTACTAAAATACAAGGAGGCAAGTTTTCAATACATTCCATACATTTCATGTAGTACGCTGATACTGCCTGTAAATGTTGCAGTAGCAGCATGGGTAGGATGGGGATTCCTTGTGGTATCTTCCCCAAACTGACAGATGCTTATTATTTCAATCCCCTCACATCAGTATTAACATTTCAGAAGAACATGTAATTTAGCTATATGATAGGTTGAAGGAAAAATAGAAGCATTATCGTTCTACTTTCACACATCAGTAGTTTTCAAGGGAAATAATCTAAGAAAAGGCAAGTCTTCTTCATGAGGTACGTTTGTTTTCTCACAAATAAAGGAGGTAGATAGAACTCCTCTAACTCGGTATCATATGCCTTCTTAGCATAGTCATTAGCTTCTGTGTTATTAGATTGGATAAGAGGATTTTTAGTTAATTTTAGTGAATTTTTAATGAGAATGCTTGTGCTTATGGTTTTTTGTTTGTTTGATTTAGTGTATTTGAAAGAGACTAGGATATAATATAACATCCATCTTTATACATTGTACTTTGCAGAATATGTGAATGCTCATTTTTTTCCCACACTGACATTCTGCCATATCAAGTAAGATCCCTATTCACTTTAAAAAAATAACTATGTTATAAAATTCAGTCTGGAGAACTGATCTGTTAAATAATGAGTCTTATTATATTTATGTATATTTAGCAGTGAACATTTTACCCCCACATACTTATAAAGATGCATAATTCAAATTTTGATAAAAATTCTGACTGAAATTTGAAAGGCAAGAACAGGCTCAATACTGTTGGTTTTCCTCACCATTTTACTGGCTGTAGTAATCTAACTTCTGTGGATGAAGTGAAAACATTAACAGATATGGAATAGTATCTACCAAAAAAACCCCAAAACAAAACATAATTGTAAACTGATAAAATATCATCTCACATAAAATGTACTAGAAGCAGCAGGAATTTTATTTTCTGTAATTCTCATTACCAACAATGTTCACTATCAACAGTAAGCACTGCTCTGAAATTCTGCAAAATCATTCAGTATTTTCTGAAGAAGTTTAGAAGGTATAAAAAAAGAAATTCCAAACTGCAAAGAAGAACATGCTTGAGCTAAAAAAAGTTCTGGGGTATAATACTTGGAATTCTTCTAATTTACAAAGATTCCAAAGTCTTTGACACCTGGCTAGTACATGTGTGATATCTTTTCAGAGGCTTGTGGTCTCATTACCCAACAATGTCGTTCATACTGGCTTTTCACAAAAGCCTCCAAATACAATTGTTCCATGTACTGCACCAACAGCAAATGAGTGCAAACTGAAAGTGGAATCTTAGTAATCAAAATTAATTATTCATAAAACAGACTTAAAGACAGAATTGAGAGGCTACTCCTTTTCAATATCCTTAGAAATATATTTTAAACATGACTGCTTTTTGGCAGATGAACATTCTTTGTGACAATAAACGAGACTTTGGCATATGACTTCTTTGAAGGACCTTGAACAACCTCTTGCAAAAACACACGCTCTGACAATAAGGAAAGTCCAAATAGCAAATTTTTTTAAATTAATTGCCAGATGTAAATTATGCTGAATATTCTAATGAATATACTTTCTTCATCCATTTATGGGTTATATTTACAGTTGCAAAATACCATTTTTCCTGCACATACTCTAGCTTCAGCACTAGGGGAACAGACATGAACAGAACCAATTCTTTGCATAATAATTCCAAATTATCTATGTGTATCAATCTCATTCTTATTAAACTCAGAGGAGATTCACTGTTGTTTTAACAAATCAGTACATTTTACTGAAATATTAGAAGTTTAAGTTTAATCTGGTTATGCATCTGAAGTATCATCTTTTAAAAAGTAGAACAAGGAAAATGACATAGCTGTTCTTAGTAAAATATTAAACTGCAAATCTGTGATTCAAAATAAGCAAAATAGGTAGTGCTGACAAAAAAAAAAAAGAAAAAGAAATACAAATTTAAAGGCTGTTTATTTAGTTTGTGCACGTGGTTGATTCAGGCTGCCTAAGCTTTTCCAGCTTTGCTGCATATAGATTGCCTTAGACTGCAGAATTAATTAATGGCTCTTGTAATCCTCTGACTGCCTTTCTGAAAACACTGCATTTGCAAGAAACTTCACTGCTCACTACCTACCTAAGAGTGCATTTTTGCTACATTTCAGCTCAGGTCAGAAGTACTCTCCTAATGTGTAGTTCTGAAATGTCACCACTTGATGCACCTCAGCTGACATTTCAATGCACATACTGTATTTATTTCCTGTGAAACTAAAGGAAATTCTCTTCAGGAGCACAGCTAATGGGCTACAGCCACTAAAATCACTGGTCTGCAGGACCAGACTAATATAAGTTCAAAGTACACCTTCTAGAGGTGCCTACTGTTGGTATTCCACTTCACATGTCTGCCTCTGCTGAGCTGCAGTGCTGGCTACTCTGGGGCCTTGAAGAATTTATTTAGGACCTGCTGTGTCATTTTAAAACTAAGGAGAGCAAAACCTCCCCTAGTTTTCTCTCCACTAGTTATAGAGGTTATGAAAGCAAGGCTCATGTTCTGCCCGGCCATTCCATCTTCCTAATTGCATTAATATGAATTAAACAATAATTTAATAACAATTTAAATAATTTATTTTTCTACTCCTGTTTCTTACCTACACTTTAACTTTCTCGCTTACCAACTGCAGTGATGGGCAGTGCCTCTAAGCAACCTTTCAACTGCAAGAGCTGCTGATTGATGGTGTGTTCAGTTCAAACACAGATGAGCACAGCTTGAAAAAAGAATTAATTGATAGATGCAACAAAAGCTATGGCAATCATATGAATGGACTATCATCCCCCAAAGGAAAAAAAAAAATTTTAAACTGACACAAATAACATATTATTAAATTTATGAAGCTTATTTTTAAAATAAACAGTTTTTCAAACAAAAAAAAAAAGCAGTTTCTCTATTCATCCCTCTTATTTTTTTACCCACCAAGGTGTATTGAATTATTTCAATTCACAAGTTATTTTATTAAAGCAATAATAATCCATTAGATATCTTAATTCATAGAAAAAATTCTGAAGTCTTTGTTCAGGTTCATTCACTCTAACACTGAGGTGTCAGTAACATTGCCAAGTAATAAGTAACAATGAAGACAGTGACAATCCCAAATGAAACATATTAAGATCAACTAAAATAAGCCTAATACTGACAAAAATTTTCCTTAAATATATTACAAGGTATTTCTCACCACTTTGTCACCTCAGAGAGAAGCACATCCAGGAGCAAGTCTGCTGGAGTAGGTTGGCCCTGTCCATACTGCCTGGTCTCCTCCTGGTTCTGGTACTTCTGTAGTGCTTAAACTGAATTATAAATTGAGACGTGGGGTGTCCAGTTCAAAGTGCCATAATAATAAGAGGACTTAATTCAGCCCTTCAGAGTAGAATTTGCAGTCTGATGTTCATGTTTCATTTCATGTGCACAGTATGGGCACTGTGTGTAGACATTTGAAGCTATGGAAGACTTGGTGGAGGGGAAAGGGCTGAATGAGGTGCAATCATATATGCCTGTTTTTCCTGTAAGGATAAATACAGATGACAGTGGAAGTTACCTTTTTTTCTTTTTTTAAACAAACAAAACTCTAGAGAAATTTTCTAATGTAAACGATAGGGACAAGAATCAAGAAAGTAAGTAGATTTTAAAATCAAATATTAAATAGTAAAAAAAAAATTACAGATATATCTAAGAGCTGCTTGCATGCAGTTATTCTATATAAAATATTTTATAAAATAATATAAACATCAATGTCTAAAATATAGACTTAAATATAATATAAAATAAAATAAATTTTAGTATGTGGCCTGAATCATATCTTTCTGCCCTGCCTTTCTCTGCTTCTGACAGTTTTTTTCTTTTTCCCTGATATCATCTCCTTTTATTGTTCATCTGTGCCCTGAGCTGGCTTGCAAAGAGCATTATTTACTGAGGTGAGTTCAACTAAAAATTGGAATGGCATTTCAAAGGGATTCAAAGCAGTTGCTCTTGAATGGCTTCAGGTGAATAGTTTCACCTAGTGAACAGTTTTAAGAATAGTTTGTTTCTTTTCTCTAACCTTTTTATTTCTTTTCTCTCTTTCTGACTGACTGTCACTCACTACAGAAGTGTAAAGAGACAACAGGTCCAAAAGGAGCACAGCGGGGAAAAGGGAAGGGCAAGGAGACAGGAAAAAGCAAAAATTCATAAGAAGTGGAAAAGTAATAATTACAATAAAATTTGCCAACAAGGTCCTTATGGGTACATCTACCCAGAAAATGCAAAATTTCAGTAAATACTTACTTTTATCATACTTGAAACATGTTAATCTTCAGCCTCGGAATAAAGCAAATAATTCTCAAGGGACTAGGGTTTGCTTCAGAAAATTTCTCCATATGTATATTTTCCCAGCTTTGTAACTGAATCTAAAACAGTATTAGGTCACAGTAAAAGATCAAATGTAGCCAGAATAATTTGGAAGAGCATAAATCAATGCATGGGTCTGGTGTTTGAAGAAGAAGATGATATGAGTTTGAACTTTCACTGACATTTCAAACTTGTAATGTTCTGATTTAATAGTTGCTTACACATGTGATGAATCAGCATTAGCTGTAAGAAACCTACTAGGTTTCTTACATCTGTTCCTATGCATCATTGAACCATCTATGATTAGCATTTTTGTTCAGGTTATAGCTGGCTAAATAACAGATATTAATGTCCTTAGCAGGATTACCAAAGTAGTTTGGAATTTAGTTGCCAATTTCCTTTTGAAAGAATGTCTTAATCTTTCTGTTGTAATTCATATTTCAGAGTCAACTACTCTATTTACAAAAGACCTTTCAAAATTTCAATTTTTTAACTCTTCTTTCACAAACATTCGGCCATTCAGGCCACTGATTTTAAATCTGTATCTTTTGAGGGCAGTATATACTAAAACATCTGACAAGGGAAATATAGGAAATTTTTAGCAGGTGCAAAAAATCCACAGAGAATGTTTATGGTTATAAAATATGCTTGGTTTTTGTTTGTTTAATTTTTTTCCTCCAAATCACAGGTTGAAAACCACTGAACATCAGAACATATAGAAATGTTCCTATTGTGTTGCCATTCATTCAGGAAGAATAGCAAAGGCATTATAGTAAAAACCTAATATTATTTCCTCTTAACAGCTAATAACAGGGTTTTTAGATGAAAAGTAGCCTGCACCATTGCTGACAAAATCTTATGTCAATATATTCTTAGTATGAATATAATAGTATGAATATAACTGACATAGAATCCCTTTCTGGAATGTCTTAGCTGTAGATAATGAAGAAAAAACTGACTTTTTCAAAGTAAACTACTAAACCTGCCAGATTGTAGCATCCAAAATTTTCGTCCTTCATTCAAAGTGCTTTTGAAGCGTCCAATCAATCCCCACACATAAAACTGTTATAGCCATTTTTGAAAAGCCTGATCATAATTTGCAGTTTATACTCTGTGCTCCTTTCAGAGAAGTACAAATGCAGTCTTCAGGAACTAATTCTGGCTGGTGTAAATGTCTTCCTGCATGGGATGTGTACATGACACTTCCTTAGGTTGAGATGGTGAACTGAGTGGCAGATGGGAGGCAAGGAGGATTAGGGCTTAGCAGGCTTATGATATGAAGAATATGGGTTGCAGCATGATAACATGGATTCAGAATAAGAGTACATGACGTGTGCTACACTAGCTACTGCTACAGTTCAGAGAAGTCTTTTAAATATCAGGATATAGAAGCAGTACCCTGGCCTGTGACACGACTTATAATCATTCTGGTTTTCTTCAGAGCTCTTAGTAAACATCACAAAAGAGGGGCCCTGCATAAAAAAAAAAATATTGTGTTCACTGCAGTATTTGAAGTTGTTTGTCTCCACCAGATTGTATTCAAATGCCTGGATTAGCAGAGGAGGGTTCAGTATGAAAACGTGCCTTGTAATTTAAGAATGAACTTGCAGTTTAATGAAAAATATTAATAAAATATCTGTTTTAGCCATGGCAGACAGAGTAATTTGTTAAGTGAATTCTGCACACCAAGCATTTTTAAAAATGCAGCACTTGACCTAATGAAGTATTATTTAGGGAAATCACTATTCCTTTACATCTTGAGAAAGATACAATGAGAGTTAAAAAATGCTTTCTTAAACTGTTTTCTTTCTTAAAGATTTGTCCTTTTCATCAAGTACTGTGTTGACATCTATATATTCATTATTTTCTCACTGTTTTTCTTAACAGCTTTTAAATGTTGTTTCAGAACTGTTTTACTGACAGAAACTCTTGAAACAGGATTGTTTTTCAGTGCACTGCTAAAAGATGCTCATTCAAGGTGAACAACAGCTTGGATAGCTTCCCCTCTGGACTGATTGACAATAATGCTGAAGAAAGGGTTTGCTTTTGAGCTGATTGTTTCACAGTCAAAAAGCTTGCCAGATACTTAAATCTGCATTTATGCCTAACTGTTCCTCTGTTCTTCACATCTTTGCTTTCTGTGCTAGAGAAGAAATTTAAGAAAGCAACCTTGAATTTAAAGCTCCATCAAGCTAGTCCACAGACCATTATTTTTAAAGTTTCCATGTTAGTCTTCAGATTTGAAATAATTTGCACACCATCAACAATGAACCTTTTTTCTCATTTCTAAAGTTGTGTCTGTCCACTCCACATGACCTGCTTTTTTATGTGTGATTTGTGAAAAAATGGCATGAGTCATTCCATGCTAGTGAGGGAGAGGAGGACCCAATGACACTTTAACCTTTCTCAGAATAAAGCTCTCTTTTGTATGGTGAGTTAAAAATGCAGGTCTTTTCTTTCCATTCGGCTTTCAAAGTGTGAACCAAGCACAGGAAATTCAGAGATTAGTTCCATGCTCATTGCATTAGTGAGAATGTAACCGTTGTCTTCAACGTGCCTTGGAGGAGACCTGGAAGTGCTTGTGCAGGTGTTCAGCAATCCACCACAGTCTAAGGTGGAGTACTCACCTGGGCTGAAGATGTGATTTAATTCCTTGTGTTCCTGTCAAATTCCCCTGTATTCTAACTGGGGATAGCGACCATGGGAAATATTTTCAGTGAAACCCTTTGGAATTCATACCTATGAAGTGCAGAATTATTTTGAAGCTAATGTTTTAACTTAGGTCATTTCCCAACAATAACTTCATCTGGGCAAGAAGTCAGACATTTCCTGGCATCAGGACTTGCAAGATGCCAGCCACACAGCAGCATTGCATAGCCCCATTTGCCTCATGAACAAACCAGCATTCAGCATAAAAGAGGAAAAACAAATTAAGATTATGTTCACAGATAGAAGGGTAAGAGCAGCTAGGCCACCTGTCATAGACTACTTTCGCCACAACTCTTTTTTTATTATAGAAAATCAGGAAGTCCCATAGTTCTAGGTATTGTACAGATTCTTCAAACAGCATCAACTGGATGTCCTCAAAGACCTTGCAGTCAAACTTGCACGTGTTAAAAAAGAGCCTAAAGCTGGGCACAAAAATCCATATAACATTCCCCAAACTACCACTGTGTATAAGGCAAATTAAGAGCCTCCCATCAACTCTCCTCTCCCTCTGCCTGTGGAGACCTTTCTACCTTTCCTTTCCCTTTCCTAGTTCACTGGTATAGATTTTTGCAAGGTCATTTGGAACACTGAAGGGAAGTGGCAGCTGGAGATCATTTTATCAGGTTTATGGCCTACAGATAGGCACGTGTCTGTATTGTTATCATAATCAAATCCATAAAATAACACATCCAATTCCAGTTTGAGAGAACTAGAGCATTCCTGTGCCTTGGTATTTAGTTTTTCACTAAATAATTCCTTGCCTTTGGATTCAGAAAATTTTTTCAGACTGAAGGTTTTAGAAGTGTCTTGAGCAGTGGAACCTACAACTTGTACAACTGTCATTAGTCACAAAACACTTCAGATTATTTTTCCCCGTTTCCATTTAGTGTTGCTTACAATTTTTTCTACCTTCATCTAATCCATTAAGCCTTCACTGTACATTCAGTTGTGTGGTCACATTGTACAAATGCCATCATTCCTCATTTTGCTCTATCAGTTTGTCTGTACCTCAGAGAATAGCATTTTCTTCAGGAATAGAAACACTGTAGTTGATTTTAAGAAACTCTAGTGTAGCTGTACACTACCTAGGCTAAAAGCTGAAGGCATAAAACAAATCTGATAAAAGCAATATCACTAGAGAGAGGCTCTGCTTTTGCAGACAATTTGACTTTAAATTTGCTCTTAGTTTTGGGGAAATTTCCCCCCAGCCCCCACCTCCCACAAGTGACTACAGAGTTAAGGAAAAAACAGAAAAAAGAGCTGTTTTGCTGAATGTGCACAGACCAGATTTTACTGTTTATCTCTATTTATATTTCAACACAGAATGCTTTATGATTATTATCTTTTTATTTTTAAATAATCTTGTTGTTTCTCAAACTACATTCTAAACCTATTTTGCTGCCTCCAGTTTACCAATATATCTCGTATTATATGAAATTCTAACTAGACGGTAAAAAAAAAACAAAAAGATAACATCACATCATTTAAATACATTTAATATTTCTTGTTTAATTTTACCCAGTTATTTCTTTTATGTTTACAAAATACAGGTGACTTTTTCAGCTGGACTCACACAATGATATACAACATATATATTCATTGTTAGAAATGAAAGAATCGATTACTCAAATAAGTCATGTTAGTGGCTTAAAAAAGTCCATATAGTTTAAACAATAACTAAAATCAACACTTTCCTGAAAAGTGTTTTGATTTCAGATTTTTTATTATCCCTGTTAAAAAAATGGGAATCCTTTAAATAATCCCTTATTATTTTAAACTTTTAATTTTTTCTGTTTAACTTCTTAAAAGGAATAATGCATAGTCATTGTTAATATAAAAACAAACCTGTCTCTCCCTGTTTGGGTATCTGCTGTAGTAGAATGCTATTTACATGGAATCTGGAATGGAATAGTACGTATGCTGACTATAAATGATTGGCTTATATTAGCTGAATAATACAGCCAAAATTAAAACTTTTTTTTTTCTTTAATTTTCATGTCTGCTTTGAGTGTTTTGTTTCCTCTCTTTTTTTTTTTTCTCTTTTTTTGGCCCTCAAATGACAGCCAGAAATTAAAATCTGGGGGTTTGGCCATATGAATGTCTGTTTCTTTCACTGAGTTTGTAACTGCTCTTGGCAGAACTGGAAAATTGAGGACTTCTGGAAAGCATCTTGGAATGTGCTCTAATGAATTGATGCACAGGGGAAAAAAATATTTCCAATACTCAAGAACTTGGTAGTATCTCTAGCAAGGAAAGCCCATAGTTCTAGGTATGAAAGTTTAACATTAAAGATATACTAGCAATAATTGAACTGCAAAATTATAATCATTTATATAATCATATATATATGTTAAGAGAAATTACATTTGACAGTTATTTATTGCTAGAAATGTTGCAGATAGATATAAAATTATCCTCAATGCCATTTCTAGTGACGTAGACAAGAGGCGCAACACAGTCATGACATTTTAAATGAATTTTTGGGCTCTTTTGTCTTCAGTGAGATTTAATAATGTAGGAAACTCTTACATTAAAGTTTCAGAGATACAAACTGTGTCTTTCTTATAATCAGATTTCCAAATTTGTTTTACTGGCATCTTGGTAATTAGACGATGAATTTTCTTCTTGTTTCAAAAACAGTTCTCTTCCATAAATACCCTAAATGAGGGAGAGAGAACTTCATAAGAAGAGGTATAAATCCTAACAGGTATATAAGAAGCAATGGCAAAGCATTATAGAAAACTTACCTTTTAAAATAATTATTTAAAAAAAAAAACCACAAAACTTTTTCCATAATTATATCAAGGAAAGAAGGCAATTCATAGGAAACTACTCTAGATTCATTCACTGAACATGCCACTTCTTCTTCCTCAAATATATGCTGAGAATTGCACAACATTCAGTGCGAGCTGTCCGAAATCAACCCTAAATAGGAATTTCACAAGGAGCTTTTGTTAACTACAAAGAAGTAATTTTGAAAAATGTTACAGATAGCACATGTATTCCGTTATAAAGATTGCAGTGAATATTTTCAGAGTATAGAAATAAGCTGTGAGATAGACTACTAAAGTTAAGATACATAAATTCATCTGCATCAAATTTAGCTTTCAGTGTTATTATTCCTTCCAGATATATGCTTTTAAAAAAGCAATTTCTTCAGAAATGTAAAGTCGTTTTACTTACAAACTGTCATAAATTCAGTTTTGCAGTACTGAAGCCAATGTGCATGATAACCTTCTGGGTTTTTTCCTTTCCAAGTATGAATACTTTTGGACAATCTCATTATTAGTCTTAAAATCTAGCTATTCATCTCATCTTGCAAGAACTCCCCTATATTTCCATGTTCATCAAGATTAAGCTGTAAGTGCTAAATGAACTGCATGAATCATGTACATATATGATATTTTGACTGAAGCAATTAAGAGGAATTTGGAGCAAGTTATTGTTTGTAATAGCAAATGTAGGTATCTTTCAAAGCATTGTTAAAAACAGCAGTTTGCTCTTCCTGCTGGATAATTGCTATTACTTTGCCAAACTTGAATCCGGTATGTAATTTCAATGGGAATTTGCATGTTAGCATTTTATTAAATAGATTCAGAAAAAGGATACATCAAAATAAATTTCAATAAAATTTCTAAATTAATTTAAATATTAAAGGCGTATGACATGAACAGGATAACTAGTGGATCAGATGCATGCGGGTTTATGAAAGGCAGACCCTGTTTGAGTAACCTGATCTCCTTCTGTGACAAGTTGATCTGCTGTGGATAAAGCCTAACTGTATTTCAGTAAAGCTTCTGACACTGTTTCCACAGGATTGCTGTGGGAAAATCATCTGCTCATGGATAGGACATGTGCACTTTTTTACTAAGACAGATGGCTGGATGGCCAGGCTTTTTCCCAGAAGGGAACAAAGCAACAAAGCTGGTGAAGGATCCCTAACACAAATCCTATGAGGAGCAGCTGAGTGAGCTGGGGGTGTTTATCCTGGAGAAAAGGAGGCTCCTTATCACTCTCTACCACAGCCTGAAAGGAGCCTGTTTCCAGGTGGGGCTGGTCTCTTCTCTCAGGTAACAAGTGACAGGATAAGAGTTAATGGCCTCATGTTGCACCAGCGGAGGTTTAGATTGGATAACAGGAAAAATTTCTTCATAAAAGGGATTATCAGTCACTGCCACAGGCTGTTCAGGGAACTGGCTGAGTCAACATCCCTGGGAGTATTTAAAAGATGTGTAGATTTGGCACTGAGGGACATGGTTTAGTAGTGGACTTAGCAGTGCTGAGGTTCATGGTTGGACTTGTTGATCCTAAAGTTCTTTTCTGACATAAATTAAACTGTGAACCCATGAGTGCATGGTGTTTCCTTAAAGATGTTACTGAGGGTGGCATAAGGTATCACTTTCCTTTCCCTGGCCCACTGTGCTCTCATGCCACAGCTGTTAAAGTCATTACCACCTCCTGTTTTAAAGAATTGGGGTTAAAGCCTCTTCCATCCTTTATGTACAATATGTGGTTAAACAGAGAAATGCAAGACAGGGAAGGTAAATACTATGGGAGTAAACAAAGGGAATGAGTTTTGGATTAGGGGTTATCTCAATTCTGCAGGTTTCCAGAGAATGAAAAAAGAGAAGAAAATTGGAAGCTCATTTTGCCAGAAGCAAACTTGATAATTAAATGCCCCCTTGCTTTTCTTCCTCTTTTTTTTTTTTAAGTTTGCATTTACATTTTTTTTTACTTCAATAACAATCTGTTCTTCCAGGTCAAGTAGAGGTTCAGAATATACAGCTTTAATAGAATGCCCGTGGCTCTTAATGTGGTAAAATTTATGTAGGATTAGCCTGTCTGCTTCTCCCACTAGACTACAAGCAAATAGAAAGAATGTTATCATATTTAAGTTGCAGTACTGGAATAAAACAGAGAAGAACACCATCATTAAAATGGAGTGACCTCATATATATACTAATTAGAACAGAAAAACGGAAATAAAATGGTGTATTCCTGAAACATCTATTAAATGTCCTGCTCCCAAACACCAAGTATATCACCCTTTCTCTCTCCTGCTTGATTATGCAGGTGCCGAAAGAGATCAGTCTCTTAACTTTGACATTTTGAATTGCATTCTTGCATTTGAGAAGTACAAGTTTACCTTGTACTGTAAATATACTTTTTCTTTTTTTGGTATAAATAAAGTTCTATTTACCTGACATGAAGATCCACAATAATGTAATGGCAGTATAAAAGAATACTGTCCTTTCCTTCTTTCTTTAGTAATGCACTGAATAATTACTTTTAATGACTCTCTGTACCCATTGTGGTGGTTATTGATATGTTTCAATACTTATGTAATGTCAAAATCTGTGTTCCTGTAAGAATAAAATTTCACGTAGTGTCCAATATAAAATTCCAGCTGAATGATATGAATCTGTGAAGGAAACATGGTCAGTAACAAAAAAAGTAAAATGAGTGTAAACCAGATGACATTTCCTGGATGTTTTAATAATTTGCCTTATTCTTTCATCTGCAGCTTTATCTGGAAAGCAGAACTGTGAGGACCTTTCTTAGGCCTGAATTTTCAACAACATAGCAATATTTCTTAGTTCATATAGAGTAGCAGAGGAGAAAAGGGAATAAAAAATATAATCTGTAATTTAAACAAATTAGCACATTAGACTCTGGACAATTCTTCAGCAATTACCTAAGTTCATGAGTACTGTAGTAGAAACAAATAGCCTATGAAGTTAGGACAGAAGTAGGACTAGCAGGAGAAAACTATAAACAAACAAAACAGAACACAGTAAAAGATTTGTCAGAACATGATTCAAAATCATTTTCTCAATAAAAAGCCCTTACAGTCTCAATTGCTTTTGATATTACACTAGAATTTTCAAGAGCGAGCTCTTCAATATTTAAGGGAAAGCAATGCTACGCATTCATAGAAGAGCTATCATGAGCACACCAAAGTGTGCAAACTTGCAAGGAATATTTTGACTTTTAGAATGCTGTTTTGCTCTCTATATGAACAGAAATTTCATTGCAACAATTTTTCCTCAGCTTTAACCTCAGTACATTATAGATGTCCTGTTAAGAGATCTTCACTCAAATCCTAACAGAGCAATTAATTTTACTTCAAACAAAGCAATTATCTTGAAATATCAAGGGCAAAATAATACACATAAGACTTTCATCTGGACATGGCTTGCTTGTATTTTTTTTTTTGCCCCTATTTATTATCATATGTTTCTGTCCCTATATTTCCATATGTATCATAGTCTGAAATTGGGATTGTGAAGTTTGAAATTTGGAATTCAAAGCCATCATGACCTAACAGCCCATAATGAACCCCATATGTTAGAGGGAAAATAAATATTATTGGCTGTGAGGTCTTCTAGCAACATAGTATATTCCTTATATATTTCTTGCCATTACTAATATTTAAAAATACAATCATTTTAATACTCTAGTTGGAGTGTGATTTTCTGCAGCCTGGCTTTTGACATAATTATCAAACTAGTTTTATTGGCCACTTCATATACTTTCTCTTCTCCATATCTCCATTGTCCTTCATAGGAGAAACAACCTATCCCTTTCAGACCAATGACACAACCCCTGTGCCAGCACAAACTACCTTAGGCATAACTGATTTTTCTCCAGAGTCACAGACAGATATACTTTTATCTTCCTCTGTTAATGCTATATTTCTCTCATTTAACCTCTTAATGTGCAAGGTTTTGGACTCTGAGACTATACTTATTATTTGCTTACTTGCAATTCTTACTACAACAAAAGTCCCTTAGAATATTTTCTGGTCATAATATAATGAAGAATAAATTAATAAATGCACAGTGATTTCAGGCAGGTATTTGCTATTTTGAAAAACTGATTAATGAATGAATGAAGGTTGTTGATCCAGATGTATTTTGGTTTTGTGCAATGAGATGTTAAGTCTTTCTAGATGAATATGAGAAGAGAGGTATTTTCATTATGAATGACGAAGTAATGTTAAAGATAATATACAAAAGTAATTTAAAAGTTAAATTGAAAGTTTTATATGTAGTATTTATACATAGTGTTTTAGCACACAATACTTCCATAATAAAAAAACTGGTGTCAAGACACCTTTGGTTACTTTCTTTGAGCTGTTTTCTTCAAAATAAAGGTCATGAAGTTTACAAAACAACACCCTTGGAACCAATGTCCAGGGCATCTTTTTGTTACCTGCTTAAAACTCCTTGGATCAAGTACTACTTAGTTAGCAAGTCAAAGGTTATGCCACGTTTAATGGAGGTCACAGCTTGCTTTATTTGGCAACTACAGTATCAGGGAAAGCAGGTGACTGAAACCTCCTTTTACTCTTTAAATGTTTTGCTTCGTCTTTTTAAGACAAAGGAGAAGTGCTTCTCTTTTCCACATCACTTACCTCAATGATCACTTAAGCATAAAATTAGAGAAAAGAGAAGAAAATCAAGGTTGCTGTCAACTCCTAAGCACTATGCTAATGAAATCACTACCTTCTGCATATGCTTTTTGCATAAAAATTTCTCCAAGTCTTAAAATAGCTTTTAACACAGCTTTTCTGACATTATTCTTTCATTAAATTATTGCCTGATTAATTGTATCCTATTGATGATGGCAATCCATTGATGCTGTATTTTCTTTTTATCAAGTAAAAGGTCACATCAACTGAAACATGCCATTAAGCAAATAGCAAAGACATTGAGAGCGGTAATAATAGTCTTTGCCTGCACACACAAGGTTGATGATAAAATGAAGGTGGAAATATACATTTAAAACTAACCCATGTAAAAACATTGCAATATCTGAAGAAAATATTGTAAGATAAAATGCCCTGTTTATACATAAAAAGAAGCAGAGATGAATTTATGCAATGTCATTGAGGAAAAAATTATATTATTGCCATCTACCATATTTGTATTTTCATAACTGTTGATAAACTACCTTAGGAATTCAGTTACAAATAATTTACCTTATAGTTGTCTTAAATTGAGTGCTTCTTAGAGTATTTGGCTTGGAGCAGGAATATATTTCTAACTCTCATGAAAAGAGGAATATTTTACCCTTCGTTTCTTAATTATCTATCTGTCCTTTACAGTTGTATGCCATTGTCATAAATAAATATGCTTGAAAACAGAGAGCATAATAGACCTTTAGAGGAACAGCAAATTACACAGCTCAAGAGTCAGTGTCAGCTACTGAATAGGATTCACTACATATTAGATATTTTGTTTCCCTAGGAGTTCTGGAAAAAAATTTTTTTTTTTTTTTTTTTTTTTTTGCAGATAACCTGAAACAATTACCTGTCTTGAAAAATATGGAAATTTGATAAGCTGGGGTCAAAAGCAATATTGTTTCAGATGAAGAAGATATTGTTTGTTACCCTGTGTTTTGGTTCAAACAGGACTGAAACTTTTGGAAGATAAAAGACTAATTCTCAACTTTATAATAAACTAAGCATTCCAATTGGAAATGTCCAAATGAAAAGTTTGACTTTTATTACATTGCATTTTTCCAAAATACAAACATTTCAATTACTTAATATTGATTCAGAAAGTATTTCAGCATCAACAAAGATGTGTTTATTTCTTTCTATAATGTGCAAAAATGGCAGACAAATTATTTCATCCAGTTCTCCTCTAGATACTTGTTATATTGTGTAGCTTTTATTACTGTCAGAGAAAATCACAATCTTGAATGTAATTATAATCATAATAACTGTCTAAGATAGGAAAATAGTACTAGTACATACAATTATTAATGCTGAAAATTTGAACAAAATTAACACAGCTAAATATCTGTCTGTGACACTGTCACTATAGATCTGAAAATATGTTTCCTTCAACCAGCAGAAGGTCTGAGGTGAAAAGTCACTCAAGTTTCAAGGTGAAAAGAGAAAATCAGACATAGGAAACCTAGATTCCTGTCTTTGTCCCTAATTCTTTCTGTTTTTTGTTACAGCCCATGTGAAACAAATAGGTCAGGCAGAATAAATTCTATTCCTTCCCATTATTGTTACACAAATTTATGTTCTGGGGTGCAATTTGATCTCAATGAAGATATGAGGCTTCCAAACCTGGCCTGGCCAATTCACATAGGAATTGAATGCCTGTGCAGAATTTAGAGCCTCACACTTCCAGCTCATGCTTCTCTGCTCTTCCAGAATTTAAAAAAAAATCAAATTTAAAAAATATTTGTGATTAATTTTTTCATTCTCAGTACTGCCACTGACTGCTGATGCTCACAGGGCGTAGTGTCTGAACAGCAAATGAATGGCTGGTAGGGCTGTAAACCAACCACACTCTTGATCCTGCTAATTGTAACAATTCTTAGCTTGTCCTTTTCTTTCATTTTGGTGGACCTTAAGGAGCAGAGGCATGAAAAAGATAAAATGGAGTGATAAGCTGGTTTTACCCTTTTTATTTACAAATTAATTCCTGTGACTCTTAAGTCTGATAGGGAAGCACAATTACTGCTTCAAATACATATTGCAGAGGGTGCTGCTTACCTTAATAATAATGGTTAACAAGTACATGAAGCTCATTACACATAATTATTTTGCAGCCTTTCTATCAAAAGAACAAGACTGATGGAACAGATGTGATTATAAGGGATGAGTTCACATTTTCAATAGGTTCCAATTATTCATTTACCAGTCAATCCACTTGTATAACTTTCTGGCATATTGACAAACAACTGAAATTAGAGAATCAAATTTGCTAAGGGATGATCACTGAGAATGGGACACAGAGAAAAAGAATTTGGGATATGATGGCAGTGGAAAATAACATATTCATGTCAAAACTTGAGAATTAGTGAGCATGAGCTTCCTAAGCTGAGTGCCATATAAAAAAAAACTTATAATAAAGTGATTAAAAAACAAAACAAGCAGATTTTTAAACAGTAAGGTTATGTATGGGTACCCCATGTTGTCCTTGAGGATCTGTTAAAAAACTAACCACAGGATTTTCAGTTTTGAGAATGGCATATAATTCTCTATGACTGCCGAGAAAGGCACTGAATATGTTAATAGCAACGACCAACAGGCCTGCTATTAGTCTAGCCATTTTAACAGGTGGCTGTAGTTAGCAAGGGATATTAACACAGGGGCTTTCTGTACTTCACCATATGGTTCCCATTAATTTAATACACACAAAAAAGGGAAGATATTTGTCAGCAAGCAAATCTTCCTCTTTAAGCACCTCATTCAAACCCCAGGTACCCGTGAGATAATTTTGCTGAATAAAATATTATGGCCCACATGCTTTTCCATGTAATAATCCATAACGGATATTTTAACAAATCTATGGCAGCCTCCTCAGGTTGACACAGTGATGCATGGCCTTAATGAGAAAGGACTTCACAGTGCAGTAAATGGCAGTAATAGTTCTACAATATCAAATCAAACAGTACATTGCAGAGCCACAGCTGATCTTTGATGGTTCACAGAACACAAAAATAGAGTCCAGCACTATGAAATTCTCTCCTGTATTACAGATCTGCACATACTGATCTGTTTCCATGCTGTTCTATTGTGTCCAAACAAAATCATTTGAGGTAAAGGAGATGCTCTCTGATATTGCTATAGCAAATACACCAGTACTGGCCTACCTGGAAAAGAATGATTGAGGGAAAAGAAGATTAAACAGCTATAAAATTGCAAACAGAATAAAGAAGATGAAGAGAAGTTAAGCATTAATCACTGTCCACAAAATACAGAGAGAAGGGGACATCACGTGAAGTGATGAGGCAGCAGACTACAAATGAAGAAGAGGAGAATTTTTTCCTACTGTGCTTAAGTGCTTCATGTAAAATCATTGTCAAAAGGTATTGTTGACTCTAAACACTTACATGAATGTAAATAGCAAGAAAAATATTTCAGGAAAGAAGATACCTTTGAGAACCTGTTCTCAAAGTGCATCCTACTTGCAGTGGGGAATCAGGAGAATTATCACACTTTTTCCCCTCTTTTGCTGGCCATTCCCCTCACTTTTGGTGGTGGGCTTTCTTTGGCTTCACTGTCCCATTCAAAATAGTGTTTCCTACCTTCAAGACTGTGCAAATAAATGCACATATGTCAGTTCCTCGCAGTATGCATACTGTCTCCTGTCTTGCCCATTTTAAGGTTTTGTAATGGCTTCCTTGTTAGAAGGTTGTGGCTTTGTTGACAATATTGTTAAGGAAATATGTAAACTAAATTCCTTTTGGATTATCTACACCAAGACCAATTAAATACAAGCTTCAGATACTGCATTAGGAAAAGACTCTTTTAGGACGCAACACACAGAATTAATTCACTGGAATTTGACTTGGACTTAGGTTGTTCATGACCATAATTGGTGTGATAGAAATCACTGCCACTATCAATTTTCAAGTTTGAGAGACTTGCTGCAGTAATACTGAGTTAAGTGACTTGGGCACACTTAGGTTTTTAAATAAATAAATAAATTACTATTATTTATTAAATAAATAACTCTAAATTTATTCATCAAAAAGTTTTATTTTACATACATGTGATATGAATAAAAATCACTGTCACCTCAACAAGAGCTCGCATGAGTGCCTCCAAAGGATTTAACATTTGTAAAGGTCTCTGCCAAAGCTTAAGGTAGCATTATCAGCTATAGGCATTCATGTGGATGAAAACAAAGGCTGAACTGGTTTGCAGGCATTTCTTCCAAGTCTCAATTCCTTTACTTGACAGTTTCAAAAGGCTTATTTGCAAAGAGGAGAGCCACCATTTTTATTAAAAGCCCAACTATTTCACTGGCAGCAATGGGTCATGGAATTCATTTATCACTTGTGAAACAAAACACACCAAGATTTTAAAATCAGAGTTTTGATGTTGCCGACATGAATAAAGAAGATATGAAAATGAATGAAATAACAGAAGACAAATTCAAGTTGAGAAGAGAATGCCTCAAAAAAGTCAACAGAATATTGGGTAGATAGAAACTGTTTTTAGTTGGAAAACTAATCTCATTGCCACCAACATTTTAAATATTTCTATATAATGAATATGTTGTATATCATCAAAATAAATATTTTAGCACTTTTATTTTGCACTTCAGCATCTTTCCCATACTTAGAACAAAAAGAGTTAGAACAACTCTTTAAATAGGAGTCAGAGTGCCTTTTCCAGTTTCCTGTATTTTGATTGCTCATGGTGTAGGAGAGTCTTTAGTCAAAGACAGACTTTGATGACAAGTGGCATGAGGCCTGTTTTGCTATTCCATCAAAGATTTAGCATGACAGTCTACATGGAGTGATAAATGGTCACTTAAAATTGATCATAATTCATTAAATATTAATTGTGATACTGAACTCCACTAATGAGTTGCAGTGGATGCCAAGTATTTTTGGCTATGTTTTCCTGTGCCATTATTTTGAGTATCCTGAGAACATTCATCAGAATGACAGCTGTTTCTGTGTTAATATATAGAATAATAGATGAGATACAGCAAAATAATTCTCTTGATGGCTTGTGATGACATCACATTCCCCAAAAAACCCCAGAGCTCATATGATTTATATTAAATGTATTCAGATGGAGATACTTTCATGTTTTACTGAAGCCCATTCATTTATTTAAATAATATATGGAGCTGTGGGTTTGAGACTTTCACAGAGGCATGGCAGAACTCTCTGCCTTGTCTTAACATGCAAATAATTATAGATGTAAGCAAAATCCACAGAGGTATGAGGAGGATTTTTGTAAAGACTCCAGCTTTATTTGTTGGTATTGCCAGTAGTTGTATATTATATGACTGGACAGTATTTTCCCTCAGTATGCCCTGATAATATATGACTCAAATCACTTCCCTCTTTGTAATGCATTTGTCTAACGCTATTTTGTTGGAGTTTTTAACATATCTGCCATGCACTGTGCTGTCTATTTTCTCTTGACATTAATGAACAAGACAATGAATGATGGGCTGAAGGCCCGTTCATAATGTTTCTCCATTCTCATAACTCCCACGGTATTTAGGGGGAAAGTCCTTATGAAACAAATACAGCTGTTTCCTTCATCCACTCACTCTTTTTCTTGGCCCCTGGACTTTCCAGTAGAAGAAAAAAATGTTGTCTTTAAATAACCTATTTGATCTGAATTCTTCCAGTGTGTTTTTCCCCTTCTTTACATACAAAAGTTCATTTTCTTTAAGAGAATAAACTCAAAGAGAAAGCAAAGTTGTTGAGATTTAAAGTTTTAAAGAACAGGAAGGCTGTCTCTTACCTCATAAAAGTGAGATCAAATTTCTCCACTGCTAATTTGAAAAAATTTGCATGTCAGTTTCAAGGTGATGTTAGACCATGTGAAAATCACAGGATTCTGTAGTTGTTGACATGAAATTTCACACAAGTATATTTACCTAAATAAGGTTGAGAAAACTGTCAAAACTGCATGTTTGTGCCTCCAACTCTTAGCATAATGTCCCCAGAATCAATTGTGCCTAAAGTCTGTAAGGTCCATTCCCACAAAGAAATTGAGATACTTCCCCGCTGTTCCACCCAGTTCTTCTAGAAAAACCATTAGACCTTGAGTATTCTCCACCATCCTGTGGGCTGCTTTTCCACTGAGATCAGGAGAAGTCGCTTTTGTGGGTCTCTGCCTAGTCTCATTTTCAGAAAGAGTCATGTGTATGTGAGAGCTTGCTGGCTTAATGAGTAGGTGGATTTTCAAACACATTCAGATAGCTGTACATATATTTATACAGGTGCTCCCTCTGTAATTCTTAAAGATGTTATGGAGGGTGTATGCCTATATCATCATATTTTTGCAAATCCTTCTTTATCTGTGACCAGATAGACTTTTTACTTAAATTAACTTTTGATCAGCCCTGGAAAAAATGGATAAAACCCATCAGAGTAAATCCTGAAAAATCTGTGTCAGATAAAATTTGTTGAATCAGGCACCTCAGGCCCAGGCTGCAAGATTTGAAATAATACCTCACTTCAGTAATCATCTTTCCTAATTTATAACATGTTGAATCTAGGAAAAAATACTAGATTAGACAAAGGGATTTATCTTGAATTTGTAAAAAAATACAAGTACATTAAAAAATTCACAGGATTGGAACAACATTAAAATTCTGAATTAGAGAGAATGAGTTGCAAACATGTGAGAACTTATGTCATACATCATGCATCTGGACAAGCTTAAATAATATGATGCCAAAGTTCTTTTAAAGACAAATATTTTTGTCTTCAATTGCATAATAATCCTCTTCTAATGATATAATTAATGCATTACATTAAAAGGAAATATTCATACATAATCAGGGAGAGAAAACTGAAAAAGCATTTAGATGTCATTATGAATATGAAAGTACATTTACCTTCGTTTCTATTAATGGACATAAAAATTAGGTTCTAATTTATTACTATGCAAATAAAAAAATTAACCTATCAATATATTCAATTAAGGTATCATTCTTTGTTTTATAATGAAAAAAATCAGACTAGTGCTCCTTTAGAAGGCATAAATGACTGAAATAGGTTTTCTCTCTTCCATCTTCTTAAAGCAAACTTAATTCTCCCTGACATTTGGTGTTTTTCTTCACACGACACTCAAATCAAATAAAAAGTGCAAAATTCACTAGTAAACTAAAACTAAATAAAAAGATAATAAAAATGCTCTTCCATTCAGATAAAAAAAATACTCTACTCTACAAGATAAATAGTGCCAGCCCATCTAATTAAATCAAGGTATAACTTGTCTCCTTTGAAGTTTTGTCACCCACTTCTGTACAACCACAATTTCATGAGCTTTATAAACAGTAATATATGCCCTTGTTTTGTAGACATCAAAAATAAAAATCTCTGTAAATCTGAAAAGGCAATCTCTTTAGGCTGGCAGTCTGAAATAGTTAAATTTAACAACTGACCAGAAGGAGCTGTCATCCCATTTCAACCCACCATTTTTTAACTAAACTTGTTTCATTTCCTTGATAAGCTTAAAAGAAACCCAAATGCTGTCTGATAAAGTTACATTGTAACATCAAGATATCAGGTAAAGCTGTAATCTAAGTCATGACTGTTCTATTGAGGAAATGCATTACAACACATTGGATAAAATACTATTCAATTTCGAAGGAAAAGGGTAGGTAGTTAGGAGAAAGCACTGGCCAGTCTATAAGAAGAAGCTATGGCTTTTGATGTCTCCTGAGAGAGAATCTCAACACAGCTACTGCAAAAAAAAAAAAAAAAAAGGAAAAAATAAAACCAGAAGTTGATGATATACCATCCTTCTGTAGGATGAGTTCCAGGATGACAAACCCTTGTGAAGAGCATCTCCCAAAATGTGAGAAGTGACACATCCTGGAAGAAAATTAAGATTTTAGTTGTTTGGGTCTCAAGTTATAACTGTCCTCTCTTGAACTTCTTTGATACAGCTGCTTCCTACAATTTATCAGGTTGACTATTTCATCTACTGTTAGTTGCTAATCTTATAGCCCAAGGACTTCTATTTAGTCACTAACTGAACCTGGGGTTACCTCTCTGGAATCAAGGCATTCTCTGCAAGGATCATTGCTCCCTTCTCCCCATGCTCATGGGTCCCACTGCTCCTCTCTCTCCTGTATATCAAACCAGCCTGTGCACAATTACACAGTCCGAGGCTTCTCTGCTATTTACATTCAAAAGGGAGGAGAGGAATGGTTTCATATCTGCTGTTGAGTTTGCCTATGCTTCTAGGCATTTGATTGTTTAACTGTAAAAATTTAATCCTCTTGATCCTGTCCTTTGTAACAGGCCCAAGAGGAGGAACATTTTTCTGATTACAGAGGGCAATCACTGGAGGTGAAATCCCTGGCCTTGTTGAAATCAATGGTAAAATTCCATCAACTGACTTGTTCATCCTCTTAATCCTCTTTTAATCCTCTGTAGGACCAGATGAAATGCAATCCTTTAAACTGCAGCCAGAAAAAAAGGGGAAAGTTAGTGCAAATATTGGAGCATTTTGAAATGAATTTCCTCTCACTCCTTTTACCTGACTGATAAACAGCCACTGCCTAAGTGTTTTGTAGAGGCAGCTTTCGACTTCTCTTTTTGTTGCCCTCTTCAAAGTACCTTGCAATATTCTAAGTCCTAAGCCAAAAACGTCTGGTTCAATGTCAAACTATCCTGAAAAGAGAAAAACATGCATTTTATTAGACATTTTATGAGAAAAATAAATTCCAACAAAGCAAAGACCAGTTTATCACTTTAAACTCCACCTCCATATGAGGCCTACTGAAAATAATATTTTGTGGCTTTGAGGCCAAAGAAATAATTGTTAAAATGGGACAAAATACCTTTCTTTACATACTTCACTGGTGTCACTAGCTTCACTTCTCTCCTGTTTGTCAGTTAATCACCCTGCAGTCAAGCACAGTCTAAGCTTTGATTGGTCACTGAGGAAAAACTTCAGGTGAATTGACTCAGCCTGAAATATGAATTAAAAACTTGTTGTTACCTGACCATCCCTTTTTTCCAACCCAAGCCACACATCTGCACCTCTTGAGACTACTAATAAAATTAAGAAGCAAGGATTGAATATGTTTTACAGAAATCTTGTTACCCACTGGAACACAATGTATGTCTACTTTGAATTGTATAGATGCTACTTAGGCTGCACACAATTTGATGTAACTCTCTTTCTGTAGTTTGACTAAATATGCACCACAGAATGATAATGCTATGAAAAATTAAATACACACTTTTCATCTACCCTGCAATATCTGATACACTTATGTGGTAGCTACAACTTACAGTTTTACATTTAAATCACAGCACAAGACTGTGATTTTTGGCATTACCTCAGCATAAGAGACACCATGATTTAATGCTATGGGTTGATTCTCAAACTCCTATAACTCTCTTGATTTAGGGCTTTCTGTTCAGTATTTTAAAAAATATTTTTAGATGGTTCATATTTAAATAATAAGTATCATTAGTCTCTTCCCACAGCCTTGAAACCACAAGCTGTTTTGCTTATACAATCATGCTTTTCTAAAAGGGAAGAGTACAGCTAACAGGGGTGCTGTTTTCAATAGCTTTTCCCATCCCTCCCAGAGCAGAAAGTCATTTAAAATTGTATTTGTTCCTTTACTTCATCTTTACTCCAGCTGTATTATAAATATTTAATTTGTTAGCTAGTGGGTTTTTGTGCCAATATTTATGGTTGAAGGAATATTTAGAAAATCACCTCTCATTATATCTGGACTGTGGTTGGCTCTGTAGTCTCAAACAACTGGAGATCAGAAGCAGAATTCATGAAGAGATAAGGTGAAAAGTCATGAGGCATCCTCCTGCACCTCACTGTTCAAACTTTAATCAACTCTCAGAGAAATAAATAATAAGGCAAGAGTTGACTGAGATTTGAATTTGACAAGAAAGATTTGAATGACAAGGTGCTGCAACTTGAATGACATGGGGCTGGGAAAATGTCAGATTCCACCCTCATATCGCTCCATCAAACAGCCATCTGGCCTTTCCAGTTCAAAGCTTTCAAATTAAAATAGACCTGAACGAAAATCTCACAAAGGTCAAAGCTAACCAAATTGGAGTTACTTTATTCCAGACAGAATTAAATGCTTGGTTTCCTAATTATATGATTGTGTTGACTTTGTTGACAAAGACAAGTGCACCAATTTCAGAAGACTTTGATTCACCTGACTTTCATTAGCACTGAATCACACTGGTACACTGCACTACCTATTTTCATTTTCAGCTTTTTTTTAATTTCAAATTATGTTTGATATTTCAGAACAATCAGGTAAATATGTAAATCAATTTTGTTTTTTTGTAAAAGATTCAATTTCTAGATATAAGACATAATCAATTTTTCAGCAGCAAAGAAAAAAGTTTTAAACACTAAGTGAATATCTTAATTTTTGATTCTTCTGTTCAGGGTCAAAATCTTCTCACAGCAAAGTAGGAGTTCTAGGTTTCTTCTTTTCCTTAAAATTCTTTAAAGGACATTAAAAAAAAAGAAATTAACAAAAAAAAAAAAACATTGAGGGAAGCTGTATCCCTTTAAAAGACTGGAAAGAGACACCTCTGGCTTTCACCTCACCTCATTGGGATTAGTGAGTGTTTTACCACTTTCATACTGACTTCAGGGGTTTTGTATTTCAGCAGTGTGCATGCAAGGCAGAGGAGAGCCAAGACCTTGCCTTACAAAATACTCTACTGAGCTGCATCTCATTCCTTTCATATGCAAATAACCAATAAAAATCAGTGGAGTTATGTGTCTATAAAACTAATATAAGGATGAAGAAATCTGACCCTATACATTGTGATCCCAGTGTAACAGGAACGGACAGCTCAATTCTTATTTGGACCTCCTCTTCACTGAATGATAACTGCACTTGCTTTTCAAAACTTTTCAGACTTTTAAAATGAGGCTGTATTGTGCATAATAACAAGTAGCAATCACATCATGTTTAAAATAAAATATTTCTTGCACCTTGGGATTAGAAAAACCCAGACATACTGATTTAAAATGGAATTCATGCCTTTTTCCTTTTGCTCTTTCTCTCTCTCTTGTCAGAAGTCAGTGGGGGGTTAGAAACTCATTTCTGGGGCCACAGGAGAAGAGAGGGGAGAAGAGGTAAACAGGACATGCTTGCACAATTTGGAATAATGTGGGTTTGTGATGGAAGTACTGCTTTTGGGCTCTGGACGAACATAAAGTTGTTGCTTTGTGTTCAAGTGAAAAATTTAAGCTTGACTGCAAAATACTGTAGTTACACCTAAAAGATGAGGCCTCAGAACTCTTCAGTGTTCAGATGTTCACATTGCCTACATGCTGGACGTAGACTAAGACATAATGTCTCATCTCCCCTGTGCCCTGGCAAGTGCAGGAGGGGAACCTGGATGCTGAAGAGAGCTGCACTATGCACTCACATAAAACCATATCCAGAGTCAGAATGACCGGGATCTTAGGGTATGCCCAAAAGTGCCCCCAACATCCCCCCTCCGTCTCCCCATGCTGGAGTGTTTTCTTTGGTGATGTTTTTGATTTTCTGTTCCTATTTCTATCAAGGAGGCAAGAAAACTAAACTACATTGTAAGAGTGATGCTTCTGGAGGTGTAGTCCTCCTGGCTCATTGACTGATTGTCTTGACCAGTGCTCATTCTTTTTTATGTTTCGAAGTAACATGAAGAAGGTAACTGCAACAACAGATTTAGAGAAGTTTTACCATTCGTTAGAACTACTCCAAATCTGTTGAGCTATTAATGCCTTTACTTTTGGAAATTATCAACTTCTATAAACTTCAGTTTGCATGTGTCTTCTCTATAATATTTAGTGTGCAACTGAAAAATCATTTGAAATGTCAAAGGGCTTAATAAAGAAAAATATTTCTACTGTATTTAAGGTGAAATAATGTAAGGGAATAAGAAAATCTTATTTAATAATGAAATTACTATATATTAGAATAGCAGTATTATGATGTAGAAACTCTCCAAATGGGTTACAGCATTGTTAGTAGAATGTGGAGAAGACTGCAACTCAGCAGCCTTTGTGAAAACTCTCTCTGTTCCCTCTTCCTGTCTCTGGAAAAATTCTGAAGCTTACCTGAATTACCTGAAAAGGGGAAAGCTGCTGTCAAGCGGAAGGACTAGACCCTCCTCTCTGTAAAGACAGCCATTTGTAGCAACTGTGACTTTTTCATAAGTATCAGCACAGTAAGATCCCCAGCCTAGCTCCACAGTCTTCCTTAGGAGGCCACAGAGTCGTACCCCGGCTTAAAGCCTCTAAGAAATCTGACATGAGCTGCTTCATCTTCATTCAGAGCTGCTCCCCAGGCAGATTAATCACCTTTATGAACACTTGTACTTGAGGTATAGGCATCATTCAAGTGTTTCTTCATCCATCCTTGTGTTCCTACATTCATCCTTATAATACTGAAGTCATGCAATTTGTTCAGCCCACAACAATATTGTTACATATTTGTACAGTCAGTTGACTTCACTCCGATTTTTGTTTTTACAAAGAAAAGTGCTCATTGTTTTAAATATGACATGTGGTTTAAAAACAGACAATTTAAATAAGTTAATTCACTTTTTGGGTGTTAAATCCCTGTAACTGGAAGGTAACTATTCCAAGCACAGTCCAGAGAATGTCATGTCAGTTCTTACTGATGATATAGAAAGGGATTAGAGGCATTAGTTTCCTCACTTGTGGATATCTTGGATTCATTTTGTCACTGAATTAACAGGGCAGTAGCCAAACAGATTCGAAAAAAAAAAATTAGTGAAGTCTCACAGAATTGATGTAAGCTGATATTTGGCAATTTATGTAATTTACAGGCAACAACAGTGATCAGATTAATTTAAAACATTTTAACCTCTGAGACACCAGTGTATTTCCAGTGGAGTTACTCTGTGTTCAAAGCAGTACAAATGAGATGAGAGGCTTTTTATGAAGCATGAAAGAAGTAATCTACCTCTTGACATTCTTAAGCTGGTGAAGAAATATCTTTTGTCTAACAACACACAGAGACAGAGGGAGGGTATGGGATTTTCCAGTTCTCATCTCTAATGGTCTTATCCTTCTCACAGAAAGGGCATAAGAACCAAGTCTTCCCATCAGAAAAATTTGCCTTACTATCTTGCACCACCCAAGAGATCCCAGGAGACAAACATCTTGGAGGAACTTTCCATTTCACCACAGACAGATCAGGCATTGACCTCTTCCTTTATCTCAAAGAACAAGGTTCTTCATTCCACCACAAGGACATAAGGAACCTATATTTTATCCTTCGACTGAGACTTGAGCAAGCATTTTATCAATTTTGACAACTGGTTAAATTTTATAAGAGGAAACCCCTAGGGAATCTGTAGGAAGGATTTTGAGTTTTTGTCTGCTCTTCTATCAAAAACCTAGATAGATTAATAGATGGTTTAAATGGATTTCTTTTGATCAGTAATTATGCTTTGTATTTCCCTCTGTGTTACTATCCAATTATTAAAATTGTTAGAGGGATACCTCTGCCTGAATTAAGGCAGAAGCAATGTCAAAGTCAATAGTATGGACTTTATTTAACATTAAATATGAGGGGGAAGGAGAGAGAGAGAAAGAGAAAAAAAAAGGCAGAGAGAGAAAGAGAGTGATGGAGAGACAGATTAATTAGAAAATATCACCACTCTGTGGATCCCAAGGGCATCCTGTTGATCCTCTTCTTCTGGTTTTCTTGGTGGGGAGGACTTCAAACACAGAGTTCAATTAATTTATATACATTTGGACCATATGGGAATGTCCACGTACATCTCCTGGGAGATGGCAAGTTTGACACAATCTCTTGCAACAGAATCTGGATCAGTTACATCCCTTTGCATCACTGTATTGGTTTTGCACACTCTGATTCTTGGTAGCAGGGGGGCCACAAAGATACCTCCTGTGGGAAGCTGCTGGAAGCTTCCATCGTGTCCATCAGGGCCAATCTCTGATGGCTTTGAAGGTGGACATGCTGCTGGCCAGAACTGGGCCAATGACAGAGAATGGTAACGCCTCTGTGATGATGTATTTAAGAAGAAAATCAAAACAAAGTCACGGGGTACTTGCTTCTAGTCAGAGAAGAGGAGGAGGTGAGAACATGTGAGGGGAACAACATGGGGACATCAAGGTTAGTGGGGAAGGAAGGACAGGAGATGCTCCAGGTACCAGAGCCGAGATTCCTCTGCAGGTCATGGAGAGACCATGGTGAAGCAGCTGTGCCCCTGCAGCCCATGAGCATCCACAGGGGATGCAGAGATGCACCCACAGCCCATGGAGAAGGGCCCATGCTGGAGCAGGTGGATGCCTGGAGGAGGCTGTGATCCAGTGGAAGACCCAGTGGGGACAGAGGGCCTCTGCTTCCAGGCTGGAGCAGCCTGTCCCTGGAGCACTGCACCCCACAGAAAAACAGACCCACATTACAGCAGTTTTGGGAGGACTGTCTGCCTGTGGCAGGAATTCACGCTGTGGTGGGTGTAGTTTGGCTGCTGCTCGTAAGAGTGGACCAACACTAGGGAAGTTCATGGGAGGAACCTCATGGGCCCAGAGGGGAAGGACTCCTCTCCCAGAGCAGCAGAAGAAAATCTTGGTGATAAAGTGACCAAAACGCCCCTGCCCTGTCTCCCTGCACTGTCATGGGGAAGGAAGGAAGTGCTGGGGGTGATGGCAGGGAAGGTGTTTTAAGGGCTTATTTTACTTCTCATTATCCTCCTCTGATTCTATTAATAATAAATTTCACTTTGCAACTTAACTTGAGTTTGTTTTGCTCTTGAACTGTTTCTTCCAGTCCTTATCTAACTCATGAAACCTTAATTAAATTTTTCTCTCCCCTGCCCAGCTGTGGCAGCAAAAGGTGACTTTGTGGGTGCCTGGCATTGGGCCAGTGTCAAACCATGACAATCACATGCAGTCTTCTGGTGCAAGGCCTAAGAAGTGAGTCTGGGGAGCACTTTGGGGTCTTTGATGTTTAATGACACTTCTCAGCTGCTATAATGTGAATGTCCCATGGATGTAGCCTTCCAGGGGTGTGGGGCTTTACAACTGAGCCAGTTTGCATAAGAGGTATGTTCAGAGGATGTTCAGAGGTAAAGTTACACACCCAAAACTCTCCTCCCTCCTTGGTTGGGTGTGTGTGTGCAAACTGGCCTCACCACATGGGTCTGTGGATTATGGCCTCCCCGACTCCAAACCCAGCCAGAACAGATTTTCAGGACAGCTGCTAGGTTTGGCTTTCTTGTGGATGCGTTCTTCCCCTTCAGCCTCGTTTACTTCCCCTAGATCTGAGATAATTGGAAAATAGTGTCACTTTTATCTTACCTCATGTTCCCTTAGGTGGCCTAACTCACAGTCTGAAGTTCCAGTCAGGAGGCTTATTCAGGGAAGAGCAGGCTTCAGTGGTCACAGCTTATGCATACAGTTTTGCCATAATGGGAAAACAGTCCTTCATAACAATGTTTAAGCCATTAACTATGACATTTCAGGGTCTCACACTCTGTCCTCAATATCCGTAGTATATCTGAAAGTTTTGAAATTTCAGGAACGTGTAGCATTTACGTTGCTTAAATGAGATTGGCTGTCACACCATTTTTCAGGGCCAGAATATATAAATTAACACCACCTCCTTTGGAGGTCACAGTCGTTTTGTGCACTGTGTAAACTGACAAAATTTGCATGTGAAATTGTACTTTGATCAAATAAGTTCTGATTTATTTGGGTTGAGTGCATGTAGTGTGGTCAGTGCAATTTCTCTCTATAATACAAAGATTATTTATCAAAACATTGCAGCTGAAGCAATCCCAGTGTTATTTCTAAAATATGTCAGTAGCTTTGTAATTCTTATTTTCAAGCATGGAAATATGCTGTTTATTAGGTCTAAAAAATAAATTTCTAGGCAAATTTAAAAATACATATAAACTGAAAACTGAATGCATTTTTTTAAAAATTCAGATTCATTCTCAATACAATTCGGCATAATATAAAACTTTCTGAAATATTGTTTCACTGAGGAGTTACCACAGATACCAAGCTGTTAGGCAGCTTAAAAAAATCAACAGTAGATAAGAAAACATGTCAAAATAAAGCCTGAGAAATGTCAAAGCACACTGGTGGTCCTTTTCCTCTCTGTAATATACTAGAAAACAATCAACAATAATGGAGCAAGGACTAAAAAGAACCATAAAAGAAAAAAAAAGTCAGTTTCATCCCCATTTTCTGGGATTGAAATGCTGATGTGCATATGGGGTAGAATTGTTTTAATATTTCTCAACAAGCAAACACAAAGGCTGAAAAATATTAGTATTTGCATTCTCAGCAGAAAAACTACCCATCCTAGATGTTTTTATTTTCATATTGCCATTTGCAGTCTGTTATGGGCTAACCTTGGCTGGGGGATGATTGGAGAGACAGCAAGCACTGCACAACAGTAGCCAAAGCCCCATTCTAGTTCCAAATATAAAACACAGTATTATGAGGGCTGCTGTGGAAAGCTTAAATCCATCCCAGCCAGACCTAATGCAAAGTCCCACAAAAAAAAAAAAACAAAACCAAAAAAACACACCCAAACAAAAAAAAAACCACAAAAAAAAAGGTTAGTGGATTAGGAATGTTTTCTTCTTCTGTTACAGAAAAATTGGATGACTAGCACAATTAATTGCTACCTACTAATTAAAAATAATAGGAGAGAGTCATCAGAGAACACCTGGAGAGCTACAAGCACCTGTTTTATTTCTTATTACATAATGGATTGCAGCAGCTTTCTGGTCAGTCATAACCACTGTCTCTCCTTCAATCAGTATCACCATGAAACATTCACAAGGTAACTTGTTCTGTGACCTGGAGATCCAAGAAAATTGAAGACAACAGACTTGTGTTTTTTTCCCAATAAAGTATTCAGACCTGTAATTTGGCAGAGTTTAGCCTCTCTCTTGCAGCTCACCTTTATGTGTGCATACTTCTGAGAGCAGCAGATCTCACTGATAAACAGTCATTTCTATAGGCTGCTACTCTGCACTTGGTGTCAAGAAGTTTTGCAGAAAGTGCAAGGATAGAAATGACCAGCTGGGAAGGGGAGGATTCCTGTTGAAGGAGTGCTCAGCTCTTCTTTTAGAGCATCCCATTTCAGCTTGGACATCTATGAAACTCTAAATTCTGATCTATTTAGAGCTTGGGAGGTTTGTTTGTTTTTTAATTGGTGACATCTCCACCTCCTGAGAGGAACTGGTATCTTCACTGGTCACATATATTTTATATGTTCAAACATCTGATGTTCTAACACAGCTCTGGGACTAAGTATTTTGTAGTTTTCCTACGTTTTCCTTCATAAAGAAACATCAAATACTAACTGTAACAAAGGTCACACAATGTGGACCAGTTTCATTCTCAGCTACATTAAGGGATTAAGCTACATTAAGACTAGTCATCCCATTTTCTGTTGTTCTCCTGTTATTTAACTGGTGTGTTAAATATCTATAGAATCTCTCCTCCTGGCAGATGCTTTGTTTCAAGTCTTCAGGGACAATACCACTGTCTGCAAAGTCACTAGAACAGAAGACTTGCATGGAGATCCATATTGATTCAGAGATCCATATGTAGCCCATGAAAGAGCCCACACCATAGCAGCTGGATGCCCAAGAGAAGGCTGTGACCCTGCAGGAGGCCAGTGCCAGGCAGGGTCCTGGCAGGGACCTTCGGACCTGTGGAGAGAGGAGCCCCTGTTGGAACAGGTTTCCTGGTAGGATTTGTGACCCTGTGGAGGACCCACAATGGTTCAGACTGTTCTTGAAGGAGTGCACTCCTTGGAAGAGTGACACACATTACAGCAGTTTGTGAGAATTGTTGCCTGTGGAATGGACTTATGTTGGAGAAGTTCATGGGGACTGTCTCCTTTGGTAGGGACCCCACTCTGGAGCAGGGGAAGAACTCCTCTCCCAGAGCAGGGGCTGGAACAACATGGGATGAACTGACCATAACCCCCATTCCCTGTCTCCCTGCACCACTGAGGGGGAGGAGGTAGAGATGAAAAGGAGGGAGGGGTAGAGAGAAGGTGTTTAAAGTTTGTCTTTACTTCTCATTATCCTGCTCTGATTTTGCTGGTAATAAATTCAATTATTTTCCCCAAACTGAATGTGGTTTGGCCTTGATATTTGCTGAGTGATCTGTCTCACTCCTGATTGTCAACCCATGAACCCTCCTTTGTATTATCCCTCTGCTGTTCAGTTACAGAAGGGAGTGAATGAGTAGCTTTGGTGGGTGTGTGGCATCCAGCCAGCATCAACCCTCTATGGCCCAGAAAGGTAATTTCTATGTTTTTGTGAACAAGTCTTGTAGTTATGATGTACAGATGATCTGAATTCCTTTTGATTGTGGTTTGTTGTTACTAGGACACATTTCACTGTACAAACAAATGTTATTGTCACAGAACTCAGGCCCAGAATACAGGACCAAGTTTATAGGTCCTGTTCTCACACCAGGCTTTATTCAGTTAGTTTTACTTTGTTCCTTGTATCTTGCTTCCATCTTTTTATCATCACATAAATCTTCTCTTACTGCTACTGTCTCAAAATCTTCCACACTTAATGTTGAGATTGTTTTTTTTAAATATTTTTTCTCAAAATTCACTTGTGTTGCATGGAAAAAATTAAAATTTTCAAAATGGTAGACTATTTTGGCTGTCTTAATTTCTAAGACAGTCTCATGTAAATGTCTTTCAATGAACATTTAAACCAAAAGGGCTAACTTCTGATAAAATTATCAGCAATAAAAAAACAGAACCTTTCAATGGGGACCAAGAGACAGTCTCAGAAGATAAACTTTTCATTAGCTTTGCCTAAAAACTTGGTAGTTCAAATAAACTGCAGTTTCTTTCTTAATTTTTTTTTGCCTACACAAAAGAGATACAGAAAGACACAACATTACAAGAAAATTATTACTTTTCTGAAGTAATTGAAAATAAAATCCTGGGTTTTTTTTCTCTATAGAATATTAAGCATATGGTTAAAAATGCAATAGATAGGATAGTGCTTTGTATTCAGTCCTACAGATTAGTAAGAGTAATTTCTGTAGAACATGATAGGCTTTAGTAATGCTAAATCCTTCAGGGCTTTTCTGAAAGAGTTATTTGAGTTGTTTCACCAAGCAATTTGACTTTAGAAAGGCTTCCTCTTCATAGGCAATTGCTCCTGTATTTTCCTGTTAACCACTGTCCACACCTAAAGCCGAGCTGAATGTAAATTTCAACAGCCTATAAGACATTGATGGAATTGTTCCAAATTCAGTAAACTTTGGTCATCAGATGGCCCAGTACATTAAGTGAGACTCCTATTGTCTTGTATCAAGCTGAATACTTAATTAATCAAAGAAACCACTTGATAATCAAGCAAAAATAATTGCTAAAATTAACCTTTGGGATAACAGACAAACAAAATATTCCATTTTCACCAAAAATCAGATTTGATTCCTTAAGTACTTTCAACATATGGGAAAGTTTACCCTCCACAATACCTTGTAGCTTTGCTATAAAAAGTAATGAGCTCTTAAGTTTTTTTATCACAGGACTCCATTAACCAAATTTGTCTATGTCTGCTCTTTGAACAAGTCTTTCATCTTTTCATAATAATTCTGATGGCCCAAGCACAGATCCAGTGGTTAATGTAAGTCAGCCTCTCCACAGCAACCTGCTGTTACATGTCCAACAGCAACAGTCCATCAGCCTAGGGGGCTACAGGGACTGATGACTTGGCATACTAAACTACACTGGTACATAACAGTGTAACTTGGAAGTTTAACCAAATATTTAACTAATTAGTGTCAAAATTTGAATCACTATTAACCTGGTTTACAGGAATTCTTGTTTTAGTCTTTAAGGAAATGCTGTAAGGTAAAAAACCTTGCCTTTAAGCTATAATTCATAAACTTTAAAAACACTTATAACTAGTTTAGGTTAATCTGGGCAGCTGTTAAAGGTTAAGACATTAATCTTATACTAACTGTATAAATTACTGGGGGGACACTTGGATTCTACACGTGCTTAACATGACCTTATTTTTTTACTTAAAAGTATTTGCTCCCTTAAGAAAAGAAAGAAATATTGCAAAGCAAGCATTAACTTGCTTACTTTGTGGACAGAAACCAGGATAAAAATATATGTAAAGGAGCACAGGAGTGAAAACTGAATCCATATACAGATCATCTAAAGTAGTCTACAAACTGACCACATGTCTTCTATCTCATTAACGTCTCAAAAACATCTGCTGAAATAAAGTAACAATCAACTGAAAAAACTGCATTGCACACACATAGATAGGCACAAGGGTCTAGTTTTTCTGACTTAAGAAACAGCTCAGTTAGTTTTGAATATCCCAATGGGCCTGCTTTAGAGCTGAAGGTTTTGAAACGGGGAATACTTCATAGTCCAAACTATCATAGAAGAGTTGCAGAATGTCATCTTGCTTTAAAGAGGATGGGAGCAGCTCATTCAGAGTCCAGTTTCCTTTACTATTGCTAGACAATCTCCTTTGTAAAATAAGTTATGTTTAGCAATCAGACATTTCTCTTCCAAACAGAACAGTGGTTTGAACTGTCTAGAAGAGAATAATAATAAAATATCACACTGTTAAGATACACTGAAAAATTGTTGTGAAGATACAATACATGAAATAGAAGACTAGAAACTATCCTGAATTCAGATTCTATCCTAGCACTCAGCATATAATTATCTGGGATTTAAAATAATTGTCATTTAATAATATGAGTTCCGTAATGCACAGTCTCAGAACTTTAGATAGTTTTATGGAAAAAAAAATCCACCAACTTATTTTTTTCTAGTTATTTGCCACTCAAATTAATGTAAAGCAACTTCTGAAAATCCTTTTGTGAATAATTCCTTTGAGTCTAGGCAGGTGTGTGAAGGATAAGCCTTGAGACAGAATTTCAGAAGTAGGCCCTGATCACCCTTCCAAATGTTTAACTGAACAGTTTCTAAAAATAAAAATGCTACAGTATTCCTTAAAGCACTAGTTATTTCTGACACCACCACCTACCATTTCTTCACCATCCATTGCCGATACCACCATATCAGACACATTCCAGTGAATCTTAACTCCGTAACACACAGCATGGATTACAAAACATAGGTTTCTTATTACCAAAGATGGGTCCATGTATACTTACTAGATGGATTAAATAATAAAAGAGGCATGTAAAGAATAACCTTTAAGTGCCAAACTTTTTCCTCTCAAGGTCATTTAGTGACTTGGGGGAAGAATAAAATTTTCATGTCCATTAGAAGTAAACAGACATGACAATGAGAAGATACTGAGCTTCAAGGAGACATACTGCACTTTACTCGAAACTCACAGCTCATATTAGTGATGTAATGACCAAAGCAACACTGAATGTAATGCAGAAGATGCACATTGGCAACAGTAAAAATGTGAACTCTCTGGGGGGGAAACATTTATAGTGAGTTTTCAGATGCAGAGAGGAATAACTTCGACATAACTTTCACTTTTCACTTTATGTGAATAACTTTCACATAAGGCACTACAAGGAAGAGCATATGTCAGAAGTTGTTAGCTTTTCCCTCCACACAGCTGGGAGGAGTAGAGCTTGCTTTCTAGCTGTACAAGAAGGTGAATTGTGCTGTTCTCACTGACCCTTTTTCTCAGTCTTAATAGCTGAATCAAAAATGAAAGAACAGGTTCAGGCAAGAATTACCTTTCTGCTTGAAACAAGAGCCACAAACCAGTTTGAAACACTCACACCCTAGTTGGTTGGGAATCCCTGCTTCAACCCAGTCATGCTATGGAAAGCAGTCAGCTCCTGCAGCAGGATGAGTTAGGCTTCACTCTTTGTCCAGCTGGTCACAAAGGAAAGACAAAATGCTGCTGTCAAGGGCCATTTTTTGCAGCAGCAGAATCTCACTGTGATGGCACTAGTAGCTACATGGCTGCTCCCACTGAGGAGCTAAATTTCAACTAGACAGGGGAAGAGGGAAAACTCCTGGGATCTGTCTTCTTCTCTGAGCCCAAGGCTGGACAAAATAATTTTATTCCTAAGGAGAGATGTGAAGCTCCAGAAGTTCTCCCACACACTGGCAGGTCTCTGCTTTCTGAAACCTCATCCACCTAATCATATAAAGAACGTGGTCACCCTTCCCACAGAGCAGGGTTTAGGGACAACTAAGCGCAGCATAAATAATGTGCACACTCTTTAACCACTAGTGGTATACATAGGAATTCCACAGTGCCAACAACTATCTGAAGTTATCTTTCATTTTTTTCTTCCTTTCATTTTTATATTACTTCCTTACCCAATTACAAAGCAAGTACTTAACCTGGATGAATTGAAATGTCTTGCAAATTATAGAATAGCTGAGGTAATATGTTTTCTATCGGTTCTTACACAAGGTGATGGAAAGAGACAAGAAGGGCAGGAAAAATATCCTGTACCACTGTTACAGTAATTGATTCTCACATGTATAATTCTTTAGAGAAAACCATACTTGTGGTTTAAATGATCCATTCCATTTAGAAGACAGGAGCTGAAACAAAATGTCTGCGTGGTGCTTGGCTTTTAGAAAAAGCAAGGCTGTAAGTACATAAAATATATAAAATAAAGTGTAGTTATTGATAATTATTTGCATTTTGCTAAGTGTCCCACAGCCAGAAATCTCACCACAGTTTTAAGGCAGGTGTCTTTTTTTCAAAGGCTCCTTTCAGTCTCTTTGAATCATAACTTATTATTTTAACCATTTATCTAGATTATACTAAAAATCTATTAGTAATGCTTAGTGGCTGAAACAAACTGCTGATAAAATGGAGGTTGAATGAGCTCTTCTGAACCTTCATTCTGCATGTGTGATGTCTCTTTATTGCAGTCATTTGTCATTTTTTTACCTTTCAGACAGTATTAGAGGATAATTACATGGTAGTTAAATTACCAGATATTAATGCATTTCTTCTCCCAAGAAAGGTTCTTTTCTATTTTGAATCTACTATAGTCTGTAAAACACAAGCTACAAATTGGATACTGTGAGGTAGTATATGAAAGAGAAATGATTAACACCATGAACAAAGACTGAATTCATTTTCAGACAGATGTAGAAACATTTACTATATTTGATGTTAAATACTGTAGGATTCTCATATTGACTAATTTGAATGCCTAGAGAGTTTTACTTTCTATTCCAAAGTTCAGTAATTAAAATATTCTTGGAATAGTCTTATTAATATTAATTGAGCATTTCTCATGACACAACAAGCAAAATTATTATTGCTACTGAATTTCTATTTCATTCTTCAGTTCCAACAGTCTCTAACATAAAGATCTTTGTGCAGCAGACAAAATGCACAATAGTTTCTAAACCATGGAGTTCTGTGAGTGTACCAGAAAAAAAAATATTATAATGAATTTTGATCTTACTTTTACTAGCTAAATTCTAAGTCAGTAACTATCTTTGAAATGACTGCTAATTCTGATTTTTAAATATTTCCTCTTACACAATACTCCAGTTTTGGCATACAACACAATGTTCTTTAGCTTGAAGGCAAATGATCTCATTTGCAATTCTAATGGCATTGGTAAGGAGATTTGATTCCTGATCTTGAAGATAAAATTAGTTTCCACTTATTTTGAAAATATCTGTGCATTTTACAAAATGAATTACTAAGAGAACTCTAATGCAAAGAAGACATATTTTTCAAGGTCTTTTGGTGTGCTACCTAAGGAATGGAATCTCAATGATGTTATATAGCAAATGCTAATAGGACACTTTGATACTGCAAAACAATGACCATTTAGAGAAAGTAATTCAGAGGAAGGAAGGTTTGAGTATATCATGGTTGCTCACTGTAGTAAGAGTTCAACATTTCAGCATCCACATAATATGTAGGTGGAACTGGAAGAACTAGAAAATCTTTTCATTATTATGCAACAGAAAAATTAGTGCATTTGTTTCCACTCAAACAAAAAAGATCTAAATGTAATCTTATTAATATTTTAGGAGATTGTAGGTAAATCTAGGGAAATTTAATGAATATCAGTACTACTCTTGATTTTCTCCTTTAGATTTTATAGCCCTAGGCATGAATAATTCTAGCTTTAGTTGCTCAATTATCTAATACATCCACTAAAATATTTTAATTATATTGAAAACAAAACTCACCAATGCACTATAAAAATAATTAGAGGAGAATCCAAGGACATCCCCTTCCCACTTTTGACAGTAAAACTCTTAAGAAAACTTCATCAGAGATCATAGAGAAGATGTAAGCACTTTAATTTCTCTAGAAAACCATATGAAGTTGGGGTATTTCCATTCTTATTTATCAATACCAGTTAGAAAAAAAGGAGGTATGGTAGAGGGTTGTGAAAATGCTCAGCAATTTAGAAGACTTATCTACAAATTGAATCAATAAACTAGACCTTGAAGTAAATCCTTAGAGAACAATAAAATCAATAATGGAATACTGTGCAAATGTGAGGAAAATAACAACAAAAGGAGAACCATGACGGTACCAACAGCAGTAGGGTTTTGGTTCTGGGAGATCTAGGTTTGTTTCAATTACTATCAAAGCCCTGATATTTGAAGTTCTAAGGGAAAAAGTAAATTTCCCCCATTGCAAACTACACTCACTGGACTGGATTTTATTTGCTTTATTGAAAATCTTATTTTGGAAAAATTATTAAGGCTAGCAGGACTTTAAATTTTCTTAAAACTTTAAAGTTTCTTAAAATACCATTTTGGAAAAGAATTTCACAAGGTTCTGCAAGGAAAAACTCCACAGAATTACAATCACTCTATCAGAAAAATTTGCATTGTCAATTGCTATGCACAAAAAGGAAGTACAAAGTAACAATGGGATAGACTTGACTTTCCAGCTGAAAATTGGCACCTATTAAAGAAATATTGCAGATAGTCAGAATCAACAGGGAAAACAGAAGGCTAACAAAGCCTTATAATTCTTTCTTTGTTTTCTGGTAATACAATGAAATGCTTCACTAAACATGTATGTTAATTTTTGTACATTTACTAAAGATTTTGTTGGTATATTTAATGGAATGAAGAATATCAGACTAAAGAAATGCTGATTTCTAGCAAGCTATTTATGAACAAGTCCTAAATAAATAGATATTTAGAAATTATTTTTAAAAATTACTGATATTTCAAAGTTGAAAACTGCATTATGCTGTGGTATAGCCACATATATGAAGTTATGATTGTATATACAGAATCATACTTACGTAGTTTTTAAATTGTTTTTGATTTGTATACCATTTTCTTGCATTTTTTCAGTTATAAATGACCCACTGAGGAGAAGTTAAAGGCAACCCCTAGAAAGAGTTCAGTAGATGCTTTTCTGCTTCATTTCTATATTTTAGTTCTTGTGATGGGAAAAAAAGTCCAATTTTATATTATCTTGCTTACTTTCTTATGAGCAGTTTGCTAACCTTGCAACCAAAGTTAATTCTTCCCTATGTAGTTGAAAATAGTAGCTATTACTTTGTTTTTCAAGTTAATATGATGTCCTAAGGTCAATTCATGTTTTGTGATTTTTGGATATTTTTTGTACTCCAGTTCATGATGGATTTTTTTATGCTATGCACTTATGTTTCCCAGCTTACTCCATGCTATCAAAATTTTTTGTTTCTGTAAAGATAATTGTTTTGCTTTCTCTTCTGTTTTTGCTGTGAAGTCTGTCCATGTCTTAAAGTAAACTATAACATTTTGCTACTGGTGAATGCCCCTCACTACAAGAAGAACAATGAGGCAGTGGAGCATGTCCAGAAAAGGACAAGAAAACTGGTAAAGGGTCTACAGACTAAGTCTTATGAGGAGTGGCTGAGGGAGCTGGGGCTCTTTAGCTGGGAAGAAAGAAGGCTCAGGGGAGACCTAATCACTCTCTACAACTGCCTGAAAGAAGGTTGTAGGGAGCTGGGGATCAGTCTCTTCTCCCAAGTAAAAAGCAATAGGACAATACAAAATACCTCAACTTACGCCAGTGGAAGTTTAGACTCGATATTAGGAAAAAATTCTCTTTGGATAGGGTTGTTCAAGCATTAGCACAGGTTGTCCAGGGAAACAGTTGAGTCACCTTTCCTAGAGGTATCTAAAAGACACACAGATGTAGCACTTGAGGATATCGTTCAGGCATAGACTTTGTGTTGTAAAGTTCATGGCTAGACTTGATGATCTTAGAGGTCTTTTCCAACCTAAATAATTCTATTATTCTAAAACTAGGTGGAATTAAGATATGCCTATGTGTATTTGCATATATTTTCATTGATTTACTTTTTTTCCAGAACACAATGATGAGAGTTATGGATTTTGTAGTGGCAAAATGCCAAAATTAATAAAGTAATCTTGTTTTATTTCTTATTTTATTCTTCTCTTGCTCTTAAAAAAAAAATACAAAACAAAAAACCACACAACATCGCTTTTATTTTTACCTTTAGAAATAGTTTAGACAGGAGATATTTCTCAAGCAAAATACTGTAACTTTCTTCTGTGTCCAAAGCTTGATTCTTTTATCTCAACAAAACTATAAACATAAAAAACATTTTGACTCAATAGGTTTTGGAAAGATAAGCCTTTGCAATTGCTAGCAATGCCCCCTTTTGACATAGATCAATTCTCCCTTCCACTTCTAAAGGTGAAGGAACTGTGCCACTGCATCAATTTTTCCCAAAGCCAGATTTTTATGGCTTCACATGGCAGACCACTTTCTTTATCACTGAGCAAAATAGAGTAAATGAAAACAACTCCTTTCCCAAAATGCCCCATCTCTAACCCTTCCTTTTGGAGCAGCCCAAGCTCTGAATCAGTTCCAAGCAGACTGGGGAAGGTGTAATATGAAAAAAATATCTAAGCAGAAAGATTCGGGAGTTATTTTGCAAAATTAAAACTAAATGACTAACCCAAACCTCCTGGTATTTTTTTTTTGGCTGCTTTGACCATAGTAAGTGCTCAGTACTGATCAGGTTAAGCTTGCCTTTCTTTCTAAAATGTGCATGTACCTTGCTAAATGAAAATATAAAGGCAGCAATTGGTAATGCAGGCAAGAAAAAACAATCAGGCATGAGAATGGAAGTAAAGATCAGCTTCAGGAGCCCCTGAGTAACCTGAATGTATATAAATCTATTGGACCCAATAAGTTCATCTCAGAGTCTTGAGGGAACTGCCTGGTGTAATTGTCAAGCCATTCTGCATGACTTTGAAAAATTCAAGGCAGTGAGGTGAAAAAGTAATGAAGACATTCCAGTCCCCTGATATTAACACAGTCTGGGGGTTTAACAGCTGGAGAGCAGCCCTGCCTGCTGGTGGGTGAGAGGCTGGTCATCACCCAGCCATGTGCACTCACACCCCAGAAAGCCAAATGTGTCCTGGGTTTCATCCAAAGCATCAAGGCCAGCAGGGTAAGGGAGGGGATTCTGCACCCCTGCTCCACTCTGGTGAGACCCCATTTGGAGTGACTGCATCCAGCTCCAGGGTCCCCAGCACAGGAAGGACATGGACCTGTTTGAGTGGGTCCAGACAAGGGTCACCAAGATGGTTAGAGGGATGGAGCACCTCTCATGTGAAGAAAGGCTGAGAGCATTTCATTTATTTAGTCTAGAAAAGAGAGGTGTTCAGGGTGACCAAATTGCAGCCTTCCAGTACCTGAAGGGACCTTCTAAGAAAGATGAAGAGAGACTTTTTACAGGAGCACAGTGACAGGACAAGGGGCAGTGGTCTCAAACTGAGAGTAGGTTTAGATTGGATATTATAAATTTCTTTACTGTGAGGGGGATGAGACACTGGAACAGGTTGTCCAGAGAAGTTGTGAACACCACACACCAGAAGTGTTCAAAGTGAGATTGGATGGAGCTCTGAGCAACCTTGTTTAGTGAAAGTTGTCCCTGCTCATGGTGTGCAGGGGCTGGAATTATGATCTGCAAGGCCCTTCCCAACCCAAATCATTCTGTGAGAATACAAAGCTCAGAACTTAAAAAGAATCTACCAGGTTAATTAATTCAAAGTTCTCCAGAGCTTTATTCTGGTTGCACCCAATATTCAATTCTCATTGAATTATGCTATTATGGAAATGCTGCTATATCTTAGAGGAACAGAATTATTTAACAATGAAGCAACCAATGTAAATTGTACTGAAGCTGGACATTTCATTATGCTGTTCATTTCTGTTAATACCTACTATGAATGACTTTTAGATAGATATAGATATAGATATAGATGTTATACATATAGATATAGATAGATTAGATATAGATATAGATATATTCACAGTAGCTATGTGGTAGCTTTTTCCCCAGTGATACTGAGAATATTAAGCAGGAAAGTTTTATCAAAAAGGAAGCAAAAAATAAAAAGCAAAGAAAACAACAAAATATATTTCTGTAATTTATGTAACATTTTGCTCCAAGAAATCATTCATAAGGTCATCTGGTTTATTTATCCTCTCTTTCAAAATGTAGATGTTAAATCTTGGCCATGACTGAATTGCAGTCAAACTGTAAGTTTATCTTCATATTTTATCTTTGGATTGGATATTCCTGTGTTATTCTGAGTAACTTAAATCAGACATTTCTGTCAGAATCTTGCAGGTTAGTTAAAATTTAATCCTATTAATCACACAAATATATAATCTCTGTGCTTTTGTTCATCCACAGTGATATGATGTCTTAAAATATTTTATAGAAGATTTGGATATATATGTGTCAACCTCAGACTTATTAGTGTCTGATTTTTAGCCTAAGGAAGGAAGAAAAATGAGAGAGTATTCTAAATGGTACTGTTTTGTTTTGTTTTATCATAAGGACCAACCCATTCATTAACTAGTTAGCTAATTGATATTTTTTGTCTACTTTCCTAAAAGCAAGAGAGATTTTGATTAACACATAAGTGTGAAATTCTAGGGGAAAAAAACCTTTTCCTTGAAGTGAAAATGTCTGCTTTTGCCTGCAGATGGGTAATTATACTCTCCTATGCTCTCACAACTACCTGGGCATAATCACGTTTAGTAACTAAAGATTAAAGTCTATTAAATTTATAGGAACTGTTATTAGCTCTTATCTTATAGTTGTGATGTAGCATCATTAGGGCAATCACTGCATATCTAACTTACTTAAAAAGATGTATTGTCTGCTTTTTTTTAGCATGGCTTCTTTTGCTTTGAAGAATACAGAAAGGTTGAGGTTTGCTTGTTTTTGGATAAAATATTCAAAATTTCATTGAATTAAACTAAAGAACATGCACTACTCAATTTAAAAGAAATAGAACAGAGAAAAAAAATTTAAGAGAAAATAAAAGTGAAATAATATATTGGTAGGCACCAAATACCTTTAACATTAGTAAATTTAGGAGATATTTTTGCCTTCTGTCTCTGCTGTATTAGCAATGTAGAACAATACATGTTATCTTCAGGTGATAGACAATTTATATTGCCTTGCAAATTAGTCAATCAATTAAAATCTTCAAATCTCATTGCTCTTCATCAGGTTGTTTTATGGAAATCAGAATTTTGTCTTGCTGATTTCAATTAAGTTTTATTTTGAATCAAGAGAAACAAATTTTAATGTCATTTAAAGCAGTATTTTAATAGAAAGTCATTTTGTCTATTTTGATTTATTTCAACATGTAGTTAAGACATTTTATGAAAAATGCCACTTTCAAATATGAGATAATTCTTATAAAAATAGCTAAGCATTTAAGTTCAAATTTCTGTTGAGAAACACAAGATAATTAAAAATTTTTCCATATAAAAATAAATTTTACATTACCAAAATACTCCATGTCATATTGTTGGTTTTTTTCCCTTGCCTTCCATCCTGTTTTTCAGTTGTTCTGAATTTATTCCTAAAATGTATCTCTTTAACACATTCTTGTTTGTAAGTCATCCCCAACTAAGCTACAAACTGAGGCGTGTTCAGGCTTTCAGAAACAAAGCAGTATCTAGAGCTCAGTAGATTCCTGCTCTATGAGAGTACCTTCTTTTCCATTCATGTGGAATGTTCCATTGCCATGGCAAGCAAGAACAGAAATGGGTTAACAGAAACCACAGTGGAATTTTTTAGGATGCGTAACTCCTGATTTTAATGGGTTTTTTTTAAGTGTGTGAGAGCATGTGTGCGTTTATAAATCCATCCTTTAAAAAAAAAACAGTGCAATGGAGATCCTGTAATCACTATGGCTTGTAATATCTCAGCAGGGAAGCATAAGATAAAAACATTCTTATGGAAATATAAACAGGTGTTGAAAAATATTCAGTGGACATGTAAATGCAATGTTATTTGGAAAGAATGAAATGCAGCATCACCCTACCTCGCAGAGAAGGTTAAACCATTGACATTTAATGAGAGAATAGACAGGAAACCAAATAGCATCTTCCTTCAGTAAAATTGATATTTTAGAAAAAAGAAATAATTATAGTGGTACTTGAGGTTTCATACTGTTAGAAACTGGAATGATTCTTACCGTAATTTTATTTTAAAAGACATGACTTTCACCAGGCAAATAATTTTAACTAGAAGGTTAAGTATTGTCTTCCAAGAAATTTAGCAATATTTAGGGTATAAAAAAACCTATTTTAAGGTAACAACAGATGAAGAGAGTAGGCAGAGGATCACTTCCCTTTATCTAGCTGTGCACCTTTTACCCAAAACATATATTCTTTAAAAAGAAGAACCACCTCAGGAAGATATCGTGACTTTTGCTTTTGCTATTTGTTTGTGTTTCTCACTCTCTTAGGTGACCTACAAGCAAACTGTCCAGAAATAAACCATAGCATTATTACATGCTTTTGATGCCTTAAATTTTTAGCTTTTATATTTTTCAGATTCTGTACTGCATTAGTATATAACTCTGAACTCTATATAGAATGCTAGTTAGTTTCCTTTACATTTTAGTCAGACTAAACAATCCATCTGGCCCTGGGAACCAAGGTCATACCATTTGCCTCAAGCCCCAGAAAGTATAAACAAAAGTAAATTGTGAAGAGCCGCACACCAGGGGAATACTACTTCATTACCTAAAGATATAATTGGACAATTGGCCTCTGATATGCAAATAGACTAAACTTAGACCTGTCTGAGAAAACTCATGACTGTCACCCATATTGGGTCTAGCTTCTTCAAGGCTTTGCACTGCCCAAGGTGTATGCTTTGAAGGCCTTTTCATAAATACCTACTTTATTCTTTTAGCTTTGTCTAGACTCCATTCTATGAAGCCTCTCCAAGGCATCACTTTTGATAACTAACTAATAAAGTAATGAAATATCTGTGATCATTCACAGTACAACACATACTACTTATAACTCAGGAACTACTCACCTGAAAATGCTCTAGAGGCATGGGAACAGTTTAAAAATAATAAATGGCATATTTCTTTGTAGTATTGAGTGCAATTCATTCAAAGCACTACTTATTACAACTTCTGTTCAATATAAAATAGAACTGCTTTCCTAGGAAGAAAATCCATAATAGTTATTTATTTGGAGGGAGGGGGTCTCTAGTTTTGTTTGGCTTTGGGAGAGAGAGGTGAGAGAGAGGATGGAATCAGACTCGGTATATAAGGTGAAATTCTCATAGGCAACAGAAGGAAAGTGGGAGGTAAACTTTTGCAGTGAATAATCACAGTTGCTTTCCACCTCTGGGAACCTATAGTCAAGCAAGGTCAAACAGAAGGTTAATTCTGTGATCTCTTCACATCCCCACTCGACAGTTAGAAAAAGTCATGACCAAAACAGTAAGAGGTTCGCAGTTAAAAGCTGAGCTACAAACACAAGATTTTCACTCATACACTTCAGCCTCTGGCATCCTATGAGTCCTCACCACAGTGCTTAATGTGAGGTTATTGGCCTGGGTAAAGTGAAGCACACCTATCTTTAAAAAATTTGTCTTTTCCTTTACAGTTACTGACTTACTAGGAACAGTCTTTCTCATCCGCTGGTTTCTGAAGAGTTAATGGAAAATACTATCAACTATATGCCACAACCTACAATCATAAAAAAACTACAAAACCTTGATTATGCACTTAAATTAATGGAAGCTATAGCACTTAAGAAATTACAAGACACAGTTTTACATCACTCATGCAAGTTTTGCACTGGGTTTGGTGAAAAAAAATTAATAGAAATTAGTGCAACGTGAGTCAACAAAATTAAACAAAACATTGTGTCTAAGTGATATTTAGGTTGGATTTTGTGACCTCTTTTTGGACCTGATAGAAGACAGAACGAGCCCGATGCATGCTGGCTTTATCTCATTCCCTATCACCATCTTTAGTGGTATCATATGGTCTGACAAAGGAGATTAGATATTAAATTACTGAATCATATTATTGCTCTGCATATCTTTTGTTTTCTTACATTTTTATGCTTCCATAGCTACAACAATATTTCTTTTAGAACACAATTCAAATGCATTTTGTATTCTCCCATTGTCTGCAACATTTATCATCTAGAGTAATTTACAATAATTTCAGTGCAGATTTCAGATTTTAAAGTCTCCATTTACTGGCCATATTTTAAAAAATGGCACTGAATATGCAAAATAAAAAGCTGTTCACAAAATTAAGCAACAAAAAAGTTTCATTGTGACTTGTCACTACCATCTCCTGCCTATTTAAATGCTTCATTGAAGTTTAGTTCCATTGTAATTGAGCAACATTCCAACATTTTAAAATAGAAAAAAGATGTATTATCATCTCTCTTTTTGCTAAACACTGAAGAGAAATAGCTTGATCGGGTAGAGGGGGAATGTAGGTGTGCTATGTGGGTGGATGTGTTCCATGTGCAAGAAGTAACTACAGAGTAAAAAATTATTTTCGTTTTAGTTTTGATAATGATTTAATTTGTGATCACTTTCTGGTGTTAATGCTTCTGAAAACAGTATTTCCAAAGCCTGTATGACCCCCAATATTAATCAACAGACAAGTGCTTAGAAACAGGGTTTTTTGAAACGTTTTTCATAACCTTATCCCATAAATGATTTAACTTTTTATATCATTGAGTAGCAAGCCACAAACAATAATGTTTCTTACCAATATTTAGAAACAATGTGTTGAAATATTTAGTATATTCTGCTGTAAATAATGCAATTCATAAAACAAATATTGTTGCCTTACTGGAAGGTCTAGCATTTGTTACTCCAACTTCTACTTAGTAAAACTTCTCAATCTACTTAGTAAAACTTCTCAATGGTAGGAAAAATCATTAGTCATTATTGTTCTAATATTTTGTTTGCCATTTAATTTTTTAAATTGTTTTCAGTCTGTATAACAAAATTAGATTGTACAGTAGAAAATCAACAATTGGGAGCACCACCACAGCCTTTTCAATGATCCTTCTAACCCTGTGTCCTCTCTCCAAGTATAATTAAGGGTTCATGCCTAGGAAAAAAAAGTGAAAAAAAGCAATGCTTCACTCACTTCTTATTCTCAGCTTTTGGCAAGGGTTATCTTGAATATAACTATAGTTTAGAACCTGCTAGATAATCTTTAGGAGTGAGTTAAGTGAATTTAAGAGCCACTCTCCATACCTTCCCATGCTGACTACATGCTACTGAGTAGTGAGCTGGATGTAACCCTGACAGCTTGCTCTCCTATGGGATTAAATGCCAGTGGGTTTTAAAAGGCTTTCTGGCTCCTCTGATGATGTTTAATTTTACTGATGGGTTTGTTAAATACTTACAAGCTTTCCAGTTAAAATGCCAACCAGACTTAATGAAATATTCAGAAGTAAAGCAGAAATTGTTTTATCTGCATGTCTTCACAAGAAATCTAAACCATATTCAGTGTATCAAAAAATGACAAAGAGGATAAGATATTTTCATCACAAAAGTGTTTCATTTGAAATTTGAGCCTATTATCATCAGGTTTGACTCAGTACCTTCTTCAGTTTTACTTGGTTCTACAAGATGGCTTTGGTGAAATTTAAATTATCTTCTCATCGTAAAATAACCAATTATAATCTATATCTTGAACATATTCCTTTTCACATGCCTTATCTTTCAAATCCCAAGATATGGAATACAATGTATAAGTTTTAAAATATGAACAATGGAGATTCTTTGCTTCACTCTGTCACACAGAAGTTAAGAAGGAACATAAATCATATTTTTTATTCTCATAACTGTGGAGTAACAAATTAATATCCTGCAGGTTCTCATAAGATTCAATGGCCATTCTGCATGACAACAAATAGCATTTTGCCTGAATGATTTGTAAAACCTAGGAGGGGTCTGCTTCCCTTTGAACTTGTACAGTATTGCACAAGAGCTCTTAATACACAGTTTCCCTGTGAAAACGGGAAACAGCACACATGCCAAACTTTCTGCAACTTGCTCTCCCCATGGGAAAAATAAAGGATGCCCTGTTCTAGTTTTGGCCAAGGACAAGGTTCATTTTTTCACAGTATCTGTGAGGGGGCAGAACCTGGAGATGTGTGGACGTGGCCAAGATGAATTGTCACCATCTTGCAGCATGACCATCAAAGAATGTGCCTGGTTTCCCTGATCATGGGAAAACAAGGTGGAAAACAGGTAGGGTCCACCCACTCCTTGTTCATTGTCTCATCTTGGTAGTATTTTACATGTGATTCGCCCTCTCTTTTGCACACGGTTGTTACTAGTATTATTTCTGTTACTGTTCATTTACTTATGGCATCTTTCTTTCCAGTAAATATTTCTTATCTCAGCTGATAATCTCTGTTTTTTATGTCTCTCAGTGAAGTGTGGAGAGAAGCAAGCAGGTGGCATCTGGTTTAGGAGAGTTTTGGTGGGGTGAGGCACTAAACTAGGAATGTTGTTTCCAAACCACAACACCACTGTTAAAAGCAAGAGGGAAGATTGCCAGTAAAGAGCTGCAAAAGGTCTTTGAGTTGTGTAAATTACACTATCTTCTTTTTAATTCTCTCTGTTAAATCTTCCCGGGACAAGAAATTTGGGGTCAAGAAGCCACAATTAACAGCTGTTACACATATAATCTCACGTGTAGTGAGATTTCCTTCTGTACTAACAAAAGATTCATTAAGGTTCACAGAGACTCTAACAGGTCCGAACAACATGGACCCATTCACATCCATTACCTTTTCCAAGCCAGGCTTGGCAGACACCAGTAAAAGTTTGAAAAGCCCACTCTGTTTTTGCTCCCCATCTCTTTGTTGTTAAAGCAATTTTGTATTATCACCATTCTCTCTTTATTGGTAAGGTTTATTTTGGACTCTGTAGATAAATACTAAAAGCATCCACTGCATTCACCATAAAGTCTCTACTGAAGTAATTAAAAGAGATAGCTTTTCCATTTTGTTTCATTATTTGTTTGCTTGGTTTTTTGTTTGTTTTGGTTTTTTTTTCATAATTTGCCCAAAAAAACCCCCATAATTTACTTTCAAAATAATCACTAAATAGGCAATGGCAAGTAATAATGTGCTGCAAAGGAATGAAATAATAATCACTTGAAAAGGAAGAACAATATGTCTTAATTAAAATGCTGGTCAACAGAACACAAAGCTGACATTTACAAAGGTTATGTTTGACTGTAATAAAATAAATGGCAGCTCTTTGTGTACACAGTTGTCAATTAGCATTGCATATGTGTCTCTTGGATACATTTATTCTTGCCAATGATTCCTTATTCAAGATGCAAATATCTATTATTAATGTTCAGTAAGTACTCCTGACTGAGGGAAATAACTAAGAAGAATAGTTGCCTCTTTTTATTAGCATTTTCTTTTCATGGGAATGTCACTAAAATGAAAAAATAATGTAATCTCGATAATCAATAGAATTTTTTAGAAACAGAAGAATTAAGTACAGTAGAAATAGAATAGTTATAAGAAAATCCCTCTTAACTGCAGATTCAAGTGAGACAATAATTATTCTTTTTAGGGTTAAATTGAAGCAAGTATATCTGTTATTCATGTACTTTAAACTTCTCATCTATAATAGGGCTGCAAATACATACATGATTTATCTTGACCAATAGTTTTTAGTAACTAAAGGCAAAATTAATTTCCAAAAACATTCCTATTTATTGCAATGCAACTGTGTGGCTCCCTAAAAACCCAAACTTTGTGAGTGATCTATCTATAATGAAAATTCTGCTTCCTTTTTTGTCCTTTATCAGGATAAGAAGCTCTCCAGCTGAAACTCAGATGGGATAGAGTATATTCTTCTGGCATCAGCATGGAGTGCCACTCTGCCTCAAGAGGAAATGCACAGGAAGCTGGCACATCACTCATAAAGCTGGAGCTTTGCTGGATGTTACATAAACCCCTGGGTGGCACACAAAGGGGCTCATTGACAGAATCACATCTCAGTGTCAGTTTAAGTCAGATTCTTTTCATGATTTTGCAGCAAGCAGTAAAATCCCTTATTTTCTTTCCTAAAGAAAAATAACTACAGAAATACACAGACAATTTTTTACATCACAAGAGAATTTTTCAATAGCCTGATGACCATGACACCAGAAAAGGCAGCTAAGGGTATTCTGGTTCTAGTCTTTACTCAGAATAATTTGTAAATTTTATATTTAAACAGTCATTGCATAAAATGACCAAAAAAATCCAGGCACTATGGATTTGAAGCAAGGTGTGGTGGGTTGACTCCTGTCTGCCGCTAAACCCCTGTCCAGCCTCTGGGCAAAAGTAAAAGGAAGGCAAGAAAATTTCAAGTCAAAATAATGACAGCTTAATAAGGAAATCAAAAGATGCTTGCAGAAGCAAACTACTCCCCACTAGCAGGTGGATGTGCAGCCACTTCCTGGGAAATCAAGTCCCCAGCATGTGTAATAGTTGATTGGTAAGACCAGTGTCATAATCACAAGCATCCTCTTCTTCCTCCTCCTCTCCTCAAGCTTTTACTGATAAACATGACATAATATGGTATGGAATATGCTTTTGGTCAATTTGTTAGCTGGCCAGGCTGTGTCCCCTCCCAGCCTATTGCTCACCTGGAGCCTAACTCCAGTGGAAAAAAGCCTTGATGCTTTCAAGTGCTGTCACATCCAAACCACTGGTGTCTGATCAACAGCCCAGTCATATGTCTACCATGAGGAATATCTGTTTCCCAGACAGTCCCATTATGAAATGTAAAAGATGAGTGTTCTGAATACTTTAAAATGAAGGTTTTCAGATGCTTCCCATGGGAACATTTTTGGATCCTACATATACACAGATATTGAATCTCAATAAGTGCATATTGCTTCAGACCTATTTGGCATTCCCATGTTTCCTGCCGGTAAGCCCAAGTCAGCTCTTGTGGTGGATATAGACCTATAGAGGATTCTGTCAAATTAAAATCTCTCCTCAGGACTTAATATGATTTCTAGTGAAATAAATGGCAACTTCTTCATTTTATTCCATGGCAATTATGTCTACCTATTTTTTTTTCATATATTAACATTTATGTATTGTTAAAAACTTGTGCAGGCAAAAAGAAAAATCCATAAAAATTTTTTACAAGTCAGTTTATGAGGTTTGTTTTTTTGGGTTTTTTTTAAGAAAAAGCCTGGATATTCTACCCATCAGTAGATTCAATCCACAAGCCAAAAGGGAATTTAAAGGTACTGTATTATTTTACTAACTTCTGTTTTGAAATTCTCTATTTTTCCAACAATTATTTATATGAAGTACTTTATCTAAGTAAATAAATGTTTCATTTTAATATGTTGAAAATTAGGCAGTTTATATGATAATGATTTATGCCTCCAGTATCTCCTATATATAATGAATACTTCATTGGTACTTATTTACATCTAGAACACTAACAAAGTGCTTAAGTTTATTTCCAGGGTAACTTGCTTAATTTAAACGTAATAGCATCTATAATAAACAAATATACTGGCTCCAAGGCACAATACCTAGAAAAGTGTTCAGTAATATTCTGACAAAGATCTAAGGCTTTGCTCATCTCAGGAAGAAGAGAGTTCAGGATTCACCCATGGAACAAACCAGAAAATCTTTTTTTTTTATTATTATTTTAGCAAATGATAATGTAGTGTTGTGTGCATATAACATTTATCTGAGATGTCATACTTATGACTACAGCAGAGCATTCCATTCTGAATTTTTACCTCCAATTTAAACCAAGATAAATGCAATCATTCAGCAGAATCCACACAGAAATGTATGTTCCCCGAATGTATTCTATAAATAGAAATACCTTCTACAGACATGTAAATCTTTTAAAGGCAATATTTTTAGAGAAGTGAATGCACAGTCAAACCAGAGATACATAAAGAGAGGTTGCATATAATTAGTTATACCTCAGCAGGAACTGTCAGCATGCAGTCCTTCCTGTCAAGATTTAACACCCTCAACATTTAACTCAGAACCTAGTTTAGAAAGTAGTTGAAGAACCTAACTATTTAAGCATAGGTACCATCTGCCTAAGTAGCATCATCACCACTGTATTCCTCAGTAGCAAGGTGCTCTCCCTCAAATTGCTTCTTTTTCTCGTTAGGAGCTGCATTGTTGTAATATTATGTCTAACTTTCAAGTAGCCAGGGAAATGTGTGGCTGGCTATTGATGTACAGCTTGACCATATAGAAATACTGCTGAAAAAAGATTCTTTCCAGTTTCTTCCAGCACTTCCACCAGTGAGAGATGAAGAATCTCTAACTGTGAAATCTAAATCTGTGGAATTCTTCACATCTGTGAAAATATACCATGTTCCTCACCAAGGCCTCATGCTCTCCCTCTAAGGAGTAAACATATACATTTTCTCAGTTGATGTGCTACATAGACAGTCCCTAGCTAGTTATCTTGCATACCTTCTCCAGCAAGGTGATTTACAATTGACAGACTAATGATTACAGTGGAGAAAATCCTGAAAGTACAAAACTGGTCTGGAACCAGATGACAGATTTTGGATTTGTTACCATTCCTATGTCTATAATTTAAATATTTCTATTATTCATGTCATTAGTTTTAGCATGACTAGGCAACAGTGAGTGAGGGTTGCCAAGTGGTTCTGCAAGTCAATTAGCTCCATATTTAGCAATATCAAAAGCAAACCTGAAAGTATCAAAACAGGACACATTCCATTGACATAATCCCTTATCTCTCCATGTTTGAAGTCTAGGTCAAACCATAAACTCAGTGGTGCACATCCCTTCCTAGCACATTGAATAATTGAGAAAGAACATGATCTGTGTTGTCTTCACCATAATTATTCACTTGGACGAAAAACTATTAGCCAGAAGTACGTTCATTTAGCACAATGTTTCACTTTCAAGCATGAAAGATTTTTTGGAAACCAGGAGTTCTTCTGGACATTTTTCTGGATGAAGGAAGTGTCCTTAATTGTTCTTGAATTTTCTCTCACCTGTTTTTTTTTTTTTTTACACACAGTGTATTTGTCAAATCCATGCTTTCTCTGAAATGCTTTGAACTCTCTAGTTCTCATTTTTATTCACTGGGCACTCTGAACTGTTTTCCAGCACTTACAGAGGACTGTAGTTTATCCTGAGGTAATTTTTAAAGCCAAGAACAACAGCCTGTGCTATCATGTCACTATTATGAAAACAGTGATTCAGTGACACTTGTTAAAGGAGCCTATGGATGATAAAGTTCCCCTTGAGATTTCCATGGTGTAGTGGAGGGGAGAGCTGGAATGAAACAAAAAAAATCCTTCTTACCATTCGGAATTTACTTGTCAAGATAAAATTAAAGTGTAAAAGAAATGGAACTTACTTAGAAAATATAAGAATTAGTTATTGGATACAAAATATAACTTCATTTTTCTATTTCATAGGTTGATGGTAGTGTAGCAGAATAATATCAATTCCCATGGTAAGATGGATTAGGTAACTCATTCCAAAGTATCATACACAAATCATAAATCTGAACTGCATACTATTTATCTTTGTTTATATAACAAGTCTTCATCTAGATAACATATGGGAAAATCAGAAGGCTATGTCACTATTACTCAGGCAAATTCCCTAAGTAAAATAACAGACAATGCAGACAATAATAATCCATATTATTTTCAATCCTAAATTCATGGAACAGGGGAAAATAAGGATATCAAGTAAAAATGTAAAGTCTTGCATATCTAGCCATAAGGGAATAATATTACTTGAAAAAACCAAGTTTTTCTTCTAATATATATTAGGTCATGGGTTCTCAGGAAGATTCAACGCTTTATGTTGTAAATTCATGCTATTTCATTCCTTACTCTTATCTTTTCCAATCCCTCTATTAATTCTAGCTAGTTAGCCTCATCTCTAAAGGAAATGAGCCTTAGGAACTTCATATGTCTATCTCTCAAATCTGTACTTTCAATCAAAATTGATGAAAAGAACTGAGGTACCAAATTCATTAAGTTGCTGAAACTTACATGGAAAAGGCATCTAGGTAGAAGACATTAATTTTTTCAGAGGAGGGAAATATTGCAGAATTAGCTTAGCTGGATAATTAAGTACCAGGGACTTGGAGAATTGTAGGAAATCAACCACCATCAATTCTGCTTTCCACAGAGATGTAAGTTTCAATTCCAAAACAAAAGAGGACTTGTAGAAAAGAACATGTTTTTATTCCAGGCACAGAACAAATCTGAAGTAACAATAACCTATATCCCAATAACCCAATAAACTAACTATTTTCAGTAGTATAAAACAATTCTTGTGGACAGTTCATCAGAATTCTTAATATTCAGTCAGTCTTCTGGGCTATTTCTCTCTTATTAAAATTAATATAAAGTGTTAGAGTCTCACAGTCTTCAAAGATGTTATGCTGCATTTTCAAAAGCTCCCTTAACTCTGTTAAAGAGCATCTTAATTTCCTTTACTCTCATTGAGAACTGAATGCTTAATTCTCTCAGGCACTTTTGAAATTGCACTAGAAAAATAATACAAACTGAACACATCTAGTGTGCTTATTATAGTTCATCTCATATTCAAAAGTGGCATTAATTGTTTAAAAGTTAAAAGCAGACTGGAATTTGTGACATATTTTTCAGAATGGAGGAATTTTTTTCTTTTTTTCAAAAAAATATTTTGTGAAATTTTTTTATGACGTATTTTTCAATATGGAGGAAAATTTACGTTATCTATCTCAAAATAATGGCAAACCTCTACTTTTCTGCTAGTAGCATCTCATAGATGATGTGCTAGTCATTTAGAACTGCTAGATGAAAGGTTCCTAAAGAGAAGGAAGATACTCTCTGGGTGTGAAAAAAATATGGAAAATAGCCTTTATTTTTTAGCAGAATACAATTTTTTTCTGGTGCATGGGATATCTTTCCCCCATATATACTTTCAAATAGCATCTTAATACATGAAGAAATATCATTTTGCTACATCTCTTCAGTATTAACACCAATAAATTCTATATAAAAGAATGTCACAAAAAAACCCAAATTATCAGAGTAATATTGAAAGTTTTTCTTTTCATTCCTGAAATACATTAAAGAAATTGCACACAGAGAAGACAGTGCTCAATCCAAAGCTCACAATACAGATTTATGTCCTGATGCCTAATTAGGCAGAGGCTGTCCAGTGAAAGGAATAAAAATACCTAAATTTCCTCCCTATCAATGGCACGACTCAAGAGATTGGCAAAGCCATGTCCTGACTTTGATGATGCTGCAGCACACAGCAGTCACCTGAGACTGCAGTAATTCAGCAGCTGTGAAGCAGCATGTGCCAACAGGCATCCCACATGCCAAAAACAGCACTCAAGAAGTCTTTGTCAGCACAGAACAACTGTCCTGAATTTAGCGACAAGAAAAATTATTATCTATTCCTAGACACCTGATTAGATTATTTTCATATTAAGCAACTGCATGTAAATATATGCATATATAGATGCAAACGAATTGTTGTAAACAAAACCTTCAGAGCATGGTGAGGATTCCAACCACAACTGTATATTCTACTACAGTGAAACAATTAAAAAGATTTTAAAAGAAACTGCTCTTCCCTGCTATCGTTTTTTATTACTGCAGGGAACACTATGAATATGTACTGAACTTGAAACACTCTGAATTGTAGTGTTTGGCTAAAGTTGGGAGAATCTTATCCAAAATACATTCTTGCTAAAACAGCACATCGCTGCCACATTATAGAAAACTGACCCTTAGCTTTTATTGGAAATGCTAAAGATATGAAATTTAAAATAAGTGTTTCTTATTCTTTCATTGGTAGGAAAACAACTTATTCTGTGAACAAGCATGTCTGAGTTTTTTTCCAATGTGGATTCTCTAATAAGGATTACATTTTTTTTTTTTTGCTCAGAGGTAAAATCAATTTACCTGAGCATCTATTGTAATGACTTTAATGGAAATAAAAAATACTGGCTATTTCCACACCAGGTCAAATTGGTAATCGGGTTATAAAGTAATTAAAAAGGAGAAAAATTGGGAAGACCGACATAGTGACAGAGTGAAGACTAAGAATGAGAAGCTGAAAGGACATACACACAAAAACCCCCGCCCCAAACTGATTCCATTAAGCTAATTAATGCTGTTGGGTTTTTTGGGGTTTTGGTTGTTTTTTTTTTCTTTTGTTTTGTTTTGGTTTTTTTTTTTTAGTTTGTTTATTTGTTGGTTTTTTTTTTTTTTGGTTTTTAACCAGAATTCCTGTGATGATTTTTTGTCTGATTATGCCTCATGTGTGTCTCTTAATAGTTTTATAACTGCTTAACAAGCCAAAACAGACTGAACAAAAAAAGAGACTAGAACCAAATGACGTCACTCAAATTCCAGAAGCTACAAAGACTGACCCTCCATCTCTCAGTCTTCCACTGAGAGTCTTACAATCTCAACAGAAATCTGCAGATATAACCAGAAATGTGCAAGAGATCAGAGACTCTGGAAGGTCAAACTAATTATAATCGCCACAAATACAGAGAAAATATCGAATGGCATTTAAGTCCTCTTAGGAACCAATGTTGCTTGGACAAGAGTTAGATTTGCAGAAGGCAAGACTCCCATAGTGTTTACAGAATTATCTGGCATAATATTAAAACACAGCTCAGGAAACAATATTGAAACTTGCAGTATCCCCCTATATGCCCATCATTTCCAGCCAATCCACCAGGCTTCTGCAGCAGCTTCAGAAATCAACTTTATAAACTCAGATTTTAAGTTCTCAAGTAGAAAATTTGAATGTCTCAGCTAAAGCAAAATAAGAGCTTTATCAATTACAAAAATAAAAGATGAAGCAACCTGAAGTTAGAGATAAAAGAAGTCATTTTATCCTGGAAATCATAACTGAAACATAGTCTGAATTGGATTATTGTCTAGTTAGAATATATTTTGCAGGCATTTTACAAGACTTAAGAAGCAATACTTTTTTCCCCCTCTTTGCAGATGCAGATGACTTCAAACTTGGGCACGTTTCATGGCCATTGGAATTTTATTTTAGTTTTTTGAACTATATCCTATGTCAGCCTTTCAGATGGTCAAAAACTCCACAGATTCGCAGACACACACTAAGATTTCAGACAATCACTAAGATTTTCCTTAATTCAGTGACTAAGAAAACTTTTAAAGGTATGTATGGTATCATATATCACACATCAACTTGTTCTAATTTCAGCAGCTGTTCCAGACTTTCAAAGAAAATGGATTGACTTTTTTCCTATAGCACTGGTGGGTTGACTGTCATCACATTTATTATCAGGCCCATTCCAAGTTGAGCCAATATTATAATAAGCTTACAGCTGACTTGCTGGGTATTAAAGGGAACCTATGTTATTCAGAAATATTTGATAAGATCCAAACAAAGCAATGCTAGAAGGCCCAGTCCAGTGCAGCTATTAATGATTAATTGTGTTGTTATTATTATTGCATGCACTCCTAAGGCACTCTCCACAGTCCATCTGGTGTGCCCCTTGTATAATTTAGTATTACAACTGCTCTTTACTGAAAAGAAAGAGAGTGAGATTTTCCCTCTCCTTTTTTTTTTGCCTGGAAAGGGTTCCTTTGCAAAAATGACAAATCCAAATGACAAATACAGGTAGTGTTCAGGATACAACGTCAGGAACACTCTAGCATCCAGTGACAAGATGACAATCATAAAGGCATAAGTTTGACAAACTGCCATGAGGAATAACCCTTAGTTTAGCCTTGTGGTTTTCATGATAATAGAAAATTCTTGCAGAGGCAGATATGCTCAAACAAACAAACAAACAAAAACCACAAAAATCTCTCAAAAAACAAAACCAAAAAACAAGCCTAAAAATATCTCTTTATGTCCTAGAGGGTCAAGTTACCCCAGTTCTTTATAGCTCCCAGTCTGGATATGGAAAAAGAAGCAAGCAAGCCATAAGTAACAGGGTTCCATTATACTAAGAGTTAGCATAGATTAATTTGGAAGCTACAGAAAAAAAGGGAAGAAGACAGAAAAATATAAATCTTCTATGCTACAGTGAAGAATTTTGACTTTCCTTCAGAAATATGAAAATTATGAAGGATAGAAAACATAAATTATTTTCCTCATTTGTGCAGTTTTAGAAACTGAAAAAGAAACATTTAAGGAGAATTTTTAAATAAAAGCAGAAAAAAAGTAACATTCTTTGCCAATTTACTGTTAGTGCAACATTTATATTCTTCCACTTTAGTGCCTACTCCTTGTGATAACACTTGCATCAAGAGTTTTAGGCAAAGAGAGATTAAAATCACCATCTGATGGAGGAAAAAGACTGTAGGCAAAGAATCATGGATCACAGGAGCAAAAAAGATGGATGGGCCTTCAAGAAAGGGCAGGAATGGGAGTAAGTTGTCATGTTCAGGCAGACACTACATCTTGTCATTTGTTGGCACTTGGAGTCTCACAGTCAAATACTTCTTTCCTGAAATGAAGACTTTCTACATGGTTCCCTGACTCTTGCCTGCCCTGCACAATTCCAGTTAAAACACATATTTTGTAGTTATAGTACATCTACACAAGATTAGGAAAGTATTATGGCATGTATAATAGTAAACATAGTAAAACAACTGGCGTGAAAGCTGTCCTTCTCCTCATTTAGGAAACAAAGTCCAATCGATGTGATATATATATATATATATATTCACAACATAAGCATATTTTCCTTCCTTGTTATACAGTATGTGAACTTCCTCACACATCTTCCTCTTCTAAACTTGAGATAATATAAATCTGTTTCAGACTCCGAAATGCAACTTAATGCAGCATAATCTTCCCCATCATTAGATGTTTTAGTTTTTGGTCAACAGATTAATTTTTCCAGGTGATTCGGGACTTCTGAAAATTATTGTTGAAGATCCTCAGACAAATCAAAACAATTAATTACTATGCAGTACATATTAGTTTTAGTGAACTATATACTCTGAAAAAATATACATGGAAGGCATTATCAACCCAGAGGGGTAGACATATAATTTAGAAAATATTACTTGCCTTGAAGATTGAAATACCAAAAAATATATTAAATTAAAAGAGTTGAGAAAATAATGAATATTTAAAACAAGAACTTTATCATCACACTACACAGAAAGAACAATAATACACATTGGAAGCAGGACTTGGATTCATTAATCACCTGCTGATTGTAACTCGTCAGTGTGATGTAACCAGGAAAAATATACATAAAATTATGAAATTAATATATATGAGAAGGTATTAATACCATAAAATAAAATATTGGTTAGACCTCACCTAAAATATTAGATGCAAGTCAAGTCACACATTTTTTCACACATATTCAGTCACACATATTCAGTTGATTTTTTTTCAAACAGAACTAGTTATTAGGAAGGGCAAAAGGTTTAATCAAAGAAGAAAAGTGATATCTAAAAACTGATGTCTAGAAACTGGCTGAGTTATTTGAGCCTGAAAAGAAGATTTGGAGGAGATATGATTACTGACTAGAGATATATCAAATAGGTAAGTATGAGAAAATTGAAAAAGCAGAGTTAACTTATATCTAGACACACTATCACTATAGTGAAAAAATTTATGTACCTGGACTACAAATCAGGAGCTGGAAGAGAGTACCTAACCACCAGTAAATGCAGTTTTTCAGAACAGAGATATTGCAGGAGCAATGGAAATAAAAATGGATCCTGATAAGCAAGTGAAGGTGTTAAATAATTTTAATAGTTCAGTATTTAGTAGTTTTTATTAGCTTAGCATGAGCCCTGTTTTTCACATGATCTTTTCCAATTTGATAGCTTGGTTTTCTGGGAAACTTCTCTTTGATGAATGATCTCTCCCAGCAAAACTCAGCTATGTCTATTTCAGTGAAAGAACATTTAAATCAACATATCTTTATTATTAGCTCTGTGGTCTCTTGTAAGAGCAAAGTTACAAGACATGGGAAGAAAGCAAAACAAGGGCATCTCACTGGGATCTCATGATGTGCAATGAACAAAGATTTCCCATTTTCCATGTGAAGTAAATTGTAATAACTGAGGTGAGGGTAATCACAATGAGATCTTTATTCAAATCAACAAGTCCAGTACTGGTCACATTCTGAGTTCATAAAAACCTCCAGAGATCTTAGACTTTTAAGAGTCTTCCTATTTTAAGCCTGTACTGCTGAGACATCACACATGTGGTCATCTAAAATCCATGGAATTGAATCAATCAAGTACATCTGGATCCATGAAAAAGGGTCTATAATAATACAAAGTTAGAGGAAGACTGTGCCACAAAAAATAACTGATGCATGTTTTGCAAACACTTCATCAAATTCAGCTGAGACTGATGATTCATTTCATTAATAAAATCCCAAGACCGTGTAAACCTAAGTTCTTGGGCAACCCATAGTCACACCTAGCTGCACCTTCATTGTCCCAGATGTTATTAACTCTGCAGAAAGAGATTTATTGTCCTAGGCCCTCTGAAAAACAAGCCCACTGCCATTTCAGAGTTCCAAGCTCTAAGTCAAAGAAGTTTTTTTCCAGGTTCAGGCAAGTTTGCTTTTAACTGCTCAGATTTACTGTGAGTTGGTGTAATAGCATCATATTGCATTGTCTCCTGATTAAATTAATGTCCCTCCAGTTTTTGTTCACTGGTTCTGCCAAGATCTTTAAAAATCTGTTCTGATATAGTAATGTTACCAAATGAAAGGCCTGGTTAGCATTAAAATTGATAGTGGCTAAAACTCTATATCAAAAGCACAGAAGTGTTTGCCAGTAATGCTGCTCTGAAGCTACAATATGTTGCAACATTACCATCAAGATCTATAACCTTTTATTTTTCTGTCAGCTGGCCTTAATCCAAGTAGACTATATGATTACCCAATGTGCTTATGCTGGGTGAAAAATTCAATGATGTTTCTGTTCATTCTCTCTATGGGCCTTTGTTGGACTGGGCTAGAGGCACTTTGAGGAAACAAAGAGGAACTTGAAAAAGAAAATTAGGAAAAGATGGCTACATAGAAGATGATGGCTGGAGGAATTCATAAGGGATCAACAGTAGTCAAGACATATAAGTATTATGTCAGAAAAAAAGGAGTAAATGCAAGAGAAAGGATCTTCAGAAAGAAAAAGGGGAAATACAGGCATTTTCCAGGTTTATCTTTCTAGTAGCTAATCTTCTGCATACTAAGAACTATTTTTTATTACTTTTCTGGTGTAAGTAAGATACAGAAATAAACAACTAAATTTACTCTTTAAACAGAAACAACAATTTCAGCAAATAATGATCTGAATGAAAATCAAATAGAATTAGAGAAAATCATTAAGGTTTGAAATGACATTTAAGATCCTCAAGTCCTATACAACTATGTATGTATTGTTGGCATAGATTAAAAATAAAAAGGTCAGAAAGGAAAACTGTGCAATTCATAAAGGAAAGTGAAATCTATTTATTCAGAGAAACCAAAATAACAAAATAGTTCAGCTAAGGTAAAGCAAAGTATTACTAAAAGAAATTGTTCATATAAATCTAAGCTTTCAGAGAAATTGAATACTGACAGTAAATTTTCATTAATTGAATTACAGTGAAGACATATTGAACCTAAATATATTTAAACATCTCTTGGGAACAAACTATCCAAAAGCATGGGCTCTTTAAAATACCTCTTGGAGTCTTCAGTTTTGATGTACAGCCTAGTGTTCTAGACAACATTCAAAACAGCAGAATAAATAGGAAACTTCACTGATAAATTAATCAAAATCAAAGTAAATAAAGCAAATGCAAAAGGGAGTAGGTGTTTCTGCAAAAGATTTAGAAATATCTGTATGTAAATAAATGTGATTCCCACAGGCATAAGTATGTATTTACAGAAAGTGGATTCAAAATAACAGGATGTAGCTTAAAGTCAACCCATCAATTCTAACTGAAAGTAACCCAGGAACATATTTTTGATGGGTCTCTAATTGCCATAAGAGCTGTCTCATCCAAAACCTATTTAATGTGTAAATAAAAGTGAATTAAGAGAAGCAAGGACAAGAAAATAAGTTAACCACTTGCAGTACCTAGAGGCAGAGATATCATCTGGAATGAAATAACAATTAGTAAGCTACAATTTTACTTCTGTTTAATATTTTCTTAGATAAGCCAAAGTGTATGACTGCCCTTTGAAACAAAAAAAAAAAAAGGTGTTAATTAGATACAGGATCAAAACACTTTTTGAAAATTTTAATTTATGAAAGCAAGCAAGTTGCCTGCAGAAAAGGAGAAGTTTAAGGGCAGAAAAATTATTTTTAAACTAATGAATACTGAACATAATTATGTAAGAATGCATATACTTGAAATTTAAAAAAAAAGGAAATAAATTCAGAGAGATATTTCTCAAACTTTAGGGCTGTGCTTGTCAGATATGTCACAGATCATCTGCCTTCTTAGCTTTATGTAATCTGCTGTGAGTAATGGCATAATGTCTGCAATTATATTTTATGGCATTAAGTAATTGCTTACAAAGGTGACCAGCAGCATGATGTTATGTTCTAATTAATTTCATTACACCAGAATTTATGAAAATATGTTCAATTCACCAGCAAGGTCTTTATGAGATATAGCTCAGAGAACTTCTGATTCCAAATATAAATAATTAATTAAGAAAGGGAACTGAATAGAATGAGGTAGAACTTGTCAAATGGTTACTCAGGGCTCTGATTTCCCAGATTCTCTTAATCAAATTCTACATAAATCTCCATGTATTATTGTCATCATTCTTATTTCCACTAACTCATAACCCTGTTACATGCCCTGAAAACACATAAGCTAATGTTTTGCGTAGACACTGGTTCATGTATATGCTATGATTTCACAGTTGGAATTCATTTATTCCCGATGCTTATTATAAGGATATTAATTCATACATGCAATACATATATAAATCCTGTACCTGTTAAATCCTTCATCTATGATACTCTAATTAACTGAATGTACTTTTGCTGTAGGCCAACTTGAAAATGAATCAATAATTCTCACTTAGGAAAAGTCACTGATCATAGGGGAACAAAGGAAAAACCTAATAGCTCTGTAACATTTTGCTCAGACCTTAAGAACATTATGTGAATCCATTCAGTCTCGATTTTTTGTGTGAATTTCTTCCTGAGGATAGAGAGAGGGGAACTATGGTTGGGATCAGACAAAAAGCAGTTTTAAAATCCTAAAGTAGATGAGCATTTCTAACCATGTCTTACACAGTTAGTACATAGCAGCTTCATTGAATACAAAACACTTACTGAGTACTAAGTAGACACACATTGCTACTATCTCTTGCAAGCAAAATTATGAAAATTACTTATTTGATTACTAATTTCCTCAAAAAAATGAAATTCAGGAAACACAAGGAAAAAAAAATGCAGCCTCTTGGCTCTATCTTTGAGGTGTTGAACGCCAAAGTAATTTTTTTTTTGCCATGTCATTTCATGAGTGGAATATCTATTGAAACAACCTATCAGCATCTCCTTTCAGGAAATAACAGTGTGACACAGTGACTAACCACAGACATGCAGTATTTCTTTCCAGAATCCAAGGGTTCCCAAACCACAACAGATCTAAGCAAGGAACTACAGGAGATGCACCTTCTTCTGGTGAGGTAGATGAAATCTGAGCAGCTATTGAAAGAGTTAAAATGGCAGTAGATATTTAGTATAATAATTTGAATTATTTTTTCAGAATCTGACATCCTAGACACTCAAGCAAAATAGATTAAATAATAACTGCCTCTGATTACCTTCCTCCCTGATCGGGATCATATATGGCACCAATATTTCATTACAAAATTGATCCAATGTAACATAAACGTATCAGAATTTAAATCATAAATTTATCATAAATGTATCAGAAACAGGTGAAGACACTTCAGAGAAGCTACTCTATATTAAATACACACATTTTACAAAGATTTTTTTTGCTATTAGGATTCCCAACATCCTTTAAAAAACAGTCATAAACAATGAAAAATAAACACAAACTGGCAAATCACCAAACAATCCTTAAATATTTCAATTTTGCTTGTATTTGAAAAGAAACAATAAGATCTTGAACACAGCTATTAAAGTGGACCAGTTGATGTAAAGTTTCACTCTTGTCAATTCAGTACCTGACCCAATTTTAACCTTTATAATGCCTCTGATAAAATTTAGCATATTCAAATTATGTAACTGAATGGAAAGAATTTGTTGATAATTGAGAAACCAAAGATTAAATTAGTAGTATTACATCTGAAAAAACATGTTTAACTCACTACTGAGGGCCATATACACAGGTAGTGTATACACAGGTAATACCTTCTTCCCAGATTTGATTATTCTCTTGGCTCAAAAAAAGTTGCCTCCTTTCTTCTCTTTCTTTTGATCACAGAAAATTAGCAGCCTCTGACTCCTAATGGGTTTTGACTTTTTTGTGTTGTTTTTCAAGACGTAGAAGCACAGCAGGGAGCCACATAAAACACTTTACATTTCTGAAAAAATGCTTTAAGAATCACTTAGGAGTTCACAAGAATTAGCAGAAGTGAGAGCGCTTAATTCAATCAAGAGAAGAGGGCTCCTAAATTAAGTGTGAGATTCAATTTCTTCTCTTTCTTTCATCTTTGAAATTAATAGGAGTCTGTTCACATACATGAACAGGTTTGAAAAAATTTCCTGGAATCCAAACCTGGGGAGGGCCAACCAAATGTGACACAGGCATCTGGAATTACACTATTTACATGAAGAGGAAGTCCTTAAAAAACATTCAGGACATATCTGGCCTCCTTATTTTCTGATGGACACATTCTTGCCAAAAAGTACTCTTTCTCTGAAGAAACACCTCAGAGGCAAATGAGACTTTAGATTACATTTTCAGTGGAAAATTTACAATATTTTGTCTCAGACATGACAAAATGTTTCATCTTCATGTTAGCTGCTAGTTGTTTTATCACATTAGTTATTTTATTTTTTATATTAAGATAATTAATTTAGTATTTCAAACAAAATTAACAGTAACAAATTATTTTTACTCTAGCGTGAATATAATGCATTCTTATATAATTTTGAATTGTTTATTTTAATTTCTCAATTAATTTCTCTGGTAAAAATCTAAACTTCTTTACATACACACTTTCTAAATAACATAAGAATGAAGAGACAGGAGAAATATATATATATATATATATATATATATATATATATATATATAATCTAAACTGTTGCATCAGTTGACCAACATTGTCAAAATTTCTAACAGGAATGGGTCCTTGACTGGAGACAGCTGATCTAATGAAGCTTAAATAAAGGGGTAAAAGTAGATTGAGGAGAATAGGTTTGGAAGAGTACAGGAAGAAGAAAGTGGTCCTGTCCAGAGAAAATTCCAAACCTCCAGTGAAAATTTCTCTCTCGCTCTCCCCCAGAGGAATCTTGACTAATAAATCTGATTATTTTTGTGGGAGTGCATATGAGCTTGTATTTAGAAATGGAGAGACATATTTAAAGATATAAATAATCAACAACTGTTTTGTAAACCCTATTAAAAATTTTTAAATTTTGATTTTAAACTTTGAGTTTAAAACCTGGTCCTAAAAAGTCAGAAAGTTTGTTGTCAATAAGATCACATAAAGAAGACAGCTGGTTTATAATTCTGTTTTTTAATATCATCAAACAATCCACTACAATCAATCAAGAAAAGATTAATAGTGAAGATAAAATATTCAAGCCCTAAATAAAAGAAACCTGGATACATACCCACAACTTCTATTTTTCTCACTTATTTTTCTTAAATAAATGCTCTGAAAATTCCAAAGAATTCAACCCTGCCAAAAGTGCAATTTCATCATAGTTTAGCACAATATGAAATTGTGAAATTGAGTTTCTAACAAACACTGGCAACATGCCAGAGTTCTGTGCAAGGCTCCATGGCTTTTCTGATAACTATAACAATCTCATAAATTTTGCTGGAACAATGGTATATTTGGCCCCCAGGAGAGATGGATAAAATTTGTCCATAAATAGAAAATTAATCAAGAAGTTCAGCTTTGGGAGGGCTAAGCTTATTTGTTAATTCAGCTTTAAAATACAGAGACTAAGATTTTGAAGATAGAAACATTTCATTCTGACAGTAGACAAAAATAAAATATATATAATTATTAGTTTCTTTCAAACAGCACTACAGAAAAAGCGTGCTACTGAAGTGTTAATATTAAAGAGACAAGCTTACCTAAATATAATTTCAAACAGCAAATGATCTTTGCTTAAGGGAAAACTACCTCACCTTTTCTATCTCAATTTTAAGTAATTCCCTTTAGGAGTCCCATGAAGCCTAATATTTTACTGACTGGTATCTGACTACCAAACTGAAAAATGGATTACTCAAAGAACCCTCAGGATTTTGTGAGGTATTTTGCAATTCGGTCACTGGTCCACAATTAATAACATGCTAAAAAAAAAAAAAAAAGATTAAAAACTCAAATGACTGAAAAAAGGGTTAATACTGAATATAAAATATTCAAGCCCTAAATAAAAGAACACCTGGACTATTAGTTAATAAAAGTAGATTTTCAAGAGAAGTAGGAAAGTGCACCAAGAGCACCACTTTTTTCCTTTCTCTCACTCTCCTAAAAGTCTTTATCAAGTATGCTATCTTACACAGTGATGAAAGACATACCTGGCAAAAAAATAGTAGCTATTATATTCTATTTTCAAAATCATTCAAGCTGAGTTGTTTTGCTCTAAAGTATACTTGCAACATGCATTACCTGATTTGAACCAAACCCTGCTTTCCTTAGACTAAACCTTCATTTTTCACCTCTAGAGTCCATTAATTTTAAGATCAGAAAGGAACATGTGTGCCCAGAGTGACCCCATCTCACACAGAAAGGCCAGAGAGCTCCAAACAGCTGGTGGAAGATCCAGATATCAATTTGCAGCTGTCACTCTGAGGGAATAGAGGAGTGTTTTTGACATACTTCCCATTGGCAACATTTTTAAATAAATCTCTACTGTCCAAAGCAGTGTCATGTCATAAGATCTCAGTCTGGTCTTGGGAGGTGGCCAACTGCACAGGCTTCCAAGGATGGACCTGTTCAGCCTCTCTGAACCTGCAAACGCTGTTGAACCTGCAAACGTTGTCAGCAGTGTTGCCCCACTACTCCCCCCAGCTGTTGGGATGCACAGCTGTTCATATGGTGCTCAAAACACATATGTAAAAAGTAAACATTTTTCTCAAATTACTTCTAAGAATTGCTTACTTACTTAGTCCTGCTCATTTCCTCCCAGAAAATGGGGCCTTAAATCTACCTTGCTATGTGTGCCTATAGAAATCTATCTTGCAATGTGTGCTTATGGCTGCTGTGCCCTCTTAGGGGACAAAACAAGATATTTTGTGCAGAAATTAAAGCAGAAATTTGACTCAGAAAAAAAAAAAGCAGCTAGCATGAAAATAAGGGAAAAAAACCGAAACTCTATCTGATTAACTGGATAATTATGTTACTTATTTTTAAGAATGGTCCTTGTGCAGTATAAGTACATAATCTTCCAGGTACTTGAAAAGCAATTTGAAGAAAAGTAAGCACAATGAAAGGACTAAAAATTTCCTTTCCTGTAGAGAGATTGTAATCTTTTTTTGAGAGTGAAGCTCTTATAGGGAATTCAGAGAAAACTAAATCTTATGTTTGCTGTAAATACTGATAGCTGCATTGAACCCAGTGGTACTAAACCCAAGCTTTGGGTTCTCAGTGGATTGTACCTGGTTCAGAATGGTGCCACAACAGTACTTCATGTTTGTTTGGCTAATAAAATATGAAAGGTACCATTGGTTCTCAGTGCTTCTGAACGGATAAATTCAAGTGACACTAAAAGTCAGCTCACCCAAACCCAGGAAATGCGCTGTGTTCACAAACTATAAAAATGTTTGTTATAACCTGGATATTGATCTAAAGAATTCAATACTGTCAAGTGTGTCACTTAATGTGAAGATTTTCCCTTTGTTTTGGAAAGGCTGCAGAAATACTGTCCATTGGGATTTTTGAAGACACTGACTTCCTACGTGTCTTGTTTTGATAGACACAATAACTATGTAGTAAATAGAAATGCTCTGTTGCTATTGCAAGAAAAGTCTCTGTTTAGTTTGATCCCTATAGTCACATAGCATAAGAATTATGTGTTTTCATCTATGCACACCTCCATACACATGAAATCAGCAATAGTTTAAAACAGAATCAGCCCTCCCCTCCAACAAACTAAAAAAATCAGATTTGTGCTTTTTTCTTTTCCTCCTTTTTTTTTAAGAGTATCAATTAATGGCTACTCTCCTTTAAAAGTTACAAGATCTGGCAGATTCTGATGACAGAATTCTTCAGAGACATTAAAGAGTTTTCCCAAACTGAAAGCAAATAGGTCCAAAATATAGAAAACCAAACATTAATTTTGAGACCTTCCAAAACCTCACTGCAGGCACATAGGGGCCTACAATGCCACAGATCATGCCACCCTGGCAGAATAATTTATCTCTCTCAATATAATTTGTTATAGGAAGATTCAAAGAGATTGCATTGTCGATAACCAATAATTGGATGAATCATAAAAAAAAAAACAACCCAACCACAAAAAGGAAGAAGAAAAAACAATCAGTTTACCATATTGGTCTTTTATAGACAGAGAAAAACAGGTGACCAGAGAATTACTGACTATGTAGGAGCAGTTAACCTATCCAGACTTTAAAATTATATAGGAAAAAATAGCACCAATAAGACTTTTAAGTATCAAGTTCATGAAATGAAACATTCCACATTTTCTGACAAACTCAGCAGTTTGTCAGAACCAAACCAAACCTGACATCTTGTGCACAAAGAAACAGAGCTAGCAATACCAAAACAACTGCTATGTGTTACCCTTTTTTCAGGCTCTGATGCTGTGCTTTGCAAGATGACATGATCAAGTTTTTCTGTAAGAGAAATGGCTTATGGAAGCAGTCTGTCATTTTAAGAGCACACCCTGCCCCTGTATTTGTGAGACTGTGGACTCGTGAAATGTGTTGTATGAAATGCTGTAAATGGACTAAGCTAAAAATATGACTTCAGCTTTAGCTCAAAACATAAAAATAAAAGTTATAGACAACGAATTCTTAGTGTGACTGCAAATGTGTGAAACACTTCATTTTGCCATAAGATTTTCTCTTCCTCTTAAAAATAATTAAGTTAATAGTGAATACGTTTCCAAGCTGCTAGGTGAAGTAAAATGCAATTCTAATCTGCTTTAAAACACAACTATTCTAAATTATTAGCATGCAGATTTGACTTATATATCTCATAATAATTTAGATATTACCATGACAAATGATCTTGTTAAATAGTAGCTCACGAAATATGAAAAGGTCAGGAGCTCATCTCATATAGGTCAGAATAAGTATTGGCATGAAATCTACAGCACTGACTGAAGCAGTAAGAACATATAAAATAATTCTTTTGTAACCAGATAACTTTTAAATTTTTCTATTTTAAACCAAAACAATCTTACTCACCAAAGATATGTAAACAGCTTTGAAGATTTCGGTCCATTGCTCCAAAGTCAAAAATGCAATTTATTCTTGAGATGTCTGCTGTTTAACAGGTCATCCAAACTAACAGGTTCTATAGGTAGGGCATTTTTAAAAATTCTGAATGTGTGGTGCTTAAAGAGGTAACTAAATAGGAGAGAGAAAATTTTAGAGAGTATACCAAAACAAAAAGTTATTCCAGAAATAGCAAACTAAAACAGGAAAATAACTGGGTGGCTTTGATGTAAGATAGTGTGAAATAAGAACTACCTATTTCCCTTTATCACTTTGCCATTATGCTAGCTATTTATAAAAAAAAAAAACAACAACACCAAAAACAACAAAAAACCCCCACCAAAAGACCAAACATTAAAGCTTGTAAATTTCTTTTTATTCCTGGATTTGGTTCAGGTCATTAACTTGATCAACACTGATTGCAACTTATAGATCGGATATAGCACAGCCATTGCAACATAAAGTCTACTTATGGACCCAAGAGAGCACGTTAGCACTGAAAAACGTACTAAAAATTTTGATGTGTGCACAGCTTCCCCTAATCTTCTTTTTCTAGGAGACATGTCTTAAAGAGAAGTAAAAATGGCTTGAAAAATTACAGGGAACTGCCTAAAACACAAAAAGCCCCAAGGCCAATAAGAATAGAACATTGGTTAATTGCCTTGTGAGTTATAAACAAAAATATTTTGTCAAAGTGAGCTACAAAGCCAACTTTAGTTAAAAAAATTTCAAAAAATTATGTATTCTTGTAAAAGATTCCACTTTTGCTGGAAGTATGTAACCAGAAAGCAAGGAGCAATGTCATATGAAATGCCTACACTTTTCTTTTTCTTTCCTTTCAGAATATCTAGTTATTTTTTGCATCTAGCAGGGGTCCAAGTGCTCTATTGAGAATACTAGATTTCCAGAACTACTGCATTACCTCATGGCTGCTCCCACAGAAGAGGTCATCTACAGCTTATCAGCCTGGCCTCAAAACTTCATCTGCAATATGCTTAGGTCTCACTAGTGAGATGCGAGACTATTAGCTGGAAATCATGGTACAGTGAATAGAATAAACTAGAAAAGGTCTCTGGTGATCCATGTCCAACTTTCAGCTCAGTTACTAACACAATATAAATAAATAAATAAATGATGCTGCAGTAAGAGAGTGCAATTTAGGAGTTACATAAAAGATCAAATCAAGATCTAGTAATTCATTATGCTGCACCATGTTTTTCAAGACCTACATGATTTGCAATGCTCTACTACAGCTAAACTACAAGAACCTTTAGGTACTACTGTTTATGATAACTAAAAACTCATAAAGTAAAGGAACTCATTATTCACAACTTATGGTGGCTATCAAAGAAACCAAAAACAAACAAACAAAGAAACAAAAAAGCAATGCATGCTATGAATATATTCATTACTTCCCTCCCTACACTTAGCCTCTTGCGGGAGGATGTCAAATATCATTCACCCTCTAAAATGTCTGAAAAGCCATGCACATATTAAAAACATACAGTCAGATACCTTAACAACAGTGTTTCTCTCACAATATTTATCTCTTCTCCTCACTGAAGTCCAGAAGTAAACATATATAGAAAATTATAGAAAACATATATAGAAAATTAGCTCAGCCAGACAGCAAGTTTAGCTGCCAATACTAAATGTATGAACAATATTTATCAAACAATTATCAGCAATAATTTTTTTTTATTAATGCCTTTTCCACTCCTGGACCTCTCCCAGTGATTTTGTTGGCTCTAATGACAAGGGTAAAACAAGTATGACTCAAGTCTGCATACTGTGTTCCCATCTGTAAATGCTTAATCTTTTTCTTGAAAAGTGGATATCAAAAAGTATATCCTCAATATCAAAGTATTTTAAGTAAAGGCAGAAATGTATAGTGTCTCCATCGCAGAAAAAATATTGCTTTCTTAAAAGTGTCATTTAAATACATGTTTCTAGAATGGTGTGCTGTTTTCCTATAAACAAGCCCTATTTGCATTTATTCAAACTACTTAATTAGCACTATGCACAACTAAACAGTACAGAAGATGTTTTGGTGTTCATAATTTGGAAAATTTCAAATGGAAATTCTACATGGAAACTCAAACATGCAGCTTAACTTAAGTGTTTCAAAATGTAATTTAGATCTTCTATTCATTTCCATTTGCTCTTTTTCTTTTTCAAAAGATGGTAGTACAACTGAAGATAAAAGTCAGTGTTCTGCAGAATAAAAAATGCATGCAACTCTCTGCTCCTAACAGCAAAGAGACTTCATTAATTGTTTATGGCAATACAATATCTGCAATTGCCTCTCTCTGTGCATAGTGGTGTGTCACAGATCATTATAGTCCTGGAAATTAGGTAACAAGGACCCTACCCTGTGAGATGTGAGAATTTTCTATTCTGATGAACATCAGTTTCAGCTCAAGGTGCTTAGTAACAGCTTGTGGCACCTGACAACTTACAGAATTGGACCTCAGATCAGACTTCATACATTTTTTAATGAACTCTGTTCCTGGGATCAACAGGAATGTCTTCTCAGAAACACTTCTTAGAAAGATACAAATTTTCAGAAATTCTCAGGAGGTAATTGTATTTTAACCTGTGTAAATGTCATCCTGTGCTGTAGTGTCTCACCTCCATACATTGTGGATTCATGACTTTTCCTTGTAAAGATTCATGACTTTTCCTTTCTTTAGTTCAAGCTGTAGAGAGACATGCAGCTTTCACAAGGTCCCTAGGTCAGATTTCTCATGTCAGCAACAGCATCATTCTCCATAGTAACTAAAAAATCTGGGCTGTTTGGGTATGCATCGCATATGCTAAGTAACATCCTCTATAGTAGTCCACTGAAGCCGCAATTCCCTGTTGACATGTCTCAAGATCTTATATATTCAAATAAGAAAAGCCGCATCCATATTTTCCATTTTACATGCAGAGTGCAAAGAGCTGCTCACTAACATTTTGATTGTGGACATGATAAATTCAGTGATTTTGTGCCATCCTAAAATATATTGTATGTAACTTTGAAAATATAATTTCTTTTTACTGCATTTGTATGATTTTTATTGAAAGCAACCGTGGGCTCATGGTATTTCCCAATGATTTTTTTTTAAGTCTGGACAGAGGAACAAGCTACCTAAAGTAAATGAAGACTCAAGTTAGATGGAAAAAGGGCTAGTAACTGGCAAAGGAAATTGGCTGTGAATAGTCTAGAGAAGCAAATCTCCTTCAAAAAGTGCAGCAGCATCTTTAATGCATCCAGAGAATGTCCTAGATCACATAATGCACCCCACTGCCAACATTGTACAAAAGATAAGAGAGAGCTTAAAGTAATTCAAAAGCAACTTCAGAAGCAAGCTGCAAGAATGCAGATTTCTGGATAAAACCCCTCAAGATTTTATGTCAACAAAGCACTTTCTTAAATTGGGAAACTCATGTTTTCTCACATCATGAAGAAATTTAAATATTTCCATCCATTCTGATGGGTTTTGTTTATTCATTTCCTCATATATGTAAGAATTTGTACACAAGCTCTCTGCTGCTGTTATACCAAAAAATAACTGTGTCTCATTTTTTTTTTTTTTTACGGGGATCTACAACCCACTGCCAAACAGAATTCTGAATTGGTTTTTGGGTGGCTTTATGCAAATGAATTAATTCTGTGTCCTATAAAGATTCATATATCTACTTTGACTTTAAGTCATAGCATCCAACCTCATTTGCAGCATGAGGTATCTCTACAAGGAGAAATTGATCTGATTTATTTATTCATGGAATTAAATTGCTTTGATTATAATGTACATGCTTTAAAACACCAGTTCTCTCTCATCCCATTATTACACAGTTTCCTAATTACGTCTTTAATCACACTACCTAATATTGTAAAGTGCCTTGGAGTGTGTAGAGAGGTTGTTGCACATTAAGAACCAAATTAGCAGATTTGGAGAGGGAAGAAGAGTCTTCTTTGTATTTTTCCCATAGCTATATGGAAAGAAGAGTCTGCTTTTCATCCTTTTGCTGACACTACATCTCCACAAGTCCAGGTGGCAGATTATGATCAGACCATATGCTTCTGAGAAAAGTATTTCTCAGAATATCACTTTGAACTTACAGTTCGTTAAATTTTACCTTCCTACTCATGCTTTTTTAGCATCTGAGTTTGGTCAACTACTGTGAAGCAAACCAAAAGAGGACATAGGGAAACAGAAGACAGAGCCCTAGGCTGCAGTAGATGTCTGGCCCTAAGGCAAGAGTCTCATCAAGTTCCCTATTTATGAAATTTCTTGTTGCAACATTTGATTGTGTTCTTGATATAAAATATTATTATATAATGTAAAATAAATGAATAAATAAATAAATAAAAACATATCATATTTTGAAGGTCTTCTGATTCACCTCCCCTGATTCATTTTAAGGTTCATCTTGGTTGAAATTGTCCTCAAACTATTGTTTTTTACAGAAAGGCTCAAAGACTGTGTGCACATGCCCCAAACAGATCAACTGCCTTCCTCAAATACTAAAGCAGCATAATTTAAAAGATATATAATTTCTTCACTAATATTTAATCAGGTCATCCATTTGTAAAGGACCACAGAAGTCAGTATTCAATTAGAAACTCTCAGTTTAGCCTATTATCTTTCTTTGATTTCAAGATGCTCCTGACTTGCTTAATGCTGTGAAAGCATTTCTAGTCTTGATATTATGCCTTTCTTGACATCTCCAGTAGCATAAAAGAAAGTGAACAAACAAAAATCCAAAAGTGGGACAAAACCAAATCAAAACCAAATTAGCCATTTTCTGTCTATCTGAAAGATGCTTCCTGGAATGTTGTTCATTCTTAAGCAGGTGTTTTCAAGGGTATTAATTCTGACAAATTTTGAGTCCATTTTGGTTTATTGCTTTTCTCATATGCCTTTTGCAAATTCTCATTCTCAACTCTTTTGGAAGGTTTACTGTGCTACAAAAGGTAATCAAAGAAAGACATCTGTCCTTGTGATTGTGTTGTCTATACTTTTATCTTCCTTCAGTGAACAATGCCAGACAGGAAAGGTATGCACAGCAGGTTCTAGAACAAATTGTTCTGTGGTTTGGTTGTTAAAATTGTATGTATCACCATCATTGTTTCATAACATCTTATGAAAATTCCACAATAAAAAGGATGCTGCTAGTCAAGGTCCCTTTGAAAAGTGTGAAAATGTTTGACAACAGCCTATCAAACAAAAAGGCCAACAACCTATGCCACTTTACATCAATGTCACAAAAAATCTTCAACTGACAGCAACATTAAAAAATATGTATATTTACAGGCACTTTTCAAGAGACAGAAGAAAGCACACTAGGATGGAAAGCAAGAGAAACAGCAAAGGAACTGCTGTTTCAGCTGCTCATGTTCCTTGTCCATATTGTGTAGTGCCTACAAACAAATTAGCTTATTTCAGGTAAAAAAGACATTTCATCCCCTTTTGGCTAACCATCCAGTGAGTAAAGTGGGATGAGATGATCTCACTTAATTGCACACAGCACTGTGGGCACCTCTGGGCTGGAACATCAGCCAAACTTTTGGGATACACAGGCTTGAACACTAAACAAATTAGAGAACATTATGTGCAAAAGTGAGCTGCAGCAAATCCCTCTTCAACATTTAGTATCATGAAGACATTGCAATAAAACAGTATTTTACATCATAAATGTCCAGAAGGACTACTTAGCTCTCTATTAATTAGTAAAATAATACTAGGAAACAATTGGTGCATTATCTATAAATAGATGTAAGAGTCTGAGAAAAAAAAACATGCTCTTTAACATAAAGGACACAAAGCAAATGGGTATAAACTACCCATGAAAGAAATAAAGCTGGGTATTAGAGAAAGATTTCTAAACATCCTTGAAGTTTTAGGAATAGCTGCCTAAGAGCATCAGCCAATTTTAAAAATCCCAACTAACCCAATTGTTTCATAATGAAGTTTGGCTTGTTAATGAATGTAATTATAATCTACCATTATCTGCAGTACAAGGACATTGGTATTAGCTATCCAATCTAACTTATACTACTTTTTTCTTACTGAGCAAAGGTGTTAATGCCCAGTATGTTAACTTAAATTTCTGGAAAGTTTTTTTAGTACTGAGCAATTCCGCTGGCCAAAATGTTTAGAACATCTTCTCCCTCTAAAGCAGACAATGGCAGCAAAAATCAACAGACAGATTTTCAAACTATCAGCATCTAATGGCTGAGGAAGTTGACCTAGATTGATTTTACTGACAGCTACTGAACAGATACATTTTGAATTGGAAGTGCAGAATTAGGGCTGCACTATGAGCACCTGCTGGTTCTCAGTGATTTTATGTATTCTTCATGGCAAATTTAACATTGACCTTTGTTTTAGGCATAAAGAGTCCTCACAAAACTGTCTCAATTCAAGCTTGCTGCATCTGATTTCATTAACAGAACTACACCTACCTCAGGCAAGATTTAAGATTGCTGCATTCTGACCTACAGCTAAGATAAGCTACTCTGTGAGGAAAAAATAGGAGAGATGTTTCATCTGTCTTCCACCTTTACAAAATTCTCCTTTGTCTATTATTTACAAATTCCATAAATATCAAACAGACATTTTTTTTAATAAGAAAAATCTGTAGTTAATGATGCACCATACATGCTTTGTTGTCTGTAGAAGTCAATAAAATACTCAAACTACTCGGATAAATTGGCTGCAACAAAGCTAGCATTTTAAGGGTCTAAAATAAAAAAAAAAAGGACAAAAGGACAAATCCCATGAGAATTGGGTACTCAGATGAAATGATCACTGCAGAATGTCTTTCTCAGAAAAGTGATAGAGAATAAGCACAAAGGAACTGAAGTACTCTGTTTCATTCAGAGGTGGACTATCTTTGCCTTCACCTCAACCAAACAATAAACATCTTCCCAATCTTAGTTTATTTAAAAGAGAAAACCATTATTATATTTTTTTTATTCATACTCCATGGTGCCTGTACTCTGTTTACACCTTGCATTGTTGGTAAACTACATATTTGCTTTCAGTCTTTTAACATTTTAGATTGTCTTGAATTCTAATTCAGGCAATAAGAACCTTGTTCATTTAGTTCATATTTCTCCCTAGAGAAACATATCTGTATGGACATATAGCTCTCACTGTGGGATCTCATACAAATGTTGTCATAGAGTCAAGGACAAGGCAGACTTCTGAGTTCTGCTTTAGCAGTTCCTGTGTTCCCCTGAGCTACAATTGCTATCTGTATTATCCAACCTGTAATACCCCTCATATATCTGGAAATGCTTATGAATAATATTCTATTATATGATATACTGTCTCTACCATTGCCCCATTTCATTTTTCCAAGTGCTACAGCAAAATAAACATTTGTAGCTGCAAATAATTTATCAGTACTCATCCACATGCATCTACCCAGTCTTTCTAAAGCAAATAATTGTGTTGTCACATTTTTCCCTTTCCATTATATTTTTGGAGAATTCAGCCTTTACCTCCAAAATGTTGTCCTCAATTTTTCTTTTTTCTAAATTTTAACCTGAAAAATAATACTATTCTTCAATGAAATTCCCTGGGAGATAACATGTCATCTACTTGTGCCCCACCTATCAGCAGCAGCAAATGAAACTTTGCTGTTTAAAACTAAACATACAACCATTTTTGGAAGAGTAATATCTAACTAGGCAATTTTATGTAATTACCAGCTACAGGAATGTACAGCTCTTCGGGTCATTTTCCCTTGGGAATAAGTTCTTCCTCAACTCTAATTCACTGCATTGAAAATGTGTATTAATTTGTTTATTATTTTGCTCTCTTCAGAATCTGTTCTTTAAAGAATGAAAAAAAAAATGACAGGCAGCTTATATACCTTGTTTTTTAGAGCCCACATTATTCACTATTTATGAGCATTCAGGTGACTGGTAGGCATTCATGGAGATATTTGTGAACCCCAAGAGTTCAATAGATTGTTGCATGAATGATGATTCATCAGGAAGTCTGCATTGCAACTGGATTATCCTCTAGAGAAGATCCACTATTCATTACTGGCAATTCTTCATCTTAAAGATACCCATTATGGAAAATGCCGAATCAATATCATCTAATGCATGTGACCAATAATCACTTTCAGCAAACAAATAACATGTTTAAACACTGAGTTCCAGGATAATATTTCCTTGACTTTTATAGTCTTTGAAAAAACAGAATTGTGTTGTGTATGCCCTAAATAAAGGGGTTGTTTTTTGCTTGGTTCCTTTCTTTCTTTTGGTGGTACTTTTTTTTAATGTGAAGTGGTGTTAATTGGGGAATTTCCCTACATGTGGTAGCTGGGAGAATAGCAAAGCTGTTGATCTGTCTTCACGACAGTGTGGTTTTTAATGCTTTCAGGATTTAAATGTGCTTTACTAGTATTTCTAAGGTTATTTGCAGGTAGGCTGTGTATGGAATCAACAGCCTATGATCCTGTTTAGAAGAATCAGCTCCAGCATGGTTCTCTGTAATTGCCAGCACTGGGCATAATCAACTCTCATCTTTCTACAATGGAAAAGTATCTCCACAGAAAATATTGCGTACATTTAAAATCAATATTTATCCGAGGCAAATAATTTTCTTTTATTTCATACTCCCTGATCATGAACATATCTTCACAGATAAATATTTCTAGCCATAAAAACAGATAAGCCTTAATGTCACATGGACAACACTGTTAAATTCCCAAAGATGGGAGATGTATTTTGTGGCATTTTGAACCAGGACAGTTAACAGCTACAATCCCTTCTGGCAACTTTTCAGTTTGGCATTTTTATTTCAAAGCCACATATGGTTCCCAAGTACAAAATAAACATTAATTATGTCTTTCTGTGACTTTTTATTATGTACTCTACTCTTCTCTGGGGTCTAGAGTGTGTTTGTTTATTTTGCTATAACCAGAGTATCAACCATTTCCAACTCTGCAGAAGTCTCTTACTGGCCGCTGTGGTGTTGGTGTTTTGTGGATGATGCCTTGCTTGGGGTATTTTTGTTGTTTCAGGTGGTTTGTTTTGTTTGTTTGTTTTTTTTTAATTTTGACTTTTCTTGGGTTTTGATTTTTTTGTTTTAGACAAGCAATTATAGTCTTACTTTGTAATATATTTGTAGTTAAGTGAGATATCTATATGCATGCAAATATGTAAATATAGGTGTGTCTTCACAGGTTCAGATTGCTTCTTTTGGGTAATTAGAATAAGAATGCCACCAAATGTATGTACAGAACTTTAGATTTTTAGAAGACTGCACACTCATGTTAACTAGTTAATGCTAATTAATACAGCAAGAAAACAGTGCAAATATTTTGCATTAAAATTTAAACTGAGGTTACGGTTTTCTTGGTTTACCTCATCCCTAGTGGCAATAACACAAGCTAGACAGTTACTTTTATAGCCAAAGGTCTGTAGTCTGGAATTCTATTGCATTTGCATTTAAACTCCTAATATGTTTTAGGCATATTTACTCCCCTTGGACTTTGAAAGGGTTTTCAACTGCAAAAAGCATTTCAATCTTTTTTATTTTTCTGGATGCTCTTTGATATAGTGATTAAAAAGCTAAAAATACTCTTCTAAGAATGTACATTATTATTCAAATGTAGTTAAGTCAAAGATATAAACAAGAACAGAATCATTAAAGGAATCAATAGTCTATTTTCACACCTATTTCTTATTATTAGATTGTTTCTAATTTTTCTAACTTGACACCTCATGGCCTAATGAAATGAATGTAGGAATTAAAAAAACTAAAGCTATGTGACTTTGAGAGAAAAAATATTTTCCTGTAGAGAAAGAATATGAAATGTTACTGTATATTGCAGTGTGGTGCCATTTTCATTTCACTCTTTTTACTGTTCAGCTTTTTAGAAAACACAGCTGATTTATTATTTCTGTCTCACAGGACCTGGTCAAGACAAACCTGGAATATAAATATAACCTCCATGGTCTAGACAGTGCTTCACAATCTTCTTAGCCCATAACTCAATTCTAGCAATTTGGATTTTTTTTCTTGGCATTTTACCACCTCTTTTATTGCTTGTACAGCCTGGTGGATAAAAGTGCCTTACAGGTTGGGCAGTGCTGCTCAAGCAGGGAGACCCAGAGCAGAGGGTCAGCAGACAGATTTCCCGAGATACACCATTTCTTACTATGCAATATCTGCAGCTGACTTCAGTGTTTTCCTGTCTGCAAGTGCTTTAGGCCATAGCATTTTTACAACATTCATCAAGCAGAATAGCACCCTAATCTCTACAAAGACAAGAGCATGAAGTAAATAATATGATCTGATACCATTGCCTTATTTGCAACTCATTATTAACCTCAAAGTCTGGCACTCATCATTTGCTCTTGGCTTGGCTCATGATGAGCTCATTCCTACTCTAGTGCTCACTGCAAATCTTTGGGGTTTACAGCTTCATTTTTTAGACAGCAAAAAGGTATAGAGCAAGGGAGAAGAAATAAGAGCTCTCATTCACAAAGGATTGCAGAGGACCATGCAACACTGTCCAAGTGACAGCATCAAGCAAACAGATCCTTCACACATAAAGTATCATTAAAAAGGGGCTCCATACAGAGACCAGTTCTCCAAAGTGATTGAAAAGCATAGGTCTCTATATCAGCTTTCCAGTCCTAGAGCCAACAGGCAGGATTCTCGCCCAAAGTCCTGCATCACTCATGTATTCAGGCCAGGATTTACAGAGAACTGATTAATTTAACAGATTAAGCACTGAACTCCTCTCTTTTAAATTTGCTTTGCAAATGTTTTAAACACACTCTTAGTTTTGTCATTTGCCATGCAACTTCCACTTAGTGTTATAATAGAGGCAACAATTCAACCTCCCAGGCTTCTCCAAAGAAATTTAAACATTTCAGCAAAGTATCCCTGCGGGGAATCCCAAGATCACACTGAATGAACAAACTCTGGAATGCAAAACAGCTACTTTAGGTCCAGTACTTCACAGCACTGCCACAAAACCTGCACAAAAGCACTATTGGGAAAAGTAAATTATATATCCATGGTGTTGTTGCATAAAAGTTAAGGAGAAAAGGCAGGAGTTATAGATGACGTAGATGAGATTTCAGAATGATGATTTTTTTTGTTTTCCTTTGTTTCTAATTCCCAAATTTAAGCATTAAGCATTAACATGGATCCAGGCCAGTTTAAAAACACAGTGGTTACTACAGACTGAGATGAATCAGCAGCATTTTTTAAAGCATGTATTTATCTTCCCTTCTTTATTTCTTAGTCTGGAATTCATTAAGAAATAGTCTGTATTAATTAAGAAATATAATTAATTGATTCCCTATGTTGATTCATAATCTCAGACACTACAGACTTTGGGGGACTGATCACACATGAGCAATTTCCTTACAAATTGAAGGCTGTCATTTAATGTCTCATCCTATAGAAACAATTCATTCCCATGTGATTTGACCTAGTCTCTTAAAAAGCATCTGTCATTTATATACATAAGACATAATCATATTTTGCATTAGAAGTATGTTGTTGCTATAACATTTTCTATCTGTGTCTCTGATAAAACCTTATTTCTCATGCCTGCATTTAGAATAATTTTTTCTTCAAAGAAAAAAAAAGAATAAAAAACAACAGGAAACCATGTGGACAAAAAAATTTGTGAAGGTGCTGGGTAAAGAGAATACACCAATGCTAAGCATAACAAGGAACAATTTGTGAATTTGCATATTCACACCTGGAAAGAGGATGCCATTTACAGATATGAAGATCACAATATTCATGATCACCTCCTCCATTTAGCTCAGCTGGCAGACACAGACAGCTACACACACTATTTTGGAACTCCTGTGTTCACTACCCACAAAACACAGCCATCCAGAAGGAAGAATGTGAATTGTCCTGTTTCCCCTAGCACAGCCAATTTCACAGAAAAGTAATGCTTTCTCTGTTCTCATCCCCATTAATCACAGTGGATTTGTTTGTTCTTAACCAAAAAAACTGAATATCCCTACAGATACCCTTGTATATACCTTGGAGGTATATGTTCAGCTGAGACTGAACCAGTCCAAGTTCCTATCCCAAACAGGACCAGATAGATCAATGGGAATTAAAAAACACTAAATGAGGTATGACGTATCCCAACTGAGTGTGAATTCTTAAGCAAATTATCGTAAGCTAGTCCTTAAAAATATTAGTAAAAGCTGTTATTAATAGCTTTAACAGCTGTGTTAACTTAGTCCAAAAGGTTTATTTCTGCAATAAATCCAGACAGATTAATTCTTCACCCTGAACAGCAAACTACTCCTCAAATACAGTGACAAAAATAGATTAAAGAACTTCAATTAACCACTGCATTCACAATCTCATTGAAATGTATGACTTAGTTTTTCTTTGTACGAAAGCTCATATTTTTTCTTTCTGTTGGTTCTTTCTTCTTTCATCATGTTTGGGTTGTAGCTACAAAATCAAATAATGAACTAACATAGCTGGCATATAAAAAAACGTGCTAGTGGCTGGACTCCTCCAGAGATATGCAAAAGCTGTCTACAATTTTAACAACAAAGGAGCTTCCTGAAATTCTAGTAAACACTTCTATGTCATTTACATATACAGAATATTCTGGTTGGTCTCGAGTAAAAATGCAATTATTTTCCTGTGTGTTTCAAATAAATTTTATGCATTCCTTAGGAAAACAATGGGGGATGTTTTGATAGCAGCATTTGATGATACTTCAATCAATGCAGACCAGTGCAGTACCTCCAAGTGCAAACTGCAGTAATGCAGTGTTTTCTGGATTCATCTTTTGATATACCCAATTTATTTTCAGTGTGCAAAATGTACACACACAAAAAAAATTGGACACAAAAAATTAGATCAATATTTTCCTCAAATTACATGTCACCGGAGGCAATTTAAGACATCGTTACTCTGAAAGCTGAGATCTTTATTTAGCCTCCCTCTCCCAATTCTGCCAACTACCGTGAAACTTTTCATGAAACAAAATGTAAAAATTGTTATTCATTTCTTCCCTGGCTACATACCATCCTCTCTCTCTCTCTCTATATATATATATAGATATATATATATAAATTTCCTATATATCTAACACGTGTATGTTCCTCAAATCAGTCTAAAACAAGTCTCCTGAGGTGACTTGGATTCTAGTCACTTCAGGCAAACACCTGAATTTCTGTTCCTATTTAACACAAATATCCTATCTTTTTTTTTTTCTTTCCTTCATGTTTCTATTCAACTTACTGAATTTGCAATCATTTGGTGCAGATTTGTCCTTAAAGTAACTTTTTCCATAATTATTCTGCCTTTTACCACTCAGTAAAATGAAATATGGGATTAATGAAAAGCTGCTTCAGGGTATTTACTGTTTTCCACACTTAAGAATCTATACCAGCTTGTACTCAAAAAGCATAAATCAATGATATCCACCAAATAAGCAACATTATCTATGAAACTGTGAGAAGATCAAACTTTAAAGGTACACCTCTCTAAAAAAGAAAAAAATGTCAATTATATACATAGCAACCACAGGAAAGCCACCATCCAGGTAGAAAATTCTATAAATAGAATTTATTTTCTAACTAATATGTGGAATACTCTTTCTTCCTAGGATACATATATTTACCTGAATTAAATACAGTCTTATGAAACATTTTTTTAATATAGAAAAAAAAATCGAAAGGCTCAATTCTTGACTCAGTTTACAAATTAGCGAAACAAGTTTATATATAACTGTACACTAACAATCCATGTGCAATCAGCAATCCTAAGAGGATTGAATACCTGGAGAAACAGTGAAAAAACAAAATCCTAGATTTGGCATTCAGAATGTGATGAAGTCTGTTGTGCTCAATGAAAGGTTTCTCTCTGTTATAAAAATATTTATATAGTTGTTTAAATACTTAATGTTGACCCTATTATGCATTTATATAAGATAATTCCAAAATCATTACATAATCTGCCATGCCTTTGTTTATCCAGAAGTTCTATATGTGTAGCCCTACAGAGTATTATTAAACTCACATAAAACATGGTTCAATACATGTTAAGTTACATGGAGTTCAAACAATTCCAGTAATACATCCATGATTACATTCTGAAATGTATCAGGATTCAAAATATGAGAGACATAAAGAAGGACTACAGTGTTTCCTGAACCAAAAATTTTGCATTTTTTTGCAAGTTTACAGAACATATAAGGTATAAATCAAAAACAGGAAGATCTCTCTGCTTGGCCTAGAGAGTTTGAAACTTCCCCCTCTCCCCCCCCCAAAAAAAAAAAAAATTGAGAGACAGAATCTACAGAACTGTACAGTATTTCATCTCTACAGGTATTTTTACAAGATTTTTACAAGAACATATCAACACATCTGTATTTTATAAATAAATTCATCCTTCAAAATTTATTTCCTGCAAATATCATGTGCTTCGTGCAAATAAGCACAGCTGAAGCTAAGTTCTGAATTTAATTATTGATGCTTGCCAGTGACTAGGTCCCTTTGTTATATGCATAGAGTAGATATACTCAGAATATACAGATAGTAGTAAGTGCTGAGACAACCAAATTTACCAACCACAAACTCCAAGTCCCACTTTAATCTTTGTAAATGTTATTGTTCATCTAAATGAAAGAAGAATTTGGTTAACTTCCTGCGATTCAGCCAGCTGTGAAACATAGCCCACTGTGTTAAATAGCCTGTGAAGCAATATTGTACAATAAAAATAGTTTGTGTTATGCTCCAAGGATTTATTTAAAAGCTCTAAATGAAAAATAGTCTGAAAAAAATGAAAACAACAATAGAAAAAGAATATACAGGTATACACATCTTAGTTATAAAGAACTTGCTCAAAGATTTTGGTATCATGAAGTTCAAAAGTCACACAAAATCATTTTTATTAGTACCTTCCAATGGTGTTTCATGAAATTTCATCTCAGCTGGGATATTCATATATGTTTTTGTTCCCCTTAACTCACACATGTTCTTTCAGGTGCAAGCTGACTCAGAAGAAAATTGAAATAAACATCGGGGAATATTTCAGAACAAAATCAGCTGCAGCCATCATTCCTGGCCCCACTTTCTGCAATCCAAGGGCTACAAGATTTGTCAACATATTCCAAAGAGCTTACTGCCAAGGAGAGGTGGATGGTTTCACAGCTACAGATGATACTGATTTCAACCCCACAGTGGCACATAGGTAGGTTTCCTGTAGAGCTGCATGACTATGAAATCCAGAGATGAGCTCAGGAATGGATTTTACTGGCCACAGCCACTGAGCCTGTGCAGCCCTCTTGCAACTTGCATTATGTAGCACCTCCAGACTGCTTGTGAGATATGAGTGTCATGACCAGCAGGCTGCCCATTCCTGGTCAGGAGTTTGAATGGAGTCTGTTGGAAAACAAGTATGATTTTGAAGCAGAACCACAACATAACAATTCACTATCAGGAAATACAAGCCTTTGTGGGAAATACGTAGCTGTCATGACTCTCATTTTGTGATTCAGGTTACACACTCAAATTGATTTCCTGTCATGTAGCATATGCTGCTACAATAAAATAATTTTTTAGCTAGTTAGAAACTCCACTTCTAATTCAAAAAAGGGCCTTGATAATTTCTTTTCATCACTGTCCTTTTAGACATTTTCACCTTGATATAAAAACTAAACATTTTTTATGCTTTAATATTTACGCTTGACTTTTATCACATTTTATCATATTTACAGTGAGGCAAGGTTCACATTTAAGTGCTTTTCTTCTCCCAAAGACTGAAACAGTAGTTGCATCAAATGCCACAGCATCTAATTTCCTGCCTTTAAAATGGTGGCATTTCATCAATGCACACGGAGACTGTGGAGATGTTAGACTGGTTACAGGGAGAGCAGCTCCTTCCTCTCCTCCCCTAAAGCACATCACTCACTGTACATGCACACATACCTTGCTACACAGCATAGGAGAAGCTTCACCTTCCTAACCTCCACTCTGGTCAGGAATATGGCCACTGCCACCTGCCCTATCATTTGGAGAGACAAGAAGTGATATATTTCTGCCTTGCCATATAACTCAGCACATGGTGCTCATCATGTCACTAATGAACTGGCTCTGGTCTGCCCAAGATTTATTTTTCATATCCTCCAGCACACTTGGAGATCTAAACATAAAGCTGAGCAATCTACTAATGCACCTGCAGTGCAATCCAGATTACTCAAGTCTTTAAAACAATGAATTACCAACAAAGTTACTCATGCTAAGAGTCACAGGCAGACAATTTCGGTAATTGTTTAACAATATTATGTAATAATAGGACAAAGAATAATGTCAATAAACTGAAAGAAGTTTGGATTAGGTATCAGGAAGAAATTCTTTGCTGTGAAGGTCGTGAAACACTGGAACATTGCCCAAAGATGTGGATGCTGCATTCCTGGAAGTACTCAAAGGCCTGGTTGATGGGGCTCTGAGCAACCTGGTCTAGTGTAAGATGCACCTGCCCATGTCAAGGGGATTGGAACTAAATGCTCTTTAATGTCACTTCCAAGCCAAACTATTTGAGACATCCAGAATTTAATTTAAAAAAAAAAAAGAAAGCAAGACAGAATAAATTTATCACACACAATTTATCTCCCTTCCCTCAGCGCATTTAATTTCAGATAGATGAAGTTATATGAGGAAGCATTGCCTTTGACAGTTAAAAATAATTGTTTTCTAGTTTCTCAGTATCAGCTACCCAATGTAAATTCACATGTAAAAAGACAGCTAAGAGATTATGCAGATGTTAGAATAAAACTAGTCTCCAGCTACACTTTTTAAAGGCAAACTGCTTTGGCAGGCTAAAGTAATGTTGCACAACACCTGATATAGCAAATTCCATCAACTATTTATAATGTGTTTTTAATGAGTTTCTATACATTAGGATGAGAAACAAAGGTAATCTTTTCTTCATTCACTTCTTTAAATTTTCTAAGTGATAAAAAGTCTTGAAATTGATATGCATATAAAACAGATCCATCATCTGCAGCATGGTGGTTTGAACTCCTTGTTGTTTCAGACCACACAAAGGCAGCTTTGATAAACAGGAATTCAAATGAGCCATGCAGGTCTGGCACATTTAAATTTTTTATTTTTTCTTCAAAATGACTTTCAGCATAGTTTTGGTTTTGTCTAAGATATAGTGTTTTCTATTCTGAAATAGTTCAACACTATAATTTCTTTAAAGGAAGGTTAGAAAAGACTGACATGAAAGCAATAAAATCCCTCAAGAAGGGATTAACACTTTGAGAGGGGCAAGGATACAAAACCAATTATCAGTATTGAACATAATTAACATTGCTGTTTAATTAGACATTTCCTAACCTTGCCATGTTTTAGGAATAGTTTGTCCTTAACTTCTGCTACAACTTCAACAAGTGCAAAAATATTCTCAGAAAGCAGGTAGCTAATCTCAATAGCATTTTCCTTATGGTTGCCTCCACTTATCTAATTGGCATAAGTAGGACTGCTTGCACTCCTGACAGCCCCAAGGAGAATTTGAATTTCACAGTATGCAGTTGCACCCTCTTTGTCTTCTCATACACAGGATGAAGATGCTTCTCTTGATTTGCTCAATGAAACACTTTAGTAAAAACGTGATGCATGGCATGAAGCAAAACACCCACAAAACAAATGTGAGATATTGGAGCACAAGGAGAGGCTTTGTTTCTTTTTTCCGATGGCTCCAAGAGAATCAAAATTAGACAAATATAAGTATTTTTTTTTCTAAATACAGATGTGTCACAGACAGAAACCTAATGAAGTTACCACATCACTAGGTTTTTACGTATATTCTGTACCAGTTATCATTCCAGGTGTTTATCATTTCAGATGAAGCAGACTTCAGATTTTGTGGATGGCAGGTTAATGAAGAAAGATCTATTAATAATTAAAATATCTAAATAATCTTATTGTACTTACTAGTTACACATAATACAACATACATGCAAAAAAGTATTCAGCTTTACTCAAGAAAGGAGCTGTAAAAAATGTCCTCAATGCTGTATCTTGAATGACAGAACAGAGAACTAGTTATGGATTACCATTATTTAGATTATCCACTTGTGATCATTATGCAACATTTCCCAGTAGTACAAAATTATGAAAATCACTGTGGGGAATAGCAGTAGCTTGTGGCAACTCTGTTCAACTTTACACAAATTCTGTTTCTTCTGCGACTGGGATGCACTAGCATTAAAATATCTGAACAAACAAGGCACAGTACTGAAATTCAGGGAATCTGTACTCTGCTGGCAGGGATCTGCTAGAAACCATCTTTCACAAGTCAGTGTGACACTGCTCCCCTTTCTACTTCTTTCATCTTAACACTGGCAGATGTTTGGGACTACAATAGCATATTATACTGTATTTCTATTTCCCAAATGCTTGCTGGCCTGGCTTCACTTGAGGCCTTTAGGTGCTAATGAAATATAAATGATAATGCAGGCACTGAGCTGTAAGTGCTTCCTAAAAGCTTAGCTGAAGAATACATTTGAAATAATATGGGATTTATTTGTCCTACACGATTTTTTAATGTTTTGCACAGAATTCACATTTTTAGATTAGTATGCTTTAAGGTCAGGGCAGGAACTCTCGCATAAGCAACTCAGCTGAAAGTAATTTACTTGAGAGGCTTAATCAATTCTCCTTTTGAATGCATCCAACTGCAGCAAAGCAGCATTTGGTGGAGATCATGGGATGCAGTACAAAAACATACTGGAAAGGTTCCTTTAAATGATGGCATTTTAATTTGACAGAACAAAGTTAGTCTTTTGCAGACTGTGGCTTGCTAGCTAGAAATGCATTAACTTTTGAGAGAAGAAATTTCTGTCACATCAGTCTAATATGTTTGTCAACCACCTGATGTCTCTACTGGGATAATATAAACTTTTCTGGATTGTCATATCTTCACTGAAATCATTGGTTATCCTTTAGACACTGAAATACCCAGAGGACTGGTCTTTAACAAGAAGGATAGCAGAGTGATTATCGAGACAGGCCCCAAGTACTCTGGACTGCACAGCAGCAACTGATACAAGTATATTCTTTGCACTTCCACAGGATATTTAAGGCATTAGTTGGGCACTCTCTGGCTATCCTGCATAAGTTAAAATATTCTTTCCCAAACAAAGATTAGAATCTGAATTGGATCTTGATCCTCTGACCACAATTTTTCCACATGCCACTGAAATCATTAGCATTTTGGACACAATGAAGATGGCAGAACTTGGTCTGCCCTATGTTCCAGGGCCATTGAAATTTGCTACTTCGGAATTAAATGCAGATTATTGCAGAAGCCAGGAGTTGCCATATCTTCATAGTAGTCAATCGATTTTTTATCTGTAATGGCTACCCAAAAGCTTTTGTGTATGTAGATGTTATTAGTGTATGCCTTTAGGAGGTATCTGTTAATTCATACCTAGACAGATAAATATAAACAGACAATAAAACTGTCAGAGAGAAGAGACCTTAACCAACACAATGTCTAGAGAGAAATACCATGGATCGCAAATCAGCTACAGTATTAAAATATATTATATTAGACTACATCTTCAGTTAAAGAAATTACCAGATACAAATTTATAACAGACAAGATTCAGATGGGAAATATAAAGACCAATTACCTAACTCGTTGTTTTGACAAAAATTAATGAATGTAATTTATTTCTACCTAGACTTCATGGACTTTCACAATGTGTATAAGAGAATTTATGAAATAAATTTAGATAAATTCCTGGACTCTTAGGGAAGGTGACAAAAAATATTAACACAGCTATAATTATATTAGGAATTTAAATTTATATGTATTTAAGCCAATTTCAAGTATACGCAGAGATGCTTTGTACCAGGTATGCTGGACTGAAAAAAATAATCAACAAAAAAAACCCAAGCCAAAATATTAAAAATCAACCCTCCCTATCCCCATCCAAAAACCACCCCTTGAACATTGGTGTCCACTGATGAACAAAAAGTCTGAGCAATGAGGGAAAAACTGAAACTCCGGAACTATAAATAAATGTTCATATTTCTTTGTTGTTTGGTTTTTGTTTCATTTTTTTTCATAAAATCGCTCAAAAAGTACAAGTCTGTACAGATTACAGAACACTTAGTCTTGGTAGAGGCCTTAAGGATCATCTAGTTCCAACCCCCCAAACCACAGGCAGGGACAATTTCCACTAGATAAGGTTGCTCAGAGTCCCATTCAACCTGGCCTTGAACACTTAAATGGAACGGTATATTCACAACTTCTCTGTGAAACCTGTTCCAGTGTCTCACCATCCCCAAAGTAAAGAATCTCTTCCTAATATGTAGTCTAAATCTACCATCTCCCAGTTTAAAATGATTACCACTTACCCTCTCACTCTATGACCTTGTAAAAAGTCCTTCATCAGCATTCTTGTAGGCCCATCTTTTTACCCAGGAAGACTCACCCCCAGAGCCTTCTTATCCCAGCTCTCTCAGCCTACCTTCATAGCAGAGGTCATCCAGCCCTCTGGTCAACTTCCCCTTGGCTCACTTCAACAGGTTCATTTCCCTCTGCTTCTCATTTCTGGGGCCCCAAAACTGGACACAGAAGTGGAGAATCACCTCTCTCAAGGTGCTGGCCACACTGCTTTTGATGCTGCCCAGGACACGGTTGGCTTTCTAGGCTTCCAGCACACTCATTGCTGGGTCATGCTGAGCTTCTCATCAACCAGCACATCCAAGTCCTTCTCCCCAGGGCTGCTCTCAGTCTATTCTCTGCCCAGGGAATATTTGCACTTGGGATTGTCCAGACCCAGGTGCAAAACCTTATCCTTGGCCTTGTTGAACTTCATGAATTCCTCAAGGGGTCACCTCTGAAGCCTGTCCAGGTCCTTCTGGATGGCACTTCTTCTCTCAAGTGTGTCAGCTGCACCTCACAGCTTGGTGTCATCAACAAACTTTCTGAGGGTGCCCTCGACCACTAATTGAAGGAAAAAATTCACCTTCACTGCAACTTGGATGCAGTTATTTTCTACATAAAAATCTCAGCTCTAAAAACCAGAAAAGGTGAATTTTGACAATAAAAGTTACAAAATTCTGTATTTAAGTACTACAAGGAAAAAAATCTCATTAATCTTAAAGCCTATAGATTATTTTCAGTTTGGCTTCATTCTTACAAAATTGAAAATCAGTATCCACTAGGAGCAGCAGAGCAGGGTAATTAATGATATTTTCATTTTAGTGGATGTATACAAGTGTGATGAAATTTGCCTTGCTTGTAGAGAGTATGTGCAAGGGGAGAACTTTTTGTTTAGAACACAAAACAAAACAAACAAATGAAAACCCCCCCTGAAGCCAAAACACAAACAAAAATTTCACCACCACAAAACAACTCACATACCCCCAATCTCATATGATTAGAAAAAATATATAATATTTAAAAAGTGGTAGTTGTTGCTATGTTGATATTAGAACATTAAAATTAGTGAGCATGCTGATCACAAAGTAATTTTATAATTTTTGTTCAGTAATTAATTGACTTTTTAAGGCTCTGACCTTTTAAGAGCTGAGAGAATTGAACACAAACTTCTACTCACAATAGAAATAGAATCAATGGCAGAAGTGTTAATTGGAAGGGCCAAAAATAATCATAGAATCATTAAGGTTGGGAAATATCTTTGAGATTATTAAGCCCAACCATTAAACCAGTGCTCACCACTAAACCATGTCCCCTAGTACCACATCTACATGTTTTCATGAACCCTTCCAGGGATGATGATTCCACCATTTCTCTGGGCAGCTACTTCACTCAACTGCCTTTGAGTGAAGAAATCTTTTATAATATCCAATATTATCCTCCATGTTGCAAAATTTTTGTCTCCTTGGTACTACAGGGTGGTATTTATGATCTCACACCCCATTTGCTGTCAGTGACCCCCCATCTGTGTCAGCACAACAGGAGAGTTGCCTTGGCACTACAGTCAAAAGTTCTTGGAAAAGCCTTTGTAAAGCCTTATTTTAATAATTCAAGTAACTTACACTTTGGTATCAAAAAAGGCCATAAAAATAAGCTGATAGCAACTCCAATTAGTAGCTCTCTACACTCTGGCAGCATGGATCTGAGAAATCAATCTGATGTTTTGTTTTCCAAGATCTTCCTTTGTGTAATCAATGTCTGCACACAGTATATTTATGATTGATTTTTTCCTCTGTTGTACTTCTCTAGACATGTTGCAGACATATTTCAGTTATTCTGTCATCTTTTAACAGCTTCTCTGTGTCCCTAGTTCCATTTGTTTTCAAATTAAGTTCCTGCTCATTCTAGCAAAGGATGAACTCCTGATATATAACTGTGCTTAATCTGACTGATCAGTATCAACTTTCTGAATAGCTATTTCAAAGGAGAAGGGAGACCTATGTGACACTGGAATGCTGGTTCACTGGAAATCAGGATGATAACAGTACTACTTACACTATGCTTCTCTAGAATAATTTCTTATTACTGCCAGAGTTATTGATGCATGCAGAACAAAAATTAAAAGATTATGAATTAATAAGACTGATGGAGCTCATAGAACACCAAGCAGATTCCACCTGCTAGACTTAACCAAATAATTCTGAGACAAAACATAAGAGAAAAACACTCAGAAATTGAGCTTGCTGACATCCTTAGCACTGATTTTTCAGTTGTTGAAAGGGTAGCGCTAGCTAGTTTTTCGCACTGCTCAAAGCAATGCTATTCCTTCTTTCCCCTTCTAATTTTTCAGCAGCAGACTAATTTGGTTTGTACAGTACTATCTACTTTGTTGGCGTTGTCAGGAAGTAATTCCCGTATTATCAAAAGTATATTTGGGAAGAAGCAGAAGCCTTTCCCATTGCTCACCAAGAAGAGACTGCAGATGTCCATGCATAGGAGCCACTTCCTCCTTTATTTCACCAGTTTCTGCTGCTTGGACACAGCAGGCAGTACCACCCTGGATTTCTACTTCTTTGTTAACAATTCATCTGCATAGGAGAGTCAGAGGATATGTTTGTTTGACCATGCTCTCTGCTGATGTGCACTGATGACCTGTTTGTGGTGTGAAGGCTCAGCTGAGAGGGACAATGGCAAATATAACAGTCCTTTCATCTGAATCAAAGAAATTATTATACAGAGACACATTTCTCAACAGTGGAGTAAACTTTATCAAAGGTATTTCTGCAGATATACAGGAAGGATTTTCAGGGAGGTGACTTCTCAGAGAAACCTGTGCCTGCATGTGGGGATCCACCTTTTCACAGCTGGATGGGAAGTAAGCAGAGGCAGCATCAGTCTCTCCAAGAGGTAAACAGGATACACAATACATAAATCCAGGAAGTTCCAGCAATGGGCATCTCAAACAAGGCTGTGCAGGGAGTCTGTCATATAATAAGCCACACTAATAACTGGCTGGCAAGTACCCTGTAATAAGTTCCTCTAGTTTAACTCTCTACTCAGCGCCAAGAGAATTTTAAAAAACCCTTATGCTTTACTGTTTATTATTTTGTTTTTCTTATCCACATCCTTATGCGACTTCTTACATGCATAGCAAAGCCAAGGTCTCTTTCTGATTTCATGAATACCAAGAGGAATGTTTTCCTAAGCAATTAGCAATCATCCTAAGACATAGTTCCACTCAGTTATAGAAAGTCAGGATAAGAAAATATTTAAAATGCAAAGCATATCTACTACTAAATTATCAAAAAGACATAATAGCAGGATAGTAAATATGTGGTATGTATATTTAGTATTTATTTTAGAAATTTACTGCATATAAATTATAAGAAAGTACCAGATGCATCTAATAAACATGAATAAGGAAGGTTTCATAACCCCCAGAGCTATATATAATGCTGTCTCATAGCTCTCTGGTTGACAACATTGTGTGAAAATCACTTCACATTGTTTAATTGGAACTGGGTTCTCTAAGTCTTCTATCCTGCATTAACCAGCTAGGCCAAAGCAAGTTTCTATGAACTTCTTCTCCACATAAGAAGAAAAATGCAGTCTTTATTAAATAGTACTGCAAGGAACAAAACAAAGAAGTACTGGCATATTTTCTAACTGTAGATCTTCCTCTGAAGAAACACATCATAATGGATACATTTTGACCTTAAGTACTATTTTAAAATTCTCCTTTCCATTTTTAATATTCAAAAAAAAAAATATATAAACATTATCCTCAGGCCACCAGACCTTGGAAATATGAAAGGGAAATGTTGCCTAGCAGAAAAAAGTAGCTCCCCTAGCCATATTATATGCATGAAGAATGAAGTAAAAATAATGTCTTCATTTCCCCCTTAAAACATAAATAGATTTTTTGAAAAGATAACTTATACTCTTTCACAAAGAAGAAAACAAATTTCAAGGCAAATTGCTACAGAATTAGCACAGAGTTTAGTCATTGTTACTAGTGATTGAGAAACAGGGAGTAAAAACACAGATTTCCTTAGACCCTTGATAAGAAATTTTTAGGTCAATCCATGTATTTGAGCCAACAAACAGCATTGCCATATTTTTTTCCCTTCTTTCTTCTGTGACTTTTTCCTAACATTTTAAAAATTGCTTACTTCCAATAAGCTTTTCAGTGAAATAAATAGCCACCAGAAGAAATAGACATTTATGCACACAGTTCATATAGAAGATAACACAAGCACATCCTCTAGCTAGCTTTTATCTTCTAAAGTCAATGACAGCTTAGCATTATATTCACAAATGAAATAAAGCCAGCTCGACTCACCAATTTATGACTACTTTGAGCAATTTCAGCCACTATTTTGAGTGAATACTATTTGTCACATATCAAGAGCATTTCTGACATTCACACTTACTTAAAGGGAAAATAAGTTTCCCACGCCTATTCACTTTTCAGGCTGGGTAATAGCTTAGATTGCTTGTCAAAATGTAAAGTTCCTTCTGAGTCTGTCTTTGGTGTTGATGGCAAAAAAAAAACAGCGTGAAAGAAGTGAGAAAAATGCTAAACCTGAAGTCACTAAACTGTTTTTGTTTAGGATGCACACAACACTTGCATTGCTTACTTCAAGTCAGCATCATGATTTTAAAGCGAACAATGACCCAACATAAATGAATACATAGATGCAGTTCTTGAAAACAAATACTGCCCCAAGTCTGTTTATACTTTTTATGATACTATTGCAAGACCAAGCATCAATTTTTACCTTCACTGCCTTTAACTTTTTTCATGCTGGTGAAAGATGGAACTTAGGAAAGCTCAGGATCTCCTGGAGTCACTAACGTCTTTCAACAATTTAAAGGAAATAAAACCAAACTGGAAAAACACTGGATGGCTACCTGAGCTCCTTTTTTTTTTTAATCTCATCTGAAAATTTTCTACTGATAACTGCTTTTTTCATTTCACTGGGAAGCACTTGAGATATAGCATAATAAAATTTCCAGCCATGCCTACTTCAGAGGGCAATTATCAGAAGTCCCCACTGCTTTAAGTGTTTAGTCCACACTACAGCAATCAATACAGGGGACATCTGATGTATTTTGAGGCCTCCTTGTTGCAGCTGATGCTCATTGGAACTAAAGGTGCAACTAAATATTGTGAGCAAAAGAACTGCCTACTGATTGGATACACCATGAAAGGGTTTCTAGATGAAAACATTTTAATAAGTAAGGCACAGAAATACTGATGTTAGACATTCATGATATATAGAGTGTCATCAGGTATCTTATCTACTCGTTTTGAGAGAGCAAAGGACAAATGCAAACACCATGTGAAAAATAGCAAGCCCATGCAACCGACAACACAAGTTTTGGCACAAAGCATGAATACTGTGCTAGGCTATGCTCATGAGAAACTTGCAGACTTCCACAGATATTCCTCTTCTCTGTCAATCTGCAAATGCCTCACATATAAATCCTAACTAGAAAAAGAACATGCTACACATCAAAAATATATTCATGCTGCAGCTGCATTCCATTCTTCCAAGCTGACTTGAAGACCTTATCTCTAGCTAATTAGCTCTTCAAAAGCCTGTTAAGTCCTGAGATACTCAGGTGATACTGTTGATAACATGCCAATTATGATGTAAATTACAAAGACAGGAGGTTAGGAACTGGAAATAAATGGACTTGCTTTGTCCTTATTAGAATGGGTTATTATTAAAGAGCTGACTTAAGTATGACAGATTACATTTCACTTTCTACCAGTCTTCTGAGATGAGCATCTTATCTTGAGATCCAATGTCAGGGATGTTAATTGCTGTGAAGTACAGAAGCACAGAAGTTCAGCTAGGAACACTGCACAGTCTGATTCATGAATATGAAAGCAGAGACTGAAGCAAGTGATAAACTACCCATCTACAGCTAAGTCTGGTAATCTTCATATTGATGCAAGAATCTGCCCAGAACCTTAAATTCACAGGATCTAGGAGCTAAAGACTCCATATTATGTTTTCTGACTTTCCTTGTTACAGCTGGGTTTTAAACTGTGTAGAAACAAAGGTCCTGAAAGTATGATTCATGCCCCAGATGGAAAACACATAGGTCTCCAATGCGTTTTCTGGTTTTCACTACAGATTCTGGTATCATTGTGGGCAGACAGTATCAAGCGTGCATTCTCTAAATGGCTGATATTGGAACATAACAACTGATTGTGCGAGAATACTGCACTGGCTATACAAGCATGACTGATTTGTCGTCATTTCACAGTCAAATTTTTCCTTGAAAATACTTGGAAGCAAATAGGATTGTTTTTCTGATTGGGATTTTTACTCTCTTTAGTAATACTGAATCAGGAATAACATTTTCTGCAATTTAGGAATCTGGAGTGCACAGTTTTCCATACTGTTAGAATTTGAACTCCTTTCTCTCATGTCCAAAACCAGAATATTTTTTTTGTCTTGAAATTGTCATTACTGGAAAACACAACCATAATGTACTTTAAATATGTTTTATTTTAATACCTACAACCGCTTATATAATTGTAGCATTCAGAATCTAGCTGCAGCTTGCACCGTTCTAGAAGGACTTGGGGTATAGATTTGTGAAGAGGTAGTTCCTGTCCTGAGAATTTTGTCTTTCAGGCAGGTAAGGTGATTTACAGATCACAATTATAATTTATGTGCTTTTGTAATGGGCTCAAAGTCAAGCTAGAAAGAGATTAAATCAGCAGCAGGAATTACTATATGCAGCAGAAGCAGATTTTTTCCATTATTTCAGCAAGAATCTTATAAAAAATTCAATTTTTGTTTCTAGTAAGAATTGTTTTGTCTAGTAATTCATGTTTTGTTCAGAAAGTAAGACTTTGGAAAGCAAACCCATGGTGAAAATACTGTTATATAGAAGAATTAATGGAAAATTAGCAATTCCCAGTGCTCTAAGGAGGACTATCTGCTTTCAAAAATATCTCAAAAGCCCATTATCCCCTTTAGCTGAAATCACCCCCACCTGTAATAAATGACACAGTAATAGTGAAATAGTCACATTTCTCTATTGAATTTGCAACCCAGGTTACTCAAGTGAGGGATTTTGTCCAACTATAAACAAGCTTGCCCCTATTTAATAAAATACATTAATTTTTAGGTAACTTGATTTGTGCACTTCTCTCCCCGTTCCATATGTCATGTAGCTTTGTTATATTTCATATTACCAACTAAAATCAAAACCTACTGTATATTCATAAATTCAAGCATGGGACCTGCGACAAACTCCCTGAATTTTTGTGGCAATGATATTGTGTAAAACCCCTCAATTTCAACTGAATAAAGTACAAAAAATAGTATAACTGCTAACAGTATTTATTCTAATAGTCATCTTGACATTCAATTTTCAATTTATTGTATTCTTGCCTTTTACAATTTTCAGTGTTCTACAGAACTTCATTCAGAAAATACATTCTATAAAGTAGGTAGGGGACATTCAGAAATGTAATGCAGCTAGTACCTGACACACAGGAGTGCTGAGGGGACTGCAGAGCATGATGATTGCTGGTTTCTGTGATACCCATATGCAGTTAAACAGCTCACCACTGAGATTTCAAAATCATTGTTTATTACAGAGTTAATGGACAAACTTGACATTCCTCAGAAGAGCACTCAGAGTAAGACAACAATAAATAGCTTTTTGCTCTGTTCATATTCACAATCTTATATTTTCAAGGAATAAGCCTTGCTTCAGGTTTTGGGGTGGTTTCTTGTTTTGTTTTTTTTTTGTTTGTTTTTTATTGGTGTGGTTGTTTTTTGTTTGTTTTCTCTTTTTAAAGAGTCAGTCTGAACTGCAGCATTCATTTCAAGTTATTGAGATGAAGGGTAACTGGAAGGCAGTTAAAATGTAATAGAATTTCAACATATTTAGGTTAGACATTATGATAGAATTCCATCAACAGTAGAGGTGTGGCAGGACATCTACCCACCCCTGCCTTCCTTACCCCCATCTACCACAGGTAGTTGGTGCAGAAGGAGAAAACGCAAGGGGCTGAAAGTCCCAGCAAGGGGTCATCTCTGGCAGAGCTCAGACCTCAGCTAAGAATCAACATCTTAGTCTGGAGAGCAGATGTGGAAAGAGGTAAATATTCTTGACTGAGAAACACTGTTTTGCAAACTATAAAAGGCACACAAGTTATCACAGACGTAGAAGCCTTTTGCACACACTCCCTGAAAGTGTGGACAATCTTGCCTCGGAGTTTGGATACAAATTCCATGGTTACTTCCCTGGGGATTGAGGGAAAGGATCTTGATGTGCACTCAACCAACAACTGGATGGTAATATACATCAAATCCTAAGTTATATTATTTCTTCGCTAGCTGTAACATTAGTAGATACCTTTAACCTCGTGCTGTATATATCTACTGGTAGTCTCTTTTTGCCCTTATTCCTGTGCAGTATTATTTTAACTCTTATGTCTGTTAGTTTGCTGTCTGTTAGATAAATAATACATTCTAGAATAGATCAAATCAGCCATTATTAAAGAACTTGTGCACAAGAGTTGGTTTTGGGGTGCTGGCCACCTCAATTAAGCTACTGCCTGTTGCCAGAGGCCTGGGCAACCTCTGCCCAGGGCAAAAGGCAAGGACTTCTCTAAACCCCCACATCCATTTGTAACACCAGGCTTACAGTAAATATTGTAACATCTCTCACTGGAAGTGTTTACAAATACTTCAGGTATGATTTAAATAGTTTTGATACTATATTGAGGTAAGGAGATTTCCAAGACAAATTTTTGATCTCTTCCAGCCCTCTTATTATTTGAATATACCTCAACAGAGCTGTAAATTGATAATTGCACTTGCAGAATGGCATATATGTAACATTGCTATACTGCACTCAACTAGACTTATGATAAGAGATATTCAAGAGACATCTGATATTGTTTAGCTATAGGTTTCTGTTTTTTTTTTTCATCTACTATATAAGCAAAACACTGATAAATTATTACTAACTACTCCTTTGAATACCCTCCCTTCTTTTCATTCTGCCTTCATTTTTCCCCTATTAAAATGGGGAAAAAACTGTCAGAGAAAGAAGTACATTTTCTCCAATATCCTCCAGCTATGACTTTTGAAAGATTAAAAACCCTAGATATTATTAAACCTGAAAAATTATCATCAGAAAAGGATTGTTGTTGATACAAGATGAAGCAGCCCCTGTTCATCAGCAATCATGTTTTCTGTGTTTTCCATGCTTTCCAGACTATAGTAAACCACACAAGAATACAGAGTAGGATAAATTGCATGAGGAAACTTCTTAAACATATTACCTAATGTTTCTCTATGTCCAAAAGCAAAAACGTTTCTATTCTCTCAACTATTTTCACCAGGATTTTGAATACCATCTGTTATCTCTGTGAAAATCTTTTGTCAATTCTATCTCCATTAAGCTTTTTTTCTTACAGATACACACTGTAACACCAAGTTTCTGGGGCTGATTATACATTGTATGAAATGATTTATTTTTAAATCATTTAACCTGTCTTGTAATTTAAATTTTTGTCTCCTACACAAAGGGGAGATGCAAGTATCCACCTGAACTCTTTCTCTGCAACAGCTATTAATTATTTCCCCATCTATTTTCTCCAGCATTCTTACTTCTGACCTAAACAAAACTTTGAAGTATTTCACCTCATCCAGGTTTCAGTTTACATGATTTCACCTTCTGCAAGAATTATATTTATATAAGAAATTATATTCTATTTTCCTTCCCTACACTTTCATACACATTGCAAAACACTGCACAGATGTTTCCATTGAGCCATCCCTAATGCCAGCTAGAGCTATATGTTTATTTTGGTTTATGTTATATGAAATTAGCTTTGCAATAACAAGATGAACAGCTTGTATTTGTTCTCCCAATATGGATGGTAATGACATAAATACTTCCACCCTCTATTTTTGTATCATCTCTTATTTTTGCATTTTTTAATCCCTTTTTCAGACTATTACAAGATTTAAACTACCTACAGACCATTTTTTTTTTTTGCTAAAAAGCTTTTTTATACAGATTGGTATTCTGAACTGTAAATAAATAAGGACAAACCTACTGCAGGTTCAGATATTAATGTAGCTGAGGTGAATTAAAGCATGCATCCCAAAAACTTTTCATTACAACCTGCCTTCTAAACTCCCCTTTCCCTATTGTTCAGGGCTTCCCTAAGAACTAATGACGTCCTACCCAAAATACTTTACTATGAATTTTATGTGACAGATGGTATTTATAGGCAAATAAAGGTTTTAATTAATTCTTCTTTGTCAAGTTTTCATGTTTAAAAATTAGAGTCACACTTGGCCAGGTTCAGGATGCAATTTGAGAGTTTTGATTTTTATTTGAGCACATCTTGGGTTTAAGAATCTGAGTTGTCATTAAAAACAGAAAAAAAAAAAAAAGAAACTCTACTCACAGACATAAGGAAAGCAACAAGCATATAAAATGAAAAGTTGATGCAAATCTGATATTCATACCTTTTTGTTTCCAAAGGGAAGCCACATAATTATTCAAACCAGAAGATTGCTGAATATGAAATCTCAGTATTTTACTTTAAAATTTTATATTTTTTTAGCATAAGGTCACTTCTACACAGAATTTCAAGAGTGGCCTTGGTTTCTTTGCCACAAACAGAAAAACCTGAATGTGGTCCTAGAAATCACTGTCTCACCAACTGCTCCAACTCTACCAGAATAGACAATACTTGAAGAGAGGACCAGCCTCTCCCTCCTGTCAGAGCAAAGCCATTGCTTAGCTAGAATTGAATGGTTAAAGAAAAGAATAAGAAAGATGGAATGTATGCCTATGTATTCAGTGCACCTTTGGCAGATAAAGTGATCCTGAACTCTGATCCTTGTTCAAGGCATTGCTTATGAACTTGCATTGAAGAGACATACTGCAACTTAAAATAAGTAAAATAAAACACAGAGAATAAACTCTTTCCAATACATTCTGTTCAAAATGCTGCTAGTCTTATTTTAGTGATATATTCACTTCTGATTCTACTTTTTTTTTTTTAAGTTAATTATTTCCCTTGATTTACTACATATTCTTTTTTAAAAATACATTAAGACAGAGATTTTTATGATTCTAATAAAAGAAATATGACCTGGACTCCCCCATCAAGGTAAATATGTGACTAAAAAAGCAGTATGTAATGACCTAGACAAGTTTTGAATAATAAGGAAAACTTTGCACAGCTAATTAGAATATTTTTGACTTCTTTTAATAAACTTTAACAGAAGTATCAAGAAATATATCTGGTCCTTACTGAGAAAAAGTGAAGTGTGAATAATTATACTGTTTTTTGTTTTTTTTTCCAGAGAGAGAAAATTTCTAAAATTTCAAGAAAAATTGTATAGTCTTTGGAGCAGAGAATATGAATATTTTAATCTGATGCAGTGGTACTCTTAGCTGCCTATAATAGATTTCTTTCTCCTTTTGGATCCATGCAGGAACATTAAGTTGAGTTGATCTGCCTTCTTGTGAAATTTTATTTGCACTAGATTTATGGCTACAGCAGAAATACTTTCTAAACTTTCTCTGCACTGACTAATGCTCAGCATTGTCTGTGTTCACCAAGCTCTGACAAAAGGTCAGTTGTATTAACCTGTGATATCTCAGTGGGAAAGAGCTTAACCCACCCCTTCTCAGAACACTTCAGGAGTCTGGTTTTTAACCACTGAAAGAGTGGCTTTAAATCACTGTGTGCACTGTATAGACAGCAGTCCTTGGTTTAAAACTGGGCTCCGTGTACAAATCAGGGATCACACATGAGTAAATCAGTATGGGGGAAACCTGAGAGTATTTCTACACCTGGGCACAGAAGTAGGTTGTAAGCTCGTGCCTGCCATGGGCAGCTCACAAGGGAAGGGCTATTTTCACATGGGGACTTTCAGTGACTGAAGTATTCTCACTACTCTTCTTTAGTATTTTATAAAATAGGATTTATTTTTTAAAAATATCACATTTAAATCATTTTTCTAATTCTGACAAAGTTCCAGTTAACCATACTGTTATACAAGTTTGTTATTGTGTTCTTTATGTTTTATTTTTAAGTGTATAGTGCCATTTTATGTTTCTCAGATAAAAATCAGAGGTTTTTTTTGTCAAAGAGAGTGTTCTCACATACAACACAATTTTTACTATCAGATTTTTACTAAAGATCTCCTTTATAAATATTATATAATTAGGTCTAGAGTCACCAAGACTCTAGACCTAATTATATAATATTTATAAAGGAAATTTGAGTCTCATATTGTGAGGGTTATTATGGAAAGTCTCTGAGAGTGGTAAAATAGTAAGATCACTCTGGAGCACTATAATGTCTGTTATTTTAAAGCATGGTAAAGATGGGGGTGGGGAGGAACACAGCACCAATAGGCTCATCTTTATAATTAACCTAGCCTATAAAATCCTTGCAATAGTGTCAACTAAGATATTACTGTCTACTTTACTCAAATTAATTTGTCCAAAGCAAATGAGCTTTATGAAAACAAGGCTATCAAAAAATAACATCAGTTTTAAATAGACTTAATAAACATTGAACATTAGAATAGCCATTCAGTGCTATTTTACTCTGTGTAGAGATGCGGCCTGGGTGAATACCCTGAATTACCATTTCAATGTAAAAAAGAAATTTAGTACTAGGGATACCTTCTGTACTCGAAATATTAGTTTCTTTCAATATTTCTAGGATATTTCTAGGTTGGTAACTGTTTTTGCCTTTTGTTGTTTCATTTTCCCTACACAGGGAAATTCATTACTTTATAAGCATTTCAAACCACTGATTTAATTTACTTTGAAGTGATAAAATGCAGCCATAGAGCAACTAATTTGCCACAATATTCAATGTTTCACTGCAAGTTCTGTCACTGGAATACCATGTCTTCATATCTTTCATTTCCCATGGAGGGGAAAGGCCATAACCTCTCATTTTCCTAATGATGCCAAACAAGCCAATCCTGCAGAGGAAAAGAGTAATTTCTGTCATCTTCCCCTGTAGTCCTTCCACAAGCTGCATTTTGAGGAGGATTGGGAAGGAGGTTTAAGGACGGAAGTTTTGAGCTACAAAGCTGGATTACAAGACGCAAATAGATACAATACATCCAACTTAAAAGTTACCACTGATACAAGAAGGGCAGTGGACCAGTCAAGCACCAAAGCACCATAGTCCCTTCCAGACTGCCTGAATCCTTGTTTCTATGCACTGGGGCTTAAAGTGCAAACAGAAAATGCAGAGGGAAAAAAAAAAAAAAAAAAAAAAAAAAAAAAGCAGGACAGAGCTGGGAACCTCTATAGTCACAGTTGTAGTGAATTTGGAAAACAAAAAATTCTGCCACAAGCTATGGGCATATTGGCATGTTGATTACAATTTATGAAGTAAAACGATTGATTTACAGCCATATTTCCATACTGGCAAGACATCTAGGTCACCTCTCCATACAGCCCTCATCTGCTGCGTTGCCATGCATTTCCCATAGTCCAGAGTAAGGTGGATGCAGCCATCACATCCCCCACGGAAGGTTATGGCTTAAGTTGGGGAAAAGGGGGGACAAAGAGCCAGAAAGGCTCAAACCTCCCAGCCAGGAAGATAGGGTGAGTATCCACTTCCCAGAGCAGACCTTCCTCCAAGACTTCCTGATGGCATTGTCCAAGACCCTTCCAGATGCCAAACACCTGGGGTGTGCAACGAGCTGCTGCCTATGAGAGGCCAGTAGTGGCTCAGAGGACAGAGGGACAAAGGAGAGCGAGGGGACCATCCCCCAGCAGCGTGTGGATGCAGTGGGACCCCCCCCCCCCCCCCACTGATTCCCAGTCCTTCCAGCTTTGCTGCATCTCTGTCCAGCCTCTCTGGTGAGGAGATGCCTTCCATAGTTGCAATGTAGGGTAGGAAACTTACTGAGCTTCTCACTTCATTACTGCCCACACACTTGCTTCCGTGGGGCAGAGATGGCTACCTCTTTGGACAGCTGGGGCAAGTAGTTTTGTGGCAAATATCAAAAGATAATATTCTACATATACTAAAGAACACAACATTTCAGTCAGCAGTAAAGGAAATCTCATATTATATGAGACATTCAAAATCTGGGTTAGCTTAGCTCTGCTGACTGCACAGGCCAGATTTTCAAGCACATTGGGAATCATTTATCTGCTTTCTCTCTTGATTACTAAGCACCACACATGAAAGGTAAACCAAAACAATTATCTGAAGATGCACCATTGAATTTAGTACTACAGATATCAGCCATCTCTCAGATTCTGATTTTCACTGGAATTGTTGAGTGGTGCTTTGTCAGCAATGACTTTGCTGCAGTGCAGAAAACTGCCAGAAAAGAAAGAGCTGATAAAAAGTAACTTGAAATGGAAAAGTACCCTGCACAACTCCCATGCATGTTCATATTACCAAGAAGCAATGAGCATGTATTCAGCCTTAGCAACCAAATAGTGTAATTTACAAATAAAACATTGCAAAGTAAATTTCTATAGAAATGGAAGTTCCTGTGTGGAGAGAAGCCCTCATAAATGAATATCAAGCACTACATAAACTGCTGAGATAATACATTTTCCATGCACTAAGAGTATGCATTTAACAGATTTTATCTGTCTTCATGCATGCAGCTGATAGTCATTACAGTAGCATTAGAACTGCACCAGATTTATCGCATTTGCAATGTAAATTTATCACCATTCAAATAGTCCTAGCACCTGTGCCTTACCACTAATAGACATGCCATTACATTTGCAGCTTCCCCCGCATCATTCACAGTTGAATGAACCTATAAGTGAAGCTGAAATGTAAATTTAAAACCGCTCTTTCAGAAGTTTTGCCCTTAAAATCTGTTCAGGGGAGTCTCTCCCACTGCAATGGAGAATAGCTCTTTTTGTAGTGTTTCTTGTACAGACCTAAAGCTGATTCAGGGTGATAAAAGAGTCACATGAGCAGCGTTCATTCATATTTATTCCACAGATGGCATCAGGCATTCATTTTCACCTAAAATGCTGGGGAAGTAAAGATTTAAACTACCTCCCTTCTTTGAGTGAAGCAGAGCAGGTTAAAGGGGTAGCAGAGGGCTGGACTTAGTCTACTCATACTGCAAGACTGCAGGTCCCTGTGAGCCCTCATGGCTCACTGCAATTTTTATGGAGGCTTCCATACAGACGTCTATTTCTAAAGCAGCCCCCATGAAGAACTAGCTAGAACAACCAGAGGATCCCTTCTCACACCTGCCTGTAGACTGCAAAAAGCAGACTTGTGTTTTTCTCTCTTGTACAAACTGTAAGACTGGTCTGCTCCCCAGTGTGGAGAGTTGCTCTCAAATATTCACAGCACTGTTATCCCATAAGGTTACTCTACACTGTATTCCAGGTGAGATTCATAGCTATGGTACCAAGAACAGTTTAATTTAAAATCCCCTCCCCAAATAAATTTAATAGAAGGATTTATGACAAAAAGTAATTACATCAGCTTAATATGAACAAGACGGATTAATTTTAATCAGACATTTCTATGATGACACAAGCATGCCTTATGCTTCAGATGCATGTGTGGTTCCTGAATAAAAAACATACAGCAAATGTTAAAAACAAAATTACTTTTTGAATTAATACAGTGAATATTAAATTCTTCTGGAAGTCAGGCTACCTAAATAAAGTTGAAAAAAAATCACCCTTGTTTGTTTTGTTTTGGGTTTTTCTTGACTGAAAGTATAAATCATTCAAGGAAAAAAGAGCATTTAAACTGAAATAAGCCAAAACCACCCTAACATTAATATTCTTTAAAGAAATAATGCTAATTTATATTTCAACACTTCAAACTTCTAGAAGATACTTTATTAATTCTTCTAAATCTTTTATTATGTAAAGATAATGTCATTACTCATAACAATTCAGGAAGGGAATAAAGTAAAGAATATGCACAGCACTGAACAGCTTTTTATCAAAAAAAACAGGGAGAAGGGAATGTTTCTCATCTTTTCTGTGTATTTTCAAAAATCTGTTTATATTATCATGAAAACAGAAATTTTTGATTGTATAATTCCTCTTCATTATGTTCTTATTGCAGCCAAATATCTTCATCCTGAGTTTCATATAAATTCATTCTTCTTCTCAAAAAGCTTGATTTACATAAACCTTTACTTGTATAATATTATAACTAGTATTGTATAGTATAATATCAAAGCTAGACTCTATATTTACAAAGGCAGGAGGTGAATTTTTTGCATTTTGTACAAGGAAAAATCAAGTCTAGCAGTAATACAAATTGATATAGTTGCTCAGAAACAATGTAGTTTGTATAATAATCTAAGAACAACACTAGATCCTTCTCCGTTATTTAATGGAGCTTTTAAAATTATTTTAAAGTAATATATTAGTATAAACATTAAAAGTTTCTCCTTGAAAGTTGAAACAATTTCAGATTTACCTTTGTCTGACTTTGCTTGATGTATATGCTTATTCTTATTGTCTAAATGTCTTTGTGGCTCATAATTGATAGGTTTGATCTTAAAAGAATCCATAAAAACATAAGGGCAATTACACCTCCAGGTATCATTCTCACACCATTGAAAATAGCATGACACAGTGCTTACTAGATCAGGCTCTAATCACCCATCCCACCACTGGAACACAAAAATTACCTTACAAAAGTGTTTTAAGTCAATGTTATAGATGCTGTGAATAGATACACTAAATGATTTCCAGAAAATGTAGCTCAGTTATAATTAGATTAGTTTGGCATTAATAGAATAAACCTTTAACAAGGGACAGCTGAAAATACCATGGAGCAGACTTTGCTTTTATGATTTCACTAAAGACTCAGTAACATATCTACAAAAGATTATTTCTTCACACACAAACTACTTGATTTCTTAGCTGGGAAAATACTGACTCCATCATTTTTCCATTTCTCTTTGTGGCTGTTAAATTCTAAAATTAATTTGGCCAGAAATGGGATGCAATATTTACTCTCATGTCACAAAGGTATGTTTAAATGAAGACTGAGTTATTCTCTTCTGTACATTTGATATACAGCAATAACATCGCTGTAAACATAGCAATAAAGCTACTTGAGGAATATATTTATTATTGGGTCATATTAATAAAATTTTAAACAATTTTCTAATGAAATTGGATAAAAAACACTGGTAGGGGATATAAATAAAATTATTTCCTTATTCTCTCCCATGCACATTTTCTGAATGACACTTTATTATAAAGTGTGAGAGAAAGTATAAGATATCTCTAAATACATTCATACTTTCCTAGTAAGTTTGAGAAAACTGATGAACCATAACTTGAACTACATTAACATAATAATAAAAATAGGAATTTTTTTGAGAGAGTTTACAATAGCAAGTGATTACAATATTAATTTCTTTTTCATTCTAGAAACTGTATGTAAAATCCAGCAAATGCAGCTTTGTTTCACTTTGAGCTTTTCATTGCTGCAATTCATGCCTCCTACAGATTCAATGAGCTTTAACAGAGGACACAGAGATATTCAGACTTTACCAAACAAGAAACAAACTAAAATGTCACTGAAACCATCTGGTTCTTATTCCTCTTTTCTGCATGAGAAAATGAAACAGTGAAATATTTTAAAATTTCTGAAAGCTTCTGTATGAAGCTGTAATTGCATTTACAAAACCTGGATGGGCAGAAAACCTTCCCTAGTGGCAGAAAAAAACTTCATATGATGAATGCTGGCTTAAGGAATGACTCTTCAAATTTATAAGGACAGCTGAAGGGATCACCTTCCCAGTCTGGTCCCCTCAGCTGAGCACAGCTTGTAGATGGAGGGCAAGAGTTTTCCTGATTGGAGCTTTTCCTGTTCTTGGGTTTGAAGGAAGAAGGAGAGCATTATTCTTCATTTTTCTGCCCAGTTGCCACACACTTTTCCCTGCCAGACAGCAGGAAGAACAGCGAGTCTGCCATCTGACCACGACTTGCATTGATGACTCCACAATTTTCTTCTCTCTTTCATTTTTCAGCTTTAGATCATTACTTCAAACTAATTTATCTGATCATGATTTTTTAGTATGAAAGGTAAGAAACACTCACCATGGTACAAGAAAGCATATTTACAGTGATTTTAGGGTGGTAAATTTTAGACTACCAAGTATAACTTCAGTGTTAAGACTTAAGAAAATAAAGTATATTTTTCATTGGGAGCTGAAGTGCAGAAATAGTCATAACTTCTTGCAAAAGTAAATAACCTGCTCAAGCAATTTGCCAGCAATGAATACCCTGGAGTACATATGTAGCAATATATACTGCAGGATGCCACACTGCACGGAGTCATTCAGGGATGGGGAATGATTAGACACAGATTTCTCTACAGGAGATCGTTAATGCCATCAAAAAATTACCCTCTGGGAAACATTGAAATCCCAGACAGCTTTCCAGTATAATTCTTTAAATCTTTTCTGCATATTGTATGCCAGCTTTTAATGGATACTTTTAGTATCCATTTAGTATACTTTTACTTTTGCTGAGGGCTACTCTCTGGAGATCTAATGCTTTCATTAATCATTTCAGTCCTCAGCAAAGGAAGGGGATACTATGCTGTATATAATTGCAGCAGATTTGGACTTCAGCTACTACCATTATCTTGTGGAAAATAACTAAGTTTAATTCTTTGAGAATTCTAACCACATAAGAGCTATTTCATTACTATTTCTCTAGAATTGTAAGGAAAAAAAAAAACAACAAAAAACCAACAAACCAAACCAAAACCACCAGACAAAACTCAATCTAGTGGATAATTCAGAATGGTTGTAGTAATGTATATTTACTGAGAAGCACCAATATTTAGTATTATTTTCAACAGTTAATTTTTTTATCAATCTATTTTGATATTAAATCAAAAGCATACTTATACATATTTAGATCTTGCTAAATCCAGAAGATGCAGTCATTAAGACTACAAAAGTAAAGTGACTGACTGGGGCTGGATAATTTCATATATATAAAATGCAAGATCCATATTATTTTTACATATATAAAAATTATACATATAGTTTATGTATACACACACCTCCCAGCTTTTTTGACATGTAAGAATTTGATTACCTTTGCCTCTGAAGATCAGCCCTTATTTTCATCATAAACTATAAAAAACCCACTGAAGTCACCTTGGTCTCTCCATTTACCCCAACAGAATACATTCTGCTTTTATGATTCTAACAATATTTGGGAATGATTTGAAAATAGTTACCTAGAAAACTTGATAATACATTACACGGATATAAAGCTTTAAAACAGCATCTCATGAAATCTGAAGATCCTAAATCTGAAGATCCTAAATTACAGATGTCAACAGCTTATAAAAGTTGCTGTTGATTACATCATTCACTGAAAAATCTAAAATCCCAATTCTGGGTAATTGGCACATGCCTTGACACTGATGTTGAGAGACTCACAACTTCACTCTTTCTCAGAATGCTCCTAATATTATTAGTAGTTACTAATTTCCTAGAACATTCTTTCTGGTACTTAAGGAAGAGCATAATGGTAGATAAGAAGGTTCATTATGGCTGGTCTGAAATGGGTCTGTTTTATTATATTCAGTTATGCATATTTCTATGTAATTGAAGCTAAATGAGTAGACAGACTATCATGACATTTTATGATAAGTTTAAATTATATGCAAGTATTCAGGGCCTGGAATGAGAAGCTTTTTATGCTTTAAAAATAAAACTATACTAATTAATGCAATTAATAAAAATTTTATGGAGAGAGAGAGAACTACATTCACTGTGCACTAAGGTGTCATTATAATAACCTCCTGCTGAATAAAACATCAAGTACATATTTTTTCTGTTGCCCTAGATGACACAGTTATCACTGATGATTTACAACTGTTATATAATAGATGCATTTCACTAATTTATAGATGCCAAATGGTCTGCATGTGGGACATTCAAAGGAACACTTTACCATTTTTAACAGGATGGAAACAGCTAATAAGCAAAGATCTGGCTGTGCTAATTACATTTCTGAGAAGGTCTATTACTTTTTTTTCCCCCCTGGCACTTAGAGTCAGATTTGAGAGCCTGAAATATCCAGAAAGAAGCAGTGGAGGATCTTCCATCAAAAGAGAAGATGCAACTTTCAACAATCGTCTTTCAAACAATTTTCATTGTCATTTGTTTCCCTGCCAGGAAAAAGAAACTATACACATACAAAAAAATAGCACTGCTAAATGTCTCCGTCTAACCCTTTTGCAAAGTGAAACATTTGGAAATATTCACATAAATACCTTGTATAAGTATCTTGCTTCAAGTGAGGCTCACTTGGCTTCAACAGCAGTGTGAGCTACAACCTGGGTGACTGGAGCTTCCCACTGTGTGAAGTTGCCTCGGAAGGGAGGGCCAGGGAGGGGTCATCTGCAGGAGCTCATTTTCCCTGGAAGTGTGAGTATGCCAGACTCCCACAGCCCAGTCTCTTTCACCTAGTGCTCTAAAATGCAGCTGAGAAACACCATCAAGGCCCAACAAATTTAAAAGGAAATTTTTTCTAGGTTATTTTCAGTAAATCAGAACTATGAAGTTATTCCCAATTTCATTCTAATAAGGATAAAAACATACATTACAAGAGACAGCTTTCAAGATGATGGAAATTAGAAGTTTATCTTCAGGCCTTATGCATGAATAATAAAATTACTCTTTCTTTATCTGAACCAATGTCCCTGAACATAGAGACCTCTAAATAAGATTATAAGTAGTTTTGGGTATCATACTAATTATCCTTTTTTTTTTTAATTTGTAGATATTTTCGTCATCAGACAATTTTTTTCCTTTATCCTTCTGTTTCAATTCAAATCCATTGCAATCAGTGGGAGCCTTTATATAAAACACTAAAGTTTAAGACAACCTATATGAGTGGATGTTAACCAGTCTAAGTCTCCTCAGTCTTTGATATAGTCTGATATTTGTCTTTGGGAGAAGCTTCTTGTACAAATAAAACTTTACAACTTTAGGAACACCTGCCAAGATTTCTAAGGGAAACTTTACATTAAATGAATAATTTGATAGATTACAGAATACTTTAGCATCTATATGAGCTAGAGAATATTGTTAACCTCTGAATTAGATCATGCATAGTCCAAAGCAAGTTTATAATGCAACTCAAAGCTAGAAAACTAACTACCTATCTTTCTGTTGCCTCCTCAACACAACTTTCTTGGAACAGGTGTTGTTTTATCCAATAATGTTCTGAAACATAGCCTCCTTTTGTTCACTTAGTAAAATTATTTTCACAAACCATGAAGAGGAGGCCATCATCCCTTTTATGTTTGCTTCTACTCATATCTTTCCAGTTTTCACTCAAATCTAATAGTTTGTTTTATACTTATTAAATATTCTGGTTACTTTGAATGGTGAGCCCTTTAAAAGCATTACCACTAAACAAATAAATTAGGTATTTCTCCGTCTGCATGAAAGCAGAGTAGGGTAAGGGTTGGCAAGGTTTCTTTTAGAGACAATGTATTTTGAAGGCAATTAAAGCAATGCTGGAATCCACTCCTCAGTTCCATCAGCTAATTTTTTTTCCAATTCAGTTGCAAATTTAAAATCTGGCAAGTTATAAGGTGCATACCTAGGATGTACCTTCCTACTGAACTCCTGAACTGGTGAATAAGCATAAATTTTCCCGATGTCATTGTGTCTGGCTTACCTGTATTGCTCAGGAGTGCTAACAGCATGGAATTATTCCTACTGGAAAATTCTACCGTTATACCAGGTGTTTTGATTGATTTTTTTTCCATGGTAGTTTTATGCCCACTGTGTCCAGATGCCTGACAATATGTACTTTGCCTTGGAAAACAACCAGCAAAGAAAATAACAAATAGACAGCCAAATGTCAGCCACTGTGCCCAGTCCATTTTGAGATTTTTGCTGCTCAGATGTGAGAATGATTTCCATCTGTTCCTGTGTGAGATAAAGATTTAGAGCTGCTGGCAATGGGGAGTCTTTAAAATAGCCAGCCCATGCCAGCACAGTTTCTCAGTGTGCATGGATGCAAGTGATCCCAAACCGAAATGATGAGCACAGTGGAAGCTGTCTGTTAAAAACCAACAGGCTTTTCATTTCTATCACAACTCATTTTCTGCATTGAAATTTAAGCCCTTTGAATCTTCATGACACAGTGTGATGCCCTGGGTCAGGATGACAGTGTCTGCCAGCTGGGGACCAAACAGCTGTGCCAGCATAAGCAATTACAGGAGTCCCTCTATGTCCAGTGTTGTTTGCACACACTGAACATGAAATTACCTAAGACTCAAGCTTGGATCCCTGGAGTGAAACAGCAATTAATCTGTGTGATAAATCAGAGAGGATTTTGCTAGTGCCTAAGAGAGGAAATGTTACAGCAAGTTCCCTACAGACCAAACTTGTCCTTTGTTTTCACAGAATCACAGAACCATTTAGGTTAGGAAAGATCTCTGAGATCACTGAGTCCAACATTTGACCATGACCAACATGCCAACTAGACCATGGCATCAAGTGCCACATACAGTCATTTCTTAAACACTTCCAGGGATGCTGACTCCCTGAAAGTCCATTCCAATGTTTAACTGTTCTTTTCATGAAAAGTTGAGGCTGTGTCTTCTCTCATCCTGTCCCTGGTTGCCAGGGAGGAAAGGCTACATCCACCAGGCTACAGCCTCCTATCAAGTGGTTTTGAAAATGACAAGGTTTCCCCTGAGCCTCCTTTTCTCCAGGCTAAAAAACCCCAGCTACCTCAACAGCTCCTTATTGTAAATGCAGGCAAACCCGATGGGAAGAAATGATGATGTCTGACTCAGTTCAGAAGGCTGAATGATTTCTTTATTATAACTATGTTAAAAGACATTAATATACTATACAAAGGCAGATACTAAAACTACATACTACTTTCTCTAACTACCATATCTAACTTACAACTCGTGACCCTGTTCTCAAGAGTCTAGACACAGGTGGATCTGATTGGCCACCAGGCCAAATTTCACCAGAATCTAATCAAGTAATCACCCTAGGTAAACAATTCTCCAAACACATTCCACATAGGAAAAAAAAGAAGCAGAAATAGAAATAGTTTTCTCTTTCTTTCTCTCTGTGCACCTCTATAAAAAAATCTTGAGAGAGACGCAAATGTCCCTGTGACAGCTCTTCATATGGGATTTATTCTCTAGACTTTCAACAGCTCCATTGCCTTTCTCTGCATTCACTCCAGCACCTCAATATCCTTCCTGAACTGAGGAGACCAGAACAAAAGCCTTACCAGTGATGAGTACAGGGGGACAATCACTGTCCTGGTCCTTCTGGTCACATTATTTCTGATACAAGCCAGGATACCATTGAGCCTACAGTAGGAAGAGCAGTTTCTTCTCCTTCCACCAGTCTCACTCCTTTCTGCATCATCACTTGAAAATTAACTTTGATTTTCTAACATCCTAGGTCAGAAACCAAAGAAGAGACCATGGATTTACCACATGAAGACATGCAGTTAAGCCCTTAAATAAAAACATTAAAGAAATTAAAATCTTAAGATATAGAAAGTTCTGAACAAAATCTCCATCATCACTGCCCAGCTGAGGCATGTGGTAGATGGCTTTGATGAGGCCAAGTACTTCCCAATTCCACAATGCCATTTGAAGTCTGTTTTGACCATAAAAGGGTTTTACTGGCTTAAAGAACATTAGCAGTTTAAGACTGATTCTGACATTATTACCTGAAAATCTGCATGAATTTCTAGTCATCTCCTTTGTCTCCTGGTTTTCTAGAGACAGAACTATAAACAGGTGTATTGAAATATAGAAGAGCTTGCTTGCACTTAGAGGACAAGCAGTCCTCCATGTTGCCAGAACCAGCACAGGTGTTCTGGGAGCAACATCAAACAGCAGTGTCTCCCCAGAACACACCATGGAATCTATATATGCATTACTTCATGGTAAGTAAATATCTGTGAGCACACAACAACTGTGCTATCCATGCTATGCTTAAATAAAGTGTCAATTATGTTATTTGAGAACTTAGAGATAATAAAGAAATAATCACATATATACAAAAGTGAAAAATACTGATTTCCTTCACAAGCCACTAGCATCATCCTCCTATAAATCATTTGCGGGCAGTCTTGAAATTGTCATTTTAATAATTCTAGTGACATGCAGGCATAGAAAAGGAGCAGAAATAACTGTGCAAATCAATTCAAAGGGTGTCCAAAGTTTGTCCACTTCAACCTTTTCAATCTTGCTATTATCATGTGCTGAGTTCAAAAGCAGCTCTTCTTTCATTGATCCACAAGCCTTTCCTGGCAAATTAAGACCATGTTCTCCACTGGCTGGTTGCTTTTTGACTACAGGCTTCAGAGTTGCTGGCAGAGCTGCTCCTCCCCTGCCTGGGACATGAGACATGAGTGGTGCATGAGGAGGGATTGCTCCATTTCCTCATTATTCCTCAGGCAAAGGGATAGGGTTGAACTGATGCCTCATCTGCTCTTTTGAGGTGCTAAACAACTTCAAATGCTGTTGGTTGTCTTGTCCACAAACCTACGCTTCCAGAAGAAACTCTGAAAATTAAAACTTTTCTTGCCAAAACAAAATCCAAACTTGTGCCAGTCTGCGCTAGCACACTGCGTGGCAGTTTAGCGTAATGCAGACAATTTAGTGTTGGAGTTTTGCAAAAGCTCGCCTGCCTTCCTATTCCCAGAAATCAGGGAGAAAAATGAAGGGATGAACCCAACAGAGCAGTGCCACTGAGGAAAGTTTCAAGATTTTCTCACCTTTTAGTGCTCCATCAATGTCCAGAACAGCCTGTACTGTCAGTGATACACATCTGCTATGAGAGGATGAGAAAACCAAGATTTCTGTTCTGGCTATGCATTACCTTATGGAGTATTATACATTTACTCTGTCATGTCGAAAAAAGCCCCACTCTCATAAAATAAAAAGTTCCTGAATTTCAGACAGCTTCAGACACCAGTGTGTGTTCTTCACAGTTTGCTTAAACTGAATCCAAATTGTTGTTGTTCTCCTGCTGCACTCAAAGTCATTGTCACAGCTGCAGCATTAAATAGCCTCAGGACCTGTAAAATCCCAGTAATGGTTTAGGCTTGAGCCAAAAGTTTGAGGTCAGGGAGGTTTGTTGTCAGGGTGCCAGGATTCCCTTGGAAAAAAAAAATAAAAATAAAGAGGATTAAAGGAAAGGTTCCAAAGGCTTGGAGACAAATAGAAAGACAGGAAGAGCTCATTCTGAGGAGATGGAAAAGAGGAAAGATGGGAAGGAAGAAAAAGAAAGCAACACTAGTAATATTGCTGAGTTTGGAGGACTGGACCTCAAGTAAGCTGTAGTACAGCATCTTTGTGGGCTAGATCCTACAGTGTTACATGAAAGGGGAGACCTTCTCAAACCCTTTGTCTGTCAGCGCCCCAAAAAAGCCGAGATGCTTGTGCCTGACCAGTCTGCCAGTGTCCCATTGTGGGAATCCTCCACTGAGTGGTCCTGCTGGATTGGAGATTGGTTCATCTGACCTTTTGAGGGCTGCGGTGTCTCCACTCTGCTCCTCCCTTAGTCCTCCAAAGGATATATTGAGTGGGGGACGTTATGCAGACTGACTGAATCCCTTTGACGGAGTAGCAACTGCATTTCACCCTATAATTTCCGTACTGCTTGTCTTCTATTGCAATGGGAATATAACCTCCCACTTCTCTCAAAATTTTCTCCCTGTCATTTTCCCATATTGCAATAGGAAAATGACCTGGGTCACAGCCTCCAGGGGATAAAAGGGATTAGGAAAGCAAAGCATTGCAACAAAACCATGATGTTTTCACAAGCACAGCAGTGGTTGCAGCAGGGAGAGAAGATTTGAAAATGTCAGAAAGGATAATTTTTCCTATGTGCTTCCCCTTTCTTCTAACATGAAAGGTAGTTGTCTCCTTCTCTGTCTGCATTCTACCAAACCTCAAGATAAGTATCAGATCTGGCAGCACTTATTTGTAGAAGCTTCCAATTAAAAAGGATAAGAAGGATAAGTCAAAATGTGTCCCTCCTACACTTTGGACATGGGCAAGATAATATTATGACAATATTAAGCTTGACAAGAATTTGGGGGTACTCACATTCTTGTGTGGGGTATTTTTCTGTAAAATATTTCATAGTTTTTACCATTTTATTCATGCTTTACCTTAAAAGAGACAAAGCCCAAAGTATCAATGTCTTCATTTTTTTTTTGTTTAACCTACGATATCCAGGCTAGTAAAATAAATTCTGAGAAATATTAAGAGTGGTTTGCAAAACTTCCCCCCTCATCAGCCCCCCAGATATTTGAGAGCATAAATTGAGTCATAGTTGAAGACATTAATCAGTTTTTCTACCCTATAAGTGATGTGAAGTCTTTCATATCTGATGTGCTCTGATGAAAGCACAAAGCTGAAGCAGTAAGTAGGAAGGTTCATATTTAGTGAACCTTGATTCAGCTCTAACACTTAAGGGATTCATACCCTACTCACAGCCTCCCACCTGTAGCACTCCTGTGTTTAAAACCATTTTCACCTCTGCCATTTCTGACCTGGCAGAGTTTATCAGTTCTCTTATGCACAGTGTGGGTTAGCATGGAAAATATTTTTCCATAGCTACTAGATAATTGCTGCTGTTACTCACTTGGAGAGCATCATCAAGTGTTGTGATAAATGAATCCTTCATACCGAAGTCTTTCAAAGATTTTGAGTGTTTTGCTTTTGTCCTCAGTTGAGACAGGCATTTATTCTAAATATACCATAGTTATTTCAGAAAATATTTACTATGAAAACTGCAGCATTTAAAGTTTCTTGCATTGGTAGGAGACATTTTACTTGGTATGGACATCAAGCAAAGGACTAGATATTGCACCTATACAAGCTCAGAAATTTGCTCATTCCTGCCAAATAAGTGATTTAGTAGTAGGAATTAGTAACAAGCTCAGGTTCTTAAAGGCATACAAACTATGAACCCTGGGCTGGCCAAGCAACTGGTGAGAGACAGAAGAGACTGTTCAAGTGATTTCAATGAAGATTATCAGAGGAACACGGATGGCTGGAACTTTTCATTTACTTGTTCACAAGTGCCTTACAATGAATATAGTGGATTCTTTTCAAGGTATGAAATTATGAATCATACCTTTAAATTGCTATTATAATTTTATTTCTTTACTTGTGTTCAAAATACCTTGATGGCAAATAAACATCCATTTCTTGAGCAGCATAAAGAAAAATATATTAATCACAGAAAGAGACTATAATTGATATTATAATTATCCTTACTAAGATACGGATCAGTGACAGTTGTCACAGCAAAATGATTTCCAAACATTTAATTACAGAAAGTGTTACTGTAACTTGTTACCAAAGAGATTTAACACTTGAAATTTCTATGATTCACAGACTCTTTTAATCATGTCTCTTTTTCTATCAATGCAAGTGACTAAGATAATTTTATGGCATTAAAATAGCATAAATCAAGGATTTTCTAAATGTCACTACCCTTTATCCTTCTTATCAGAAGCATCTGAATTACAGTTCCTTAACATGAACTTTGCTTTTTCCTAAATAGATTAGTCCAAAAGCGCTATGGTGGTCAAAAATAGTATTTTAGATAAAACTTTTCCTCATCATTCTCTCTGCCAGCCAATGTATCAGTTTTCATGGAATGCCACAGCATTTCAATTTCTTTTTTTTCCTTCTCACCACAGGAATCAAGAGAGACTTTCCTAGCATATCCTATAGAGCCAGCCTAGTTCATTGTATATCCCTGAAAAACAGATGGTTGATGCTTTTTCTAATCTTTTTTCAAAGTGGTCATACAGTCAAAGTAATAGAAACCCTGATTCACTGCCAAATGAGGGTCATGGAAGAGCTCCTGTTAGGTTCAATAAGCATCAATGCTATGTAATCCTAACATTTCTCAAGAATTCTGAAATTTATAATGTATTCCTGAAGTGTTTTTTTATCTCCCTTTCTCCCCACTTGTATTTTTGTGTCACTGAAAATAACAGTACATAATGATATTAGTAACCTGAAATTAGGACTAGCTGGTTCAAGGCCATATGCCTTTAATTAGTAAGCATATAAAAGGCTGGTTTATGCTTGCTTTCATTAGTGCTACTAATCAGGGATAGTGCTGCTCACTGCTGCAAAGAGAATTCAGGATGTAAACAATTTTTGAGTTGAGATTGAACAGATCCACAGCTCTATCATTGTGTGGATGCATCCTGTCTTTTGAGGAATAAATAAACGATGCTGATTAGCTAAAATGGAGCTACTTAATGCTCTGTTTCCTAGGAACAGAAACCAGCTTAAGACATGATGTTCTAATGAAGATTTTATAACCCAAATAAGCACATACAAGTCCATCAAGATTTCTGTGGACTGAACAGCAGTACGTCAGGTTTGAACAATATGTATGTGCATTGTGCTCTCAACTGGGCATTTTGCAAATGCATTAGTCTTGCCATGTCCCACCACAAAGGAGATCTTCACACTGAAGCACTTTTATGTCTGATATTAGACCTCAGTATATGGAGGATTTAATTTTATTCAGATAAATATATTAAAAAAACACAAAAATTCTTACCTTTTAGAAACAACAATAAAACCCCAAACATCTGGTCAAAACCCATATGTACAGGAAGGAAAACTTGTCCCTAGTCAGAAAAGATTCACATTAAAGAGATCTTCAGAACTCTAAGATATTTTTGTCCTTCATTTGAAGGCACTCTAAATGAAAGATACATTTACTGCCAATGCTCCCAAAGTTCTAAAAATGCATGGATACAAGCTCTCAGCTCAAGAGTGCTTTATACTCTGTTATCCAGTCAAGATGGGCTGTAATCCTTGTTCTTCACCAATGCCAAATACTTGGTCCAGGCTCAGAATACAGAGCTAAGATACTAAAAAAGGTGTTCATTCTTCTGAAACAAAACAAACAAACAAACAAACAAAAAACATTCAAAGAAGATAAAACTGCTAAACACTGTTATGAATGATAAGGTTTGAAAAAAATGAGAACTTTCACACAAATAAACTTTATATAATTAAGAAAAATATTTAATCTGTCCTAAAAATTAAAATAATTGCTCTGCTATATTTCATTATTTCTTTATCTCACCATCACAGTAGTCAGCTTCTAGTTAAAAAAATTCTATGACAAAGATGTTCTTAAGTTCAGTGTCTGCTGAGATGCTCATTTAGTTTTGTTTTGATATAAACATAAAATTGCTGGCTCCAGCAAGCTGTTTTATATCCTTACTAAGAGGTTTCTTTGTGTGTGGGCAGAGGCTATTTCTGAATTCCATGTTTCCTTGTTCATGGTCAGAAAAAGAAATTTGGAGCAGACTTCCATCTTAAGAGTAGTGAAATCTAAATTAAAGCTGTAAGGCCATCCTTTGACTATATGCTTGAATATTGCAAGCTTGTAACTGTTAGCAGATCAACCCCTAGCTAGTTTGAAGAGTATATCATGATTATAACATCAATTAGGCACTACCAAGTTAAGGAATACAGAGTTTTCCTGAAAAGATACTCAGAGGTGATTTTATCTAACATTTTTTCCACTCTATAACCATGACTTTGAAACAACATATAGCTTTTGAAACAACAATAGCTTTGAAACAACAATAGCTTTTACAGAAATTTAACAGGAGGAAACAGATACAGAGGTACATTCCTGCAAATTCAATTTAAATTGGTGTCTGGACAACAAAAAAAACACAAATGTGCAAGCAAGTATCCTACCCACATAAAAGACATATGGGAAGGTAGAGCAACCTGAAATTCTGCATTAAGCCAGAAATGAAGTGGTAGAAGTAATTTTTATGCCAGTGTACATCTTCAGGATGTCTTTGATCAATTTCATATCGTTAAATGTTGTTCAGCTTATAGTTAATCCATAATATAATTTTTCACATTATTTTTGTGAAGTTATTGCAGAATACTGTCTCACCTCTAGCTAATGAATAAATGAAATCGTTAAAATTTTGACACAGATACAAAATAGGAGAAACAATCCTTAACATCCCATTCATATTACTTTGATTTCAACATATAAACTCCATTTTATTAGTAAGTTCCTCTCATTATTTTTATTGATGATAACCATTCAATATATGAAGAGCACTCAGGCATTCTTGAGTTTTTTTTACATGAATGTCCAACAGCCATGACTAGGAGCCTCAGAGCCTTCCTTCCTAAAGCCTCTTTTATGTGTAGAACTTCCACATAAATATAAAATAAAACATTATTATATGGGGGAAAATTATTCTGAACACTAAACAAGTGGTTTCCCACAGATTTTTCTTCATTGCAAGACTCCTAGAAGATTTATCTCTTAAAGCTTTGGCTAGATATGCAAATCTTATGGCTCTCCTCTTCACTTTAAGCCTCTATCTAGACACTAGATAAAGGTTTTAAGTGATATCCACAGTTATTTAAAGAAGGAAGACAGGAACAAGGTTCCCAGAGGGTGCTTTCCTGCTACATAGCAAAATTAAGTAAAGCAAACTCATATCAAGAGCTTGGGAGCTACAGATCAAATGTGTATGGATATTTAATTATGATTTCAAATCCCAAGGAACTTAATACTGGAAGTCAGCCCTACACACAAGATGGTTTTTTTTTTTGTTTGGTTTTTGTTCCATTTCGGTTGGGGTTTTTTGTTTGTTTTTTCACTCCCTGCCCCCAGTTTTTCTACCGAGGAGTCAGTAACATTTGGGATATAATTTTCTGTAGTTGAAAGGGGAATGCAGTTCCAATAGTCCATAGAGTTTTTTGCTTTCACATACTGTTAATTAGCTGAAATCTTGGGGGTAGTATATATGATGTAAAAACAATCAAGTTCCCAGTAAATCCACCTCAGCTGCTAAATGTCCAAAAGAGTGAGCCAAATTAAGTCCAAAATTTGTTTAAATTTAATGAGTGACACACATGTAAAGATTTTGTAGTTCACCAGCAACACCTCGAGGTACTAAACTGTCTACTAAGTGCAAAATTATTAGCAGAAGTTATCTCTAATGAAAGTAAACAACCACATGCAAGAAAAATGTTGAGATTGCAAATGAATTTGTAATTCAAACTCTACAGTAAAGCTTCCTTTTTATAGATTCAGTATGGTCCTTCTCCTGAGATTTACAAGGTTGACCTAAAAGTGACATGTTGACAGCAGCATTTGAATCTAACATTCTCACACTGACATGTGACAATGAGGATAACCTAGATGCTGCTGTCAGCCTATATGCTAAGAATGGAATTTCCCATGAGAAGGTAAAGTTGTCTGGTGGTTTTTTTTTTCCCAGAAAGTCTGTGTGAACTTGCATGCATGCAGCCAGAAGGGAAAAGACTTATGGTCAATCTCAAAAAAAGTACAGTCCTCCATAATGGTTTGCTTATTTGTTTTGGAAAAAAAAATCCAAGTAGAAACAGCAAATGTATGATGTTGGTCACCAGCTGTCAAAGACAATCCCTGGAACTTGGAGATATTAGAACCTGTATGGGTCTGCATGCATAAGTGGTCACATTACTCAGAATGAGAGTGTATTTTGTAACTGAGAGAAGATATGCATTTTGGTAGAAGGAAATATGAGAGCTTCTTCAAAGTGAATACAGTTTTAAACTCTGCTGGAACCATCCAACACTAACAAACATTCAGATCTGTGTAAGACTGACTCCACCCTTTCCTTAATAGCCTAGTCAGTTCAGCAGAAGGTATATCTGCTGTTCTCCTCCCAACACTTCTGCTTTAACTTAGTTTTGCATCAGCTGCAGCCTTGAAACAAGCTCTATCTGTACTGTTCATCCTGTTATAAGGGATAAGCATGGTTCCAAACTGTATGTCCTATATATTTATATGTATACATCCGTGTCCACTGATGCACATTTCTTTTGAGGGCCTCCATGTTTAGGCTTTCAGTGAGAAAGTGTCGCTTATAGAAGATAGTTCTTCAATAAACTGAATCATATCACAGCAAATATAATTCAATTTACTTTTAATGTGGAACTTTCTCAGAATAACACAATCCAAAAAGCCATACATATACCTATGCCAAAATGAAGTGGTGGTTTATTCAGCAAGCTTTATATATGCATCTGCCAAGGAAAGTAAACAGTGCATCTTTTAATATCTGTAAATGTTTAGTCTAAGTTGAATTAATTAGGAATAATTTTTCTCCATTGAATCCTTTTTAAAAAGCAATTTGAGATTTAAAGTGTGTTTATTTTTGAAATATCATGAACTATCTAAAACAGTTAAGAGAAACCATTTCCACACATTTGTATTTAGGGTCAAATTTGAAGCGACAAGTGAAGTGTTACAAAATAAACTTAAAGACACAGAGATAAATCAGTCATCATCATAGCTACTGATAGAAAAGTGCTAAAAGAGATGATATGATGATATAAGCAGGAATAGCTTTCTATGAAGAGAAATTAAAAGTTAATTTCTTTTTTTTCCTTATATTTTCCTTCCTTCCTTGCTTCCTTCCTTCTCTTTTTTGGAACCTTTTCACACTGAAATTCTATCATGTAAGAGAAGATGACCTGAAAAATGGGACTTATATCTTGACAAACAAACCTAAGTATAAATATTTTTTAAAGTAATCTGCAGAGATTTTATTAAGTGTAGCTGATCTATTAGGATGGCAGTGGCAGAGGAAACTGTAAGTTGCACAAATTTAGAATCCCTCTGGTGTCCCAGGCTGCATTGCTCATCTCCAAATATGGAAAATGGCTCAAATTCTCTGCAGAGTAGCAACATGACTCAGACAACTTCTAGAAGTTCCTAAAATTGGGGAAAATTAAGACTGCAAATCAAAGAGAGGTAGGAGGGTAGGAAGAAAAAAAAAAGAGACCAAAACAAGACACACCACTGCATTCATTTCTCCTGTGGGGAGGGAATAGGAAAACTGCACGACAGATTAGTCATGTTGCTTAACAGAACACTGAGAGAAAAAAAAAGTGGCAAGGGTGTTATGAAAACCTGAACAAGAGAACAACAGATTAGAAGTGTACTGTAAGCTAATACTGCCATCTAACTCCCAGGAATTCAGTTTTTTATTTCATCAGCATAGCCTTTGACTTCAGCCTGCTGTGTTCATCCACATGGCAAAAGAAATGATGCTCTTTGCATTCTTATTGTCTTTAAAATAATAATTTATCTAGGATGTAGGTTGAAACCTCTGCCTTTGCTGAACTACTAGATTAGTAAGGTATAATTAATGACAGTAAGAAACAGCTCTGAACTGGTAGGTATCTCCAAGGTAATGAAAAATCACAAGGTATTCCTATACAGGTCCTTCCATCAGATACTTGCATTTGTACCAATACACAAAATGTATATACAAAATGTATATACAAAAAATCAGTGTCACCTCAGTTTTCTGTTTATGCATATCATTTGAGAAAGCAAAATCTTGGGGTACAAAGTGCCTTCAGAAATCTCCTCCATTTAAGGTTTCTTAGATTTATGGCATTCCCATGCATCCTATTCCTTGGCACTATGAAGAGCTCAGCACCTCTCCAGAACCCTTCCTCAGGATACTGTAGAGAGCAATAAGCATAGAAGGATATCAGTGTAGTTACACAGGACTTTCCCTTGGTGAACCCACGTTAATGGTGCCTGACAATTGCATTATTCTCTAAATGCCATTAAAGTTTCCTGCATGATCCACGTAAACTACATCACAGTTTACTGTCTTTTAAACAGATACATCTCCCTGATGAGATAAGCAAAGGTTTTTATAGATCCATTTTAACCAGAGACTTCTTTTTCTGAAAGTTTTTAAAGCTTCATCTGTCAATATTCACTTGCCAGCACCTTACAGAGTAAACCCCTCTCCCATTAAAGGAATGTAACATCAGTAAATTAAACCAACTGAACACACATTTTTTCCCCATCCTTAGACAAGTGAAAGTAATGTTTTTCCTCTGATTAGAAGAAATTGAAAATGCCAGTAGATTTAGAAAGAGCTTTCTTTTTAACATAGCCTGTACTGGGCTACTGTGAAAATAGAATACAGATAATATTTCTGGATTCTGTCTGACTGCTTGCACATTTCATGAAAACATGCAACATTTTCAGAGTAGTGAGACATTCAGGTTTTCAGTGGGTTCAGTCAGAAGAATATATAAGTAAACAAAAGATACATTCATGTACTCCCTAACTTCAGACTTAATCTCAGAAAATTAAATTGATACAAAGAGATCTCTGCTTAATTTAATTTGTTATTTATACATTTTTAGTCATTAATAATATTTTAACATCATTAATTTGTAAATTATAAAAATATGTTAATACATTTCCTGCAGTCTATCAGGACAAACAATAAAGGTGTTCTATGCTGTCTATTTTCCTGGGGAGACAATTAGATCTGTCATCCTACTAGCAATGCTGGATGCCCTTTTCCTCAAGTGCTGCATAGGAAACAAATATAATATTTACCTTGGAAAGGCCAATAAATAGTTACTCAGTAGCTTTGATATACACAAGACAAATGGTGAATCTGCTAACATGCAGTGAGTTGGTATTTGAATAGCATTTGAATAATATAATTTCTATGCCTATGTAAGATCAGCCCCTGCCCCATCCCCAGCTACAGGATATCACTACAAGCTCAAGGTCCATATTTTAGAAGGATATTTAGAGTTTGGTTCATACCATAACTTACATGCAGAGACATCAAGAAAGAGGCAAAAAGCAATAAAAGTACCATAAAAACTTAAGTATGAGGATTCGTATACACAGAAAACAGTTTGACAATAAGACTTGCAGTTTGGTGCAGAAGAAGAGAGGAGTGATAATGAATACAGAGCCAACATGTCCCTGGCACTAAAACAGTCTTAGTCTAAGATGGTTCATTCCAGGAACTGACAGTGACAAGAGACAATGCTAGAGAAAAATTAATTTTAGAATTATAGAATGGTTAGGACTCGAAGGGGCTTTAAAAATCACTTAGTTCCAACATGTCATGGGCAGAGTTGCCTTCTGCTGGAGCAGGTTGCTCAAAGTCCCATCCAGCCTTGAATAGTATTGCTTTTGAGAAATAATTAAGACAATTCTAACATTGCAATTCATCATTGCAGTTTAAAACCTAATTATTTGAGTCCACTTAGCCATAGATAAACTGCAACTGTAACTTTAAAGCCATCCAGAGGACTTCTTAAATTTCTCTAGCCATCTGCAAAAGGTCATGTCTGTGAATGTTCACATCTGCCCTTCATTTTTTAACCTTTTATAATAATAAATGAACATGCATTTAATAAGACAAAATGGCACTCTAATTGGAAATACTCAATAAGATTTAAACTTGTCATTACTTCAAACCTTTCTTTTGCAAAGAAACACAAAAGGTAAATGCAATTAGACCATTCCAGGGATGGTCATAGCAAACAGTCTCTGAATTGTTACTTTTAGCATTAATTGCTACACTCTGCAGTAGTCACTGTTAATTACTATTGGTAAGGCACAACATATTAAGTAGAAGACATACTCCATACTCCTGGATGCCATGGTAACTTTTGTTCCTTAACTGACATTTAAAAAATGTTTAGCTAGCAATTGTATGAAACATTTATTGTTTCTTTCCTAGTTTATTCCACCACACCATCCTATGGTTGTATGCAGGGAAGAGTTATGCCTTTATCTGTTTTATCTAAAACTCACAATATTATGTATACAAAACATGGTCCATTTTGCCAGCAGAGGTTACAGTATCCAATCAGGAAAGAAACTGCCAGTATATTCTCAGAAGCCCATGTCACTGTGTTATATTGAAATACACGAATGAGCTGAGATGCTAGAAAATTAATCAGAAACTGCAAAGGCAGCAGGTGCAGTGTTGGAAGAAAAGCAATCGATGGAAAACTTGCCAGGTTTCATAAAAAAAGAGAGAAGACTATTGATTCTTCAAATTATTACCCAAAGAAGCTATTGTGACAGCACATTTGACAAACAGCTTAGACAGTGAAGCAGTCGATGGTAGAAATTGCCATTCCCAACTTGTTTAGGATATATAATATTTTTATTTTACTATCAGCAGCCAAAATAAGAATGACTATAGCAAATTATCTTGGTATTTTGAGGCCAGGACACAATGGTTCTGAAACTCCACAATTCTTTTAAGAAGTAAAACAAGCCTTCCATATTTTTTTCTGAAACAAAGCAAGGTTCTATTTTATCCATTAGGATGTAAACTAAAAAATCCTTCCCCGAAGCATTCATTCCTCATTATTTTGGCCTACACCTTGGGAGTAGTTGTGATTTTTCATTGGCTGATTTAATTTATATTTTCTTGACAATCCATTTATCAGTTAAACAATCAACTTTTGAAAAGATGAAGACAGGCAGTACTTTGATCTGCAACATGGGGTATCACAATGCTCAGAGCTCAAGGTAAGCCATGAGCATCAAGACAAGGCTTGATGAGAATCAATGGCAATATTATTCAGAACGTGAGGTTCAGTAAATAATGAACAATTTCAATTACCTAAACATCTGCTAAATGAAGATTACACCAAAAAAGTAGAAAGCATTATTCAGCTCACTGAACTGTAGCAACCTAAATTGTTATTAATCAAAAACTAATCCAGTCACCTAAACACTATCTGTGGAGCATATAGCAAAAGATCTTTTTTGAGAATATTTCATTCCTTATCTCCAAATTATCATCACAGTCTACAGAGGCCCATTAATCTTCATTAATTGTAGAAGAATCCCAGCTGACTAGCTTTGGCAGGTAAGATGTCCACCATATTCCTGGAGTATTGTATGAATGCTTTTTAATATAGAAGTCAGAGATGGCTTTTAGCTATAATTCTGAACAAGGATGAAGTGGTTGAGAAAAATATCACAGGAAGAAGTAACTTCAATTAAATCTGTAAGTAAGCAGAAGAGTTAATAACCCTCAGAAATCAAAGGAGAAGCAACAGCATAAACATTTCCTGTCTTCAAGTAGATATTTCAAGCAAATCATTCTCTCAAGGAAGGTCAGATCGAAAGATCAAAAGATCAATATAGCTAATAAAAAGTTTGCATTTACTTCAAACACAAGAAGAAAACATACAAGAAATGGCAAAAGTTAGATTCTTAAGGGTGCATACATGGACAGAGCATAAGCATGTAGGTACAGTTTAGGAGAGGACAAGGCAAGGAGTTGCTCCATAAGAAATCCAGTAAGGAGTTATTGAAAAAAAAACCTTCTCATGTTGGCTCCTGAATCACCAGCATCAAAGGCTGACCTTGAAAAAACAAAAACATCTAACTAGGCTTGTTGCATCAATGGAAAGACTACTTCTGATAAAATGCCTATTCCAATTAACAAAATGGGAATAGCATAAGAAAGAAGGGACAGCTAAGTTCCTCTCTTAGCTCTGCTTGGTGAGATCCCTCAAGTATACTTAAGAGTTGTACTTGCTGATGAAAATTATGGAGAAAGGGTCATAAGACCAAGAACTCAGCTACAACCTCTGATCCAGATCACTACTCATACTCAACTACAACCTCTGATCCAGATTTGGGTGCTGAACTTCAATGAGATGTGTACTGATCAGAGAAGTCAAGAGAAGAAAATGAATAATCAGAGGTCTACAAAAGCATATCTAATTGAAATTATTGAATTAATCTAATTTACCTGAAAGGGAGAAGGGAAAATGCAAATATGGTTTAAATAAATAAATGGCTTCTGCAAAGGAGGGATTAATCTGTTTTCCTTACCTATGATGGATAGGAAAGAATGATTTCACATTACAGCATAAAAGATGCGAGGTAAAAATGAAGAACTTTTGTGGTAAAGAGAGTGAACCAATAGAATTGATTGCCTAGAGAGGCCATGTAATCCATCTGCTTAAAGGTCTTTCATAACAGGCTTGATAAATATTTATCAGGAAAAGATATTCATGCTTAGAGGCAGAGGAACAGGTTACAAAAGCTTAAGTTGCTCTGGGATTAAATTCTTCAAGTCTTTGTCACCATCTGAATAGTATAATAAGCATAAGGCACTAGAAATTTTCATTAATGAGAAGAAATGCTTTATATAGTCAGCTTTCAAGTATCCTAAAAAGAGGGTTAACTGAGGACACCTTGCCAAAGTGTGTTTTAGATAAATCTAATAACGGGATATTTCAGAAGCAGAACTGTTGATGTAACTTAACAAGCCAAACACAGTTCCATCAAAGAATTGGATTTAGTTCATTGGGAGCCTAAATAATATTAGTCAACTTGAAAATTGACCAAATAGAATACTATTCTGTGTTGTAAGTCTTCATTAAGTGAGACTATATTGACATGTCATAGCCCAAGCTCATGCCTAGGTAAACAAAAACAGCTTTCTCATTGAAACATGTGCATAGACTTAGTATTTGACTTAGTATTTGACTTAATGCCACAAAGAAATTTGATTTTTTTAAATTACTGTACAATATCAAAACACCCTAACTGCTGAAAAATTGTCTGATCTCAAAAGGAAAAAAAAAAAAAAATAAAACTATCAAGGAGCCTGCTTTTATTAATTACTTTCACCATTCATGAAGCTTACTATACAATAATAAAACAACTATCTATGGGTCTTGTATATAAAATTCACAGAATGCAGAGAATCATTAAATCACTAAGAAACAGAAATTGGAGGGAAGGTATACACAGCAATAAAAAGCCCTATAAGGGGGACCTATAGTGTTTTTATAAAGTGGTAAAATGCAACTTTAGACATATAGGAAAACATACAGCTAAGCTATGAGGAAGAAGAGTGTGTCTGTCCTTTGAAAAGCAGACACTGAATAAGAAATATCTGTGTCACAGTGAGTACAATCTCATTTGTGATACATGTGAGAAAACAAACTCAGACAAAAAAACAAGGGAGAAAAAAATTTTCACAAAATAGAAATTAAGTACAAAGAGATTGGGGCAGGTGTTTCTAGATGAACAATATCCTCTCTTGACATCAGTCAGCCTTTTGCCAGTATTGTACTGAGATTTCGTCCTCCAGTTTTTAAACAAAAATTTTACATATTGCTTTACAAACAAAGCCTAAGAACTTGTAAAGTAGTACTTGAGTGCAAACCCAAGAGCAGCTCAGTAGGAGTTTGCTTCTCTTGCCCACGCTGCTGTCTGGCAACAGGCAAATGGGAAAAAATTACAAGTTCTTACATTCAAGATAATTCATCTTTTTGACAGCTTCTGCAGCAGCTTTTGGAAGTTCTAAGAAAACACTGCTTTAGTACTTTGATAGTGGGTGTCAGATAAGAAACTGGTATCAACAATTATGTACATTTTCAGTCTGAAATATTTTGAGACTCATTCAAAGGATGAGCAGGTGAAGATTTTCAGGAATAAAGATAAACCACCCATAATTATGACAACTAACTGATAAAGTGAAAATTATAAAGAGAAAGAAATTGTGGTTCTCCAAATCTGTGTGGAAACAAATCAATGGATACAGTATATTCATTTCTGTAATCAGTTTGCTGCCCCGGAATCCAAAATTTAGACGTAAATAGGTCACAAAACCCCCACATGATCTTTATAATACATATGATCTTTATAATACATACTAATTCTAAGATGTCACAATGGAACACTTCAGTCATTCATATGAACGAATGAATGATGCCCTTCAGCTTTACACAATGATTACCTTTGTCTTCTTCCCGTTTCACACGAAAGAGTACATGTAAATTTAGTATGTGAATAGCAGCAACATACACTCCTCTCTCTGGCATCCAAACACCTTTATATAAGAATATATAAGCACTGATCAAATTTGAGAAAAAATGCCCCCATCACTTCAAAAAACCAATTCATATCTCTTGACCTACTCTTCCTTTTCAAGCATTAGTTTCAAACTCTAGTCTAGTATCCATTAAGATCGTTCTGATACAAACTCCAATTTTTTGTTACTAATGTTCAGTTGTTGTTGTTGTGCAAGGGCACTCAAACTGCAGTTGCCACTGCTCATAAGTGCTGCTGTACTTTTCATAATCCAGATGTCCAGCTCCTGAGCTGCATCATGAAAAAATTATTAGTCACTGACAAGGAATATAGAGTGCTGCAGCAGAACTGAAGAATATTAGAAGTTGCTGATATGGAAAGAATAAATTAATTTTCTATTAGTAGAAGATTGAAAAAGAATTGTACTTAACATACACTAAAGACTATTAAACTAGTGCTGAGAAAAATACTGTAAAATATGAACTTTTACATTTCTTTAAGTACCTGTTGGAATTTTTTTGAGACTTATTTTCTTTAATGAAACCCTAATTTTAATTTAAATATTTTAATTTAACAAACTTTTAATTTAAATATTGTTTAATTCCATAACCAAGGAATTTTCTTCCCTCTTCCCATCAGCTTTGCTTTAAAACAGACAGAAACTACAATTCTTTCAACCTGACACCTTTGATGTTATAACTGGACAATTCAGTAGTCTGTTTTCATCAATCTTTTACACGTCCTTCATATTTAATTTTGAAACTTACTCCCATTTCCCTTCAATGGCGACTGCTCGTGTATCTGAGACTGTGCCACTAGCCATGTTGGGTCTTATTGTAGCATAAATAGTTCTCAACCACTGCAAAAACTCCCTTGAATTTTGAACAATGTATTATCTTGATTTATTTGCCTGTATTTTAATTGTCTCTACATAACTCTTTACAGTAAAACTAGAAATCAATCTGATACAAGTCCTTAGTAAGTTTATTTGTAAAGAAGCGTGAAAGCATCTTTTCTTAGAAGTCTTAAAATACTGAAAAAGTTAAATTTCCAGTTACAGCTGCAAGTTGATTTTTTTTTCCAGTGGTTAACTGGGAGCAAAGGATTGCTCAGGTGTACTTTATGGGATGTTTAATGCTACTGCCTCTGTATTTGCTCCTCTCCAGCCACTGCAGCCCAGCCCAGTGTGCCTGTATCCTCAGGGACCAGATTTTGCATTCCATGCCAATGGGTGCAGCTGCTACTTTCTCATTTGCAAGTTGAGGCAGCAGTGATCAGTGTGAGATCAGACACATGCACAGAGGACAGCAAGCAATACAATCAGCTGCTGAGTGCTGCAGGCTGGGCACTCCCTTCTGACAGGACCAACATAGAACACTGCTAGGACTCACCTAAACACAGCACAGATGGCCAAACCCACTGCCTCCTTTCCAGCTGGTTATGGGTGAAGATCATCTTGGGAAAGCTCATGCTGCCACACTCCCTAGATCTGTGAGCAGGTTTCAGACCCCCTGAACATCAGCAGGAGCAGTCTCTTCCCATTCAACACCCATGCCTGCGCACTGACCTCCTCCAGTCTCCACCCTTCAGCTATCCCAGCTTGGTATTTGCTAGCAAATAGACACAAGCATCTCACAGTCACAGGTCACCCAAGATACACCTTGCCCAAGTTAAGTCCTCCTGCTCACCAGCTAGTCCAGCCTTGCACTGGCTACCAAATTATACACCCACGAACCCCCATGCACACCAAGAGAGGAGAAAACCACAAACACTCCAGCCCTACAAATCTTTAGTTGACACTAAAGTGACATTCTGTTGTCACACACTGGTGGCTGACACTGAGGCCCACACCTGCTCTAGTTGAGCTGGACAAGCCCAGGTGCCCACTCATCCCAGTCTGACTCTACCTGCTGACCCCAAATCCATTTGTGTCCATCCCTCCAGAGCTTGCAATCAGTCCCTACACTTCTCCCTAATAGGGTAGAGTAGTATGGTGCAGAGACAGAAAAGATTTAATAAAACAGGACAGACTGCAGTGACCAGCACGGGTAAAACTTGAAGAAACTAGCAATAGTTTATATATTATCAGCCCTTTTAATGTGCCCCTCCCTCCTCACCCATCTCCACCCCCCTTCTTTCTCCGTGGCCCCTTCTTCTAAGGATTTCTTAAGTTTTGCACAGACCTGCATTCCTCTCAACTCTACCAAATCATGTTCCTTGGCTCCTTATCTATTATAAAGTCCAGGACACACCTCTCCACAGCTGTCTCTGGGTTTCTTAAGAGTTGTCATTCTTTACTTTTCAAACTCCCATTTCTGCATCATGTCTAGGCACCTATTTGAAATTAATCTAGTGTTTATTCTAAAATTACCTGTGCTTTTGCAAATTGTTTGAGTTATTAACCTTCAACATTTCAGTCTCTCACAATAGTAATAGTCTGCAGTTTCTCACTTGCTCCATTAGAAGTAATTTGTCTCCTTATGCTAAAGGTAACACGACCCCAAAATGACCATAGAATCATGGAATATCTCAAGTTGGAAGGCACTCACAGAGATCATTGTGTCTATTTTCATTCCAAATCATCACAGAATTTACACTTCTGAATCAGAAACATGATACATATGGTCAACTGCATGAATTTCAAGGATGTCCAGAAATGTTTACTTCAGAAAGTGACTTTGTTTTATTTTAAATAGAAGTCCATATTAATAGAATCTGCTTTCTCAAACCTTCAGATTATTAGTTTTACTAACCAAGAAGTCTCAGCAAACATTATTTTGAGAAGGAAAACAGTGTAATTCAGGCAGGGACAGAAAAAGCTCATGCTATTGGAAATCCATCTCTGAAATACTATCTCCATCCTAACATTTTTATATTATGAAAGTGAAACAGAAAGCAGAAGACAGTTCATTGTTTTTTTGGGGGTTGGTCATCCCATGTTCCCCCCCTCCTTCTGTCACCTGGCTCCACTAAGGATCAAAATCTCTCATAACAGCATTTTTGGGTTAAAACTCTTGAGTTCTCAACCTATAAATTTCTTACTCTAAATCAACAAAAATGAATTCAAAACTAAGTCTTCATTTATCTCCTTATCAATTTCCTTTAACCATTCTGGAATTTTTTTTTGGGGGGGGCGCAGGGGAAAGGGGCATAGCAAAATAATAAATTTTACTCTACTATCCCAGTGTAATAGTGAAAAATCACCTTTCCACAACAGATTATATAATTTTTATGACATTTCAGACTTGCTTAAAAGTCACAGGACAGGCAAATAAATCTAATTTTTCAAATGTTAGTCAATAGCCCAAATGTTATGCTTCTGTTTTATCTCTTTTAGAAAAGGATTTTTCAGAGAACATGTTTAGCCTCATTGCTTGTGTCAATTTTACAGCACTGTTATGTTATTGATTTTTATGAAATTTAATTTTGCAAAGCTGTAAATGCAGCATCACATCTGTGGTATTCCAGCAGAAGGGAATCTACCACGAGCTTTCATATTTTCATATTGGTTACATGTGAATCATGAGAAGCCACAGCTAAGATAAAAACAAATACTCATCTTTGAGCAGAAAAAAAAAAGAGGTATGTTCTTTCTTCTTTGTTATGGTTTTTTATTGCACTAGCACTCATTTTGTTTAGTGACAGAAGATCCACAAGGCAAGTTTTCTTATGCTTTTAAGGAAAGGAAACATTGACATACACTGATGATTTAAAAAAAAAACCAAAAACCTCCCAGCAATTGGAATGTTAATAAACTGGTTGATTTGAGTCATAGCTGCAACATTTCAATTGTATTCAATTTATCTTTAGGGGATTTTCAAGACTGTAAATCTTCACACAACTTAAGTGGTTAGGAAAAAATGGTGCTCAAAGTGCATATTTTTTACCTTAATTTCAAGAACAGAGTCAAGGATGCAGGGCAGGATTCAAACTGTAACGGGTCAGATGTCTTCCTACAAAAAGCAAACTAAAGGTTTCATTGATTACAGTGTGACTTGCTTTCTTTGAAACAATTTTCAAGGGGATATGAGGAGAATAATTTAAAAATCTGTGAAATATGAAACTTGAACTTTTGTTGTTTGTTTATCTACTTGTTCTCATCATGCAGCCTACAGGCAGGTTCCTCCAAAATATGGCACACTTAATAAAGTGAATTCATAACATATAAATCTGCCTTTTAAAAAGAGGATTTATCAGTAACCACAGTATATCTAACCTTGGCGCCTATCTGATCTGATGTTGCACATCATTATGTATGGACATATGCATCTGTTCATACAGGATCCATTACCAAATGAAGACTCTGCATTGCAAGTAAGACTCCTTTTTTAGTAATAGGTTTTTGGGTTTTTTTAATAAGAAAATCATCTTCAAGCTTTTAATAGATATAATTCAGGATTTTAATATTGAACATTCATGTTCTAACAGTGTACCAGTAATAAAATAATGCTGAATTTATTCATTGATTCTGCCACATTTTAGAGGAAGAGCAGAGCATTAAGTTCAGCCTTATCTGAACACTCAGAGCAAAATAAGAGAAGCACCAGATCTTGGAACTGGCTGGATTTCAGAATAGAATAAGTTTTGGATTACATAAATAAGATTTAAACAGGGCCTAATTACTAAACACAATATACAGCTAGGTGACTATATTATTAGTCTCAACTTTTTATCACATTTCTTTACATTTCCTCATCTATTTTACTAGTGAATAGCCTAGAGCTGTATTATATTCTCAGGTTTTTGGTATTTAGTTTCTGACACCCCAATTAGCACTGGCAGTTTAAAGAAATTAAATTTAGCAAATACAAAATGAATGGTTCCTATTACAGGCAACATTGTGAGTAATAGAATACAGGAAATCACTAGCATTATATTATCTGTCTTTTACCATCACTGAAATATGGAGGGAGGAGTGGAGGGCACCCAGGAATGAAGCTAGTTAGTGGTTCCATCAAGTAAATAAACCTAGAGAATAAACTAATACAAATTTCAATTAATTTACTAGCTCCTGGGTTTACATGATTGAAATGTCATTGAATCTGTCAGGATAGTATTTGATTCCCAAAGTGAACAAAATTTAAATTTGTATAAACTGTATAGGACATATAAAGGGTATAGTACATAAAAATGTACTGCACTGTGTTCTGAATTCAATCCCTTCTACCATGTGTCTCTGTAGTTCCACTCAAAGGTGTCATTGATTTTTTACCTAACTGGTGTGGACATGGGAAGGGTTTTTGTAATTGCACAGAATTTTGGAGGCAGATGAGACAAATAACTAGGCAAGATATTTAAAAGTAACCCAAGCATCAAAAATCTAGACATGAATCTATATACCCAGTCTAACAACACCAGGTGTCATGTTTTAGTTTAGTTCTTGACAGAACATTGTTTCAGTTTGGCTCTGCATCTCAAACAATCCTCAGATCTTGAGCCTGTTAGAGTCAAGTATGTTCAACATTTCCTTACATGTACTTTCATCCCATCCAACCACACTACTATTTATGCTGTGGATTCATCCTAATGACAGTCCTTGACAGTGAAATTATTGTGATCAAGTATTTCTTCTCTGCTTTTGGACACTGGATATTTTGTGCTTAGATAAATTAAATTCTTTTTAGTACTTTAGACTGATCATATTCACCAATAAAACTACAACTCTAGAGCAAAATAGCACTTTTTTTCTCAAATCTGTAAGCACTGCCCAACTTATCTGTCCTGATGTCTGTGTCTGCTAGACAGCAGCAACCTGGTGGAGCAACACATCAGAGATGCTGCCCCAGCAATTATTCTGATTTTTGGTAACATGCACTGGTCAGTCTTTCCCAGTGGAGAAACACACCACATCCCCATTTCAGTCTTCTTTAAGTTTTACTTCTGCAAACACAAAGTTGATCAAATTATCTGTGTCAGCTGTTTAACTTGTAGGGATAGAGCCCCAGTAGTTGGGGAAGGACATATTTGACAAGCGATGCAATGGAAAAAAAGAAGGAGTTCAGGATGGTTTCCTTTCTTGTCTATGGATCCAAATAGCTTATGTAAGCAAAGCTTCCCTGTCTCACAAACACAAGGTTTTCCCCTAGTAAGGAAAACTACTAATTCACAATGAGAATGAAAAATATGTATTTAACCACATCACCTCAAGGCCCTACTACTGAACTAGGATGGAGCTTACCTCAGTACAAGAAAACAAAGTTAGACTGTATTGAGGTATTGAGTCACTATAATCCTGTTTACAGAAAACCTTAACCAAGCTCTGTTTTCCTGAGCAGAAAAAAAAAAGGGGGGATAGTAGCTGTTCAGCTTCAAAATCTAGGTTTTCTCTTAAGCATTTAACTTCAAACAGTTTAACTCCTCCCTTTATTTTCTTCTGGCAATTGCATACATCTAGTGGTTGCTTCTTCCACATCTACAATGCAGTCAAGATTCAGGAGCACAGCCCTTGCATTTTCAGTGTGTTGTAAAGGAAATTTCTCATGTAATGACCAAAAACCTAACAGTGGAACTCATCTGTGCTTTGAGCAATAACTTTCATTCTTTTAACAATTACCAAGAAGTCAGGGCCTTTATTTGCTCTCTCATTTAAATATTAACACAGAAAATTAGCACTATTCAGCTCTGCAACAACACACAGATTTAAAAAGCACTCCCTAGAAGATTCCAGTACTTAGCAACACAAAAAAAAAAAAAACCAAACAAAAAAAAAGCAACAACCCAAAAAAAAAAACCCCAAATAACATCCTGGACCCACCAAAAAAATAATAATAAATAAATCTAAATATCATTTCAGCTACTATTTTCTAAAATTGCAATGATATTGATCTGAAAGGCAGGAGATTGGCAACAAAGATTTAAAAATATTGATTGTTGAACTGAAAGACTGTTTTACATGAGGCTGAGAATTTCCATGAACAAAGATTTATTTTATAAATCAACATTGCAGATCTAGGCTGTGTTCAGCTCTACAATATCAGTGAAATAATATAAGCTAAAATAGCAACACAAGATCACCACTCAACATAAAATATCATATCTGGCAAGAGTTTATAGAAAGCTCTCTCTTTGATGTAGATTTAATTCAGTTCTTTGGACAATATTTCATTTATTGTAAAACTACCTCCAGAACATTCTCACTGAGTATTATACCTTGTATTTTTATTATATTAAGAATATTTAAAAATCCAAAAGATTCTGCAGATAACAATCCTGACATAAGGTTCTTAAAGGTCTAAGATTGAGAAGAAGAGCCTCACGTCTGTTACCATCTCAGTTAAAAGTTGTAAGGTTTCCAAGGCACTGAATTTCTATGGCCCCCAGACAGAGTATTCAGTGAGTATTCAGTGTCAGCACTGCAGCAGACACTTCAGCAGACACCCTAGGGCCAGCAGCTCTTCTTTCCCCACTCCCCCCCAAAGCTACATACACTTCAGCTAGAGCAGCTAATAAACCCTTTCTTATTCCTTTGTGCAACTGTTCCCACAAAACTCTAATGTCCTCATCCAGCCTTATATAAATATTTCTTTATTGCACTTGCAGCTCTAAAAATACCTATCCTCACCATAGCATAATTCCATTTACATTCTATTTGTGCTCTTATAGAAATTACCTATTGTTTTCATCTGTAGTTAAGTCTATAGAGGCTGGTTATAAAACTTGGCTTTCTTCTTTTTCCTTTTGAATATCACCTTGAAAATGCAAGACAACAAAACATCAATATATAGTATTTGCACACAAGAGGTCTGAAAAACAACTGAAAGATATCTGATTTCTATTGCATTCTACTGAAAATAATTTCTTCAGCTAGAAAGAACTATGTGTCTTTTGAAATATGTAATGCTTCTCTCAAGTGCATAATACCCAGGGTTTTAAGTAGGGCAAAAGTATTTCTTATTGCATGAGCAGCTAGCAGAAAAAAAAATTAGTTAAATATTGCCATATGGCTCATACTCAATGTGAGCAGAAGTACTATAAAATAATTGTTTTCCCATCATAAAAGAAAATTACAATACAAAAAATGATTGCTATGGGTAAACAAATGAACACTTTGCTGCAAATCTTGCTTGCACCATTTTCACACAAGTTGTGTTAAAAATAATTTGCTTTGGAAGGCACTCCTCTTGTGTAAGAGGGCAAAGGCCAATCTCCAAGTATGACTGCAGGGGCAGAACTCAACCCCTACAGCACACGCTGCAGTACAGAGCTCCAGCACAGCCGTGTCTTTCTGCTGCATTACAGCATCTTGAAGGCCCAGGAAACACTCAGTTGAACAGCTGAGCTGATAATTGAGGAGGCAGAAGATCAAGTGAACACATATTCAAAGCTGTCTGTATCCCACACCTTCTTCCTGCTTTCACTGGAGTAGGAAGAGTGCTCACAACCTGGTCCTTCCATTCGATATCTTAAAGTGGAGCTGGGTGCTCAGTACATTAAAATCACAACCACAAAGAAGAAAGCTCAGCACTTTATTATATTTGATCCTCCAATGACATTGTGATAAAATACATGACTACTGAAATACATTTTTGTTTGTTTGTTTCTTTGCAATCTCTTTTTGGTTGGCAGGGAATTTTTTTTTAAACTTCACTGCAGGCCATCAATAAAGGTAAATAAAAACCTCATACTAAAAATGTGTCTCAAAAATTAGCAGATGCATTACAAGGTTTAGAGAGGGAGGGAGGAATCAGACACCTGTCCACTGAGGTCCACCCCATTTATACGTATTCAGGTTGAATCTGTATTAAAACCTAAATAGATTAGTGCTCCTTCCTTAAATGCAAACGAAAGAACTATGATAACATTGCCTTCCTATAGCAGCAAAATTGTTAATGTTTCAGAACCTTACCAGAAAAACATGTCTCCAAAATTTAACTGAAAATCAACTTATTTTCTTAAGTTAATTTCATTCTGGCATTTATTATTTTTTATTCTTAAAACAGTGGGATCAAATAGTAACTTTGATCCTATATCACTGCTGTCAAAAGAAATTTTTCAACTGACCTGCAATTATGCAGGATGAGAATGTGTCATGAAATCACTTATGCTAGTATAATCCACTACAGCAGTACAGATAGACTTAAAGGAGAGCAGAACAAAAGATCAGAAGATTTTATTTTGGGTCTGGTATGGAAATCCTAATATTCTTCTACCTGATTGGTCTGCAGCTAGTGTTGGTCAATGAACAAGGTGACTTAGCAACAGCTTCTCTCAGAGAAAAAGCAGAAGGTGTAACAGGTATCACAATAAGGGTGAAAGATCACTGGAATATGCACTTTAATACTGGTTCCTATGACACCCAGTGTCCTTCTATTTGTCTTACTGTAACTAGTGCAGAACACATTCATAAAATTAACTAAAGAAAACCATCAGTGAGAAAGAAAAATCAATTCCCATTTACAGAAACATTTTTATTCACATATGCACTAAGTCTCATTGAGATGAGCCAAATTTATGAGCTTTCTTTATGAGAACCTTTAATGACTTGGGATCCCGTGTATATTCAGAAAACATTACTCAGTTCAGAAGCAGCTCTAATTCAGACTATTAAAAGGAAACACTCCACAAGGTAAGTTTTTCATTATTTCTGCTGTTCATTGGGGATGATTGAGCTCTGACCCTCATTTAAATTTAAATTAAAGAAGAAAAAAATTTTAATATATTTTAAGTCTTACTTTTTCTTTGAGGGAGAGTAAGGAATTGTAAAGAGGTCCCTGTTAGAGAGCAGAAAACTGCTTCCAAACACAAAGAAAAAATGAAAGAACTGTAACAGGTCTAATCATCTGCTTTTATTAATCATCTCAGAACAAAAATCAGAATGCAATTCCCCTTGCAGATATTAATGTTTTCCTGACATTTTGCTTTGAGATCTACCTGTGATAAACAGCAAATTTGGCAACAAAGTTTCTAACAGTAATGTTATTATGGAGCAGCTCTACTCAATTTATCTCTCAGCAATCTTAAAAGTCAACAACAATGTGCAATTGAAACAAATGGGTGAGGTTGGTGAAACGTAATATTTAAAGCTGAACAATCAAGGAACTTCTGTTTTCCTGCTTTTCCAACAGTGTTTCATCCTAATGAGTTATTCCTTATCTCCTTGCAGAAACACAAGGTCCTGAGTTAGTCATACATGAAGTGCACACAATAGACAGTAACTGCTGCGTAATTCGCATTAGATTAAGGTTTTAAGATTATTCCAGTGGAGACAAAATGATGAAGCAAGAGATGACTATAAACTTTCTTCCAGAGAGAGATGTCCTTTTATTATTTTTTAAGATTGGAAATGAGGGTGTAAATATAAATTTACCATTTCCCAGCACAGAGCTCTTAGTAAGAGATTAAAGAAGCCAGTCAATGAGGATAAGAGCCAAGATAAATCCTTTCTTTCTAATTATTTTTATACCTTACAGGATAGTCCAAGCTATAAGATAGTATTCCCAATGACTGTCTGTGGACAGCCTGGTCAGAGAGAGAGAAATGGCAACCATTTCTCACAATGGCTTGTGAGAATTTTTAGGGAGTTGTAGGAATGTGACTGCCACAACTGACTCCTTTATATCAAAGATTAGGACTTGCAATAAATACCAGAGCTCAGCATCATCTTCTGCAGGTTCAACCTAATGCTAATAAAACATCTCTCCACATGCTCTGCCTTTCTTTCCACATGCTCTGCCTTTCTGTTCAGAAATATTTTCTGAACAGTAGAAGATGAAGGGTGAGAATAGCACAGACCTTCATGTCACAACATAATACTGGGACATGCTCTGGAAGAAGAAATTTATATTTCACCCTCTTCAGTCAGGGGAGTGAAATTAAATAAGAGAAACTGCTTGTTTCCTCAGCTGTTACTTTAACAAAATTAAATTTTAACATCCATCATCAGCTCTTCTTCCCTTTCTCTTAAAGAGAAACAGTAATACTTGATGAATTCTGTAGAAAGCCTGATTCTGCCAGCACATGGTAAATATGCTCGGAAAAAATTCATATTCTAGTTTTCAGGTCATGGTTAAATCTGGATGAAAGACACTGAGGAAGTAAGTCTATCTACCTAAGATTAGAAGAGTCATGAACATATACAGGAGTAGAATATTACAGTATTAAAATCCTCAAGGTAAATTGTTTATGTAGAGATGAGTGCTATAGAGTTACACAGTAAAGAGGCTTTTTAAAACAGTAAATTTGGAAGCAAATTCCACTTATTTCCTACTTCATTGTTTATGCTCTTTTCCAGATTAGGATCTTTCTTCTAATCATTAATGATATCTATCTGAAGAGAGAAAAATACTATTTTTAGCAATGGTCTCTCAGTTTCACTGGAGCCTTTGTTACCTACTCACCTCACAGCTATCTTTTACCAATATAAGGAAACACTTAAAATCCTTGTCTTGACCTATCACACATTATTTTCTTTCCATAATAAGCAATAATCATCAAGAATTAATTCTTAATGTAAAATTATGTGGCCAAATGGTTCATGTTCCATTTCTGAATTAGCCTTATTCAGTAACTTTTTTTGGGTCATCATATTAGTCAACTTTGTTCAGTAGCTTGAGGCAGATTTTTCAACACATACCATTCCCCTCATCAGACTGTGGTCAGAGGATGACTGATAATAGGTTCATCACCTAATTGTGCTTTAAGTGGAATTTCAAGATACTTTTTTCCTCTAATGAATACTTTCATCTATGACAGGCCTTTCTGAGTGCAGCAATTACTGCAATAGTTATAGTCAAACTTTAACATCTTTGAACATTGAGTGCATTTCTACTGCTAAAGAGAAAAATTCAGTCTCTCAATTTAAAATGCCTAGATGCAAAACTTTCAACCAATGCATGGACAGTAAGATGTGCATGTGAATCTAAAATGTCCTGCATGCTGGATGCACAAGCAGCTATTTGGAATTGCTAATATGTTCCCTCTTTAAAAATGTTTCTCTGTAAGATGCAAGTTATTTACACCAGACTTCCCCTGTACAGAATGACAGGGATAGCAATATCACACTTCTGTCCCCAAAGATTTCTAAACTGGAAGATTTATGGTCACTGTTCAGAAAACAAAAAATAAGAACCAGAATTTTAAACATAAACTATTCTTAACACAAAATAAGTTTATGTTTACACAATAATTTATGAGCACGGAAACAGTCTTAAATCTATTTATAATTCTGTCCAAGTAGCTCAGCCTGTTCCAAATCACACTTTGTCAGGCAATCCAGATTTCAAGTTGTCTGACTAAACCTGACTGTGCTGAGAAGTAAAAAAACCAAAAAAAACCTGACATGAAGTCTTGTATGTAACATGACACTATTGAATTTGGAGGGGGGGAGGGGAGGGAGATAACATGCCCCTTGGCACATGCTTGTGTAATAAGTATCTGTAGAAGTGCTGTGTTCTGTGATATTAAGTAGCACAAAGGAATTAATGATGCACAAAAAAGGATTTTTGATGCAAGCCTAGCCATTTACAGAACCCCTGTATGGTCCAATTCCCTCTTAAAAAACCAAGTTATAAATTGATAAAGGATATAAATAACATATACTAATAAGACATTAGGATAAATTTAATGAAGAAATTGAAGAATACACTTAACACCTGTGGTGGGTTGGCCTTGAACAGCTGCCAACCCAGCAATGCTCTGCACCTTCCTTGCCTGATAGGAGAGGACAAGGGAGAAAATTAAGTAAAAATGCCCATGGGTCCACATAAAAGCAGTGATATCACTGGCATATTACCTGCACAGGCAAAATAGACTCAGCTTGAGGAAAATATAGTTTAGAAAATGTAGTGGAAGCTACAATAGAGTTGGGACTGAGTCCTGAAGCCTTCCAGTCTCTGTGACTAGGGAGGCAGATTTCTAGCACCCAGAAGGGGTGTCAGATGTTTAAGAGCCAGTGTATATTAAGGGTGCAGACTACCACATTCTGCCAAACTAAGGAACAACACTTCCCCATATCTTGCCAATCAAATTCTTAAACAAGGAAAAAAATCCCAAAGCATTATTTACTCAATTCCATAACCAAATATTATATTGAGGATATCAAGTGTAATTAGAAACACATGAGAAAGTACCTCTGCATATGCAGTGGGTCCACTAAAACCAGTCATTCATTATGAATGCCCCAAAGAAAATACGTCAGCAGCAAACTCAGACATATCTATCTAAAGTCTTTTTAGGAAAGACTATTTCAGTACTCAAGAGAAATTTCTCCCTAGCAGGCAGTCTTCCTCAGTGCCTCTGCCCATTCCTGAATGCTGGCTTCAAATACTTTCTTAATTCCTGCAGGTTGAGATATGTCCAAAAAGGAAAAGAAGAGACAAGAAAATAAGGCTTACAGACTTTGTACAAAATTATGCTATCCCTTATCAGACAGACAGGATAGGGAAATACTCAACACAAAATAATACAAAGTAATAGAGAAGATGCAACGATATATCCTTAAAAAAGAAAAGGCACATTAAGAATTTAAAAAAAAAAAAAAACAACAACCATTTAAAATAGTGAAATACACAGTTTAAATACAGTGATGTTTAAATAGATACAGAGAAGCAAATCCATTGCTTACATACTTGGGTCAAATCCAAGGGAGTTACACCCACTTAACACAAGACATTATTTGATCTCTGATCTTTAATTAGCCCAGCAGAAGTAATTTGCCTCATGCAACTGCCACAGGTTTTATTCAACCTGACCTTTAAAGTCACAGGCTAAATGTAACTGCTATTTAACATCCAAAGCTGCTGGGAAGAAGTGGCATACAGCCAAGACAAAGGAACAATTGGAAGTGACAGGCAGCAGAAAAAAAGTCACCAAAATTCCTCATCATAAGATTATATATGTCATATGATGTTGTCCAAAGGAACCGATCTAACTAAGGAGGGGAAGAAATGGAGGATGTGCACTGTTCACACATACAACAGTCCTTGGAGACAGGAGTATTCTACTTGTGAATCAAGGACAGGTCATGGCCATGACTTTGCAACAGTGCAGAAGATGCTGTCAAATTATATCTGCTATTGCACATTCTCTGCAGCCTATTCAAACCATCATTCCCTGTGAGGCCCTTTGTGATTTCCTTTGTTTTTATGATGTGAAACAAGCTTCCAGTTTCCCTTTTGGGCAGGAACACTGCCCTCATACAGTCTTTCATATCACATGGCATGCCACTCACCAGGATATAAGCAAGTAGCTCAAAAACAGACTTTCAAGTACTAGTTTAACTACTCTAACCAAATATTTTATTGCTATTATTCATAGATTCATAGAATAGCCTGTATTGGAACAGATCTTACCGTTTAGTTCTGACCCCTGCCATGAACAGTGACACCTTTCAGTAGGCCAGGTGCTCAGAGCTGTATCCAACCTGACCTTGGATTCTTCCAGGGTTGGGGCATTCACAACTTCTCTGGGAAATCTGTTCCAGTGCCTCATTACCTTCACAGTAAAGATTTTTCTCCTAATATCTGATTTAAACCTACTTTCACTTTGAAGCCATTCCCCTTCTTCCTGTCACCACATGCCCCTGTAAATAGTTTCTCTGCATCTTTCTTGGAGGGTTCCGTCAGGCACTGGAAGTTTGCAATTACATTACCTCAAATCTTTCTCTTTCCCAGGCTGAATAAACCCAGTCCTCTCAGCTTTTCCTCATAGGAAAAGAGCTCCATCCCTCTAAACATCTTGGTATTCCTCCTCTGGACTTACTCCAACATGCTGATGTCCTTCCAGTTCTGGATGCAACACTCCAGGTGGGGTCTCACCACAATGAAGAAGGGCAGCCTCACCTCCCTTAACTTGCTGTTCCCACTACTGTTAAGATCTGATTATAAAATATGCCTCTGCCCAAATTCAGGTGCAAATGAGACCATATGCTGAAGTCAATAATGTGGATTCTATTTAACAGTAAATTTGAGGCACAGAGATAGAAAGAATAGAACAGTGGGGGGAGAAATAGAGACAGATCAAGGAGAAGATAGTTACCACTCATGGATCCAGAGGTATCCTGTTGGTCCTACTTCACACTGGGTTTCTTGGTGGAGAAGGTTCCAGAGTTTTCTCCTGGAGGTACCACCAGCACTCACAAATGCTTCTGAGCAGGGCTCCTCCCATTCTCCTCATCCCCCAGCCTGTGTTGATATTGGGGGTTGCTCTGACCCAGGTGCAGCACCTTCAACTTGGTCTTGTCAAACATTATGAGATTCCCATAGGCCCCATTTTCGAGCTTGTCCAGGTGTCCCTGGCATTCCGTCCCTCGGGCGTGTCAACTGCACCACTCAGCTTGGTGTCATCTGCTAATTTGCTGATGGTACATTCAATCCTTTTTTTTTATGCAGTTAGTGAAGATATTGAATATTGGTTTCAATGTGGATACCTGAGGGACACCACTCATCACTGAAGATCATCAGCCCTTTGCCACTACCCTCTGGATGTGACTGTCCAACTTTCTTATCCATCTAACAATTCACTCAAAAATCCATCTCTCTCCAATTTAGAGAGAAGGATGTTGTAGGAGCCCATAGTCTTTACAGAAATCCAGATAAATGACATCTGTAACCCTTCTTTATCCACTGATGTAGCCACTCGGTCATAGAAAGCCACTGAGTTGGTCAGGCAGGCCGTGTCCCTGATGAAGCTGTGCTGGTTGTCCTGAATCATCTCTGTGCTCTCCCTGTGCCTTAGCATGGCTTTTAGGAGGATCTGTTCCATGATCTTCCCAGGCACAGAGTTGAGGCAGACAAGTCAGTTGTTCTTTCTACCCATTTTAAAGATGAGTGCGATATTTCTTTTTTTTTTTTTTTTGAGTCATCTGGGACTTTACCAAACTGCCAAGATTTTGGAAATGTCATGGAGAGTGGCTTGGCAACTGCATCAGCCAAGTGCCTGAGGACACTAAGATGCATCTCATCAGGTTCCATAGAATTAGGTCCATTCAGGTTCCTCAGCTGGTCATAAATCTCACCTTTATTTGCAGTGGGAAGAACTTTGCTTTCCCCATCCACATCTTGCTGTCTGTCAGTTCAAGAAGTGTGGGAAGAGAGGTTGCCAATGAAGTCCTTGTTTCTACTGTCTGTACATTTGTTTCTTTCCCTTTAGTTTGATCAGCAATTCTTTACTCAACCATGCCAGTCTCCTGCTCTCCTTACCCATTTTTTTTTCTCTTATGCTTTATGGAAAATTTCTTTAGTGATCTTCCAGCTCTGTTCAAAACATTGTCCCATCTCTCCTGTTCTCAAGTGCAGTCTCCCAGGGAATGCCACTGACTACCTCCCTGAAGAGCTGGAAGTAAGTCAGCTTTCTAAAGTTCAGGGGCCTAATTTCACTTCTTATGTCATCCATATCTCTCAGAGCTGCAAAGTCCACCAATGTATAATCGATGTAGCCCAGGCTGCCCCCAGTCCAGACATCCCCAGTTATATCAGTTGCACTTATGACCAACACATCTGGTAACACATCCTATCTGGCAGGGCTGTCTATTGCAAAACAATCACCTTTATTTTGAAAATGCTGGCTCTCATATGGCCAACAACAAAAATCAGTGTTGCAATAATGATATTAAGGAGAGTATTGAATATCTTTATAATACCTGAGGGTTGTACAGTGGTATTCCATCATTTAATAAAATATACGCTATTGATTTCTAGGTGAAATTAAAAAAAATCAATATGAATTTGGAAATCATGTTCTCAGACAATCCTAGTTGGATATGTGTTGGGATTTTTGTAGAAAATGCTCTGATGACAAAAGAGGATTTAATTTGAAAATAGAGGTTATCATAAACAATAAAATAGTTTATATATTTTAGGCCAAGCTTACAAAACTATCTTTAAAGACACATTTTCAGGGTTATCATTAAATGTATAAAGTGATACGAAATCTCTAAGCAGAAAATAGAGAGCTTGGAGGATTTAAATTACTTTATTTCTAATTCATAAACCTTTTTCAGTGAGAATTTTAAGACATTGAGAAGCAAACTGTATGGCATGAAACCCTTTTTTAAATAACAGAGGAATAAAAGCTCATCTCATCAAAGAGCATTTAGAAGGACCAGTCCTTGGAATTCAGTGAGCACACACAAGGTTACAATCCACTCGAGAGATCCTGGAAATGTCATAAGCCAGCAGAGAGCAGCTCAAGCAGCTTATGAATGACAAAAAAGCCAAGAGAGATCATTATAACCTTGCACTCATTCAGCAATCAAGCATCATCATTATCAAATATAGAGAAGCTTAAAATACTTATGCATTTTAAGGTTAGTCAGGTCAGTCAACTCATTCAAGAAAATGTCATATGAAAGTAAAGCAGGGTTGGACAGCTGGTGGAGACTGAAGGGTTTTCTATTTCCCAGTTAATTACATAATAGTTAAGAGAATTAAACAGATTATTCTTACGAAAACTGGGTCTTACAGGAGGAATAATTTCACTTCTGACTACTTCAAAAATCTATGAAAAATACCTGTAAGCTTTTAGATCTTCTTTTACTAGTTATCAACAGACTTAATTTATTCAGCTGAATAGGTAAAACTTTTTTTTTTAATTTAATAGTGCGTTTGTGCTTATCATGTGCATCCATACCCAAATGAATTATCTCGGATGTAAAGCAAATTTTTCAGTATTAAAAAGACAAACCTCATGTCAACAGAACCATTCCAAATTGCTTATGCCTGTCTGTATCTGTAAAGAAGAAAAATTACAAAATGCAGCTTAAAAAAGAAAGCCATCTTGAAAAACACCGAACTATTCATTTAAATAACTGCTATTATTTTAGGTGGGATGTAAGATTATTTTATTCAGAGATGATCACTCAAATTTGGAATTCAACTGCACATTTTCTTGCCCTAAATAAGTGTGCACAGGACTTCAACAACTTTGCAACAGAAGATTATAATTACAGTATTAAATTTTCACTGTTCTAACTTTTGGCCTATTACAACTTTATTCTAATGTAGTTAAAATTAATAGGACAAAAGCAAAACAGAGTCCTCTGCATGAAGGCATCACTGTTTCACTGCCCATGAGGAGGGGCCTAGATAGAAAGGGAACAGACACATCACATCCTTCAGCTGTTCAAGGATTACTTGGACAAGTTACAGTTTCTTAAAAAATTATCTCCCTATTTCCTTCTCAAAGATGATGAAAGAGTCATCAAATTATGTATTTACAATGAAAATGAAAAAAGACATGAAAGAAAATGAAGTAAATTAAAGAAGAAATCTTACAGTTCCTCTTTTAAAATAACATTGTTGACTTAGACAGTTAGAAAACTTTTCACAACCTTAAACCATACTGAGTTTACAAATTGCTTTTTGCCACAAACAGTTATTTCCAGACCTAAATATTTAATAGATATAAGTCAAGATCCAAGAGAAAGAAGACACAAAAAAAAAATTAAATAAACTTTACAGAGTTTGGGAGGCTGAATTTTAAAGACATAAGGTGGCTAAACTGAGAAACTTTATGAAACATACTTAAAGAATAGTACAGTCTGAAAAATATTGATGTATTGTCACTTAGCATTGAAAAAAGAGATCCAAGTACAGATTCTATATGAAATACTGATAAAGTGAAACATATAGAAAACATATAGAAAGCTCACTTCTGTAACTTAGTTCAGTTTTAGATCATTTTTCCTGGGCTAAAAAACATCTCAGCTAACTGTAAAAACTAAGCAAAGCTTCATATTTTCTCTGCAATCAAATATGTAGCTATAGCTCATAGGCATAAAGTTAAATTTTGGAAGATTAGTTTTATAAGAGGAATAACTCATTAATTTCCTTCTGACCTGGGCAGCCTAGCTGAAACTACTACAGGTTTTTATGCTTCCCTTCCATCCCCAGGATTGTATCTCTGCTTAGTGTCAAAGCTGTGGAAGGCACCTGTTCAAAGCAGGATGAGTGCCTGCACCAGATCCATGCCACTCTCTAACCAAGACCTGGAAATCCTGTGGGATGGAAGGATCCTGGGCCAGGGTTTCTTATCTTCCCAACATAGCAGTTTAACCTAATATTTAAATCAACTCTTCAACGCACTGATGGCTTTCCTTCTGTAAAATTAATTTCTTTGAACAACAATAGGAACTTTGTTTCTCTTATCTCTAGATGACATGAATGCTTGTGAGGGGAAAACTCAGATCATCTGGATAAAACAGGAAAAAAAACCCTCACCTGTGCCCTCTTTTCTACAGGATTGGTCCTCTCCTGCTGACTATTAGCAAGAATGTGGTTCAATAGCAGCAGATGCAGATTGAAGAGGTTGTTGCTGCTGATGAGCCAGGAAATGCACAGTACATGTTTCAGGAAGTTTACACTTATTATTGGGTCAAATTTGGTGTCATGCATGGAGTATTCACTAGAAGAAGTAGAATATCAAGTTATTTTTCGAGCAAATCTTCTGGTTTTGAGTCCTCAAAGGAATTTGATCCAGAGAGTATGAGAAAGCTCTATAACTTGGGACAAATTTCAGTAAGTGGGTACCATCAGGGGGTTAACTTCAAAAGCATACTGATAATCTGAACTACAACTCATTTCCAGCACTCCCTGCCTTTCAAATCCAGGCACTCACAGTAGCTCTTAGATTGAAAGTATTCTCTGCCTTCTGCTCTGGGACACTAGAAAAGACTCCTTTCTATCACATCCACAGCTGCAGTGTCACAAAGGACTTAGATTATTACCAACTGGAAGAAAAAAAAAAAACAAAGTCAATCCTGACTTCTAACCCATCACCTGGAGTACACACAGTACCTATTAAATACTTGTGCTGCGATCATGGATGCCACAGAGATCCTGACATCTCAGAGAATTTCTCTTGCCCAATTCAAATTTGTAGCAAAATTAAATTTTCTGTACCCAGGCTGGTCATTTGGGGGCCTAAACCTAAAATACATTTAATAATATGTTCTTGTCTGGAGCTGCAATAATTAGCTACCAAAACCTAGCTGGGATAAGGTTCATTCCTCTGAGAGAACAGATCCTGGAGGAACTCTCAGATCATGAGTGACATTAGGAAACAGTAAGTTCACCTAATAAGCAACATTGCTCCCAGAGAGATTCTCCACAGAAATGGGTTTCATTTCCAAGGTTTTCAAGAAAAAGATGCATGCAAGCCCTTTATTTTCATGTTGAAACCAATGACTAGTAGTCTAAAAAGAACATTATCTACAGAAGAGCAAGCACTCCTCTTTTAGACAGGAGCTGCTCACCCACTGGGCACGATTGGTGAGTGTCCAGAACATATGCCAGCCTTTCCATCTCAAGTGCAGTAGCAGCACTATTAAAACAGCTTCCTCACAGCATAAGTACCAAGATGAATTACATGTAATGTCAGGGAAATATGTGTCGAGTAGTCATGCTAGAGTTCCTTTTAAACTGTTCTCAACAGGTAAGGCACAAATATCAGACTCATTTTACATGCATATGTTCTGACAGCACATTTCTGTGTACACATGTAAAAATTGATTCAGTAATTGAAATAGCTAGAACTCAGAAAACAAGATATTTGTACAGATTTAAAGAGAGTAAACACTTTAAAATACAGTTATATTTGGATTTTCTTTTCATGTCTTCATCCTGGTTTGATCTTAGAATAAGCTTTTCTGTCTTTGCCCAAGTTCTGATTTTTAATTGAAAGTAAGTGACACAAACATCATTTTTCAAGGGCTTTTTGCTCATCTTGCAACTATTCTCACAATGCCACTAATGCTTAAAAGTAAATATTCTCAAAAATAAAGCTTTTTTGACAATGTTATTTAGCAATCCTTCTGTGAAAGATCACCTTGCTAAGTGCTCATTATAACAGAAAGACAGATCTCAATAATTTTCTTCAGTTTGCAGAGAAACCCTTTTCTTCCTACTCATACATATAATCCAAGCAGCAGGAAGAGCAAAAAGTAATGTCATCATTTAAATCTAAACCAGTGGAAATACAAAATCTATATAAACCAGTGACGCAGCTGACCTCTGTGGACAGATTTTGACAACAAATTTTTACAACAGATCTAAGACAATCCTTTTATTTTTTGTTGGGTTTTTTTTTTTTCAAAGATACAAAACCATGTTCACATGGCTAAAATTAATAAGATCTATGAACATTTGGAAAATAATTTACTTCTATTTTATTTTAAATAAGATTGATAACTTTTTTCCTTCCTAAACACACAAGTATTAATCTATTGTTTTCTGTGAATTTGACAGCTGTGGTTACAGAGGTAGCACACAGGTCTCCACTATATTAGAAAACTGGAAGCAAACACTGTCATTGTACCCTGGTGTTTAAGTTTGAAGAATAAAATTACTAAGGGCAATGGCAAAGTCTCAGATTTTCTCCTTATACTCTGATTCTATAAGGTTATCTGAGTTAAAACATTTTCCTGCAATATGAAGTTCAAGTAAGAGCAGGATTTTTCAGGACTGAAGCCTTAAGTCCAGATCCACATAACTACATACATATCATTTAATGTATACAAGTATACAATATATACAGTCTACATACTTGTATACATGTCATCCTCAGTATCTTTGAAGCCAAAAATTCCAAGTTCATCCTGAGGAGGATTTGAAATAAATACCTGGAAACCTGCAGAAGCCTTAGCCCTGCTGGAGAAGGAATAACTGCCTGTGCTCTTCCTGCAAATAACTTAAACTCTACTTCTTGTCATTCACCCAGGATTGATGCCCAGAAGTGAAGAGCTGAAAACTAGAGTCTTTCATGACACAATCATGATTGTTCTGTAGATTAGTGTCTACACTGTTTCCTATCAAATGCCATGCAAAACACTCCATTTTTTCTAAATTCTGTTCATGTCTCCCAGTAATTGCAATTGCATAACTGGTTCAGTAGCATATTTTCCCATAACATACATTTTTAACAAATGAATGCATCAGAGCAATAAGGGAAAAGGATTTGGTCAGGAATTATCTTGTTCAGATGAGGCTGTTAAGCCACAAAGGCCATAGCATATGCAAGCAGGGTTCAACTTTCATGATCAGCTGTGACCAGCAATCTTCATAAGGGCAGTTAAAGTTGGCCTTGTCACCACTAAAGTAATGATGGCAATGAGGAGAAAAATATTTTCACATTTGAGCCATTTCTCTTAAAAATAAAGTATTGAATGCTTTAAGAAGTCCCAACCTTTGCTTTTAGACTTAATTAAGGAGTGAAACTTCCTATAATAAGGCATCATAATAGAGCAAAAGCGAAGAATTATTTTCATGCTAAAATCCTTATCAGTCAATCTACAAGGGCAGGAACTCTGTGGAAGTTTTGAAATATGTCCAGGCTTCAAATTCATTAGTGTTTTCTTAAATTAGACTTACAATATATAAGGGGTTAGGATTGAGGTCAGAGTTAAAATCTTGCATTATAAACAAACCTATCCCCAGTCTATGCCAATGATCCCACTGGACACATATACAGCTATCCTGCCTAAAAGTGATCTGAACATTAATAGGGTACATCCGCAGTTACCATTTTCTGCTTCTGAAATGCAGAAATCTGACCCACAATGCAGTCTACCATACATTAGTATGGTACTGGATATGGAGTAAATTCCCATGAAATGAATACAAATTTTAAAGAACTTATTGCAGATTACACTACTGGTCCTATATTTTCACAGCATTTTCATTTTCTTATATGTCAAACAGGTTTATTTTCTCTGATCCACTGAATTAGAGATGATTACTTACTTCATGTCCTATGGTCTGTAATTTATCATATGACTTTGTTCTTAAGAAAAAAATACATGTGTAGCTACAGATTAGGTAGTCTATCAAGCTATTTTTGGTGAAGAAGAGGAATGCTAGAAATCAAAAAGGCAGCTTTGGATTCCTCTCCTTGTTCTTCCCCACATCCTTTTTTAAAAAATAAACCAAACACACAACAATTTGGCAAACTCTGACTGTTTTATCTCAGACACGTCCAGCCCCAAACTTATCAATTTGGTTTTTATACCTTCTACAGTCTCCAGTCAGCAGATCTGACCTCTGCCATTACACAGCTTTCCCTCAGATCAAGACTCTTCACAGTAAGGCCTCCCCCTACAGCCTATCATCTTTGTCCTTAGGATGTCCTCTTCAATACAAAGCAGATCAAAACTAGAAATTCTTTAGTATGAGTAAGGAAGAAGAATCATATTTTAAAGTACCCATGTGAAAATAAAGTGATTTATGAAAATATTGCCAAAACACTGTGTTCAAAAAATAAAAAGACAACTCTTGCACAGTAGCAAATCCAGGCTGTAGAGCACAAGAGCCATAAGCTCCCTGACAAATTTTTACTCAAGTAAAGAATCTTTCTTGTAGCTTAAGCACACCCCACAGGAGCACACCCTTAAGTTTTATTCTCCTGTTTCAGTTAAGTTCATGCATAAAGTAAAGTGAACCTTCAGAATTTTTCTATACTAGAGTGGACCAAGCTCACCCACTGGATTTCTCATTTGAGACTTAAAGTGGACAAAAAATGAGTAAACAGTTCCTTAGTTTTCTTATCTCTTAATTTATAGCTGTTCCAAATCTTATATTCAAGCAATAGGTAGAAGTAATCATATAGTAACCTATAGCATTATTACTATTATTTGCTAATAAGCAGTAATGATATGCATTACAGTGTGATTGTAGGCAAGCAATCCTATGAATATTATTTGACCTAGCTTCAAATTCAATGACACATTTCTAATAACTCACATGTTCAAATGGAGTTTAAGGAATGAAAGCAAAACAGAAGTACAGAGTCAATCCAAATATTAACACAGGCCAAGTTCTGCCACACACGCTGACACTGAACCTGACCACACAAGCGCTTCTAGTTTGGAACAAGATTTTTTGAAATAATTATATTTCAATAAATGCCTATAGGAAGGGATTCTATGTTATTCACAGGAATATATACGCAAGCAATCAAAATTACTTTTTGTTGCTGTTGCTTAGTCACACCATGCTTACACAAAAGCTCTGGGATTGTATCTCACCCTATAAAAGGCTGTGCAGCCCTCTACTATCACCCACTATCACTAATGCTCATCACACTCATGCACCCTTTGTCCCTTGACCTCATATCCAACTACAAGAAACAAGTTTCCTTGTTGTTCTCATTAAATTATGTTTCACCTTTAAGATGATTCTCCAAGCACTTCCCTAGAAACAAGCCAAGTTCTGCTGCTGCAAACAAGATTAAGTAGCCACTATAAATCCCTCTTGTCAGAAGTATTATACATTTTATTCTCTTTCCATATTGCTGGTAGTTTGCAATCGTAAATGTAGTACAAGGTTACAGTACAAATTATCAACAAGGTATGTGGGGAAGTAGAATTAGAAAGGACAACAAAGTTATATTATATTGCTTCAAAATACTAATTTGCATTTTTCTGTTTAAGATATGGAGCTTCTCTGCAATATCTAAATTGTGGGGTATTGTTGTGCTAATGGCATCGTATGTAAAGAATAAAAAATTGAACAAATGCCTATTGAGGTTATATCAGATGATAAATAATTTAATGGATGAGCTTTATAAAATGTAAACATTCTCAAATTACTTTGCTATGAATTAGTAATCAAAACCTAAATTATTTAAATTTCTGCCGCATAGGGGAAAAGTAATGAGATCATAAAGATTCCTTGTAAGAAATTTCCAGACTAAAAGTATGTTTTCCAAGAAGGTAATTTACAGTCTAATAATTTATAGGCATAAAATAGTGTTTCTGCAGTCAGGATGATTTATTTTCTGCACTTACCATGATGAATGTTTGAAGTACAATGATAACCTCCTTTTGCAACTGTGCAATATCATAAACACTGAGAAGGTCTTTTCATAAACTAGACTTACTTTCAATCCAATTTTCTAGAAGCTAGTTTCAGGTAATCAGTAGCTGAGAATACAATCATTACTTTATTTTAAAATATTTACAATGTAATCTATCTTCAAGAGTGATGCCCCTAAGAGTGTCAGCACAAAAAGAGGAGAGTTAAACACATTAACATGCAACAACCCATCATCTTAGTCTCTATGAGAGTCTTTCATAGTGAAATTGACAATTTTTTTCCTTCTTTTTACTCTGAAATCCTGAACTTCTGATATATTTGTTTATATTTTTATGGGAAGCATTTCCATTTTCTTTCACTGATTTTATTTTAATTTAGACTCTGAGCACAAGACAAACACACTAAAACAGATCAAGCATTACAAAAGCAATTGGTAGATTCCTGTTAAATTTGCCCATGACTGATGTATCTGTGACATGCTTCCTACAAAATAGGAAATACAATAAAAAGAGGTGGGAGATCCTTAGTCAGGCACACAAGAAGGCAGATGGGGAGATGGCTGCTACACTGAGACAAGCTGGACTCAAGAACAGAAGGGGAGAATCATGCTTCTGTTGTGCCCTTAAAGAATTTTAGTTTTGCAAGGTGGGTAAAGCAGGGACTCAAGACTGCAAGCCATTTGGCTCAAACTCCTAGGGAACATGGGTGGTAGCTAGAACAAATTTAAACATTACTTTTATCACAAAGAATCAAAGTAGGAAAGATGGAATATAGCTTTGAAACATTGTTCTGGATTATATTCTTAATTTAAGAAAAAAATAGTTGGATACCTTTTCTACACTGAGTAGAACTGGAAGATTTTTATTTTCTTAATGACTTATCACACTCATAAAGAACTTATGTATTACAGAAAGCAAATTCATATTTACTATTTTGATCCTCTGTTGGAATCCAGGACAAGAAAATTTAAAGAAGGTCTACAGGACAAACTTTGTTGATGTAATAGTGACAGAATAACCATGCAAAAATAGCAGTAGAGGCAGATGGTATGCGCCACTCAATTGGGGCACAAACTTACTCTCTGAAAATCAGGGCTGAAAACACTGGTAAAGTAGACAATAAAAATATCATGGGATTGGAATCCCATATTTTGGAAAATACACAACAGAAATTGCTTACATACTTCTGTAAAAGTACATAGGTATAAGCACAAGCTTCATATCAGGAGAAACAGCACCACGAGCTCAGAGCAATTCCTCACGGGGACAACAGACAACACTGCAGATGAAGATGAATGGGCTATTAGTTTGGAAGTACACTCAATATTTATTTTTGAGTTTAAAGGCTTATCAGCTCCTGTCAATTACATTACCACGGAAAAGAAATCAACAAAACAATAAAACTTGCAGTGCTGATCTAATCTCTTAAACAAGTTCATGAAGTAAATATGATTCTGAAGCTGTCAAAAATACAATTTGTAATAGTACTGTGGAAAAAGTACTTTATAAAGTTATTGGATTAAAACTAAGCCCATGTTCTATTGCTTTCAAGATGATGTAATTTTTGAAAAAGCAAAGGGACAAAAACATCCCAAGGAGAAATTGAAAAGTGGCTCTGTAAGAAGTGGAACTTTTGACACTCCCAGAAGAAAAGGTCAGCTTGGACAGCCTGTTTTGCTGTGAAGAAAAAAATAAATGTTACCTAATTATCCAGCTAGACTTCTAATGACCAGAGGAAAAAAACATCATATAAAAACTTGTATATCCATCTTTTCTCTAAAGTGCCATTTACATTGTCCATTCAGACATCTGAGAAAATCCACAGAGGAAAAAGCCAAAAGATACTAACCTCTATATAGACTACAATCCAATAGTATAAGGAAAAAGGAGAAAAAAAAAAAAAAAAAGAATGAGCACAATGAGCTGCACTTGAAATGTTCAAACATTGAACATGGCTCAAAAGGGTCATCATCTTTGTATCACCCTTTCCTGTGATGGCATTTCACAGTCCTGAGCCTCTGAGAATGAAATTTAGCTGACTTTCTCTGAGAAAAAAGAAGACAAAACCAAAAGTAAACAAAACCAAAACCAAACTGTAGAGCAGAGGATATCTGTTAACAATGCTGTTCCAGAGCTGAACAAATTAAAACACAGCATTGCTCTGAGAAGAAACCATCAAATCTGAATATTGGTTTGTTGGTTTGTTCTTTTTTTTTTTCAGAGAGGAAAGATGTGGTGGATTAAGGCCATATTTTTAATCTTCATTGTTCATTGTTCTCATTGTTCTTGTCTCTTTGTTTTACAAAGAACTGCAGCCCACTCTGAATTCAAATTTACTTCTAAAGGGAAAAGTAACAGAACTCTTACATAAGCATGAGAAGCTTTGGATTGAAAATAAATTAATTTGTTTCATTAGCCATAACAGGGTAAGTTAAATTTATTTTGCAACTCTTGCAAACTGTATTTTTGAAATTTCTTTTTTAACTCACATATTTTTAAATTGTAATGAAAAAGAAAACTAATTTCAGCATTTTCTTCACATCTAACACAATTAAAGCAAATTGTGACAAGGCTTAAACTCTTTAAATAAGCAAGGTAAGAGAGAAGCAACTTTGCAGCCAGAGCAGCTGAGATAGGTTAGCAATGCGTTGTAGACTGGAGAAGTAGTAATAGCTTACCTGAGCTCATGAACTAGCTCTAGTGAAGGAGCACTAGTGCCTCTAAACAACTCAAGCTCCATGAAAATGAAACACAGTTCTACCAGAGCAGCAGAGAGTGACAGAGCAGTGATACCCTCAGTCATTCCCAAACTGGCAGCCCAGGAGTCAATGAAAACTGCTCAGTCAGCACTGAGCAGCACAGCACACTGCTTGCTGACAGCCACTCAGAAAACATACTTTAAGTGCTTGTAGTTTATGGCACACTGGCTTTCCACTGTTTGCCTCCCCTATTGCTCCTTTTATATTGTTCTTATTCCTTGTCTTGTCACATCTCTTTCTCTCTTAGACCTCTTTCAAAATTTATCTCATTCTTTCATGTTCCCACTCTCCCATAAGATTCTTGTATCTTCCATCTTTTGTACATTTTCTTATCTCCTCGGCCCAGAAAATCCCCTGATATCCATTCTTTGAATACCACTTTCTTTTCAATTCATCCATTATTCCTTGTAAAGCTCTGGACTCAAATTCAGCCCTTAATCCCTTATTCCTATTTTCCACTTTCTGTTTCACCTAGACACCTCTTTGTCAATTTCTTTCCCATTATATATGCATTTCCCATGACAAATCTAGTCTTTCTTCCTGGAAGCCACTGATTTTGTCCCCAAACCTTTCTCCATGATTTGATGCCCACTATTACATATTTCTGTTGAGTAAAATTAACTATGCTTCCTAAAAGCCACAGGTACTGCAGGTATGGTAAGGAAGTACAAGATCCCCATCTTCCCTGTTGTGTCTCCTGCTTAATTTCAGTGTTCACAGAGCCCTATTCATTTTTTTACTCTCTGTTCCTCTAACCTAGGGTGTCCCATAATGTTCAGATCTTCTCTCTCCTTCCTGCTGTAGGTAACCCTAAAACCCAAGATATTTTCCCCTCAGACCACCTATTTTAAGTGACAGATCACCTTACATAACTCCCCAAGCCTGGGTAAAGTTACTTATAGCTTCTGCTTTTGTCACATGAAATGTTATTGTTCTTTTCTCCAATATAAGCTATAACATTGTCCACTTTGGACGTGTATCAAGCAAGATGTCCAAAAGATAATTTCTTTCTTAAATTTCTGAGCATTAAACCATGTCTTTGTACGGCTTTATCTAAAAGATCCTTTACACATTTCCAATGGAGATTAAGTATCAGGATTTTTCAAACTTCTTTTAAAATAAAATGAACCAGTTAGACACCTGTTGAAAGAGAATGAAAGTACAGGTCAAGGGCAGCTTTACTCTGTTAATATCTCACAAGGACTTTGCCTGTAGTTCAGAGTTGATAAAAATGAGATTGTGAAGGGGTGTGGCATAACCATTCTTTTAAGGGAAAGACACCTTCGGTCTTCACCTCCAAGTATGAGACTGGCAAATTAAAATCACAAACGTAAGAGTGAGACTTCAAAATCTCTACACATACACACAGTATGCATGCAGAGCATCCGGCACATAACCCAGAAAAGGAAATTGAGGTTTTTTGGTTAAATAACCTCATCAGGCATGGATCAGGCCTTGAGATGTACAAAAGCTGCCACTGAGGAAAATGACTCTTGGAAATGTCCAGTCTGTACCCCACATGTCCAGATCTGAAGCATGCTTAAACATGGTTGTTTCATCAGGTTTTATCTCAGTCCTGGACTTCCTGCATGTCTTGGGCTGAATTATTGTTAGTAGCAGCATAGAAGATTGGAAGAATCTACTTTGCTGGAGGAAGTAAAATATGCCCACATTTGTGAAGTGGAAATTAGTAAGGGACTAAGTATGAAATTCCACAGTGGCAAATTTTTACTGTAAAATGAAAGGAATGCTTAATGCTGGTAAGGGTTTGGCTCTACAGAGACTTGAAATTCACTGTGTGAGGTTAAAGAATATATCCAGAAAGCACAGCAGCTTAAGGCAAAAAAGGTTTCTACCAGAGAAGGAAAGGTATTCTTAAGACAACATATTTTTTCCTAAATAAAATTAAATTCTTCATAGATCACATCATGTAATATATAAAAGACATGGCAGAACATGGGTGTTCTCTGGATTAATTTCTTCAGTGTTGACATTGCTCAGTCCATGTTTACATACTGAGTTGAGTCACAATTGTAAACCACTCTAACTGCATTTCAGCAGTAAATAATGAAAATTCTGTTTTCAAAGTGGAAAATATCAGAACCCTGCAAATGCCTGTGGGGAGGGACCATGTGCAAAGTAGAATGTGGGAACTCCCAAATGGAAGAGCAGTGCTGAAGTACACTTATCATTATTATATTCATCTCATAGAAATGAGTATTGTTCTTCTAAGTTATTCCACCTCTGCCTCCCAGGTGAATCAAAATGTGTCTTGCCCTAGAAAAAGGTATGACTAATTTAACATAAGTGTTTGGTTTGGTGGAAGTAATAGTTTTCCTTTATACACCTCCTTCCTTGCAACAGTATAAATAACATTTTCTACTACATGGTTTCCTGAATCCTTTGAGGACCAGTCTATGGAGCCCTTGTAATTAACATCATAATTAACCATCTGCAGTTACCTGCACAGTGCTTCAACCTTCCCTCAGCTATTTGCCCACTTGGATTTTGCAATAGCAAAATTATTTTAGTTTAAGCCCCAAGGTTTTTACAAAAGGAAGGTAGCTACCAGCCCCATTTTACCTTTCAGCAAACTTTCTTAGAAATTCAGTTTGTCTTTTTGCCAGGCACTTCAAATGTAGGCTTGAAATTAATTGACCTGAACATAAAGTTATATTTAAGCATTTTTTAAAATGTAAACCTACTGTATGTTTTATTAATTGTGCAGGAAAAAAAGGTTTTTTTTCCCTGATGTACCAATCTACACACTTATAAACTATATTAAATTTGCTTTGTTTTAAGAGAAAAAAGGAATAATTCCTATGCAAAAGTAATAATCTCATTCACTGTTTCTATTTGGCACGTTTCTTTCTTTGAAAAATATATTTTAAGTCTTTCTGAATCCTATCAGCAAAAATATTTTTTCCTAAGACAGTGCAGAGTTACTCCAGCAAAACAAGTGCGTTCATGAGAGATGCTCATGCACACAAACCACAAATAGTTTGCTGGGTTTTTTTTTTTTAATTATTATTTAGCTGCTTTTTTTGCAATGTGACACAAAAACCCCTTAATACTTAGAAGTACTTAGAAAAAGGCTGAGGACTTGCAATCATTATTGAAATGTATGGTTTCCTGATGTATTCTGCAGAGGTTTGTGTCACACTGCCCTCATCAAGTTCTGAGACTTACTTGGAAATGCCGTTGCTCAGACATTGAAGGAAGCAAATTTCTGGACTCTTTGGCTCTTAGTGGTTTATGGCAATATGTAATTCTCAAAGATAAGCCATCAAAAGAAATGTTAATTGTTGAAATATAAAGCTCAAACTCTGGTAAATGGGACAAAGAAAATTTATTCTCTATGTTCAGGGTACAGGTGAGGAATAGAGGCCATAAGCTGTGAAATGGTTTATGTTTTTACAGTGAGATGAACCCAGAAGTAAGACTAAATCACAGAAATGTAATACTACACTAGAGACAAAATTCAAATTAATGAGATAGGTTTAATCAACAAGAAAAAGAAGAAAGCATGAAGAATCTATTACTAATAAGATGCTGGTGAGCCATTCTCATATTTTTCAAAACTAATTTGGTTTCTCATAAGCAATAATATGACTGGTACCTGTAGGTGAAAAACAGATCAAGCATTAAAAAAGCAAAGGTGAAAAAAGGGAATTCTGAGGAATGTGCTTATGCCCTGAAATAAACTCTAGGCAAAGCAACGCACCCTGTCAAAGTAAAGTTATCATATTCACATGGATGTTTATGAAAGACAACATTCTTCCAATACTTGTGAAAAATTACTAAGGAAACCCTTAGTTTATGGAGCTTACAGTCAAAGTCTCCTCACAAAGAGTATGTGAACCTACCTACATTACAAGGTAAAAGAACCATTCTAATCTCATGTAGCAGGCATGTCTGGGGGGAAAAAGTGAACACAACTAAATTAACATTTCCTCTACCTTTAGCATGAAGCATTAAAATATTTTTTAGCCTATAAAGGTGCATGGGTAGGCTCCAAGGTAGTCTTTCTGACTGAGACCGCTTTTACAAATTTTGAAGAATGGAGTTGATGCTACTGTAAGCATCGTGTTCTCTAGTGAATGAGATCTAAAAGGTCATAAAAGAACACTGATTTTAAAGCAGGGAAAACAGCAGTTTTTCTTTCCTGTTGCAATAATCACAGCACCGCGTGACACAGCATTATTGAATAAATCTCTTAAAGTTACGTAAGCTTGGGTTTCCTTTATGTTTCTGCCAAAAATCAGCCATTACCCAGCTGTTCCTGTGTACTAGATTATTGTTTTTCAGGACTTAGTCTCCAAAAGATATTTGCTCTATCAATCGGGGTTAACTGTGAATACATATAGAGTTATTTCCTACCCATATAAAAATAATTATAACAATGTGCAGGTAGATAAACATTATGTGAGAAATAGGAGGAGCAGACAGAAACTAAATATATGACTAGCAAATCCATTATACATAAGTCTGTGAATCCAGGCAGAAGGTCAAACATTACATTCCATGTATTCAGGAGAAAAGTGGTGACAAATGCAGGTGTACTGGCATTTCAAGACAGTAAAACTGAGTGACTAAAGTGAAAAAGGAATAATTAAAAAACAAAATAAAAAAGTGGGAATTTGGGTTGATGAAATAGTGTGGCATCTTTTTCTTTCAATTTATCAACCAATGTCCTTTCTGAGCTGGAGCTAAATAGGTCTATGAAGTGAAACTTTTCAGTTGTCATTTTTATTTTGTAACAAATTTGAAAGAAACAAATAAAAAATGTAAATATTCCCATAACCTGCTTACAACAAAAAGCTCATCCTATCAAAAAATGTGCTAATATATATATATTTTTTAAATTAATTTCTGAATCTTTAGATTATCTGATTTTAAAAAAAAAAGTTCCTATTTTGTTATTTCTGAATTGTTATAATTCCATAAAGCAAATATATATTCTTTACCTTTTATTTTTAAATTTTTATTTAAGGAAAAAAATATTGCTTAGCATGGATGCTATTTCAGCAGACTAAGGTCTGACATTTTTAGCATGTTAAAACCATGCCACAAATCAAGTCAACAAAGCTATCATTTAGTTTTCTAACATGAATTTACAAAGCAGTGACAACAAAACCCATATAAAAACCCCCAAGCCCATAGGTTTTTACATTTTAGGACTTCATTTTCTAATTTTTTTTCCTACAATGTTAAAAAAATGCAATTGCACTTATATTTCAAATAAGCCCAAACAAACAAAAAAAACCTCCACAATCTTCTTTCACTTGTCAAATAAAGGCCTCCACAGCTTTACCCACAACAAAAAGTGGCTGATTTTGCCATGAATAGGTGAACCAAGCTGATTCATCTTAGCTATTCTGTCCCTGATGTGTTCAACATGTGTTCTGTCCCAAGTAGTTCAACAAGAAGGAAAACTAGTCTCCCTTTACTGTGGATTTGTGTCTCAGGACCAAGCTTCCATGAGGATTATCAGTTTTCTATTAAATGGGTCTCTCTCAGAACCATGGCATTTATAGGATATCAACGTCCACGACTCCTCTGCCACTTTTTATCTCAATTGGTGTTTATCCTGTACCAGTCATTAGCAACACTTCAGATACTTGCTCCAGAGCTGACAGCCTGGGACACATCTTCTTTGCCTATAGCTGATAGACTCAAAGAAAGAATGGAAAAATACAGTTCTGAGAGGATAATTTGGAAACACTCCTCTTCAAAGGATTCGGTGTGAATGCTTGAAATACTTATTTAACAGAATAAAATGAAAGACATTTTATGGGACAACAAAAAGAGCATGGGACTAACAACAAGCTTTTCTCTGATGAGATTCCACAACTCATGTAAATCAGATACAAATATAAAAAAATACAAGGACACAGTAGCAATAAAAATAAATAAATAAATATTAAAAAAGCTAAATAAAAAAAAATACAAGGACTCAGTAGAGATGTTCACATGAAAAACTGATTGAGAATTAAGAGAATTAAATACCAAGACAAAAATTATTGTAGATTTTGCCACTTTACCATTAACCATTGTATTAGCATCCATGCAATTGCCTTGGAAAAAAACCTTGATAATAGCTTTCATGACTTTTTTAAATTTAAAGGTGTAAGTCTGTTTGCAGTGTAAAACCGGAGGAAGAAAAACAAAACTACTAAGTGTAATGCTTTGGGATGTTTAGAAAGATGAGGAACTCACAGAAGAATCAAGTGCAAGGAAAATACACTCTACAGATTTCTGTGACTAATAAAATTTGAGAGTAAATGGGAAGGAAGTCTCAAATATTTAAACCCTGAAGGTGAAAGATAAAAACTGTTAACTTAACAATACGCTGGCAAAGAAGGAAGATTACTTAACAGAGATTTGAAAGCTGCAATTAACAGTGAAACTCACAAAATTACACTGTAGTTTTAGCAGCTCTTGTAGGTTACCAAAAATAATCAAGACTAAAATCAAGTAAAACAAGCCATATAACAATTTGGTAAGGGTTGTAGTATTGAGTGGGGATTTTGTTAGTAGATGGTGTTCATGGGTTGTGATTTCTACCAAGTGATATAGAGAAGATTGAATGAATTATCTTCATTTTCCACGTCTTTTTTGCCTTAAAACACAGTCTGTGATGTTTGATAGTGACAGAATAACCAACACCTCACATGATCATGCTCCACTAAGAAGTTTAGTAAATTATGTGTGTAGTTATTCTGCAACAGACCTAAGATTTCACTTTCATCATTAATTATTTCTTGTTCTTCCTTTTCTGTGTAATTTTAACATTTGCCTACAATTTTTTGTGAGTTATCAAAAATGACAGGTATAGGAACACCATGTACTTGCACAGAAAATGTCAGTCCCCTTTTAATTTTTTTTTATTTAACAATAAAAGTCAGATTTGTAAATCTTGCATTTTGAATATATCACCTAACAAATGGAAACAAGAAGATGGGCAAACACCATTTATCTGAAGATGTCATTCTCTACTAATTTTCACTGTTTGGTGCATCTCTCGTGGGTTCATTGGGATGGTACCCCACAAGTATTGCTTCAGTCTGGTATCATTGTTTAGTATCATACCTCACATTATTCTGAGAACAGTTTATTCATTTTTATTCCTTTTATCCTTTGAGGCCTAATGCTGATAAAATTTCAGGGATCACAAGATATACCTCTCTTAACCTGAATTAGTTTTTCTTCTGATTTCTCAACCTGTGAGTGCCTTGTGCAATTTTTGTGACACACATTAAGGTGAGGTCATTGTGGGTGACAAACCCATTGCAAAGGGTTTTGGTCTGAAACTCTGCAAGCTGGAATGCATTGAGAAGTGAACAGCTCTTTAAGATATCATCAGATTAGCACAATAGGTTTTTCTCAGTCCCTGTAACATTTGTTCTTCATGTTCTGAGGCTGGAAGCATCTGTCATAATCTCAGTTGCTGCAGAAGAAAATATGTGCAGTGAGAATCCTCATGATCTATATATCAACTCCAGTCTCTTCAAGAGAAGCCAGAGGACTTTGAAAGTCAGTGACTTGGAAATTTAAATTTTAGTCTAGTGATTGTGATTCATCTTTACAGTTATAATTTGACCTTCAAAATTGCTGGTTAAATTCCTGGTGACTGTCTAGAACACCAAAATTGTCCTGACTGGCAGTGTTTTTCCACTGACATTCACTGAGATAATATTTTCTATCTCAGTAATCTAACTATGGGTAGTATCCAAATAAACAATTAAAACAAAATACTCAGGACTTTTTGAAAACATTTTGCCTGTATTAGATTTATTCATTCTGACTGCACCAGGTACCTCAGTTTCTGTGGCTTGTACCAGAGTCAAGCCCAATTTTGATGCCTTACATTCAATTACCAATTTACTTTTTATGAGTAACATATAGTCCCTTGCATATAATATCTTGTACCTATCTGATGTGCCACAATTAAATAAAAAAGTCACTGTTCCTAGGTGCACATATATGCCCTACATTTTGGACTACAGTAATGTAATTCATATTCACTATAGATATTTTTTAATATTTTCCATGCTCCTTCTTTTTCATTCTTACCAGAGTATGAGATCATTGATTTAGCATTTATGTCAAGTTTTTCTTGTTTGTGATTACCCAGATGCTTGTTCTTCTCACAAGCACTTTTCAGTATTTCCATTAGCTCCTAAGAATGCTTTGCATTCACTCTGTTCTATTTTCCTTCTCTAGGGTCAGGCCATCCACAGTTAATAGGTTTTCATCTCTCTCTGAGGTGCAATCCATTAAAATTCTGTTTGAACTTGTCGTCTTTATCTAGAAATGCGTAGTTTTATGAGCAGCAGGTGAGGTTCCAATTCATCTTTGGTGTCTAGTGAGGCTTGAGTCCTCCCATGGAAGTTTTTAGTTTGAATGGGAGTGCTTTCAGACGGCTCACACTTCAAGTAAGTTGGAGACTTATGATCATCAAGGGTTATGTATGCATTGGATTCTTATTTTCTTTCTTTTTTGTCCCATGTATATTTGAAAGTATTCAACATTTTATGTTACTGACCATCTGTCTCCTTCAGGTCCTGCAGATATCAACATCATGCAGCTTCTTCCATCTGGCTATGCTTTCAGAAATGTTTCCATTCAAAAAATCTCTTGGAGATATTTTTCTAACAACTTTAGCAGCCATCTCAGTTTTCCTTTGACGCTTTGCCTTCTAACCAGAAAAACTCTTTAATTTAACTTCCAGAAATTAAAAGACTTGTTTAATTCCCTGATGTGCTTTCTGTCATTTAGATTGTGTACACACACAGAAAATGGTAGGTCACCCTTTTGAACAATATTTATGATAATGATAGCAGTACCTCCAGCCAAAATAACTGCCTGGCTCCTTCAGGCATCAAGCTAGAATGACAGCCCTTGAGCCCAAATTGTTTCCATCTGCATTCTCACTTGGAGATCATGGACATGACACCTGTCAATAGAAGTCATGTCACCCATCAACAGAAATCAATATGGAGACATCAGAAAGAGGACCTTTATATAAGAAACCTTTTACATTACAAAGAAGGTGACCAAATTATCACATATTTGCATAGTTAATTTCCTATTTAATGGTCATGTAATTAGCTGTCATTTCTAGTGCAGCATAAACTCTTTGTTTAAGCACAAAATAGCACCATTAGACATTTATTTTTACTGCACTCTTCCTATTATTTCCAAATCTAAGATGCCAGATAAACACTATGGCTGGTTTAATTACTATGAATAGCTAGATAATGTTCAGTTTTTTAATTACATCCGCTGCATGTTTCTCTCATCAACAGATCAGAAAGGGGAAAAAGTAACTACTCTAATTTGTATTTTCTTTTGTCCCTCAGAATGTATTACCTGCCAACTTAAAATATATAGCAATGTCTTTGTGCTTCATCAAAGTTGAACGTATTCAATAAAACACTGCAAGGGCATTCAATTTCCCATTTTCTCAACTTTTCTTTCGTCTCTATTGTAAAACACTTTTTCTTGTCCTTAGAACTGCTCTCTTGTTTTAAAAACAGTGGAAATTAATCTCTTTTACTCTTTGCAGGATTGTTTCAATAAATTAAGGGAAAACAAGTGGGAGGTTGAAATGAAAAACTGATTTTCATTTTATGATCTCAAAGAGTAATCTACCAATAGAAAGAAAGATCACACATCAACAAATCACATTGCAATACAATAAATCTTCTCTACCTTGTGAGCATCAGTGTCACATCAACAGGTTGAACGTCAACAAACGCCATAAAGCTTAGATTAATAGGGGAGGGCAAGGAGGAAGCAGAGCAATCTCTCAGGTGTCCAGGTTTCTTTCACTCAGAAAAGCAGAAATGCTTGACACAACAAACAGGCCAGGTCAGTATACACTTGCTACTCAGGGAAAAGATGGTATCCAAACTCCAGCTCTAAAAATCCACGAGTCACACACCTTCTTTGCCCTCTTCTGTACATAGCTGCTTTATTCCTGGATACTTGCAAAAACACAAACACTTCAAAAACTTTAATCCTCTTGTGTTTTCACATATTGTATTATATTAGAACATTTACTCACTTTCCATACCACTCCACTATGTTTTTCAAAAGGACACACAGTATCTCCTTGAAGGCTTAATTTTTAATGCTTTGGTGGACAATAAGGAGAAATGAGGAGTAAGGGGAAATAAGAGAGTGGCTTCTTACACAGAGTATACCAGGTGACTTGTAGGGGAAAAAAGCATTTGAGAATAATTGCAGCAGTGTTATTCCTGAAATAATTTACTCTGGAAGTCCATTACCTACTCTATATCTCACGTAAACCTAAGGGCGAGAGCCACTCTCAGTGTTGAAGGGAAAAGTCACAACAGAAGTCCTTTCACATTAGATATGTGAGCATGGAAGTCTTTCAGAAGGTTCTGAGGGTCTGAATGCAAAAGATGCTCCCCAGTCTTAATAAAAGGAGGAGGATATTTCCTTGGAGTACAGCTGAACATCTGTCATCTACTGGACAGTAACTGTACAACTAAAGCACACCAAATGATGGCAGAAGCATTTTCATTGACCAAAGGGGAAGAAATTCTCATTTCTTCCTTAAGATTGGGAAATAATTTCTGTTATGACATTCTCATTCCTCAGTTATTTGCAGTAAGTACTGTTAAGAGTTGGAAGAGTATATTTGAATGAATTTAAGTCAACAGCCAAGAAGAAATGAAATTAATAATTGCTGTCAAACTGTTACACATTGTTGAGGTTGTACAATAAATATACCACAGCAGGATGATATTTGCATTTAATAATGAGAAACCACAGGTAATGAACTAAGTATCAGAGGATATTCTCAAATGTCAAAGCCTTGATATACAGTCTTAAGATATACTTGTGATATTTATCCTACCATTTGATTGTCAGTCTAAATGTATGAACCTTACAACTGTTAATCACAAAGTGATTCCTAAATTCAGATTGTGATCTCCCTGTACAAAGTAGCTATCCAAACTTTTAACATGTACCGCGTTTTACATCTTCAGCTGAGCGCACAAACCTAGCAAAAGTTAGAGGTATACTGAAAATCTTAATGTCATCATTGATATGAAAAATGCTGAAAAACTTTCCTTGTGCATATGTTTAAACATGCCAGAAAATAAGGAAAGAACAGTTGTTATACAGAGACTTTCCCAGTTGGGAAAAAAAAAAAAGAAATCAGTTGCTGATGTCCAAGTAACTTGTGGTTTCTATATGTCATTTGACTTCATTTTTATTATTTCATGCATGTGTAACTCTCTCCAGTTCTTCAGATTTATTTCTGTTTCACAGTCATCTGAGCAAGCAGATGAGGCCCATCAGGTTAATACATTCTTATTCATGTATTTTAGTGTTCTTGCTTTTCATACATAAGACTTTATTTATTTAAATGTGGCATTCACCCTTTAGTGCATTTATTACAAGGCTGACATTTTACAGTTTTTTCCATCAAAACCAACCAGGTGCATTAACTTTTATTGAGGCCTTTATCAGCATTTATCTAAGTTAAAAGTTTTAAAGGCTACTTATCATTCAGATGTTTTTTTGACTTATTTAATTTTAGTTCCTTCTCATTTTAGAAGTCACACATTTTTCGAGGTGCAAAGGAAGAGTCCGAAACAACAGCACTGCTTTGTGACTCAGAAAGGGGAAAGTAAAATACTGCTTTGGGCAAAGGGAGGATGGGGTGTCCTTGGTAGGGTTTTTTAATTTTTCTGAGCCAGGAAAGAAAATTCTGATTTCACTAAGAGTGAGAAGAAGACAGAAATCCTTCTTATCCCCTATTAATCTGTAAAAGAAGGCCTCTCTGTTCTGCCACTTTGTGTAGTAAAACACTAGTTGAGGAAAAGGAATTGGGTGCAGGAATGAGGCACGGAGTTAGAAAGGGATAAACTGTTTTTTAGCTAGTCCACCTGTGTCCTTCCTGAGACAAGGTCAAGAGAAAATTTATAATCCATGTGTTCTATGTGTTGTTGATGCCACATGCAGCAAGCAGCATGTTATCCTAAAAGCTTTTTCCTAATGGTCAGAGCTGATACCTGCAATTAAATTAGTTTTGTTGTTGCAAACGGTCCATAATAAAAAGCAGGAAAATACTGAGCCCTTACTTCTTATCCTTCCAAAAGGGAAAATAATCAGAGAAATCAGAGAGCTGACATGGCATAACCAATGATTTTGTTGCACTGGATGTTTTTGCATGTAGTAGCCACTTCAACAGAGATACATAAGATGATGCCTGGCTGTCTTTGGGTTTCCCTGATTATGAATTCCTAAGTACTTGAGAAATTACTCATATTTAACAGGAAAGACTTTAAATAACATTACAAAATTTGGAGCCATTAGGTAACTATTATGTGATGAAACAATTTGTTGGAGTTATACTGGAATTAAGAATGTCAAATAATACATGATTTGATCATTTTTTCCAGCTATACAAACTCCTCAACTTCCTTCTCAAAAAGAACCCCAAAGTTTTCTTCACAGCACGAACTGCTGCATAACCCTCAGGTGTACTTGTCATCCACTCGACATTCTCAGGAACAAACCTCAGGTGCAAATTCTCCACTGAACAGACAAGACACAATGTTCAGGAGAAGCACAGCAGCTGCCCTTTCTGGACATGGGATAGCATCTTGCTCTCTGAATGTTAAGGAACACCTTCCCCCTGGCAATTCCCTCTGCCACTGGCTCCCCCTGAAGCAAACCCTTTTCCACCAAGACAAATCCTGGGGCTCCAGGGGCAGGTGCCTTCAAGGTTCTCTCTCTTCCCCGGTCACCATAATAATTGCTCAACTTTCACAACACGTGTTAAACAACAAAGACGATTTTTTTAAGTCATAAGGGACATACCTAAAGGTCTTTCTTGTCTGTCTTCTGTTTCATGCTTTTTTTCTTAATACAGTTTCTATTCTACATTACTTCCCAGCTCCTTTGCTACTGTCATTTTTGTTAGCACCATCACACTGAGTAATGTTTAATTTTAATATTGGCTTGTCTCTTTAATCATCTGATCACAAAGCATTTTATGAGAAGGTTAATATTATATTTACCATCTGTTAGACATGAACAGAGGATCTCAACCTAGCATTCAACTCCTTTGAAACAGTTCAATGGGAATAGTGCATATTATTTCCCTATTTAAGCATAACCATAACATTCCCTATTTAAGCTTAACTAAAGTCCAAACAAAGCATGTTTTCTAGGCTTAATAAGATAATTCTCTTATGGATTTTAAATGTCAGTGCAAGCATCACTTGAAAATTTCCATTAGGCTATTTTTACCAAACAGACATTTGTGGGGATTCACTGTAAGAAAGATATTTGTCCTTTCTCCACCTCCAGAACATCCCTTCTGACCCTGGCCCTATTAAAAATTTTCATGATTCAAACTGATCCTGGATGGAAGTAGAAAAAAATAAGTATTAAAAATAAACCTCTGCAGCCTCCCTATTATGTCTGTGGATGCGACAAAATATTTGGGAGAAATAAGCTAAAGGATTTCTAAGTTGATTGTAATATATTCCTGTCTGTATATAGATTTATAGTTTCTCCCTATGAAAGTACTAGATAGTTCTAAATTTAATTACTAATTAACTTTGACAGAAATTGCTAGTCTGGAAAGCAATCCTATTACTGATAGTAATCTTTTATGTTCAAGAACTACATTTTCGGAAAGTTCACTTTGTAGAATAAAATATATTCTTCATACTTCATAGAGATTATTTTTTACAATTTGAAAAGATTCTGTATTAAACTCATTCCACAACTAGAAAAAGAGGCTATATGAACTTTTAATCTAACAGGAATTTATAAAAATTAAGAAACTCCGGCCTTCTATGTATCAAGGAAACTTCAAAGTCTATTTTTTCTTTTTTATATGTTCTCAATTTTGTTATGGAAGAATGGACTCTTTTTTTTTTTCTGCTGAGGATTAGTTCACAGTCTGCCATAAACTATGCCTCTGCTTTAAACCTGAAGGAGCACTGTAGTGTTTCTACATTATTTTACAATTATCAGAAATTCTAAACAAAATTTCTGGATTTATGTCCTCAGCTGCACAACTTGGAAAGCCTGGATATCAAAGCTCTTCTTTGCTTTGGAAAATGAAAGATTATCAGCACAGGAAGTGCTTAATGTTTAGATTCTTAAAGGAGTGTTTACAATATAGAGGTATATTGCAATTTTATTTAGGGTGTGTTTACATGGGAGGCAAAGAGAAATCAGACTTGAATGTTGTTGGTTTTGGTTTCTTTTTATTATTAAACCTTGATAATCTCTTGCTAATGTTTGTTATTAAAAAAAAAAAACAACAACAACCAAAAGGGAGGAAAAATAAGTACGGATGAGGACTAGCAATTAAAAAGGCAAACCAATGTCCAGTCTCTTCACAAATGAAATTTTGTAAAGGTTGTAGCTAGGACTGGATGCTGACAAGATTGAAATGGGAATACATTGCAAGTGGAATACCTGAAATTTTCAGTGTTATAGAAGTAAAAAATGATAAACCCTCAATCAAATGAAGCCACTTTATAATGGCAAGATGCCACTCTCCAAACATTAGAATGTTGCATATTTCTAAATATCCAGTGTCTAAAAAGGGAATAAAAGAAGGCTGGAGAAGGATTTTTTAAATGGGGGTGGAGTGATAGAACAAGGAGGAATTGCCTTAAAGTGAAAGAGGTTAGATTTAAATTATGTATTAGGAAGCAATTCTCTCCTGTGAAGATAGTGAGACAATGGCACAGGTTGTTCAAAGAAGCTGCAAATCCCTAGAGAGATGTTCAAGGTCAGGTTGGAAGCTCTGCAGGAAAACTTATCTTAGACTGAATTATGTTGCTCAGAGTAGGAAGAGATTCCACCCTAAACACCCAGTGAAATTTTGGGATCACCAAAGAGATACCTGCATCATCAGCAGGATATGAGTGAAAGATAAGTGCTGGACTGTAGTTTTGTATGACAGACTTACCGAATCCCCACCTACATTGTTCTTCATCATCAAAATCCCTTATTGGCTTTGGTAGTTGAGTTTGGTACTCTTAGAATTTAAGATATTCTGTGGAAGGCGGTTTTGCTATTGTTTCTTTTAACTGACTTTAATGGAAACATTTTAGTGTGCCAGCAATGGTTGTTACCTATCCTGTGTGTATTGCTGTGATGGCTTGAGCCCAGATAATAGCTAGGTACTCTCTCGCTTGCTCACTTCCCCACAGTGGGCTGGGATAAAGAATTGGGAGGGTGAAAGTAAGGAAACTTTAGCGTTGTAATTAAGGCAGTTCAATAGCTAAAGCAAAAGTGACACAGAGAAGCAAAGCAAAGCAAAATAAGATATTTATTCACTACTTACCAATGTGGTACTTCATAAACCTATCTGTTGTCGCTTCCTAGAAAGGAAGGCTTCATCACATCTAGAAATCACTTGGGAAGACAAATGACATTAGCACAGGTATTTCCCCCTTCCTCCTCCTTTTCCTGAGATTTATGGCTAAGCACAATGTCATATGATCTTATTGTCCCTCTGGTCAATTGACATCACATCTTACTGCAGTGTACCCCCCTACTTCTTGCCCTTCATCACCCTAATTTCTGTGGAGAAGAGTGAGGAAAAGAGAAAATGTTGTGGAAGTCCTGTTCAACAGTAGCTAAAACATTGAGCAACTGCTTTAGTCACAAATCCAAAACACAGCACCATAGGGCTGCTATATGACGAAAGGTAACACCATTCCAGCCAGACCCAGTATAGAAACTTACTTTGGATTACTGATTGAGATTCCATACAGTTTCAATATGGGAAAAAAATAGGCCTGTTAAAGTGGCTTATTTGTCAGCCCCATTCTGAAAAACATAAAGGTAAATTCATGCTTAGAATAGAGTCAGGCTAAAACACTGGATGTACACAGTCTCAAAGAAATTCTCAAATCAAAGGAAACAAAACTCTCCTCTGTGTGGAATACAACAACACAAGTTCTGAAACACCTACATGAATGAAAAAGACAAAAATGGCAACTCTCCAGTTGTGTTCTTAGGTGTCAATAGATGCTATTTAGACAGGTGTAAACCTCATTGTTATTTTTTGTTCTGTGTTCCCCCTAGAATTTACCACTAGAACCATGGCCAGACCTATTGCAAAGGGAGGTTAATACATGATTCATCAAAAACAAAAATGTGTGCCTTTTTTAACCAGGTATGGATAATGCAAGGTTTTAGTTTTTGATCTTACTTGCACATTTTTACATTAGGAATACCTGCCAGTTCCAATTACAGTATTGGAGTTATGTGCTGACTAAGTCACTATAATTGATGAGTTCAGTATTAGCCAATACAGAAAAAAAAAAAGTAAGAGGAAAATAGACACCAAGCATTGGGTTATGGGCTCAGCATAAGCACTCCTGATTCATGGACATTTAGAGAGAATCCCTATGGAACCTCAGAGCTCCTTACACATTTATATCCTACTTAGAGGAGAGGTTGGAGGAGAACAGAGTGAGAGAACACATTATGATCTAGAGACCTATAAGAGCACTAAATTGTCTACTACATTTTAGGGGATAGAATAAGGATTTCTCTGCAACAACACTGCAGATTATTAGCACAATTCTATAGAAAAGGTTTACACTGTAAGAGGATACAAATAAGAGACACTTTTTTGTAAACTCTTAAAGACCCAACACTGAAGCAGTAGAATGAGGAAACTAATATAATTTCTTTGGTACCTCTCTTTACTGTGACATTAAAATCCCCAAAATTATTTTCTAATAAAATAAAATTCATCTATAAACAGATGGAGTTTTTTCATCTTTTTGTTCCTTCTGGGCATACCATAATGATAACACAAGGAATGTTTATCTCAGCCAGTCTTTATCACATTGTTTTAGTGGTAAAGTACACTTGACTTATTGGATTCTATACTTTTTGTTAAAACTTATTTTATTGTTATCTGAATCATTATAGGTGAAAAAAGAGAGAAGCTTATAATTAGAGGAGTCTGCATAAAATAATTAACAAACAGTAAATTGCAAGCAATAATTGCATTTCTCAAAGTACCTACAATAAAATCTTTCTGCAGCTATTTGTAATGAGCAAAATATTTTCCAGAAGAGAAATAAAAAGAGAGTGAATTTTATTAAGGGCTTAGTTTTCTTTCTTGGTGACATTTTCATCTAAGTGAGTTAAATGTCCCAAAAGACAGGATGACCAGAGCCTTGCCTCAGTAGCTCAAGAAATGAAAATCTAGACAGATCCAGGGTGATGAAAAACAAATAGCAGATCTTTCTAAATATGGGAGATCCCAAATCCAAACATTTTCCATTTTAACATTCAGAGTTGAAACATGGTCTCTCCTTCAGGGCCATCATCTCAAACAAAATCAGAGGTCCACTGGGGCACTGTAACTTAGGTAACTGACATTAACTCTCTAAAAGACTGAAGTTTTGAACCCACTTATTTCCATGTTGCCCCCATGTTTGTCTTCCTGCAGTCTGTTTTCAGTCTGTATATTTCTGGAAAGTTCCTCTGAAAAGAGGAGGTTCCTTTTTTGTTTTGTTATCTGTTTATACCATGAAGGTCACTTTTTAGTGAACAGTCTTTTGAGTCATACATAAAGAAAGTAGAAATGTAGTCCTGGGGTAGGATATGAAAAGCTCTGTACCAGTAACAGTTTTAAACATGTCTCTCTTGCTCACACTCATGTGAGTATGTGTGTCAGCTCCCTTATGTGTGAGCAGCAGACCAAGAACTACAACAGGGATCTCTCCTTCCTCGCAGAGCAACCACAACAGAGCAAGATTTACTTGCTTCTGTATGCTGTGCATGCTTTTAGGAGCATCTCTTTACTTCCTTCCCTTCACAAGCATCCATACTCTAACCCCAGGTAAACATCAAAAAGTATATTTATTCCTTTATAACATTATTGTCAGCAGCTACTGTTCTAGAAGTTGTCAAAAAGAAAACATCAGAAGAAAGATCCCCTAGACCTTGCATAATACATATTTGACTGTCCTCTCATTCAAACACATTAAAAGATGTGCTAGGGCATTTTATCTTTAATCACAGTTCACAGAATTGCATCTCAGAAGGAAATATGATGGCTGATATCACTTAAAAGCATATGAAAAACAACAGTAGAAGAGAACCCATGGCCTTATCTATCCATGCACACATTGGGCTTTTTAAATACTTATATCAGGCAAATGGGTTAAACATAATTTCTATTTCTTTTATATTTTTAAGTACTTCAATTCATATACAGGAAAATAATCACTCTAAATGGTAGGTCATATATCAGAAAATACATTAGAAACACTGCTATACACTATTAAATATGACATTTACAAATATTTCCTCTTTTTCATACTTATTTAAATGCAGAGGGGAGAAAAACACACCTCACATGTCCAAGGGTGTCTAATAGTTTTTTAAACAAAATGTTGCTAAGTGCTTTTTCAGATGCTTAATATATTAATCTGCTTCATAGACAGGTCTTTCAAGTCTGTATTTGTACATTATTCTAAGTGAGATCAAGGAAACTGTGATGTTTTGAGCCTCACATTCTATCTGTAACCTCAGTTGATTCAGGCTGGTAATACAGTTACTAATGATTATGTGTCACTCCCACCAGCAAGAAACCTCAAAGTTAGGGTATTTTCTCTTTGCCCTCTCAGATTGCCATGAGACTTTTTTTCTTCAATGCCTATCAATGATATCTCACTTGAGTGTAATTTCACAATACAGATTCCAGAAGTAAACAAATAAATTTGTCAATATTTTCATGTCTTTAATCTTATTTGGAATTTAACCATATGTTCTTATTTATTTTCATATACTCCCTATGCTAGAGAAACACAAAACAGAATTAGAAATCTGTCCTGCTTATCTGCATACTTTTACTATACAGGAATGATTAACAATGCAGCAAATATATTTCTATCCCTAATTTGCTACATTTTATGACAATTACTTTCTGATGCTGTACAGCTACCAAGGGCAATAATATTCTTAACTGCAAATACCACACCTGAAACCTTCGGTTCATTCCACAGAGCAGAATGACAGGAGCTCACATCAGTAAAAACCTTAAAGATCAGAAGACTTTGAAACTTGAAAAAAATCCCAGTTTTATGTGAATATGAACTAGAACACTTCTTAAATGGAGAAAGTTCAAAGTGACTGAAAGACTGAATAGATGTAAAAGATGGATAAATTGTTTCTTTTCTTTGCTGTCCTTCAAGACATTTCTCCCACTTTCAATGATTTTCAATACTTTTCTGAGCTGTAGCAAGCCCTGCTCCATCTCCCCACTCCTCAGGCCATTCCCACCATCAGGACCTCTTTGCACTCCCAAGTTCAGCACTTGACCTGTAGGTCTCTCTGCTGAGACTTTTAGTTTCTCCCTCTGACCCCAAGAAAAAAGCAACCTGTCCTTTCACACCAGTCCTCTGGGCTCCCCAACTCTATTCAAACAAAAAATGAATAACAATGAAATTGAAAATAGTTGTTGCCACCAGGAGGAAGTTATGGGTCACCAATGGGTGGCCCCCATGCTACTGAGCTCTGAAGAGGTGACAGTCCCAGTATCTGTCCCAGTTCCTTCCTGTGGCACCAGGGCTTTTCCCAGGGCCGCAGGTGATGGCTGCATGCTCTGCACCTTTAGATGCTGCACACATGAACCACAGACAGGGTTTTACTGGGAGGCCACACTCTGCTTTCCTTGGGTCACACTGTCATCACAAAAGGCATCTGAGCAACTCCTTCCTCCATCACCACATGGGAACATGAATAAATGTACCTTTGTTGCATGCACAAAGTCACATCTCAAATAATTCACATCTCTTAACTTAAAGGTAAATTTTATGGCAATTCAAATTTAGTTACATTTTCAGAAGCATCAACTGCAGCAGACACCCAAAGTCAACAGGTAAATCCTTTTCTTTCCAGAGGTTTCTGGAATGTAAACTTAACAAGTTGTTCTATAGTACAGAGAAGCAGCAGCACATGGCAGAGGAAAATAATGAGCAGATCACCTCTTCAGATGTCTGCATAGGTATAGAGGATTTCCCTTCTAGGCATTTCCTCTGAGGAACTGCAGTGGAAAAACAGAACTGCTTGTGACAAAGTGAAAGCTGTGGGGGACACTGGAGGCAGAGGACTATGGAGATGGAACGAGGACACCTTAATTGAAGTTCTTGGAAAAGAAGCTTTAGTTGCACTTTTGCTGATTCAGAAATGTTGTCCTGCATTCATTATGGAAATGTGCAATTTATGAGGAAAGGATTGACTCAATCCCACGGCATTCGAATGGCTGATCACATCTCAGGTGTCATTTCAGGTGATCCAAGGACTTCACCTTCAGTGTATCAAGGTAACCTTTTTTTCTTGCAGGGAACACCGCCTAGATCTAAAAAGCATCAACACTAATGCAGACCTATTTTTAAATATATGTTTTAGATGGATAGAAAGAGTTATTTCCTTTTATTAATCCAGGAAAACCTGAAGTATTTATTTTAGGAGTATGCAAATCTGTCCTTATTTAGTTTAGCCTTATCAAAGAAAGGAATTAAGAGATTATCAGAAGTCAGTAACTCATTTTACTATTAAGAATATAATCTGTTTAAGAAAAATTACACCATTAAATTAATTTCATAATCTGTGAACCTTCTTTTTCCTCCCTGAAAGTATTAGTATCATTGCTACAGAGAAAATTTTCACCTTTTTTGGGGATCAGCATTTTACTACAAAAATATTAATTTCTCAAGTAGGAAAAAAAGCTGTTTATAACTCACAAGACTCAAGGCTGAAGAATCCTATATGTTGTGGTCTTGACTGATTTTGAATTAGAGAGTAGGATCATCCATCAAAGCAGAACACAGAGAATCACAACTGCCAAACAAATAAAACTTAGGTATTTATACATAGCCATTGATTGTACTATCTCTGTGGCACTGTTGATGCCTGAACCCAATTTTCTAATTAAAAACAAACTAAAAACCAAACTGAATGACTAATATTATTAAATCAAAACTTCAACGTGCTTAGTTCCTACAGATGAGTGTCTGAGACCCTTTCAAAAAATCCTTCCTGTTTCCTGAAAACTGAGCTGTCTTGCTCAAGACTGTGTTTCTATCACAATACAGAGCAAAAGGCCATCCAAGCAGCTTTTGCTGATATTTGCAGTGTCAGTGTGCTGGTGTGCTCACACCCTCGGCATCATTGTGCCAATATTCCCAGCTGGGAATAGATAGGAACTGATGAGCAGTTTATGAAGAAGTGGCCACGTTTTTTTGCATGCATATGGAGTTCATGAAAGCCAAAATTTTGTCACCAAATGCAAATGAAGCTGCCATTAGCATAATATTCCAAAATAGCAACAATAAGTGTGTATAAGCCAGTGAATATAGGGGTGGGAAGAGGATAAATGAGGTTGGTGACAGATCTGAAATCTTCCCTTCACCTTGCCTATGCACTTTTCACAGCAAAACCAAGAAACATAGGAAAAAATGAGTGGGTTTTTTCCCTTTCCCTATTGGTCATGAAGTACCTAAAACAAATTATTTAGATATAGATGTGGTTAAAAGTTATTAGAAAGTAATATTTTATTCTGCACTATGTAGGGGACATAGCTAGCCATGGTAAGTAATTTCTCTACACAAAGGGATAGAATATAAACAACATTTTTGCAAGGAAAACTTAAGCATAAATATACATAAAACATATAGAATAAAATAAATATTTTGCCGCTTCATAAGTAAAATAAAAAATAACTGGTAATACAAACAAAGCTTGGAGGGGAGTAATTGCTTATCATGAGAAAGTTTCCCATGCATGAAGCTATTTTCAAGGATTATCACTCAAAGTCAATTGAAAACAATAGGAATATTCCTGCCTAAAAATAGGGCTTTTTTCTTACATATGTAAATCAATGCCTTGCTTATGATGATGATGGCTGAATGACAAAGCTGGAGAGAATGAACAGAGCAAACAGACCTTTGGAAGCTTTTTCACCACACTTTACTCCTATCTGTCAACTTCTGTTAATTACTGGTCAATAAAAGCCCATTAGCATTTAATTATTTAGAAAGGCAGTCCCAAAAATCATCCCGAGGTATTTGAAATACAACTAATATTTTGTGGTTTTTAGAAACTATTCTCAAATTATTAAATAACTTGAACACTTTAATCAGCAGTAATACTTCATACTGAACTGCTTTGAGTGTCATCTAGGCACTCAGTGTCACCTATAGGTATATCTTTGTAGTAAGCTCCACGGTAAAATTAGCAGATATGCATAGGTTTTGCAGCTTTGGAGGGGCACTCTGCCATTTGGCTCTACCTGTTTTGCTTGGGAGACATTTATGTTAGTACCTGTCCAATCCAGACAGACCTTAAAATGCAGACATCAAAATTCCCAGACTGAGGGAATTTCCAAACTGAAGATTTAAATGACATTCAGACTTCTGCACTCTGCTTCCTGGCACTGACCAGACTCAAATCCGTGCTTTGAAACACTGCATAGCTTGTGTAATGCTCTACTTCAAGTCCAGATTTGAGTTTTGCACTTAAAATCCTAGACTACAATCTCAAAAGTTATTTAATGAGATGGTTTAATAAGACAAACTAAACACAGAGTGCATTAGAGAAACCAAAGTGCTTGTTACTTACCCATTCCTCCACAGAATAACCTCAAATTTTCACTGAAGAATTGCCTACATATGTCCCCAGAAGCATTCAATATTGCAAAGAGCATTTTTCATACTATGGGATTGTGAAAAAATATGTAAAATGATTATTCCTGTTCCTGACTGAATTAATTTCTTATGAATATTTCCCAGTATTCAAATATACCTGAACAGCAAAACAGGGAAAGAATGTCAAGTGACAACAAGAGTATCATTCAATAAATTGCTCCATAATCTTTTGTGTATGTTTTTTGTTTTGTTTTGTTTTTTGCAATAGCTGTTGATTGATTTTTACAAAAAAAAAAAAAAACAGGATCAGTTTTCTATTTGTTAAAGCATGCATCTCGCTTACTCTTCCTTATAAAATATCAGCTCTTTTCTACAACGCTATGAATTGCTCCTGCTTACACAAAGAATTCACAAAACTCTTCTGAGCTGTAGTATTTCTTTAAAGAAATAAAAGGCCTACTTAAACTGTTAACTTTTATGTTTCATCAAGAGTTACAACAGACATCAAATTTAAAAGTACTTTACGTTATCCCTAGACTTCTAATGGGGCAACTTCAGGTTTTATATAATTAAATTTAATACTGCAAAATGAAGCTTGTCAATCCACATTGCCATATTGAATGTTTTAATAGTTATTCTCCAAAAAAAGAAATATACTGCACCATAAAAACAAAAAATAAAATTTTTCTTATGGCTATAATGGTGATAATAGCTTATGGCTTAGATCATATCATCAAAGAGGCTAGTAAAATTGGACAGCTCCTCCAATCTCGAGCAACACAGCCTTTATGGTTTTTATTGATTTAAAGTTTAAATACAATAAAAGGAAAGAAGCGTACTAAAAATTAATATAAGATAATGAAAACAGGGGCCAACACATTAATAAAAACTATACCTAAAAGACAGTTTGGATTTCTCATAAATGATGGTGTTAAGAGCTACATTATTGGAAAGTAAAAAGTATAAACCTGCTATGTAAATCCTGACAGAGCAGACAGATGGTCTAAAAAATTTCCAAGTTTTATCTCTCAGATAAAATAAATTTTTACTGATAAAGTGTGGTCCTAGAACCAACAAAGCTCTTAACCTCTGGAAACTTATAAGCTAAAGAGTTCTTGTTCTATAGAAAAAAAAAAATTAGGTGTCCATTCTCCATGCCACTGCAGCTCATTCTCAAAAAAATATTAAAAACACTCTCCCAGCACAAGGTGAAATCTCAGACCTTGAGAGTATTCCAGGTAAAGAGATTTTCTCTAGGCAGAGCAGGCATGTATCTTCACCTCTGGGAATACAGAAAGTCTGGTTTGTAGTGAACAGCTTTTCCTACATCCACAAAACAAAATAAATTCTGAATACACTGACAAAAAGTACTCAAAAAGTACTCAGGACATCATAGTTATTTCACCTGTACTGAGCATGCTATTCATCTCACGTGAACTTTAAAGATTATGCTTAGTCTAAGCTAATTGTCCAGGCACTTTCTGTAGGCAGCAGGAGAAAAAGACATCACACAGCAATTCATCCTACCCTGTATAAATGTGTATCAGCAGCATGGAATTAACAGAGATTCTCTTTTTACCATAGGGATATATAAATTAGATGACACATCTAACTTATTAGATGAATAAAGTGTAATGAATCCTACTGTGAACTGGTTGAAAGTGACACAGAACTTTTGACAACTTTGATTTACAAAGTGCTGAAAGTGTATTCATTGATAGATGCAAAAATAATCCACAGCCTCTATAAATGATAACTGATTAAACACCTTTTCCAACAGTGGACTGAAAATCAGTGACAGAATCCATCAGTTCAATGGATGAACTGATGTTCCTCCTCCAGTACTCTTATCACTGACAGCCCATGCAACATGTAACAGCTCTGCTACTAATTGTTTGTGCCCCCAGTTTGTCAAAAAAGAAAATAGGAGGAATATTTCCATCTGTATTGCATCTTAAACTCTACAGGTATGCAAGGTAAACTGGTTCCACATCCATTTTTCCCAGGTAAATCTTTGTAAAGTAATTTAAAATGAAACCTTGAATAATTCTACTTTCTAGTAGAGCAAGAGGTGGTATTTCCACTCAAGAAATAAAAGGAATAAGCATAAATGTACAGTAACAACCCCACTCTGCTAATGAAACAATTTGTTTTACTTCCTTATTAAAATATCTAGTGCTTTTATATTATTATGCATTGAAAAAAATTCTGGAAATCAATTAATTTGTCACTGTAAAGTAATGTCGCTGTCCTGGTCTTGTTCCTGATAATAACCACTATTTATTTGTAAGCCCTTATGCTATTTCCTGAAGAGGTTTAATTAATTGCCTGAGTCTCTTCAGCAGAAAAGCTCTTCTTTCTTAATTTTTTTCCCCTTTTTAGAGAATGACTTTCAAATAACACTTTATTTCAATTGCAAATGAGTTCAAACTTACTGGACCTTTAAAGAATTCATAAATCTGAATGTGCCTCAGTCAGGTTCAGCTTGAATCGATGCACTGAAGAGAGCTTTGCTGCAAGATTTCAGGGTATGTCAGGACTCTTTTGCTGTCCTGACATTTTGCAATGAATATACCCCTAGCAGGTATCTTTTGCAACCCAACACCTTTTCTTTTGTGTGTTCTAACCAAGTCCAGTACACTCCACAGAGCACTGGCTGACAATTAGACCAGAAGGGACAAAATTACAACAATGCTACACTGAACTTCCTACTTCATTTAAAAGAGGGATATTGTCACATTTATGCAGATATGCATCAAAGTGCTTACAAGCATACAAAAGCATTAAAATCTTCTATTTGTTCGCTGTCAGCAGAAAATGTACACACATATTTATGGTTCAAGTAGTTGATTTCCCATATCTGAAGCTCCTGAAATATTTGATAAATATCTTATTGTTAAAAAATTTAATGAGGAATATTACATGTATGTCCATAACTGTCCATGTGTAGGTGTGGTGCTGGCAAAGCTAAAAAAAACCCACAGCTTGCTTTTTTTCAGAGATTATTTTTGTCTCCTTATAGCACTTATCCATTATGAATTCCAGTCACATCTGATGAAAAGCAGAGACCTTTCCCAGCTGCTCCTAAAGCAATGTCCTAAGCTATCACAGGAGATGCTCTTCGTGGAGAAATTAGCTTATTATTCAAATTCTTGAAGGGCAGTGTGGAAAAAGGAAATGTTCAGTAAGAGAGGTTACAAGTTGATTGAAAGAGAAATATATTTTATTATTATATTTTTATTTCCATTATTACAATATTCCTATCCAGTAAACACCATGGGAATACAAATAGCTCTTAAGGAGGAGAGCTGTTTAAATTTAGTTTAAAACTCAGTCAAGTTATTGTGGCAAATATTGTTGTGTATGCTCTTAACAGCCTAAGATGATTAAATTTAACATAGCCTATGGTGAAAGCTACAGAACAGGAAATAAAAGCTACTTAGTATATCTAATAGATTTTGCTATGAATAATTGAAATGTAATTATGTTTCTTTTTTATCACTAATATATTTGGACGGGAAAGAAACATGTATAGTATTGCACCTTTGAGCAAGTCTATCGTAAACCATCTCAGTTATATGTCACACCCTCTGCTAGAAAGAGGACTTTTCTGCATAGAAAACATGTATGAAGCAGTCAGGGCCCTGAACAGTTCTCTTATCACACAATGTGGTTTTCCAGGCTTCCCCAGGAAGCAGCAAGTGGACCTTAAGTTTCTCCATTATTCTACCTACATTCTTCACAGATGCACACTACTTAGTAAAGATTTAAGTTAGCAAATTAACCCCTCGAGGAACATGTGAAAGTTTGAGAACACACATATTTTAAAATCAGTACCAAGAACTTCCACCCTTTCCTGCAGAGCTCTTGGTGCTCTCCTCTCTCCATGGGGCTGACAGGGAAGGAAGGAGCTATTACTGGCAAGTCACTCAGCAGGCTTCAATGTCACACCACAGCACCTGCATGCAGCTGTAAATGCTCCTGTTTTCCTCCTTAGAGGTTGTGTGCTTGCAGATAAAAAATTGAGAGATTTATTCCAGGTTCAAATTTATAGTCAAATACAAAACATAGAAACAACTGAAATGTATAACTTTATAAACTGGGAAAACATTTGTGGCAACTAATTTTGCCAGAATACCTTCACCAAAAATTAATCTCATACTGAAATCCTATTTTTATGAGATATTTTTCAACAGAATTACTTTCCAGTATCATTCAAACCAAACTGAACAAACATCCTACCTGTCCACATGCTTGTCAGATTCACTGACTCTCAGAAAGGGTAAAGGAAGTGGGGTGGGACTTCTTGCCAGGTTTCTTTTTTTTTTTTTGAATGCTGAAATTTATGATGATTTAGTCATAAATCATATCCTACACAGTACGCAGACTATAGCTGAAAAAAATTGACCTAAAAGTAGGAGTTTATGCTGTGGTGTTGATACAGTTATGACTCCAACAATAGATGAATTATGGAGTTTTTTCAGAGGAATGGCTGTTTCTAGTTGAGAATGCACCAATAGCTCTCAATATTTTACTCTCTCAATCTAAGTTATTTAATAGAAACTTATTTTTTGTGCTTGTCGGTCTTTCTAATACTTGTCTTTTGAATTGTATAAGAATTATGAATTCTATTAAGAAAACTTCTAAGCTCTTTTACAATGCCAGCAGGCCAAGAGCTATCTATCAGCTATCTATGTTCTTTATGAATAGAGTGGGAAGGAATGTCAGCATCTCTGGAATGTAGCTAAAATGGAAAGACCTGCTGGATTTTAAAGCTTAGATGAGTCTCTCCATGTGATATATGGACATAGGTATAGATCCAAGACAAGGTCAATTTTCATTTTCGTTTTGGTTTCAAATCATTTGCACTGGGGAGGATATAAGTTAGTGTCCTGTAGGTCTATAATTTTCCTCTTCATTTCTTCTCCCTTTCTTAATTCACTTTCCCAGTGACTTTTGACAATTTCTTTCACAGAGGTTACAGTGTAAAGCTGTAGCTGTTGCAAATATTTGGTAGTAATTTATATTAGTTTAGTATCTAGTCCAAAATACTGTAAGCAATAGAACTTCAAATACTCTAAATAGTGATGTAAAACAGCGCAGTTTGGGTTAAAATACTAATTTTTTCCATTTTGTTTTGGTTATAACCCCCACAATTTCTTGGGGGTTTTGTTTTGGTTTTTTGTTTTGTTGTGGGTTTGTTTTTTGTTTCATTCAAATTTTTTTTTTTGAGTTTTCTTCATTAAGAATATGTTTAATTTTCTCATGTTCCACTTCATGGAAGATTGCATATTTGTGGGAGAGACACATGGAAAACCCACCTTGTTCATAATTCTTTGCTAGGCTATGTAGACAAAATTTGCAGGTCCTTTGAGATTCTCAGTCAAAATCTACTCCATATCCAGATCTTGAGCAATTCTATCTCTGATAAAAGAGTAAGTTTGATTTACACCAATGTACATTCAAACAAGATTCTTCTTAAATTCCAGTATTATGTAATTTATTTATGCTTTGCAGTAGGTAAATTACATGGTTTTTTTCTCATATTCTTTAAGAAACATATAACTAATGATAAAATTGGTATTAATTTATTCTGTTAAGAAAGTTCTCTCTAGAGCCAATTTGTAACATTTTATTTAGTATATCCCAGGCTTGATCATCTATCTAAGAGATATAATTTTGGGGGTTTTTAACTGTCTTAATTTTGGAAGCCAAATGGAATAGTTTTGTGTTATTAGCACAAAGAAAAAAAAAATCACAAAACCTGATATAAACAAGAAAACAGCTTCTTACCTTACTTCATGGTTCATTCTTCTTTATTTGTGCTTCATTTTCTTGTCACCAAATAAAAAGGAAAACATTCTTGTAAATTAATTTTTCAAATACTCCTATAACTCAAGTATGCATAAAAATCTCCTAAAAAAAAAAAAAAGCTGTATCTATTGCAGTCACTTTTATGCAGAAATCCTCTTGCATATGTGTGAAAGAACCACAGGGATTGCTCTACGTGACAGGGGACAATTGGCAGGTTATTCTTTATTCCAAAGTCCATTTATCTCTTCATTAATAATTTTTAAAATACTGCCTCTAATTTGAAACTCTTCATAATTTGTTTTCCTTACAGAGAAAGAAGTCAACTCAAGAATTTTACCCATTTCTTTGTGGTTTGTTTTTTTGTTTGGGGTTGTTGTCATTATTATTATTGCTGTTATTTTCTTGCTCTTGTCTCCCAACTTGAGACTCTGACTTTGAAGCACCCTTAAGTCTGCTCCACCAATACCCACACTCAGGAAAAGAAATCTTACATAGCAGAAAGCAAAACTGAAGAAAGGTTTCTAAACCATCCTTTCTACAGACTTTCTCCTCAATTGACTGTGCATGTCTGTAACTCTCAAAGGTGCAGCATCTCCACTTCCTTCACCTGGAGGCTACTGAATGTGCTTCCCATCATGCAACAAGCAGAAAACATTTCAGGCATTAAAACATCCTCTCTCTCCACAGTTCTTCACAAAAATACAATGTAGCAGAGATACCAAGAATTTACACTGCTTGGGTCTGCATTTGAGACATAACTGGTTTGTTTTCAATTGCATGAGCTTGTGCCATATCTGTCAGCTTTCATACCTCTAAAAACCCTCAGCCTAGCAGGCAGCTCTTCACATGCTCCACCAACGCCTGGCTTTCTGTCTACTGCTACCTGACACAAACAAGTCTTGAGTGAAACACGTTGGAGGTGTATTTCTATAAACTAGGTATGACATATGTTCCTGCCAGAAAGATACCACTAGTATAAGCTGATCATTTATTCTCCTGCATCCACATAAAACTGGCTACTCCAACCCATATGTGTCATTCTCCCACTAGGCAAGGCATTCATTTCAGAGACATTCACCTCAAATATTTTGGAATTCTCCACTCACTGCTTCTCAGTTTTTTTTGCAAGGTTGCACAATTTGCATCAAAGGTGTACAGCATGAACAATAATTTATTGAATAAAAAACAAATGATGCTCCTGTGATCCCAGAAACAGCAGAATTCACAAGAGAGTTAGGAACCTGGTCAGTATTCATGCTGTGGTCTCCAAAGACACTGAGCTGACAACAATAAGAACAAAAATGAGCTTGAAATTTATTTGTAAAGTATAGACGCAAGTGAAAAGGGTAAAAAGTTATGGTATTATGAAGGAAGAAAAGCTATAGAGAGGTTAAAAAAACTTTCCTAAAATATGTATTTTTTCTCTAAAATTCTCACAGAATAATATTATTTTTCATCTTACTATAGTAAATTATTAAAATTGAATTTTATAAAAGCTATAACTCAGACTAAGTCAAAAGATTAACACCTTTATTTGATTTTTCCTTCCTTTTCTTACTCTTCTCTGAACCTCTTCGCTTGAATAAAAATGAACACAAAGTCCTATTCATCTCTCATTTTATTTTTTCAAAACCTTACCTGAACTGGTAGGGCTTTACAAAGTACAAACCTAGCCTCCTACATTGAATTACAGCAGTTTCACTTAATTTAAAATGGATGGAGTGAAAAACTTCCACAGCTCAGTTATTTGCCAATATCTGAGTTGCAATGAGCCTTCACACCGGATGTTAATTAATTAAGTGTGGTGGAAGAGGCCTCCCTTCACTGAAGGAGAGGACTCTACACTGCAGGCATTTTGCAAAAGCAGCAGCACAACACCACTTGAATTCCTCCCACAGGCAGGGTGTTTTGGACAGACCAGCCTGTCACAATGTGCTAGTGAAGGATGCTCTCAAGGGGGTACTTGAGGCCACTGCTGCACTTGCAGAGGACAAAAGAGCTGTGCATTGTTTAAGGTTGGTACCGAGATAAATAAAGAACTCAGAATAATCTTTTTAACAAAATCCTCACACCAGAAGCCAGACTGACTTATGTCCTATCATTAATGGGCTCCATTTATTTTGAGCATTCTTATAAACTGCCATGAATATTAAATGGCAATGAACATTTACCATTAAACCTGCAGAAACCAGTGTTTGCTTTGGACTGGGGAGTGTTAACCACCATCATACTAATGTAGTCTTTTTGACCTAGTAAGTGACTTTGCATTTTCTTTTGAAACAAAACAACACATTATGCTTACAGTATCCTAAAGCTGACCATATCTTCAAGTGTTTTTGTACTAATTATAGACATTTTCATTGAAAAAAAAATGGATTAAAAATTAACCATTCCAAGGAGAATTAAGGAAATCAAAACAAATTGATGATAATGAATATTTTCATTCTTTTCACCTCCAAAAACAATGAAAAAAAAAGAATTAATGTTAGCAGCTTCTGGCTTCCTCATTCTGCTTTATATTAACTTGTTTTAACTTCATTAATGGAAGATAAAACTTCAGGTTTTGTTTACACATGAGCAAACAGTAATGCTGAATTTTATACCAGAAAAGACAATATGATTGTGAGTGATATCCCCTCACAAATTGGAGCTATCAGATATTTGAGAGCAAGAGACACAACCTTCTTATGGAGTAATGAACTCCTCCATCTGAAAAGAATACATTTAAGGTACTTCAAACCTAAAACATAACTATTAGCACCAAGAATAATAATCAAGATGAACTCAAAAATGCATTTCATTGACCAAAATATTTAAAAGTCCCTTTGCATGGATCTGTGCATCTGTATATATAGTTACATATAGAAACACACACACACCTTTTTTACCAGTTTTTCATAAAGACATATCTATAATGCACATATGCATGTGCATATATGAGGATGAAACATTTAAAAATGTATTCAGCTTGCTACAGAATCGTCAGATTTTAAAGTGTTTGTCAATACATAACTCCTTTGCAAGGAGCACATACACTAATCCTACCAGTGAAAACAATAAATGTATTTTTGTAGCTAAAATTGCTTAGTGTTGTGGTTTGGGGACAGATTGCATTATTTACTTCCCTTGATGCTGCACTTATCTGGCTCATACAGAAACCACATAGGCTAAGCATTAAAATCTCAAAGATCCCATGATGAGATAGCTAAGTATATTTGTGTGTCTTCAAAGCCCTGGTTTAGTCATTCTGTTTCCACACTTTTCCCAGAGGTTAGGTGTGCATGGTTAGCTTCCTTTCAAACCATAATTTTGTGGGGAAAAAATTACCTCCTAGGTTGTTAGCACTACTGTTGCTATAACAAAAGGAGTAATTCATACTTTCTAGATCTTAAAACAAGCATCTCACAAAGTCCCATGATTAATCTCATGGTGACTCCTCTGCCCACACAGGTGCCTAAGGTAGGAACCTCAACCCACTGAACTCTCAGCTCTCCTTGTTTGCAATTTTGTTGCCACTGAAGTGAATCACCCTCTAAGCTGGCATCCACGGTACAATTGAAATTTCCTGCCTGCTGCCTGTATATGATCCTGGGAGCTATATACAGAATCCAGAAAACATCTGGACAACAGAACAGATGAAATTTCTGTATGCTCAAACTGACCAGAAGATTTATAGGTATATTTTATATATGCTTCTGTTTTAAGCATGCTATATGAATTTACATATTTTCACAGAAAAGCAGGGAGACAGGATGTGATAGGCAAAGTTTAGCTATGTGATGATAATAAAATGTTAAATGTCATTTATGTGACAAGACTTCATTCCATACAGAAGTAATTCTAGTCCTTCTCATATTGTCCCATTTTTAAAGCCATTATCACACATATAAGCACACAAACTCCACAAACTCCTCATTTTTTGCAAATATTATCAAATCTAGTGCAATACTTCCGGTATGGAAAATAAGAACAAGGGACCCAAGGAAAGAACACCAATTTAGGCCACAAACCCCAAGAATAAATACAGGACAAAGACATGTGGCTTTTACTAAGAAATTAAATTGATGTCCTCAATCTATTCAAATCTATCCAAATCTATATACCTCAATCTAAAATAGGTTCATTAAACCACCTTTGTGTGAGCTCTTTAGAAAATAGCATGGGACACTATCAACTTGACAGACATTATGGAGAACAGATATTTTCCATGTGTGCTATTTTAATACTGTAAACTTAAGAAAAAAAAAAGTAAGGAAAACTGTATAGAAAAGATTACTTTTTTCATGTCTAGATGTTCTTGTGTACTTTCTTTCAAAAGTACACAAGAACATCTAGACATGAAAAAAGTAATTTTAAGTTAAAGCACGAAGACATCCAGCAAGGCAGGTGTATCAAGAGAGCAGAGTGAAAACAGCCAGAATGTATCTCCTTCTTACCATTAGCCTTTTGCCCTTCTCTTCTTCCCAGCCTTCAATACTCCATTTACAGGGAATCAAGGAGAAGCTGAGTGTAGTATATCTAGAAGGAAGAGAGAGAAAATTATTCAGTACTCAAAGAACAGAATATATGCAAGAGACGTGGGTGGCCAGACCTCCAACTGCTAACCCCAAGAACTACAACCCCAGTGAAATATGTCACAGCAACTGAAAAGGCATAGAGGAAAAATACCCACTAAAATTGTTTTATTTGTAACCTTTTGTTTTGAGCCCTTTATCTTCATGTAAACAAAAAAAATCTTTGTTTTATTGTTCAAGTTTTCTCTTCCCAGCAGATGTGTCGAAATCAGCAGACTTGGATGTGCTGTCCTCTTGGCAGCAGGGGATGAGCACAAAGTGCTATGGGCAAAGGGGCTGAGCTGTGCTCCAGGATGAGCTAAGGGTACACCCTGCTAAGCTATAAGGGGGAAGTGTTGGTCCTTGTGTTTCCTAGGAGTGTGCTCAGGCATGCATGAACATGAGTTCTTGCCTAACAGGGGAAGACACCAAAGGTCGGGGTAAGAATTTGCACTAAGTTCTTCGAATGGCATTGAAAGTCAGCAGTGAGCCAGTGCAGAAAACAATATTGCATAAGGACCTGTTGGCAGGAGTGGATTTAGGCTTTTTCAGAAACTTGCTCTGCACTTACGTGGATATGCATTCTTAATGGCTTCTAGAAATTCATATTTTGGTGACTAGTTCAATATTTGCAGTTTATCCTCAACAGCATTTTCTGATATAGGGTCATGAAAATACTGATCTTTCAATCCATTCTGAGGAGGGAAACAAAGGAAATAAATCCTCTAAGTCTCTACAAGTCTGCACATACAGAAACTTATGTACATTTTACATCTTTCCTTGCCACCAAGCTTTTATGTTTTAATGTATTCATTAGAATCTGACTTTGTAGTTACATTTATGTAATGACTGAATAAAGACAGAAAAGAGGTCTCTGGATTGGTCTGGGTGATTTCATTACATGACGTCTCAAGGAGAAAATTTCACTCAGGATTTCTTGCCAGTGAGAACAAATTCAATTCAGCATTTCACAAAATACCATCAATAGCAAATTATCAGCCTGTGAGGGTGCAAGTAGCTAGCTCTGACACATCAGCTTGCACTTCCAGCTTACTTCAGATTAGGCTTTCCTCCTGTCTATACCCACCACCCATCAGAGACACCACTCATTGCAAATGCAACCCTGATTATTTGTTCCCTCTCATAGTGAACTCCCTCAAAATATCGAAGTGTACTTTCCATATTAATGGCATTTAATTATTTTCAGTGTTTGATATGTAAAGCTGCACTAGAAGTACATAATTGTCACTGATCAACATGGACTGGGTTAATGCTGCCTGCCATGGTCTCTAGGTCCATTTATATAATGCACAGAGGTGCCTCCTGACCATGTCTAGTCATGTCTCAGTTCTTAGCAAAGGCCAGCTGACAGCTTCATTTACTCACGTTTGGAGAATTTTTTACATTTATATTTAATAAGAGTAAAGAATTCTGTTTAGGATTAACTCTTTATAGAGACCACACACAATGCATAATTATGGAAATAGTAATGTCAGAAACTAACCATGCTTCCTCAGATTCAGGGGATCCTATCACATAAAGCTTTGAAATTTGCCCATAAACTGAAGAATAAATTAAGGTACTTTTTCAATAGCTGGATTTTGGCTTTATGTAAGATATATATATATATATATATATATATATATATATATATAAAAATCCTAAGACATGCAAAGAGAGAAAAGATAAACTTTTAAAAATGTATGTTAATAATATACTAGAGAACATAGTGTTTATATAGCTGTCATGACTGCCAGTCCCAAAAAAGTAATATCTATGTACATAGACAGTATTAGAGCTTCTTTTAGATCACCTACTAGTGTGGTACACGTTACAAATCTGATGAAATTTTACAAATTAATCAAAGGTAAACACAAGTAATTACCCTTGTAAGTCACACATTCAATTGTTTTTATAAGAATTAATCACACAATTTAAAATTTAGATTCACATTAATAGCTAAGTGCCTGATCCAAGTTTTAGCAAAGATATCTGAAACTCTCAGAGGGAGGTTAACTTCTAAATGCACAGGGCTCAAATCTAGCTGACAGATCATTATGGTGCACAGAACCAGGTTCAGAGTATCTAGAAGTCAGTGAAATAATTCCTGTCGATTTTACTGAGCTGTAGGCTTGATACAGAGGAGGATATCACCTTGGATATGGAGATTTTCTTATAAGAAAAAGAGACCTTCCAATCAACACAAGGCTAGACACCTCCTGATTCTGTACTGGTCCCTCCTTCAATGGAGAAGGAGGCACATCTCCCCTCTCTTTGTCTTGCTTCTCTGCATTTTTATTACAGATCTGGAGAAAAGGATGCCATCCTTAGTGCCAGGAGGATACTGAGCTGTGAATCTGCAGGAGCTTCTCTTGAGAAAACAGGAAATGGCAAGGCCTACTGAAACAAAAACAGCATGAAAAATTCACACTGTAATCAAGAGTAAAAGAGGTTAACTATTGTTTGTATGTGTATACATGCACAATTCTGAAGATTTTTGTCAGCTGATATTATTCAGCTCTTTCTTCCCATATTTGAGTTGGTAGCTGAGTCCTGGGAGAAAAGTACCTCCCCCATCCCGTGGCATTGTACACCTCATTGCAGAGCTGTGTGCAGCCCTCTCTCCCCAATCAGCTTTGGTACGCACACAGCATCTGGAGCTGCTCTCAGCCAGCTCAGGGCTGCCTCTGAGCAATGCGGAGTCAGGAGCTCCACCGTGTGGCACCTGGGAAATAGGAATTAAAAGTGGCTGCAACCCAAACAGCAACTGCAGGGACGCAGATAATGCTGGTCAGGCTAAATTAGTATGAAAAGGCACAATTATTTATTTTAACGTAACTGCACCTACTTGCCTTCTATAACTAAAAAAATCAACCAAACAAACAAACAAAAAAGCCCAGTAAAACACACCAACCATTACCATCTGGTACTGCAGGTAGCCAGCTAGCAGGTGATAGTGTGTAGCACGTGTAGGTGTGGAACCAAGGAAGAAAGACATTGTATGGGTTTTTTGGTCTCTTTAAGCAAAGTTTTTTAATTATCTGAAGATAAGGATTTAGTTTGCTATGGTTACATTTTGTAAAGCTTTTACCAAAATACTGCTAAATTTGGCTTCCAAAGCTTGCATGACAAAATACTGTTTGTAATAAGAGCAGAGCACGTTGTCATCTGGAGGTAACTGCTCATTCCTGGGATTTGCTGAATAAGGTACCGCTACCAGATGAGCCTTGTGTGTACAGGTGCTTAAGGAAAACTATACCATATAACATTGTTTTTTCTACTTGCAGAAATAAGCCCATCCTTTCAAAGCAAATAACTTTCAATTTTGATTAAGAGCAGAAAGAGAAAAGAAAATAGAGAGCTGAGCCACAGCTAAACATTTTTATCAGAAAGGACAGCACTGGAATGATCCATAAGATGCTATGCTGTTGCAAAACAGCCATTTTTGATAAAACACAGTCAAGGGAGACTTAGGAAGGCAGGAGAAAAAATGTGTGAACTAAGCTTACTCAGCCAGATACAACATAGGTGTGTAACAACTTTCCTTTGAATTTCTGCTCCTTCATCTCTACCTTCTCCATTTCTGTCCCCTCCAAAATTGTGAGGATGATACAGTGTGTTTCTCCTGCTAATTTGCTTTTACTGTATTTTTTTCCTATACTTCTCCTCTGGGTAAAAGGTATTCTATGTGTCCTACAGATGTTTGTTTAAAGTGACACAGTTTAGACAGCATCTGGAGGCTGCAGAAGGAGAGCGCATAGCAACTGGTCCTACATATCCTGGTCCTGCAAAACAAGTTTCTCCTATTCTGCATCATCAAAAATGAATAGGATGGCTGGGCTGCTCTGAACTCCTGCCAGTCCCCATTGAACTCTCCTTCAATTTTAAAAAAATCGCCTTTGTGCTGCATCACACTCCCCTTTCTAGCATCTCGGAAACATCTGCAAGCTGTTTTATTGCAGCTTTCCAAATCTCCTTAGAGCACTGCCTTTCCCAAGGCCTGTATAACACAATGACAGTCACACTTCTGCTGTGCTGAGGGTCCTGACTGTCACCTTAACTAACACTGTCACTTGCATTTCCCATCTGCCTGCATCTGCCAGTTGTACCTTACACTCTAATGCAAGCTCAGAGTTATGACCATTTTTTATTCTTATTCTGCGTTTGGACAACTTCTCTAGGTAACAGTGAGATGTGTCAGAAATACAACATTTTGGTAGGTGAGGTGTATCATATCCAGCTTGTTGGGATGATAACTTAGGATTTTAGCTTTTACATTTTTCAAATCCCATACTGCAATAGGGCATAGCTCTAAACTCCATATAAAGTGTAGAAACAGTCCCCACTTTTTGGTTAGACAAAACAATCCCTCTGGGCCTGTGATCCATGGAAACACCACAGCCTCAGGCTCCAAAAGCATAAACAAAAGTGAATTGAGGGGGAGGGAGCTGGGGGAATATGATTTAATTACCTGAAGCTGTAATTGGAGAATTAACTCCTGATATGCAAATAGACCAAACTTATAATTGTCTGAAAAACTCATGACCATTGTCCATCTCGGGTGTAGCCTCTGCAAGGCTTTTACACTGCCCAAGGTGTATCTACTGAAGGCCTTTAATAAATACCTACTTTATTCTCTAACTCTGTCTAGCCTTTGTTCAAGGTAGCTACTCCAAGGCATCAGGGAAAACAAGAGATAAAGTTAAACCATTACTTCTTTTTAAGGCATGTAGGTAGAAATATAGTGCAAGTATTTAGTTCCAAAGATGTAGAGCTAAAAGAAATTTTGTGCCTCTAAAAAAATGGTTTATAATAGTAATAAGAAATATTCAGTATTCCTAAATTTTCTGAACTTAATGAAATCAAAATAATCAACACAACTAAACTCAGTCTTTTAAACAATACCAAAATCCTGTATTTTACAAACCAAATTTTGTATCATAAGGCTGTGCTACTCAAATGCTGAATTCTACCCTTCATTCTGGGTACACATAAATTTTACTGAAAACTGGCCCAGATCTCAGCCATATGACATACTCCTGTCAGACCCTGTATTTCCTATCTTTTTCCTATGTTTGTGAGTTTCATTAAGGAAACCAGGCCCCAGTGCTGGAATACAGTTATGATCTATCATTGCTGGTCCCAGCATTAATAGAACAGAATATTTTCTCCCTTTGTGGTCAGCCAGACTATCAACAGGCAGACAGGGCTGACCTCCATTTGCCGGAGACTAATGTCTCCAAGCAGGAATCTATCTTCCAGCAAGTAAAAGAAATGTTGTTCTCAGGTGAAAATACATATATCAGGTCACGAAAACAGCAAAATGCCTTAGGCACCTTTTACACAGTAAATATTATGGAGTTAATGCAAAAAGTTCTGATGGCTGGGGGAAAAAAAATAAAAAAAATAAAAAGAGAAGGAAACCTACAAGTAAATCTGCAAGAAAAGAGTTCCGGTGGAAATAAAATACATTCTCCTGTAGAAAAGAATTCTTGTGTAGGCATGCCTATATCATGTTTTACTACACTGGAAACTGTATGTAAAATGATGACTGATTTTCAAATTATGATCTCCAAAGGCATAGATTTTGATAAAACTTAATTAGGTCTATTTAGTTTTTCATGTTCACAATGTGCCAAATAGAAGTACTGAGTCCAAAGCACCAGAGTCTGGTCTGAATATGTCAGTGTAAATCAAGAAAAAACCCCAGACTGACTCAGAAACTCAAAATAGGAATCACAGTCTGTCTCCAGAAAGCATCATTATGGTTACCGTTTACAATAGCTAAATATCTAAGTGATTATTTGAATTCTGGTTGGGCTGAGACATCAGTTTAGATCTTGACTACTTTCTACTATACACTCATAAAAACACACACTCAGAATCAGTCACTGGTCCAAGAAGAAGAGCAACAGTGAAGTGGTTGCTGGAGTTGGGCCAGTGCTGCCAGACAGTGTGGAGCTGAGTCAACCCCAGGACATTTAGCCAAGGTTCTGGCTAAATGACTGCTGCTGCAGACCAACACCTGCAGTTTTATACCACTACAACTTTCGATTTATCAGTGGAAATCACAGAAAGCCAGAATTTCTCAAAAGACTTCTGGCATTCCAGACAGAAAGAGGATGAGTCGGATTTTTTTTTCTTATCTTTTAAGTATTCATAGAATCATAGAATTATTTGGGTTGCAAGGGGTCTTAAGGATCATTTAGTTCCAACCCCCCTTATTTTGATATTTTTTCTTTCAAGACCAGCTTGCTTTTGGAAGTACAGACATTTGCAGCAATAGCAAATAAGCAGAAGAATATCAGCTAACAGAACATTTCTGACCCTTCATAATCTTTTGATTCAGGTGTTCAATGCAAAGCATAATGGAAACACTCCTGCCTGTATGCTTATGACAAACATTTTGGTCACAGCTCAGAATGTTTTCCTGCATGGTACTGCCATCATTAACTGGTCTCACCAGATTCCTGAAATCTCCTGTATTAGCCAAACATTTAGCTGCTCCTCTTTATCCTTTCCACAATATTGCAAGAGACAGGAAGAGAAAGATTGGAGATATTTATGTGTGTATAACCTATTGCATCTATTTTAAGGTCTTTAGGGAAATATTTCTTCAGAATGCATATGGAAGAGGGTGGCAGGTTCTCTTTCCCACATGGAAGTACTTTTCTACTCTACCTTTCTCCCTGAACAGTAAATCCTGGCAATATGAACAATTAAAAAGATAATATGAACATACGGAATTTTCTAATTGCTGCCCTGCTGCAGCTTATTAAAATAAGAATATACTTTATTTATGTAGCACCTGTCTGTGAAAGCACCCCAGGCACTTTAAATACAGAGCAAAACTCATGATAAAAATAAGTATGCACAAGAGGAAAACAGAAATCATTAAACATAATTTAAAATACTAAATACAACCAGTGTACCTTAAAAGCTGCATTGTGATTAAAACAATCTTATGAAGCTAAGTCTTTAAAAGAGCCTTCTTAAACCATCTTTTCAGTCCCAGGAGGAAACCTCATCCAACTCACCAAAGCCACAAGAACAAAGATACAGACACTCTTGTTAGCTTCTGCAGTGTTAAAGCAACACATTTTTAAGCTCCCAAAGGAAAAGACCCTGTGGTTGTTTTTTACATTACCTTAAGTCCTTGGAGGTGAGAGCAGCCAGGATTAAATACTGTGTGTGTGTAACACGTGGTGAGAGCCACAGCACAAACCCCATGCTGGGGTGGAGGAGAGCCATTCCTGCCACACCCCACGAGCTTTCCACCTGAGCTACAGCATCTCACACCAACACATCCAGAGGTCCTTCCCCAAGGGAACCTCCTACACCACTCAGAAATGGCCACTGCAAAGAGTGTAAAGCCACAGTTAACTTGCAAAGCACATAAAGATGGGAGGGAAAGGAAACCAGAGAGACAGAAGCTTAGTTTCAGCATTTCAGTTTCCAAGGCACTTGGAAAACTGTGAAAGACAGAAATAAAACTGTGAAATCCCATGTCTAAGCCTAAATCTCTGTTCCTTGGACTTAACAAGAGTCATGACAACTGACTGCAAACAAGTACAACTTGAGAATCAAGATGCTACTAGACCACTTGACTTGATGGAAGATCTAACCTGATGAATAATTATACTGATAGCAAAAAAGGGAATCAAGCACTTAATGCAGAGCAGAGTCTCACATTGCCTTCTCGGGTTGCATAATTCCATGATACTATGAATATATTCTACAATAATTGATGCATTCTGGACAAGCTGACCAAATACTCAAGTAGTTCAACAAAACCATATTGCTAGAGTCTGGACTTAAGGTCAAGCTAGTAAATATGCAATGAATACATAATATAGTAAATGAGGGCTGAGCAGTCTTCCTGAGAGGCAAAGCCCCAGACATGGACATTAAATTAACTGAGATTAAATCTTGGTCCTTTTGAAAACACCTCTGTTTTTTTCTGTATGTTCTTCAAAACTCAAGAAATAGGCTGGACTTCTCCTGTAGGTTGGATAGTAGATGTTCTGTTGTGCAGAAAATCACTTGGAGGCCAGTGGTCGATGTGGGAGGCATCTGATTTGCTCATCTCCATTGCCAAGCCAGGCAGGTGTATAAAAACACAGATTGCTGAACATCTCTTGCAAAATTCCCTTAAAATATAACTGGGCACATTAAATATTGATGTATTAAATAGGGATGGGCTTCCAAATGCACTTTCACACACAAAGCAAAAAGAATTTCTATTTATACCTCAATTATATATCTTTGCATGTTGCTCCCCTATGCAGAGAATCATACTGAAAATTAATTCCTTAACATTCCCTCCACAGCCTTTCTACTAGCCAGACCCATCACCTCTAAGAGAACTAGATTTTGACAACACAAGTGAACAGATCTGTAACATGTCACTTCTGCTGCAGTTGCAGAGATCATGAAAGGAACATTCCTTCCTATTTTTAGTGGCATCAGGGAAAAAAAATTTAGTAAGACATCTCTAAATGGCAATGCTGAGGAAGAAAATTAAGTGCATTGAGATGCTATCAGCAACTCTAAGATCTCTGCCCATAACCAAAGCAGGGGCCCAAGAGAACTCCCTGGTTGGTTTAGGCATCTCCAACCTGCTTGGATGAGAAACACTCCAGAAGAACCAAGCTGACATCAGAACCACCAGAAGAGGCAGTGCTGGCTGGTGACCCACTGTACCAGAGACTACTCTTATCTGAAAATATTGACAAGGCCTCTTCTGGTCCTCTGTGATAAGAAAGTCATTACTGAGTGACAAGAAGAGCCGACAACATGACTGAAGCTGGCTGAAATTCTTGGTATAAATCAATGCTCCTCATATACAAACACGAATTCTGAAACACAGCAAGACACAAATATTTCACCAGAAGAGGCAGCTCTCAAATCACTGTCTCTGACTGAAACAAAGTTCATAAAAATTAATTTAATGATCAATATCTCTGTATTATATCTCCACTGGCCTTTGATTTTTCAAAACCAAGACTTTTCAGGAACAATAACAATTTTGTAATCTTTAAGTAGCAACAGTTTCTTACTATTTTTTGTACCACAGCAGCTATCAGGCATGAGGCAACTCAGTCTCAAAGAGATATGAAAAGATGGATTAAGACCTCAAAAAATAGAAAAAGGTCTCTTTTTCACTCATGCAGGGCATATATATCTCCAGTTATGTTCAGTAATCCTTAGAGCACATTTACAGAGGTGGTCACATCATTCAATCTAAGGCATGCAACACGGGGGCCTTGCATAGAGATACAGTTGCCCAGGGAATGACCTGCAAGAAGAACGCTCTAGCAGAGCACCAAGATTGAGGACAGCTATGTAGTTAGGCCAGATTCTTGAATTTTATTCATTAATTTGGCCCATCTTCTTTATATTCAACCTGAATCACTGTACATCTGAGAGGGAAAGACTGTTCAGAGATAAAGTAATAACAAGATAAAAACTTCATCTGCTTTATTAACTTTGTCAGCAATGCATGAGCCTGGTTCAGAATGACCTAAGTTGCCCTGAAGTGAGGTGGAAAGCACAACACAGGATAGTCACAGAGAATGTTATTTTGCACAGAAGAACTGAACCAAGGGCTGGTTATCATCCTTCTAACATTATCACAGTGGGGAAAGACTGTGTCTCCTGTCCCGCTTTACCTTGGGAACAAGATGCTATAGCAGGGGTAACTTTTTAACTAATTCCTCACAAGGCTCCTTTCCATCATTTGATGGTGATGGCATGCATATATCTGCCCTGTACTGATGAGAAAAAGATATGTGCAGCACTTTCTCCAAATTTAAGGATGCAGTTGCATGAGTCATTTGGTTTTGTGCTGGGTAGATTTAATTTCCTTCCTAGTAGCTGGTATGGGATCATGTTTGGTATTTGTGCTGGAAATGCTGTTGATTATTTACAGAAGTCTTCACTACTGCTGAGCAGTGAGGACTTCTTACAGAATCAAGACCTTTTCTCTCTCTCATCCCACCCCACCAGCAAAGAGGCTGGGGTGGTACAAGAGTGGGAGATTATCAACACCGTGACCCCCAACATGGGAAGAATGATGTGCAGGAACTCCATGACATCAAAATGCTAATTAATTACTTTATTATACTATATTACACTAACAAGAACTATCACTAACTAACTAGAAAACCTGTGACTCTCTCTGCTGAGAGTTCTGACACAGCTGTGATCTAATTGTCAATCAATCCAAAACACCATCACCAGAATCCAATCAAGCAATCACCTTGGGTAAACAATCTCCATAACACTTTCCACATGTGTACAACAACAAGCAGCAAATGAGAATAAGAATTGTTTTGATCATTCTTTTCTCTGCTTCTCTCACAGCTTCTCTCAGGAGAAATCCTGAGAAAGCTGTCTCTCTCTGTTCAGAGGGCATGTGAATACCACAGAGAGGACACAGTGGGGACAGATGACCCCTGTTGGTCCAAGGGACATTCCATACCATATGGAATTATGCTCAGCATGCATAGCTAGGGAAAGAAAAAGAACATTTGGAGTGATTGTTTTTGTCTTCCTAAGCTGCTGTTACATGTAAACGACTCCTACTTTCTTGGCAATTACTGAACACTCACCTGCCCGTGGGAAATGGTGAATGAATTCTTCTTCTTCTGCTTTGCTTGTGTGCATGACTTCTTCTCTACCTATTAAGTTGTTTTACCTCAACCCAGGAGGGTTCTTGTATTTATTATTCTAATTTTTTTCCCTCAACTAATCGCAACAGGGTGAGCAGGTAGCTATGTGAGGCTGAGTTGCCAGCTGGGGTTAAACAATGGAAGTTTTTCAATGTCACCATCATTCAAGTTTCAGAAAACATTAATTCGAAAAGATTATGTCCATGTTCAACAATATACTGAAGTTTACTTCACTTTGCAACCATCCATATTCACCAAGAAGTCTCTGTGCCGTGGCAGTTGTGCAGAGACTTATCACTCCTGTGAGGAAAATAGTATACTGCTTACCCTCAAACAAGCAAAAAATAATTAAGAAATTATTTTGATTTGATTTAGTCTGCATCATTTTCAAATTTAAGGTACAGCTAATCCCACCACCCACAATTAATAAAACTGATTATAAAGCATGAAAATAAAATTAACACATATTCAAACAACAAGTGAAAAGGCGCAGTTCTCAACTGGATTATCAAATCCCCAGATACCAAACTTTTTCTAACAATAAATAAGGTAAAACCAAATCCCCAACTACTGTATGTACAAGGCACTTTACAAAGAGATCAGTTTCCACAGGTAGGGTCCTGAACTGGCCATGCTTCAGGGTATTTCCAAGCAGAACTTCCTCAGCCCGGGGGAACAGAGGTGTCACTTACTGACAGAGAAACTCTATTTCCAGACCTCTTAACATCTGGAATATAAAGTGTATAAATATCACTAGGATCACAAATAGGATCACAAAGTGGTTCCTGTTTCCTTTCAGTGCTTCCCCTCTGCACTGAGCAATATTGCTCACAGCCTGGTTCTTGGTAGTCATGAATTTAAACAAGTAAAAGCCTTAAGACCCAAACCAATAACTACCTTGTAACATTTTTAACTTTGGATCCATTCTTTTATGTTCCAGTGCAAAAAGACCAATGCAGCACAGGTGTGGAAATAATGCTGTCACTCAGGAACAAGTTCCTGTGAAGAACAAAACCCTTCTCTTCATGAAACCAAAACTTCTTTTACACTTCTGACTTCCAGAACAAGGGATGACTTGTAGACCAAATTCTCTAAGGAATGCAGAGAAGCCACTGCACCACAGCCTTAAAATCACAAAGTAACAAAATGTGGTGCAAATTTATCACAGTTAATTGTTAAAAGCAGCAGAAAAAGTGGGTATACTATATATAATTTATCATTATAAACTAACATAAAGCCCTACTGCTGCTTTATCTCCAAGGGAGAATGACAGTAAAGGACAACAGGACTTATCCAGAACATATTTGGAGTTAACAGTCTAGGAGCTGAGATCAGTGTAAGCATTTCATGCAGGGAAAGAACTACAGTTCGAAAGAGATAAAAAATAGAAAGAGATAAAAAAGAAGAAAATAAAATACTTTAGATCCAATACACATTTATATTCTGCCCCAAAGTTACACAACTCAGCCTGGAACTTGTTTCAGGTCATGATCCATAGAATCACAAAGGGATTCCTATGCTTCCACTGCTAACACATTCTCCTTTAAATGAATCCTTTGATGCATTCAGCTTCAGGTTGAGACTTGGGGTACATGAGGCCATGGAGCTCCACCATTATAACTCCCTTCCAGAAGAGAGACCTCAGATTCCTTCAGACCCTGATGCTTCCTCAACTCTTTCCTCATACCTTGTGGGTTTCATTTTTGTGTGTGTTATATTCCTATGGTAACTTGTAAGATTATATCACAAATAATGCAGAGAATATGCTTCTATGTCTTACTTCTTGTCACATACTCAGGGAAAAAAAAAAGGCAGTCATGACTGCTCCTTTGCTTAGCCACAATTGCACAAATTACTCATAGCCTATCAATGGATGCACCCCACTGCATGGGCAGATAATTCTCTAAGAGCTACCATAATTCGCAATCTACTTTCTACCAATGAAAGTCTCAGTTACCAGTGTCCCTTTTCAAATTCCTAAAAGAAAGGAGTAATTCTTTAAAAAGGCTTCCAGCTCTGCATTTAAATTCTAACATGGCAGGAGGTGCTCAAAAATTAGCATTCTCCACCTCCAGGAAATGCAGAGATGCACATCAGACAATAAAAAATATTCTGGCTCCCATTTTAAAGATTCTAATCCAAGACTTTATCTTAACTTTAATTACTTCATTAGATTAATCTCCTCTTGTAAAATGACTATAAAGTAATCTCTTCCTCTGGTATGGACAGCAACAAATAACACACAGAATGGTCATATTTTATTTTCCTATCAGAGCTTGAAAGAAACTATTATAAAATGTAAAGATCAATGGCAGAGAGGCTCTGCAGAATTAGCACAGATGCAATATGAATTCTCTTTTTAATCTTCCACTTCATCTGTAAATACAAGCACATAATCTAGGTGTGCATGTCATATTTGCAGCTCAGTGCTAATAAAAACATGCCAGAGAGCAACGTAATGATAACAAATTCCTTTGGAAAGGTGCAAAATGACACAGAAGAATTATAATGAGTTTCTTACACTGCAGAGTCTTTCTTCAATTACTCGGGAGATAAGGATGATTTGAGGACTTTGTCATTCAATTGCAAATTAAAGCATCACTTCACATGCAGCAGGATCAGGCACTGAAATCACTTGTCAAGAGTCTGACACTTTTAAGAGCTTCAGTGTCTGGAATTCATCCTATCTTTTCCTGCAGACTCCTGTGCCTGGATGAGTCTGCTCTCTACATTCAGCCATTAGTATCTCAATAAAGCTGTTTGTCCAGCTCAAAATATTCTCAATAAAAGGGAGGAAGGAAGAAAAGAGGAAGCATAGTTTCATCCCTATTTCCTATCTTGAGAAACAGAATTTTGCACTAAGCCAAAATTAGTTCAAGAACTGTTTCCTTATGGCTATCAGCTCTGCTTATTAACAAAATATTTAATGCATGCACAAAGTATTTTAACCTCAAAGATATCAGTTAAGACCACCAGTTAAGTGTCATCATTCAGGATATGCAAACCAGTTTGATTCGTGTGGGTTGCTCTTCGGAACAATGCCCTGATAGCTAAAGCAATATCCCCAGTTCTGAGTTTACTTTCAAATCTTTTTCTTTCATGATAGGTTATTTCTCCAACATTCAATCCCAGTCACATGGCTGTAGACTGTTCTGAAGATCAATATGAGTTTCTCCAACTCACCAGCTGCTTTCTCTACATTATCTATAAAAAGATATAAAATTACCTGAAACAGAAACCAAGGTGTCCCTCATCATTGAATAAGCATCCCATATACCCTTACTACCAAAGTACCCACCCTATTGTCACTCTGAACATAAATATGCTTTTTTTTTATTTTTAATATGACCTGCAATAGTTTCAGTAACAGAGCCTGAGAGAATGCCAACCATGAAATACCACATTATTTGGAATTAAGGGCATTACAGTGAAAAACATGACCCAATCTTTATGTCCCCTCAAGCATCTGTGGCATTTAATTATTTGTCCCCTGCATTCCTGGTGACTTCTGTAGCCATGGAAGAATGAACGGAGGACATTCCTGCTCTCCTTTGTTTTAGGTCCAATAGGTAATATAGGTGGGGAAATTCATAGCCATCTCATGACTCTCAGTGCAAGTCCTGAGTTACTCATAAGAGGGAAGCAATACTGCTTTGTTGGGTTTTTTTAGCCTTGACATTTACATCCAATCACTAAGAGATCAGGCAGCTTTTGAAGTTTATGTTTTAAGGTCTGGTATCTAATTCACTGCATGTATCTTTCACTTTTGATGGCTTCTGGAATCGAGACAAAAATTACAGAACCACATTTAAAGACTGTGGAATATAGCTGTGCATTGGAGCATAAACAGAAGCAGAAAAATTGTAGCCAATTGTATAAGAATTATGACTACAATAACATCTTTTCAATGTCAATATTAAAAGAAAGTTTTTTAAGATTAGATCTATAGGCCCTGGCAGAAAAATACACTACACTGAAATAGTACAAACTGCTTTCAAATTAATTAGGAAAAGACTAAATAGTACTACACCAAAGGAGTGATTTCAATTTCACAGACCAAAGGGGGTGCCAACAGCAATCATGGAATGTAAGAAACACAATGTTTCAGTTTTAACAAAAGTTTGTAGCAAATTTCCTTCAGACATCTGTTTGTGCCCACTGACAGGTGACTCAGAGTACAGTCCATCATTAAACTGCTAACACTCCCCCACTGGAAGAACAACTAGGAGAAATACCTTTTAGAAAACAACCTTTTTTTATTGTTATTTACCCACTATGCTTTATTTATTATGAAGAAGTAATTCACATTATGACAGGCACAAGTAATTTCAAAAAAGTACATTCTTACTGAGAAAGAAAAGACCCAGCTCAAAGAAGCATTCAGTTTCTTAACATGTCAATTGACTTCATCAAAATATTTTGTGTCTGGCATTTTATGAGGTTTGACATTTTTTAAAACGCTGAATTTTATCCCAAAATAGAAGAAACCTAGTCTCATGGCACAAGTCAGCTTGTCTAAATTCTCAGAGTCCATCGACTTGTGATACCCTTCAGGCATGGAAGCTAAGCTCAAAAATTCTCTGTACCACTCACACAGGTCAGACTTTATTGTAAGTGGGATCTTTTATCAGCAAAGACTTCTAAAACCACTGTGCCTGAAGTTTTGACAGTTGTCATAAATTATGAGAATTCTTGCTTCCAGACAAGTCTTTTCGTCCCAGAGTCACACTAACATTTAACTGTCCATTGAGACTGAGTAAGGGGGAAGAAAGGGAGGAGTTGCACACCATGGTGTGAGCAGTGAGGAAAAGAGAACTGAAGAACACACAGGGCAAGAAAACTCTTAATCTCAAGCAAGTAAAAATTCATGAGACAGATTCAGAATTTTGCTAGAAGGAAGGCAATCCTTCTTTTTTTATTCCTCTTATGATTGCATTTATGAGCCCTTTTCAGAGGAGCAGCCAGTAGTACTCTAAAAGTGCATCACTTTTGGGAAAAGCAATTACCTGCTTTAGGGTGTAGTGAATCAGCCTCTCAGACATGCAGCCCAGAACTGTGAGAAAGAGGCTACAGTTGTAGTCCAGCATAGTTATTTTCTTTACTGTTTATTCTTTACTTCCTTTGCCCTTACTGAACACTCTACCAAGTAGGCTTGTACTAGAGAATGATATTTAATCACAATAAATATATTCATTTATCCACAGGAAAAAAAATCTTTCCTCCACATGATTTTGAAAAGCCTTCAGATATGAAAGAAACACTCGATTCTCTTCACAGATTCTCCTTGAGGATGTAAGAAGACAAAGGAGAGAGAAAAATAAGGAAATGTGTCTGTCATTCATGGGAAAAAAAATCAAAGCAATGAAAGAAAATGGAGGCATGATCAATAAGGCTGACTCTTGTTCCTAAATCTCAGTGCCTGCCTGACTGAAGGTGTTACCTGACAAAATTGATGTACTCTTCCCACACACTTTTCTGCTCTAGTGCTTTACAAAGGGTTCTTACCTTATGTCCAACCAACCAGAGGAACAAATGAAGAAAAAAAATCAATTTGAAGGTAGTTTTGAATCTCAAGAAAGGAACCAGAAATATAAAACAAATGCAGACATCAGATATTATCTGCTTTTTCCAGGAAATTGTCTTGCTATTGTTCAAAAGATCATTTTGGAACATCTTACAGCCTGTGGATGTTTAGGATGAGAAGGCTCAATCAGAAATCCAATGAGAATTTCAAATAGCAGAGGCTAAAATTTGCAAATTAGGCACCAGAGAAAGTACAAATAACTGGTTAAGTTTCACAATAGTCTGTATCATAGAAAAAGCTGTAATCATTTTGCTTCTTAGAAAACACAAAGATGTAATTCTGAGAGCTGTGTTGAATATAAAATCAATACTATTATTATCCGTTAGGAAAAAAAAAGACCCAACATTTTATTGTAACTTGTTTTTTAAAAAAATTGTCTTACTTCTATGTAATACTCTGAAATATTTGAAAGTATGAAAGCTGAATTTATGTCTTTATATATTCTGTATGGGAAGTTTTTTTCATTTATGTATATTCGTAGATTATCTTGCCACAAATACTGTCCAGACTTCTCTGTTTGTGTTGAAACTTAGGTCTCTTTACAAATAATAAATTCCCAGTATATATATATATATATATATATATATATATATATATATATATAGTAGAACTTATATGACATTCATAAAAGAGACCACTTTTTAAATGAAAAATCCATAACTAAGCAAAGGGCTAACAAAGCCCGAGGATTTCAGTTGTGGCTGTGACTGCTTGTTTTGCAGTGGCCCAGGGAGAACATTCTGAAGCTTCTTGGCAAGGCAGGTTGAAGCAGAAGGCAAGAGCAGCAGCCAGAGAAGATGGTTGCACAGAAAAAAAAACAGGCACCAGAATATCTTGTTGCATTTGATACTGTATGTGTAGAAAATTTTATACACAAAATATAATTAAGAATGAAGACAACACATGATAATTTTTGCCTTTAAAACTCTTTAGATATTCTATGAAAAATGCTTTGATTGCATAATTGATCATGCATATCCCAAGATAGATGGATATGCATAATGCCCTCTGCATCAGTTTAACTGAAAATAAACATGCTTCTTCCAGACTTACACGACACTGCAGAGGTTAGTGTTAGAGATTAGCAAACATATTCTTAGTACCTAGATCCTTGGTCTTGCTATCTGATATGTTTCTTTAGCAGATGGCTGAGTCACTTTTTACCAATAATTTCATTCAATTTTCACTCATTTTTTACCAATAATTTTTGCCCTCTTTTTGCATGCAGCATGAATAAACACCGTTTTTCTGAATTTGCTCCTTGGATATTAATGTATATGAAAGGTCACAAATATGGCAGATATGTTTTCTATCTAGTACTTTTATGATTGTGTTTGGCTACACTCAAGCTCACAGATGTTTTCATTCAGAGCTATTTTACCAGCCTTGGCAGCAAAGCAGATGTCAAAGATGGCCTATCCACTCTTCCACTCTTTCAACCTACAAAGGAACACAGAATCACAGAATGATTTAGTTTGGAAGGGACCACAGAGTTCAGCTGGTTCCACCACCCTTCCATGGGCAGGGGCACCTTCCACCTTATATAATGGCAATGCAGAAAGAGAACATTCACCCTTTTGGGCACCTGACAATTTCTCCCCATACAGAGTAGAGTCAGGCAATGTGAAGAAACATGGAATTTAGGTCAGCACTATAGGACTAGATTTAATGAACATTTTCAGATTTTCCTTAGAGATTCCTTTCACTTTATTTTTGGTTTGGCATTTTGTCCATTTTTATTGACTTGCTATTTTTTACACATATTAAAAAAGAAAAAAAAAAGCAGGTAATTTTGGTTGTCTTGGAGTCTTGGGTCCTTACCACTCAGTCACGTGAAGTTGGATTTTATTCAAAGAGATTTTAACCACAGATACCAAGTAGATATTTACAGGCTAGACTAATTACTTCAGTGATTCTTTAGACCCCAAAATAGTTATCTGTCTCTCATCTTTTCTTTCACCAGGGCACAGTTAAAACATTATCAACAGATGATTGACATTTTTGCTTGGTACTATATAAGTATAAAAGTTCACCTTAATCTTTAGCCTATAAATCATTGATTATTCCTTGGACAGCAAATGACAGTCTGCAAAACATCTACAAAACATAAAGCAAAGCAAGAAAAATCCAAGAAGCAATTATTTAAATTTACTCTTCTCTGCATTGTGTTAGGTTATCCTCAGTCTTTTTGCTTCTGTTTTCCAGAAAGGTTAGAAAAATCTTTCAGTTCTACATAGCTGGGAAACAGTACCTGAGGTATATGTGCCTGTTTTTTATTATTCCAAATAAATTCTGCAATAGCCCCCACTAAAACTATTCAAAGCAGCATTGTTTTTCCTGTGCTATCCTATAACTCCCCCACAGGGTTCCAAAATGAAGCCAAAGGAAACACAAGCGATGGAAGAAGGTGCAAAGGTCTGATTAAAGTTCTTCTCCTGCTTTTACCCTAAGAGGCATATGACAAATTTCTACAAACTTCCCAAAAATCGTTTGTAAAAGTTTTGTAGCAGCTTAAATTACACAGAGTATATTCTGTCCATGAAAAGAGACTATACAAGTTCTGGCTTTAGTTACACTGCTAACAAGAAAAAAAAAAAAAGGGAGGAAAAACCAAAACAAAGTCCAAGTGAAAAATGAAATTTGCCTCACTAGTCTCCAATATGATATAGCTTTAGGAATGTATTCATATGTATCATACATAAAGACAAAAGGGAGTGAACATCTGCCTCAACAAGAGGAACCTCATGCTAACATAACAAGGGACAAGAAAGTCTAGTTTTTCACCAAACATTAATAATAGAAATATTGCATTTCCCACACACTGACTCAGTGTACCAGGTTGACTTTTGAAAATACAGACTCCTGCATGAAGAAGGTAGGACCACTGAATTAAATATTCCTGATGGTATTGTATCTACACATTGGAAATTAATAGATGTCTGCAGTTATTAGTGGTAAGTAATTACTTTGACTCCAGATGTCTTGGAATTGTGATTTGAATGGAATTGCAAGCAGTCTAATGAAATTCTTGAATATTTCCAAACAAGAATTAAAATACAGAATAGGAGATGTCTTTGAGAGTGACAGACAGCTATAGTGCTAACATGGACTCCCTGAAATAAAACTAGATCTACATCTGAAATTTATTGTAATTATCAAGGAACTAACCTGGCATTAATCACCAACAATACAGATCCCTTGAAAGATAGCAAAGTCATTTGTTGGCAAAACCAGAATATTTTATTTAATTTCAAACACCATGTGGGTTGTAATTTAAACTTCATCTAATTAAAATAAATATGTCAATTTGGAAAGTTGGAAGCAAGACCTCAAAATAGATACAATTCTTTGTCAACTTTAAACTGGATTTTACCGCAAGAGAAATGCAGCTTCTAACTAACATATTCTGCAACTGGCTATATGCACATTTCCTTTTGCTTTCTACAGTTAGAATTTCCCTTTTACACTGCAGTTACTCAAAACTATAAATGTTTCATATGATTAATTGATTTTTTTTCATTCATATGATATTTTCATATTAATATTTCATTCATATGATTTTTTCAGGAAAGTCACAATACTAAATATTAAATGATTAGAGCTACTGAGTAACTGAGTATTAAGTAAGTACAGCTACTGCTTCCAATGTTTCAAAATTCTCTTGCAGCTTTTACCTGAATCTTCTCCAAAATAAAAAATAAATTTCTCATTTCTATTTCTGCTCTGGTTTTTGATTATGTTTTGATTTTTTGTTGGTTTGTTGGTTTGGGTTTTTTTGTTTGTTTGTTTTTTGCCTGGTTTTTTTTGTTGGTTTTTTTTTTCAAATTAGAAGAAAGCAGATTTACAGGTATTGTAAATTTTGGGGGATTCTGATTTGGTTAGGTTTTTTAAGGATATGTGAGAACCATAAAAGTTTGCTTTCATTTTTGTTTAGGACTTTGTTTGGCCAAAGTGAAAAACTTCAATCAAAATGAGCTCTTTAATACAATTTTCTTAGTTAATATTCATGTTGGTTGACAAATTGCAAAGAAAAATACTATAATTTTTTTCACAGTGTTTTTCTGGATGAAACATATGAACTGTAAATACATTACTTGTGTGTTCTTATGAGAACTTTGTAAAGACAAAGTTGTAGTTGCCTGTGGATTTCACTGAAAAATAAATTATCCAGTAACAGGATTATATTTAATAAAAATATTCCTATTCTTAAAAAAAAAAAAAAAACAAAAACAAAAACAGGCCCCAAAATTAAGGCCAGAGTAGTGAATACTGCTAAGGCCACTGCAGTCAACAGTCTCTTAGAATCCTACTCAAACCTAAGAATTGCCCTTATTTGCAGATAACTGCAGTTACTTTGGAAACTGATGCCGTCCAGCCTTAACAACTCCAGAAGCAAGCAACTTTTCTTTTTTGAGAGTTGCTTCACATCAGTCCTCTGCTCGGGTGTATTTGAAGGGAAATAGCTACTGCATCCTTGGAAACAGATCCTACATCTCCATATTTCGACAGGGAAACTACAGTTGTGTCAAATAGATAGGGCACTCTCTGCTTCACATGTGGTGGTGTGTAGTATCCTGAGACAGGTAAGGGAGCTTAGGCACCCAACTCCCTAAACCCCTTCTAAAATATTCAGGCTAAAATCTTCCATAGCATAATTGTCTGGCTTTTCCCACTTAATAGAGCTTGCTTCCTTATTATAATTGGAAAATCAGTAAACAGAGCTCTCAGAGTGGATTTACAGCAATGTTTTCATTTTGCCCTGGAGCAGAACTTCCCTCAAGGTAGGAACTACCTCAAATGGCAGCATGAGCTGGGACTGTATGACATTCTGCATATGGCAAATTTGAATAACAGCCAGGCTGCCATTTATTTTTTTTTTATTATTCATTACAATTTCACAGTAGACTGTTAGAATACTAATACACACATGGAAAACCCATATTTCTTTTTAGACAACACTGGAGAGCAGCCAAACAGAGAAATTAAAGTGTATGAGGCTTTTGCAGAAACATAAATAAATACATCTGAGCTTAGAATATTTTGACATCTAAAAACAACTAAACTCTAAAGAAGTATTTTGAATAAAAATACTTTTAAAAACATTCTTGAAAGTTGATTTGAGTTTTAGTTTTGTTTGTTTGGGGTTTGTTTTGCTTTTTTTCTTCTCCAAAAGATAAAAACACTAAGGGTGTTTGATTAAAAGAGCATTTAGCCAAAATGAGAGAGTTTTTTTTCATGAAATTTGGTAGTACTTACAGTTTGCATGCACAGAAAACAATGAGGGATAAATCATTTTGAGCAAACAATGTTTTATAAGGTATGTCTCATGTAAATAGGAATATTTCTATTGAAGTGGAATAGTTAATGCGCAGATCATCTTGTCTATCAAGACAAGATATACTGGAATTAACAGCAGTGCCAAAAAGGGAGACACTCATTCAGGCAAGCCCTGTTCAACCTTTTCAGTTAAGAGAATACTCTGTTGAATCTAGGAGTAAAACAGCACATATACTGGTTATTTGACAGAACTTTTTAGCTTATATGTTGTAGAATGTAGTTAAATATCATGTTGTATGACTGAATTCTCCTGTTTCAGCCTGTGCTTTTTTGAGGTTGTGAGAAAAACAGGTGCACAAATGGTGAGTATATAGAAGCTTTCTATAACTCTGAAATCAACATTTCATGCAAATACATAGCCAATCTAGGATCAATAACCAAAGGCTACATCAGACATTTACAAAGTAGCTCTTCTGATCCAAATGTAGCTCTCCTGATCCTAATGTAGGTGCTGTGTTTAATATGTAACAATATCAATTTATAGGACATTTCAATGATTAATAAATTTTTCTTTGGTTTATTATATCAAGCACTGCAGGTTATCAAAAGTAAAATGCTTGAGTTAATTAACAGCTAATGAATTTTTGAGTTATTGAACAGCAGAATGTGAACAGTGTTCTAAATCAGGCAAGTCTACTGGCACTCAACACGTTAAAATGCTTTGGAAATATTTAACTTTACCATGTTGTGAGTTCTGGCTCCCAGAGATAAACTGATGACACAGAAAGACAACCAAACCATGGCCAAGACTGGAGATATTCTGAATGTTACACGTGGCTTTTGCTGAAACCTCCGCATGAAAGTCCGGGTTGTTTTGTTCCTCTGCATAGGACCTAGGTCACCAAAAGATTGATTTGTGTGCCAAAAAATAGTACTTGTATGTAAGGGATCTATGATATTAAATATTTAAAAAGCTAAAGTTCAGGTCTGGACTCAACTATATGATCAATTTGAAAATTATAAACAAACACTCAGATCACACCTAGATTTAATACTTCTAGTTTTAACTGAGCAAACAGAACATTTTCTCTCTCAAAAAAGCTCATGAACAAAAAGCATTACAACTGCTTTTCCAGAGTCACTAATTAAATTATAAATTACCTTAAAATATGTAGTGAGTTCCTATGTACACTGGTAGTTGAAGATGGAACTGGAGGTAAAGCATGATTAACAGTGTAAATTAATTTTCAAGTAAAAATAGTTCAATAATAATAAAAGTAGCACAATCTGGAGAGAGCCAACATCATTACTGGTTTTACAACTTCTAAGAAAAAATCTCTTCTCTAGAAATTTTTGTTCTAGCAAAAATTGCAAATACTTATTTATATTACACATGGTTGATTTAAAGCTATCTGGTGAATCAAACAAATGCACAAGACTTAATTTTCATGGCCATGTCATCCCAGAAATAAATTTCAAAGACTCTACAGCATTAACTGCATTCTTGCTACCCTTCACTTTCGTACTCAATTTCAATGGGAAGGAAAAAAACACCCCTTTTATCACATTTCCAATATTTCATGAAAATTTCCCATTAACTGCAAGAAAGTTGATAAGCATGTAAGGCAATCTCAGACCCATGCATTTCACAGCTGAAATGGAGAAAACCAGACCATATGAGCTGCCTCTCCCAAAGGACAGTGCTAACAGGTTCTCCACTGATGAGAACAAAGAGTCTGAAGAAGATGTAGGAAGAGAAAGATATGTCTGAAGCAGGGAAAGGCCATACTTTCATTTCTGCTTTTAGAGTTTCCCATTACCATTTTGAGTTCCCCAAGACCTCCTCTAGAGGAGGAGTCACAGCTTATTCTGTGATTCTGTGAAAATATCTTAAACTTTCCCACATAGCATCTGTCTCTCTAAGCTTGAGATACATGGATTTGATGTCCAGACTACCCACTGGATAAGGAATTGGCTGGATTGTCACACTGAAGGAGTTGAACTTGATAGCCTTGTTAGGAACAATTTAGCCAATTTAGCTCAATGTCCAAGTGGAGAGCAATGATAGGTGGCATTCTTCAGGTATGGGTATTGGGACTGTCACTGTTTAACCTCCTTTTTTATGATACAGATGGTAGGACTGACTGCATCATCATCAAGTTTATCTGGGTGGTGTAGCTGACATGCAGGAGGGAAAGGATGCCATCCAGAGGGACCCTGACAGGCTCAAGAGGTGAGGCTGTGTGAACCTCATGAAGTTAAATGAGGCCAAGAGCAAGGTCCTGCACCTGGGTCTGGGCAATCCCAAGCACAAATACAGGCTGGCCAGAGAACTGATGGAGAGAAACCCCGGGGAGAAGGACTTGGGGTTGTGGATGGACAAGTAGCTCAACATGAACCAAAAATGTGCACTCACAGCCCAGAAAGCTGATGTGTCCTTGCTGCAACAAAAGCAGTGAGGTCAGCAGGGCAAGGGAGCCTCTGCTGTGCTCTGGAGAGACCCTGCATGGAGTGTTCACCCAGCTCTGGGACCCCAGCACAAGATGTGAATCTGTTGGAATGAGTCCAGAGGGCTGGAGAACCTGTCCCATGAAGGTGGGCTGAGACAGCTGGGGTTGTGCACCCTGGAGAAGAAAAGGCTCTGGGAAGACCCTGGAGCACTTTCCAATACCTAGAAGGAGCCTGTAAGGGAACCAGGGAGGAGGTTTTTACAAGGACATGTAGTGATAAAACAAGGCATAATGGCTTTAAACTGAGAGTAGATTTGGATTAAACATTAGGATGAAATTATTTTCTGTAAGGGTGATGAGACACTGGAACAGGCTGTCCAGAGAAACTGTGGATGCCAAATCCCTCACAGTGTTTAAGGACACATTGGAGGAAGCCTTGAGCAACCTGATCTAGTGGAATGTGCCCCTGCCTAAGGCAGGGACTGAAACTAGACAAACTTTAAGGTCCCTCCCAATGCAAATTGCTCTATGATATTATGATATTATTTGGGTTATTTTCTGTAAAATGAGTTAAAATGCCTAAATTAGACAGAAATAATTATTCTCCTGGAAAAGTTGATTTTTAATCGATACTAAAGCTTATTATTCACAAAAATAGATCTCAGATAAACATTTTTTGTAGTCAAAGCTCATTTATTTCCTTTCTTTCTGCTGCTCATCTGCTCATTTACTCTTGGTGCTTCTCCATGACTGAGCATCATGGGCAATTGTTTACAGAGAAGCTGTTGAGTGGCAAAGGCTTTCAGTAGAGAGGAGCACAGAGATCTAATGACCTCACACAGCTGAACTCAGGTCAAGCAACACCTCTGGAAGCACTGTGAACAGGATTTGTTTAGAACAGATTGAAAAAGAAAACACATCAGAAAAGTGCTAAAACTCTTTTTCATTCTAGAAGTTATTTAAGGGTACACTTAGTTAAATGTATCAATCCCCAACCAAAACAAAGTTGAGATCCATCACCCCCTGAATCTCTGAAAAGATCCCGACTTATCTCAAGGGAGAAGTGAAGCCCTTGGTCTCACTTCAGCATGAAGTGGGTGCAGAAAGCAGAGGGAAGGGATATGGTTCCAGCAATGATAATACCTCTGTCAGCACGCATGCCAATTCAACCGTGATCTTTGAAGGAGCTTAGCCTGAATACTTCCATGTAGATTATTTACATCCACTAGAAGACAGCAGAGAAAAATGTAGACACATTTCAGCTGTAGTCCTCCTGTCCTTGGACTCATCTGAGTATAAACTCAGAGCCACAACTTAATCATTTGCTTGGTTTTTTTCCTTTTTTCTTTTTTTAACCTATGCATTTAAATAAATATAGTGCTAGTTTATTGTAATTAATTGGAAAAAGAAAAATCAAACATAACAGGATGTTCCAGTGCATGACTTAGCAATTATTCCCTTTGCTATTAATTTGTTTTTCCATACTGTTTCTCTAGTCAAAAGTAACACATTTTTATGGTCTGCAATGCTAGCACTCATTATCCTAATCCCTAATGCAATTGCAAAGGAAAGGACTGAAAAGTGTCACCTTTATTTTTCTCAGAGAGAGGACAGTGCACTGATAATTTGAAGCCTTTTTCTAGGATTTGGTACCCATTTAAAATTTGGTATTGATTTTAGATGCAATGCATTTTTAATACTTTAACACAGAGCAAAAAGAATTGTCATGCAAAGAAATAGAATAGGAAACATTATTCCTGACAAATTTTTCTTTCAGTTAAAGCTGGAAGAAAACAAATCAGAAAAGAGTATGCCAAATTAACAACAAATATTGCTACACCGATTCAAATTCTGTTGAAACTTTTTACTCTCATGAGCTTATTGAAGGCATATAATTTTGGGGGAAAAAAAAGGGCAATTAATTTTGAGAGCATCTGCTTCAGATTTCTCATTTTTTGAAACACAAATCTGTCAAGCAAATCTATGCATTTCTAGTTCAATTTTCTCGGTATGTTTACACGGTAGGTGTGAACTGGACCAAAGCACAAAGAGCTGGCTCGGGGAATGATTTCACCCCCAGTGCTGAATCCAGATTACAAAGTACACTAAAACTGAGGTATTACAGCCAAATGGCTTGCTGTAGGTGTGCTAAGGCACCTGCAGTTTCTTGCCTAACAGCAGCCTTGACTATGTGAAAACTACTTTACTGCTCCAGTTTGTAGGAAAACAGAGTTGGCTTTTACACAGCTGTCTTACAGAGTGAATATTCAGATTACTCTGACTACCTATGGGCACTAAGTTACCAAAGCGCAGTGTTTGTGACCTTCTAGCTGAGATTACTGATACAGTGCTTTTCAGTTTCAAGCTAATCAGGCCAACAAGGGACTTAAGCTGACTTGTCTTTCTGTATACTGGACATGTGGACAAGAGCTGCTTTCCCAGGCAAGCACAAGTTGCATCTCTGAGGTATCAGCATCACGCTCCAGGCTCATGTTTTTCTTCTGTGTCTGCCTCTGCACACACTTGCTTGAGGGAGCTGATGCTCCCAGAGAAGTCTCTCTCTTCTGTAAGCTTTTCTTCCAGTCATGATCAGAAAACTAAAGAGAAATGGGCAGCAGCAAAGCCTTGAACATTTCTTGGAACAATCACCTAGTTAGGATTAACAATCTGGTGTGAAAGGAGAAAAAATAATAAACATTTGCATGCATGTGTATTCACTTGTGTTACAAGCAGTGGCTGCCCTCATGGTGAATTTCTGGGTAATGCTAATGCCAGCTACTCCAGAGGGTCAGAAATCTACCTGGAATGTTTCTATAAGTATTTCAGAAAATTCGATGTATTCCTTAGTGCAGAAATTCTACTGAACCTCAGCTAGGAAATAAGCAAACCAATTCAAATTCCTCCAAAAAATTCCAAGCTTTTTTTCCCAAACCAGATTTTTTTTGGAGGATTTACACACTGACATATTAAAATTGCACATTCTTTTCTCAATTGCACCTGTACTGATCAGGAACACGTTAAGTGAAATACTTAAAATTTAAAATAGTAAAATACAAAATTTATACTGGGATACCATGTAAGGCAAAATGAGTAGTTAAATGCAAAGATAACACTGTGGTGGCTCAGAGAGCCCTGTATTAGCTCTTAGATATAACACGTCTTTAAAATCCATTACAAGGATACTTTCAAAACTGAAATAAGATAGCTGGAAGACAACCAGCCAGTCAGAGGCATAACCCAAAAAAGCAATTAAAACAGTTCAAGACAGTCAGTGAAAGGGAAAAAAAAAAATAAAGGGAGAAACAGAGCCAAAAATACCAAAAATATATAGGCAGCTCAAACCAATGAAAAGGAGCAGCTATGTAAAATGACCAGAAAACACCCCAAGCAGCCAGTTGCAGGCAGCCACACAAGAGCTGCTGCATCTTTCATTTTTAGACTGAAGACTCCTTTTTTGTTTGCACAAACATTTGGAGAATGATACTTTGTCCTGTCACAATTCTGATTTACATGTAACAAGGCTACTTATGCACAATCAGGTGTATACATTATTTAGAATCCACTGCGAGCCAGGTGACACTTGTCAGCTGTTACTGCTGGAGAGGCTTCTGCCAATAAATTTATTGACATGTAAATTAGGTAACCAAGCACAAAGCATAATTAAGAAGGCATAAATAACCTACATAAGTCAACCAGCAGGTAAACTGTACAACCAAATTTGGTCTGGATTTTTTTAGTATTCACATATATAAGAAAAAGAAACCAATATAAAAGGGAACTGATTGACCTTCTTAGATATGTTATCTGTCAAATAAAGAATGTGAACAAACAGATCTCACAAACCACTGCTGTATAAACAAAAATTGTCTCTTAGTTCTGTCAGGACAAACTTAAAGAATCACCCCACAACACCATTTAGTTCTTACCTGGATGGTACCTTGTGGAAAGGTGTTTGCATAAGAGCCTTGGCTCTCTGTTCTTAAAACAAGTTCACAGCAGTGGGTTCATATTTTAAATTATATTTTTACTTTATTGAGAAATTGCTGGTACATGAAGGTAATATTTAAATAAGTGAATGATCCCTTAGCAATACAGACAACAATTCTGGTATCTAAATATGAATGTTGAGTACATTCATGACTACATCCTAAAGCCTTCAAGACATTGACACAGGGCTTTCAGTCATCATACAAAACCTACAAGAGATCTGTACCCCTTAGAAAAAAACATCTGTAGGTCAGGAGAGACATGTCAGGCCATTTGAAATGGTAGTGGAAGTCTATATTAAGGCATCCAAAAAAGCATTTTGACATGCTCTTTTAAAGAGAGAAGAATGTCACATGCTGAAATATGCCAGACATAGCCTATGCACCCTTAAAAATAAGAAATATGAAGCTGGAAACACAGGAGACCAATACAGAAATTCTGGGCTTTGCTCCCTGTCCCACTTCATCTGCTCTCTGAACTCACAAGGTCCAGCACAGCATCCAGCAGGAGCACCCTGCCTGGCAGGTGGGAGTCTCCTCCTGCAAAGGCTAATTATGAAATAAAACCCAAGGCACCCCAGGGCTTTGGCATGCTTCCAGTTGCCTGCTGTGAGCCATGCCTACCAGCAGCACGACAGCTCTCTGAGGCCAGAGGCCTGACCAGGGCTGTCCTTCATCCCCTGCCTCCATTCCCGTGGGAGAGCTGCGGCTCAGTGCAGGCGGTTAGGATCAACTAGGGAATGAAGGAAGCAGGAATGGTAGTGGTGTTTGCTAACTGCTCAGTCTAAATCTATCTGAAATTACCCACTGAGGACTATATCTTGGAGCTATTCTACAAACGAAAAAATCTGGGTAGTGACAGAAAAGCTGGGTTTCATTTCTGTTGCTGCTTCTGACTGCTGCTGTTTCAGACCCAAAAAAAGTCACTATATGGCATTGGTCTGTTGCTCCATTAACACACACTCGTCTAGCAGAAGCTAATATTCCTGCTCCAACCTCTTTTCTTCCTATTCCCACAGAGCTGCCTCACCACACATACAACATAAAATATCTGCCATTCCAGGTGTCAAAAGAGCCAACTCCACAACATGGGGCATTTGTAGAGCCTGTTACTATGGTCAGTCAATGCAGGTGGAGAGCAAGTGAAAACCTAAGGTCTTATCTGTTTCTGAGTTTTTTGACTGAAGAAAAAGCAGTACGAAGAGCCAGGACCCTCAATACAATTTTGTTTCAGCCTCTGGCCTCCCTGGTAACCTCGTTTTCTCTGTGAATCACTTTGGGAAAAACAACCCTTTATACAACACTGGATGATCTGTTGATAAAAGCTACAGCCATAACTTTCTTGATTCTACAGAAAAACCTCAATTTTTAACATTCTCACAGAAATCCAGCTAGCAGAAAATATTTCCTGAATCAAAACTTCATACTTTTTGAGTACATGCACCAAAAGAAAGGCAGAGGGAGCACAAACAGCTCCCCAAACCTTCCGACTGTAAACACAAAGAATTATCCTCCCAACTTATCCTCCCAAATGGAGGTACATTTTTTTTATGAAGGTAAGGGAGCACTCTTGTATCAGTTTGAATCTGTTTACTTGAAGATAGGAGGCTGCTTTAATAAGATTGTTCTATTTTACAGCTTTCACTATATCACACTGCAATTTTGCTTTATGTTCTTAAGCCACATGTACACAACTCAAATTAAAACTGTTGTTGCTCGGACATCCTCAGTATAATTGTCTCACAAAAGACATGAATGGATTGTCATCAGGCAAAATCAGAAATCCACGTTATTTTGATTAGGTGAGCCAGTAAGATAATATACCTATTAACATCTATAGGAAGAAACAGATGAAATTGAACTACATAATTTTAGCTTTTTTGATTCTTTTAATATACACACCACTATGAAAATAAATGTCTGGATTTTTTAAAAAACCCCTTCGAATTTCTGGTTGGGGATGGGGCAACGAAAAACCAACCAGCCTATAAGCAAATTTATAACCCAATTAGACTGTTCTTCTTTAGTTTTATTGTTTGTTTCTTTGTAATTCAGATGTCTTTAATTGGATGTCATCCAATTTAGAAATATATATGAAACACAGACATATTTTAAAGAGGACTTATATTTATTTAAAACTCAGTGGAACATATCATCTACTGTTATTTAGCTTTATAAATGTATAGAATACTCCTTTTCTAACATGTGTAGTCTTAAGAGGAAATTTTCAAGACTGCTTAATTAACTAGTATACCATTAAAAGATAAAATAAATTAGTTTAGTGAAAATCATACTTCTTTAATATGTACCAATTTTACAACTTAAGTTCGTAGAGGGTTATCATGTCATTATTGTCTTAAAATAAAAATATTATTTATAAACTTATTAAGTAATAAACAGACAGAAATATATTTTTATAATTAGGGATAATTAATCATATTCTTAGTGCAATAGCATTTACATAGTCATTAAATATATGCAACTTTTATATCTTAAATTCCTGCATTTTTTTTCTCTCCTATATCTGTTTGCCAGCCAGATAATACAAGACAGCCTGGAAATATTAACATATGAGTTTCATATATGTAGTACTACAAAGCAAAGCTGCTGATTTGCCTTTAACCACAGAATAAGTAGTGAGAGTCAGAGGTACCAGGAAAAAATGTGAGCAGGAGGAATCAATGGGAAGAGGAGAGGGAGATTACCTGGTTCTGTCGTATCTTGTGCATTTGAACACCAAAGAGTGATCCTTGGATGCACACTAACATGGTCTGAATTCCTCTCATCTTCTCAAGGATGCTTCTGAACCACAGCTATTCTTTCTTCTCAGCATATTTCATCTCTCTACATTATGACCTTTTTGTTTTCCAGAAGTACTAAGCTACGGCTCAACAAAGAGTCCCATGAGCCAGTTTCGCATACATCACCAGAGAAAAAGAGACATTTAATTTACTTTCAGATTTCTTCCAGTTTATGAGGAAAGAAAGTAGTGAAATAACCTGTGACAAGCACCTTGTACCTACAAGACTAACAACTGTACCTGTTGTACTATTCTGAGAAAGATGCATGTGCTGAAACCTATGGTATGATCCACTCAGGAGTATCAGATCTGAATTTGTAGATTTGCTGAGTGACTTTTATAAAACTACTGCAGAAAGATATTCTATATATCCTTTAGCCATGCTAGGGAGAGAATGCTAGTCTTTCTCAATATAACTGCACACTGACATTTTAAGAATTTCAGAAGGGACAATATTGATACAGTAAAAGCAGACAACACCCAGCATTACCAAGGAGATAATCTCAATTAGAAAGCTGCAAAATAAATGTGTCTGTTTAGAGAAAACTGTTCTTCTGCCTCATTGCCCTGAGATAACAAGACATGTCTCATTGTAGAGGTAGAGATGACTGGAACTGCAAATATACCTTTAGCAAACCACTCTTTATTGATTTGACCATAGAGGTGGAATTATGAGAGATCCACTCCTGCTGCTTGGGGAAGTCTTGACAGGACAAAAATAAGGAAAGCACCCCTGTGCTTCTTACAACATGAGATTATAAAATGTAAAAAAAAGCTTTCATTATATTCATCAGAGAAGTTTATGAGTGGGAAACATAAAATGCAGATTAACTGAAAGAAGATTTCAAGCAAGAAAACTGGGCATGAAAAGCACTAAATCCCTTGAAAGAAAACATGAAAAAAATTTAAAACATTTGTACCTAAGCACAAAAAGCAGTTCAAGAAGCTCTATTATAAAGCTAAACTATGACAGCGGTGTCCCCTTCCATACTCTTTGCCCATTCACTCCAGGACTCCTTGGACTCTACTGCTTCCATTAACATTTTGATCACCAGTCATGTCAGCCACATTACATACATATATGCCATTTTCAAAAGCAGCAATAACACACAGCTTAGATAGGCTTTGGTTACTTAATTCTCATCTTAACTTCTCTTTCCTAACCTTTAAAGGTTTTGGAGAAGGTGTTGATAGTGATGGAGAACACATTCAGTGGCAAATGACAATGGAGTTACTAGTGTCTCCAAAAGAATGCTTCTTACATGCCACTTTTCTCTGCACCATGTGTCTATAACTCCTGTTCATTTGAGGGGAAGACAGGGAATGGTGGTATGTAAGCAATCCTCTGCTCTTGCTTGTTCTCTTTTCACTTTTAAATAGACAAGTAGAACCCTACAGAGGTTCTGTGCCATTGCTCTATGGATGGAAGTAAAGGAACTTCTCCCAAGGAGAAAACATCAATTGTGTTACATTAATACCAGAAACTATTACTGATATTTTTCAAAACTTGGACTGCAGCAACTGCATTTTTTTCAGTTATCTCTAACTTATATTAACATATCAAACATCCCGAACTTATATTAACATATCAAACATTTTCATTTCTGAAGAGGATATATTATAATTTTTTCTCTTGGCCTTATTTTTTCACTTAAGGCAGCTCCATGTTGCAAAGAGATCTCCTGACAGTTTACTAATAAGGTTTGTGCCATAGAAAATCCACTGTATGTTCATGTCAAGAAATTATATTGATTATTCACATTTTGTTCACTAGCCAAACCTACTAGTTGGCAGAATGGTCAAGTTATGGTTTATATTGTTAAAAAAAAAAAGCATTAATATTGACAGGCTAAAGCAATTTAGATGCTCTGAAGACAAAAGAATCACTAGATTTCTACTCTGGAAAGATATATGACATTTTTCCCTAAGAATGTCTTCTTTTAGCAAACTAAGAGGAGCCAGAATCTTACTTGAGATTGCATTTGCAAACAATTATCTAATGATGGTTCCTAATGAACTATTTTTATTTGTCCAAAAGCAGATGGCCCAAACAAATAACTGCATTGCATTCTTTTGCCAGGTCTACATTTAGCAAATTTTAAAGCTCTTTACTGGCATAATTTCCCATGCATTCTCACTGCTGCCTCTCAACAGGAGAGAGGCAACTGTTATTTCTATCTGACTCTGTTCCAGGAGAGGAATGCCTGCTCTGGTTTGTACACTCTGCCCTTTTAACAGGCAGCTGCCTAATTTTGCATGTCAGTATCCTTTCTATCTGCTGTTCACTGTAGCTCAGAAAGGAAGACCTCCAAGGACTACTGATTTTCCTTAACTTTTTATTTATGAACTATTAAGGATCCCCTTAACCTCTTGAAATTCCTGAAGCCATTTCTCTTCTACTCACTTGCAGGTCAATCGTTCTTGGCCATCTTGTCTCTGCAAAAACATTTCTTTTTGTCTTTCAAGGAATAGAGTTATCCCGAGATTCTTGAGGATAGAAAGACACACAGCCTTCAGTTTACAAGGACACCATTTACCTTCTCCTAAAGAATATTTCATTAAAGGGATTATTTGAAATCTGACACTACAGAGTTATGCCACTGATAAACAGTGACTGGACTTTTGTCCAAGCTCTCATGACAAAAAGTCAAAATACTTAAAATTGTACAAGGCCAGGCAGACCTTTAAAAAGGAAAGCTGTCATCAAGTACTCACAAACCTACTTCTTCAGAAAACATAGGGGGAAGAAAGGAGATGAGAATGGACACAAAGCTGGCAGCTGAACTGTGAAGTGCTGAACAAGCTTGCAAACATGATTAAGCGGCTGTATATGCAGAGGCACTGATCAAATGTATGATTCAGTTTGCAATTTACTCTGCACTAATATTTAATAATAGATTAATATTTAAGCAAAATATCTAGGGCAACAGGTTATATGACAAACAGAACCTTAGTGATTTAAAAAATCATTTTATCATGGAAGTGGAATCCTTTCTCTAATCTTGCAGACGAGTTCCTGAGTCCCTCTACCATTTTGTGTGTGTTGCTGGAATTCAAATAGCAGGTAAAGTGATAAGTAATGAGGTAGCACTCCCGTCCTTCTTGATCTCAGTAAAAAGTTGATCATGTCCTTATGTACCAGTGACACTTTTGACAAAACTTTTGGGTTTTTTCCTTTAGTCTATGACAAACTCATTAACATGTACGGATGGAATGTCATCAGGTTTCACTAAATAGCAATTGCAATTCAATCTTTTATATTGTCTTGGCTTTTTTGTATCTCACCCAGGGAAGGTTGTCCAGTATGCATTTACTCAGTATGCATTCCATTTTCAAATCTGGCTGCCTAGACTTCAAACCATGACACTCCAAACAAAATGTGATTTTCAAAGATAATCAATCCTTAGGTGATACCCTCACTGTGATGCTCATAAGCATTGCATTGGTAAAGTATCCCATAACTAAAGCCAAGATACAGGGAAGCAGCAAGGAGCTTTTTATTTGGGAAAACAGCTTAGGTCAGTATTGTCATACTAGATTTAATGTGCTATCAGATAAGAATGGAAGCACAGGAGCAGTATTTACATCAATAGTAATGAATACAGGAGAGTGGAAAAGGGTCTCCTTGTCTTTTTAGCTGGCCTCAGATATTATAATGAGGCCATACCTCTAATACTGTGTTAAGTTTTGGTTGCCTCCATACAAGACAGACATTGAGATGCTGAAGTATGTCCAAAGGGCAACAAAGCTGGTGAAGACTCTACAGAAAATGTTTGAGTGGTTGAGGGAACTGGCACTCTTTAGTTTGGAGAAAAGGAGTCTGAGGGGGAACCTTGCCACTTTCTACAACAACCTGAAAGGGTGTAGTAGTAAGATGGGGTCAGTCCTTCCAAGAAATAAACAAGAGGAAACAGCCAGAAGAGGTTTAGATTGGATATTAGGAAAAATTTCTTCATTGAAAGGGTAGTCATGCAGCAGAAGAGCTTACCATCACCCCTTACACATCACAAGTGCTTAAACCATCACCCCTTGATGTGTTTAAAAGACCTGTGGCACTGAGGGACACAGTTCAGTGGTGGGCTTGGCAGTATTAGATTAATGTTTGTACTCAATTATCTTACAGGTATTTTCCAAACTAAATTATTTGATAATAATTTTAAAGGGTTCTATGATCACTCTAAACATAATTTCCTTGTTCAGAAGTTTCAGCCCTTCAGAAAGGGTGGTGTCTTGATGCCTGTGCAAGAATCTATTGACTTCAGGGGATCACCATTGCATAATCATCTTTCCACTAGGAGTCATCAAAAAGATCTAGAACTTCCACTTAAGGACCCCTTCAGAAAAAGCTGATGTTACATTCTCTAAATAATCTTTTATATTCCCAACCTACTCCTCATCACAGAAGACTGAAATTTTGAGGATGAACTACCACTGCATTTTCTTGTGGCAGTGCTTAGCAACAGTCCACTCCTCCACCTAATTGAGTCCTTAAGTGTTCATAAGAAACAATTTGCTCCAGGACTGTTGTCTCCCTCTCTTGCAAGTGTAAGACTGGCCAAGAGTTCCCAAGGTTATCTGAGGCTGGGGTACTCAAAAGGCAATATGCAGTGGATAAGCAACCACATCACAAATCAAGGGACAAGACAGATGAGTTCAAACCTTATATGAACGTTTTTCTCAATCTTTTCCTTTTCAGTACTCTGCTGCTTTGTACAAGTAGTTTATCTCTTCTAAGTCTTTTTATTTCACTCAGAAGCTACATAGCTTACCACATATGAGCATTACAGAAGACTGGAATACAGATAAGACTGCTTCAGAAACATTCACTTATCGAGTAATTTGAAATTTAGGTTTCTGTAAATAATATAAAATGGAATAAAATCTATTGTTCTTTAGTTCTTAAGAGTAGGGAAATAGTGTGCAAAGCGTTTCTAGTGATTAGTGAAATACATCAGAAATCAAGCAATCTGATTTTAGGGGCCTTTCACCTAAAACTGCCTCTATTACCCCAGCATCTGTATTTTGTAAGAATGCCTCTTGATCTGTGGCATATCTCAATTTTCTGTAAGTGAGCAGGAAACACTTCTTGCCTCCCATGCACATTTTAGTTACCTTTCATCGAGAATTGCAAGACAATACACTATTGTAGGAGTGAGAACAAAATAGGAAGAACTATCTAGTTAATCAGTCTAGCCCTATAAAACATTCAAGGACATTTAGGCAAAAATTAAGACACTATCAGGGATGGGAGAGAGAATAGCATTTCTTTTAACCAGTTTCTGTAACTGTTGTACTATTTAGGTATAATTTCTAAAGTCCTTAAGCCCTCTTTTCAGAAAAACACCTACTAAAAGAAAGTCTACAATTAAAAAACTCTTGCAATTTTATCAAAAACTGTTATAGAATATTTTTCCACTAAAAATATTTTTACAATTGTAAGACAGAAAAGTGCACAAGAGAATTATTTTCTGTAAAACACAATCTTACCAGACAACTTGGCACTATGAACAGCCTAAATCCCTCATCCCTATTTGTTCTAAGCCAGTAAAATAGCCTCACACATTCTCAAGAAAGCCAACCAAAATCATCATATTAAAATAAATATCATGGTGATATTTGTATTCCCTGACTGCAATCTCATGTCTCCCTCTCAGTGGTGCAGAAAATTAAAACCACCTGTCAAATCTCACATTACCAAATTAATTAGACAGCTGAAAGCTAGGAACAGGGAGCAGTAAAGGAAGCTATAATGTATGTGAAAGGATGTTCAAGAGCACATTAATTACCATCTATTGGAGGGAATTATGCTGACTCTTTCTATGAAGTACATTAAGACATTTGGGTATTGTCCTGAATTGTAGTTGAATGTTTACCTTTTTGACAAGGGGTATAAACTACTTTATGAAACTAATTTTATTAATTCACATATTTTTAAAGGAATGGGAGATGAAAAAGAAGATAGGTAAATAGTTGGTATTAAAAAAAAAATCTGTCTTTAAACCTTTAATTGCCAATAAGATATACCCTTAGCCAAGACAGGCTTTTTTAAAGGTTTTAATTCATAAAAAAGAAGAAAAAAAGAAAACAAACAACCATCAAGAATGACAAATACCAGTTGTTAGCAAAATGGAGATAATCTATATTGAAATTACTATGGTGCTATACATGCTAAATCCATTATGATTACTTAATATGAACTTTGGTATAAAAAGGAGAAAAAATCAAACAAAATCATATATTTTTAACATGTTAAATCATATTATTTGAAAAACAGTACACACAGAGATGAAAACATCAGTAAGGAATAAAAGTACAGAAGGAAATATGTAAATTTTTTTGAGCTTATTTAGTACAGTAATTCTAAATTTAGCTAATTCTAATATAATTATTTTTTCCAAACAAGTACACTTTTATACTAGAAGGATATTTTGTGGCACATCTTTCTGGCCATAAATGGTGGGATAAGGATGATTTAAAGCTTCTAAGAAGCACATTTTCAAATTTCAACACCAATGTAAAGAATGTTTAAAAAGGAAGAGTGAAATAAAGGAACAGCTAATCAAGAGTTCATTTCCAATATTAATGAAAATCCTAGAGGTATGGGTCAGGTCAGTGACAGTGAATTTCCACAGTGTAAAAAACTTATATGTAATCAAGAGAATTTTCTGAAATTTTAAACTGATAATCAGAAATACTGTTTTATCTGATTTTGCAAAAATGGGACAGAAATATTTCAACACTGCCAGTTCATTGCCATATCAGATTCTTTATTGTACTGCAACAACAAGAGCAAAAAAATCAAGTTTCTTTAAGAATCTTATTTAAGGGCTGGCTAATATTGAAGGTAAAGATATTGAATGATTTAAGTTTTATTTCTGATACTTTCAAATACATTCACATCCTTCTTTAAAAAAAAAAAATTCTTGCTAACTCACATAAACTCCTACAAAATTATTATCTTCATTATATATTTCTACATTTTATTTAACTATATGTTTTAAGGAGAATCGACATGTCTCCCATGGGAAATAATGTTAAAATGTGCAAGAACTTTCTCTTCCAGATTTAAAATAATGCATCTCCTTACTTATATCATCTCAATATGGTAATTACTAATCCAGTGCCAAATGGATATTTTTTATTTGACTCAAAAAATTTTCTGATTCTTTTGGGGATTTTTTGGTTTGGATTTTTTAGGTCAGGTACCCCTTACACTAGAAAAAGTTGCTGAAATCACCATCCAATCTGGCCTTGAACAATTCCAGGGAATTGTTTTAAATACAGGTTTCTTCCAGTGCATGTTATATTTTCCAGCCAAAATAGTAACTCCTTTCTACATCTTTTCACAACTTCACTGAGAGAAAACAAGAAAATTTTAATATACCTCACACTTTCTAGCTGATAAAACCCAAGATCCAAAGGTAACTTAGAGTAGACTGGTCGGAGTAGTTGTCAGAACATCAGAAGATACCCGAAGGAAAGACCAATGAAATTTTTTTTTTCTTGCTTGATAATCAGCCAAATTCAGCTGAAGCCTCTCAAAACACTGTGGCATATATGCCCCCACCTGAGAGAAACTTTTAAAAGATCAAATGGCTGCACCATAAACATGACCACTTAAAGAAAAATCTATCACATTATCAAGGACATGTATGGGATTGAATTGAGATCATGCGACACATCTGTACTTTCATTCTGCAGTGAGAGTTTCATGATGTGCAATGAAATTCTGCAAATTTGCATTTACTTTCTTCTTTTTCTGACATCTTCTAAAAGAAATTCAGTTCAGCTCAAATTTGAAAATATTTGGGCCAACTATATGACAAAAAACTAATGTTTCAGGTGTCATGCCCTCTAAAATCATGAGAAAAAAAATGCAAAATGTCTTTGGCAGAGGTTAGGGCTGGGTTCATTTGCAGGTTGCAAATTTTTCTAAATTACTTGTTATGAAAAAAATTCCTAAAACATTTATAAGGTATTCAAGTAGACAAGAATTTCGAGTGCTAAAGGTTAACTCTTTATTTTAAAATATTAGAATATCAATTGAAAAATTTGCTGACCTTATCTTAAAGGATCTTTTAAAAATGGAAGACCTTTCAAAACAGCCATATTTGTCAGAAATAACAGTTGTATAAAACAATGTACCTCAAGGAGGGAAATAGGCCAAATGAATTTTCAATGTATTTTTGTCTCCTCAGTTTTAAGGGCAAGGACATTTCAAATTAATATCAGATTTTCCTTACATTACTCCCACCCTATTCCTAAGTTAGACACAGTTTAAAGCTAGGTTTTTTGATTTCAGCACTTAAAATCAAGCTCTTAAATTGATGGTGAGGCAACTGAACAAAATATTTGACTCAAAGTGTTTAAGTAACCAGGACTTATGCAGCACAGAGATCTTTCCATGTTCTACAAACATCCTTGCAAATAATGACAGTCCACCAACAGGTCAACTTTAAACTGAAATTCATGATCAGAATTAAAATGTATGTCAAACATGTTTCATTGCCTCCTTCCCTGCACTGGAAAAGCAAAGTTAAATTCTTCCAGTCACTCGTCATTCCTCTATTATGAAGTAAACAAGTGAAAGCATTTTCCAAAATCAGTTCAGGCACATTCATTTGTTCACAGAATTGTGAATGGAAGGATATTCTGCAATGCTTCAGATTTATTGCATAGGTACTTTATAGCAAAATAAACTTTAACCTAGGAAATTGTATTTTTAGGAGACTATCCCTGAGGCTTGTCCAGACCCTATAAATTTAACTTTCCTTACTCTGTTTTACTTTTATTTTATTTTTTTATTTTATTTTACACAGTGTCCATGACCTATATACAATGATTGAATATTTCTGACATGCCTTCAAAAGAGGGAGAGAAAGACATGCCTTCAAAAAGAATTTGAATTAAGAGATGGGAAATTATTCTAACAGGGAAAAGAGAATTTTCAAATATAGTCAAAATTATGGAAAATTTTCTTCAGCCACATTAAAAAAAAAAAACTAAACCAAACCACCAAAGCCTGAAAGGTCAAGACTAAGTAGATTAATAGAGGAGATAAAGGACAAGGAAGTCAAAGTTCATGTGGTGCTATCAATAAAAAAGATAGATTTATTTCAACAGACTATTTTTACCCACTTAATGTACTCCTTTGATACATCAACTAGATTAATGTTTTTCTTAAAGTGATCAGCTATGACTCTCCTTTTACTTCTAGTAATAAAGTTAAGAAACAGCATGTTAAAAAAACCTCCAACCAACAAACAAACAAACAAAAAAAACAGCCTTAAGCAAAATTTAGGTTAAGAATTTAAGGAAAAAAATAATCCAGTTCAGCTCAAGATAATCTATGCATAAATCTGTAGCAGATTGCACCAAGAGCCTTAAGTTTTATGCAGTGTAGTATCACCCTGCCATTTGTTTAAAAAAATCAATGAGTATTGAAAGAAAGCAATGAATAAATTTCTTCAATAAAAACATTTCTAGCTAGGATGTAATTTTTTAGAATGAATAATACAGAAAACCAACTGCATTTAAAGAGAGCAATAATATTTGGATATATCTTTATATATGAGTAGTACATATTATATAAAGATACGAAAATGCACAGGAAATGCAAAGGAATTGTTTACTATGAAACATGTCAGAGACCATGTTTGTCACGGTGTGAGATAAAGCACTAGGTAAAACAGCTGAGAGAGATTCAAATCGTTGTTTGATTAAATAATGCAAAGAAATATTTATATGTATTCCAAGAGTAGCCACAAGCCTCAGCAATTCACTTACGTGTTTTTCAGCCAAGAAGTGTGTGTTCTTTAGCAAGCAGGATAAAGTTATGTAAATAGAAAGGTATCACATGTGATGCAAAGCTTAAAATTAAAATCTCTGAGATCCTGGGAAAACAAAATAAAAATGGAAAGAACAAATGGTGGGACACTGGAGATTCAAGGAAGAATTAGTAAAAATTCAGATGCGCTTCTAGTGTTAAGCATCCCATCAAAATGGAAAATTTAAGGGTGATTTCCAGTTGACTGATGTATAATGCAATTTATTATCAGGAAACAGCAAAGTGACAGTTGTCCCTGGGAAACACAAATAATCCCTTGGTGACCATCACAGTAAGAGTGATGGTACCAAAAACCACTTTGTAGTCATTGTGGGCAACCATGTCTTGATAGAGGAAGAAAGTGATGAACAATCCATACCCTGGTGCTCTAGGAAAACTCTCTGAATGAAGGAGGACAGAGATAGACACAGATCTCTATAACTTCACCTGCTCTGAAGGGTGTATGTTTTCTGTCATCCTTTCTTTATGAAAGGAAATCCTTCCAGACTTTGAGCATGACTGGGTGGTTAGAGATCCTGATGTACAAATGTTCACAGATTCCTGCCTCCAGTAGTCTCACACAGACAGTTTTCACACCCTGAAGGTCCAGGAGGGACTGCTTTGAAGGGAAGGCCACTGATGAGTAAGTCACAGCTGGAGTAAAATCCAAGGAAGTGGAGTTAATTTAACACCTCAGGCTATTCTGCTACTTCATGTATCCTATACTTACCTCAGAAAAGAAGGAATTAAGAAATCATATTCCATCTCATTATATAGCATCTTATATAACACATATCCATCCTCATTCCTTTTCCCACTCTCCTGAAAAAAATTCAGGAGCTGTAGAAGTCTTTGTGCCATTGCCATTAACTTTGAGTGTGAAGTTTCCTGGTATCCCAGCCATCACTGCAACCTAATGTCTTGGGGACTAAAGCACAGGGCACAGACTTAAGGTCCACAGATTTAACTCTTTTTTTTTCCTATTCATTCACCATCAGTGTAGAAAGTTGCACAGCCCTTGGGCTCCCTGCTGAAGAGTTCAAGGCACTTTTACATATAAAAGGGAATTAAATCCTCATAACTACTTCCCATTTTATCCTCCACTACATAGAAGAAGAGATTCATTATATTGCTTCTTTAATTTGCTGCTCAAGGATAGTGACTTCTATGCCTGAGGTAATCTAGCCTTCTGGACTGTGAAGTGCTGTTCTAAAATTGCTGTAGAGAGCACAGTCAAGAGTATTTGGAGCACATACAGAGAAAAATTCAGATGGAGATTCCTGTGCATCAGTTTCTCATTGTTACCTCTTGCCCTCTTGCTCAGCACCACTGAGCAGAGCCTGGATCCATCCTCTTGACCCCCTCCCTTCAGATACTGCAGAAATTCATTCATCTCATTCATCTCTTCTCGAGGCTGAACTGGCCCAGCTCCCTCAGCCTTTCCTCATAAGAGAGATGTTCCAGTCCCTCAATCACCTTTTTGGCCCTGCACTGGACCTGCTCCAGGAGCTCCATGTCTCTCTTGTCCTGAGGAGCCCAGAACCAGACACAGCACTCCAGAGGCAGCCTCAGCAGGGCTGAGGAGAGGGGCAGGATCACCTCCCTCCACCTGCTGGAAATGCTCTTCCTAATGTTCCTCAGGATCTTACTGGCCTTCTTGGCCACAAGGACACACTGCTGGCTCATGGCTTGTTGTCCACCAGGACACAAAGGGCCTTTTCCAAGGAGCTTTTCCAGCAGGTCATCCCCCAGCCTGTGCTGGTGCCTGGAGTTATTTTCCTTGTATTTCCTGTGACTGGATTGTAAAAGCATAGAAGTTTAATAAGCAAAACCTTGAGCCAAGTGAGCCATGAGACAAAGGTTTCCACAGAAGTTTCTCAATAAATAATTTAACCTTGACAACACTGATGTTTGACTGTTTGAGGGTTATTATTGAATGCCACTGATCAATTTCAGATTGTTTCTCATGAATGCTCTTTCATTTTCTCACAAACATTTATATGAATAAAATTAAACATATACATAAAACTGATAAGTTGATTTAAAAATCACTAATATCCATTCTTAATCAAAATTTATACCCATTTATCTCTATTTACCACTTTTCACACATTCTTTCTGTATTTCTTCACCATTATGTTTTTAGCAGAGATAGAGACCATGAGCATTATTTTGAAAACGGAGAGCACTGTTTTTTTTATAAAATGTGACATAGCAAAATAAACCTGAAGATTCCAATCATGTGTTTGTTCTAAGCAAATTTTTGCTGGTAAGGTGAAAAAAGCATTTTTTGGCTTTAAATATCACATTAAGAAAGCACAAAAGTTCATTATTATTTTCATCTGCATTCAGGAAAACAGTCAATACAAGTCAAAATTTCAGTATCTTAAAGGCTTGGAGGATATTGATAGTCATACATTCTCTCCCTGCCAGGAATATTCTCCTCAACTAGAATATTATTACTCTTTTATGAGTAAATTTCCTTGACATAAAAGTCTTGATTTTAGTAACTCTAACTGAACTATATTCAGTGTAGATCTTAAAAACTGGCCAATTGTGTTGTTTGCCTGTATGCCTACAGCAGGTTTTTAGTCCCTCATAGACACACACACAAATATATATATTTATATGCACAGAGGACACAGCTGTTCTATTCAGTATGAATAACGATTTGCTTGCCCCTGCTTATGCAGAAATGATTTGTGTGGTGCTCTTTATCTCCCCTATCCATGTACAGGGCAGTATCTAGAGAGATAGAGGAAAATCCTGTTCATATAGTAGCAATGACTGCATTGCTTACAATGAAGAAACTCAATTTTCTTGTCATTTGTTTTTGTGGGAACACACTTTGGGAGGAAAAGCAAGCCATGAGATGTATGCAGTAAACAGAGCACAAATTACAAGGGACACAATGATCTGGCATCGCTGCTTATTCCCAGCGTAGCACTGATGCACATTCACAACATTGAAACTGCAGACAATCAGGCTGTTATTCCTAGTGCTCACAGGACTATTGTTTAATACTCTTTCTAACATACCTTCACTCTTCTTGTCATCACATGTTGTACCTGACTTGAATAGAATGTGTGTCAGATCCAAAAACTCTTCAACATACCCTTAATTTTAAATGTATATTACTTTAAATGTTTAAGAATAATTTTGTGCATAAGCATTTTTCTTGGAATGGAAGAATATTTTTTAACCTGAGCATACTTAGGTCATCTTAGAAGAGAGAATCTATGCTTTATAAAATCTAGTAAGTTTAAATATTTTTGAAAGCCTACATGGGTTTTAAAAATATCCACCCAAGACAGCCCTGACAGCATTGTCATATGAGAGGCTAGTTGTAAAAGTTTGCAAAAGTGTCTTTCCTTTAAACTTATGAGACATAAATAAATTGAAGAGATCTTAGGTCATTTCACTAATCATTGACTTCCAAGATGATTGAGGGACTCTAATGTAGATGTGTGTGATGGAAAGATACAAATGTTGTTCACAGAAATATTGGCCTTTTTAAGGCCACATTTAATCTCTCATCTTCTAACGACAAGTGCTGAGCAAATTCCCTGTGTGTTCTCCCAAGCTGATGTACCACAACAGGAATTTATACTTCCTGTATGAACAATGGGTCCTTACAGCAGAGGTGTCAGAAAGATTAACTATTTTCATACAAGGGTCAAATACCTTTTTCCCTCTCCTACAACAGAGTTATAGCTCTATTATTCATACTTTCTTGAAAAGAAAACATTATTTCCCGTATTAGTCGTGTTTTTCTTCGAAAACTCACAATGAAAGTATGCTTTAGGCTTCACAACTGGGTTTTACTCAGGGTTGAAAACCTCCACAATCAATTTAAGGTAAAGATTCATGTTATACCCCTTTGGTTAAAGGAATGCTGGAATATGAGTATTTTACAAACTTTTTCTGAAATCTATAGCACTCATTCTCCCTCAAAACACTCAGATTTTTATCACTCCTTATATTGTTTCATTTTATCAACATATTTTTCCTACCTGATTAGTATATGCAAGCGTAAATTCCTTGGCTTACTCCATTAAATGCGTTCCCAGTAATTCACCTTCCCCTCCAAGTGCCCAGCACCTTGCACAGGTGTCTTCTGGAATCCATCCTATGTGGTGAATTATTCAAGACAACCACCCACACGTGCTGCACCAGCCAGTCCACTTGTTTTTATACTCCTGATTTTCTGTTTCAAGCAATGATATTGACAACCATTAAAAGAGACAAAACACACTTCCACAGTGAAGGAAAACATGCAGCAAAATTTGTGCAACCATATAGCACTGTTCAGAGCAGGAGGAGAAAACCATTTTACTTTAAAAGGAAACCAGTGTGGGTCATACAGCCAAGCCCTCATATGCCCTGAAACGCTTACATCCAAGCAGACTGTTCAGCACACAGGCACAGGTTGTATGTACCCAGTGGTGGAGCCAGAATTTCATGCAATGGCAGAGGAAAACAAGACAGATTTTATCAAGCTTCATTAAAACCTGTTTTTTTCTTAGAAGGAGACTGTGTGCTTGTTTGATCTAATAATGGCTAAGAAAATTTGAGTGCCTGCCCTCTTTAATTTCTGTGAATTTCCTTTAGTCTCCTGTTGTGCATCAAGTCTCCAACTCTGTTCTCTTTATTTTTGTTATTACTTCTCAGTTACCTGAGGCTGTTCTGCTCTGGGAGCAGGCTCTCTTTTCTTAGTTTCTTCTCCGCTTTCCCAGACTGGTTGCCCTCAGAATTGTCCCATTGATATTCTGTAGATAACCTAGTGTCACCTATACTTGACACTATAAAAACCTTTTTTATCTTCTTTTTCTTGCTTCCACTTTCAGACATTCATCATTCACCCTTCACATAAATTTTAGCATATTTACATTTAATGCCACTACAAATCTCAGCAACAATATTTGCCCCTGCAGATTGAAAGAGTAACATCAGTGCCAGAGGAAGCCTTGAGAGGGGCTGGTGGTTTCAGAAGAATCTGAAAGGGGAACTGGGTACAGAGTATTCCCCAGAAGAGAAGAAATTCTGTAAGAACTGAGGAAAAAAGTATGTGTATGTAGGCTTTTCTGCTGATCACAGGCATGATGGAGATTAGGTTTCATGTATTTAAACTCTTCGCCTGGTTTTTTCTGACCAATAGCACTAATCACTAATTTCTGTTTGTTTTTTTAATCATAGATTTAGCTAAGCAGAAATTATGAGGGAAAGCAAACATTCATTATTACTAAAATCAAACAAGTATGCTTACAGAGAAAATGGTTGGTGATACTTTACTATCTCTCACATTTAAAACCTCTTTACCTGATATGACAAGATAATCAAGGGATATTAAATTATGTGTCCTTACATCACAGATGCAATCTCACAAACATAACTTACAAATAAATATGATGCAGCAGAATTTTGTGGTACTTTTCTGCATTTTTAAACATAGATTTATTTCATGAATCTTCCTAGATTACGAGCATTGTTTGAACAGAGATCTCATAAATAGCATAAAAATTTGAACACTTTAAATTTGCAAATAGTTTATATTCATCTCCCAACCTAACAAACTCCAAACTTATAAATTAGCATGCCCTCATGCTTTACTGTTTTACCACCTAGTGTTTTAAACTGATTCCTTATTTTGCATTACAGTCATCACAGATATATGTCTACTCCATTTCCATTAGGTCAATTAACAAAGGTCTTGTTTAGATAGATATCACAACTTTGAGAAGCCTTTCCACCTGTTCTGCTACAATTCTAAGAAACTTCAGTATACCAATATGATTAAACTCTGGTTGAGAATCCTGTGACAATATCAAAAATCAGTAGATATCCTATTTATGCGTATTTACACATAAATAACTGGCACTCCGTAATCTCCTAAGTTTTGCAGAAAGCTCAGATCAAAAAATATCCCCAAAATATTCTGTATTATTATAAAGTGGGGATATATTTTTCTGCTTTGACTATTAAGTATTGTTTTTTTGCAAAAAACACTTGCTCAGAAGTTTCTTAAAAATCTGACTAGCATTGTGGGATTCATGCTGCACAAGCAACTGTGCAAGTTTGTCTGATAGATCTGGGTTTGGTTTGTTGTTTGTTTTTTTTTTTTGTTTACAAGACCATAAAATTCATAATGGGAAAATATGTGCATTTTCCTGAAAAAGCACAGACCTTTAGCAGGAGGAACCCATAGGAAGTGCCACTAACCAAAGATAAAATGCAGGTAAAAGGATTTTTGAAGATGGATCATGCTCCATGAGAGTTAAATCCAATGTATTATTAACAGACACACAGAGATGATGTAACAGCACAACAAAAACTGAGGTATCCTGACACAGAATGAGGTAGGCTGCCAGTAAGATTTGTCTGTAGCATGCACTTCGCATGCAATTTATTTCTCTGTATTATCTCAAGAGAGTTGCTTGACAATTTTGATTATTATTTTATTAATATTATTAAAGCTATGAAATTTATGAAAAAACAGGATTTTTGATTAGTGGAAGGCATTTTCTCCTTTGTTTTGTTTTCAGGATTGTAATCAGGAGGCAGCTATAATCCTACAATGGAGTGCTGTGGTAAAAATTGAATAAAAATAAAAATATTAATTAATCACCAAACCACTAGGGATCCTACAAAAATCAGTGATAATACAGATAATTTCACGTTTACCAGTGTATATTTTAATAAGATTTTAATCAGCCAAGAAAGCATATGCCTTTTAACAGGACACAGCAGGTTAAAGGACAACTTAAAAATCATTGACTTCACAGTTAATTCATCTCTTTTAAATATTAACAGGGCAAAATGTGCTGTCTGACAAGTCTGAGATATGCTTTTATAAAACATTTAAATACCCTCATCAAATAGAAGCAGTTCTCTGAAAAACAGGTAACTATTTATAAGGTTACATCAACAACTAATTGCTAGTTGTCATCAAATAATACAAGGTTAAGACTCTTATAATTAGAAGCATTTAGAGACAAACATATAACTAATGTTAAAACTAAGAAATTATGCCCTGAAATGTATTTTTTCTTTTTTTTTTTTTTTTTGGAGATATAAGAAACTCCACTAAATTGGAACAAGCTCATCAGTTCATAAATAAACCCATTTTCCTTGATATCATAACATCCCCATGCACTCCTCAGAATCTCTTTAGAAAGAGCATCTACATGTCTTTTCCAACCAGAAGTTGCATTTTTTAAGAGGAGACAATTGGAAATGAGTTAGGATACAAACATTTTAAAGCATGGTCCAACAAATTTCATGAATGCTGCTATATATCGTGAGTAGCCCAAAATTTAATTTTCTAAGAGAAAAGAAAGAGTAAGCTTACACCTGGTATTCTTAGCAGTGATGTCTTACTACAAGGACAGGCTTTAAAAATCCCTAAAAAATAGGCAAGGCAATAGAAAAAGTCAGTGGGTTTGGAAAGAGCTGCTTTAGTATATAATCTATATGTTTCATTTACCCCCAGAGATTTTTTTACCCCATCAGCAACTACACAAAACCCTGTCCACATATCTGAAGGCCTTTTTGTAAAAAAACAAATCTCAAACCTCAGCTATTTAGGTGCTAGCAATTTTAAAACTATTTGACTCATAAGATACCTAAAAACTGAAACTTAATGACTTTTAGAATCCGTATTTTCTTCATGTGCTCTCGCAAAGGAATAACTTCTGAGTTACATGGGATAACCCCTTTAAGTGTTTTGCATTGGAATTGTGTTATATATTCAAATCCCTGATCTTTTTATTTCTTTGGGTTTTCTTTAAATTTCTCTTGCCTATCAAATATGTTTCACAAGTCTTCAAGGCAAATGTTTCCAGTTTCATTCTATATTCCGAGGTTTTATTCTGTATTTCATTCTAGAAGTACTGATTGAATTTTAAACATAGATGTCCAATTTTTAATGGTGTTAATGGGAAGTAATGCAGTTTTCTTGTGACAAATCAAATTAAACCAATGAAGAAAGTTGACAGATACAAATTTTGCTGGCCTTTGATATTTATTATTAAAATAAAATATTTTTAGTAATATATAGGATTGCATGTTCACACAGTAGTTAGAACTAACAGATGTCAGTGTTAAAAAAAAGGATCAAGAACTAGTTTTTTCAAATAGTTCCCTTCCGTTCAGTTAAAGGACATAAGAGCATAAGTTTATGTCATCTCATACTGAATTTTGTGCTCAAAATGCTTAAAATAAATTGTATGTTTGATTTGTTCAAGGGCGTTGTTTTCAAATATTACAGCAATGCAATATTCAGAAGAGAATGCCCATAGTAGTTAGCATCTACCACTATTATAGAACATTTATTGTACTACCAATTGTATGTTCAATCTCTTCTTAAAATTGTATGAACAACTTAGCTCTAATGCACAATTCTTGGAGTTTTCTCAAGATTCTTAACAAGATAAATATCAACAAGTGATTTTTGTAGTATCTATATTAATATGAAATATTGTGCATATTTAAATCTATACAGTATCAAGAAACAGAAGGTTTTTTTTTAATTTCAAAAAAAACCCAAATTTTTAAAATAAATAAATAAAGTTACACTCTAAGGCAAGAAAAAATATCCTTAAAAAAAGAATCCTCAGAAATAAAAAAGTCCCTCCATAATATTGATTTATCATTCCTGTTATTATAATAACCTCAGAGCATGAGGGAATGGTTTAAACCTTATTCATAATTTTTGAGCTTTGGATTTGACACCTGCAGTATCGTATATCTTGGGTTTGAGGAGTAACTTAAATTAAACTTCCTTGCAAATACTTCACTCTATTTTAAAAATGAGTTGTATGTGTGAAATAAATACTCAACCAGTTATAAACATATAAGCAACAGTTTAGAAGAAAAATAAAGAATATATCTCCTGTAGACAGACTGTATATAGACAGACTGGCTGGCAATCTACCCTTAAATCCAACAAGAATAATTCAGTGCTTGGGAACTATGAATTTTTCCTCTTCATGCATTTCTGCAGTGCCTGTCACTCTGGAGAAAGCAGTATAGACTGGGGCAGGAGGAATCCTTTTCCTCTTAGTAAATGCACACCTGCAGGTTGACAAGATGTGGTCAGCACTGCAGTCACAAATCCACAAAGGCCCCAAGTCAGCAGAATATATTAGTACCTTCTTTCTCCTTGAAAGAGTTTCTTTGGCTTCAGGAGGCCCTGAAGTAAGATGGGTTCATACCAGCATGAAGAAGTAGAGCACATCTGCCTTCCACTGGACAAAACCAGATTCTTCCCCACTCATCTGCCCTCACACTCCTTGTGCCATTGAGAAAGGCCTCAATGAGTAGGATTACATGCAAAAAGCCCTCTGGTAAGAAAAATTATTCTCATTGTTATAGGATAAAAAAGTGCTTAGTGTGAATGAAACCACACTGTGAACAATGACAGGGAGAAGGTGTCTTTGCTGCATCTAAGCATGAGTTAACACATCCCTCTGAAACACAGACATTCACCTTCTCTGGACACTAAAAACAGGAGGGTGAACTTACACAAATAAAACTGAAAACCACCATAAACTCTGCATCTAACAGTGAAAGGGGTATGCAGTTTGTGCATAAATGTGCATAAATAGTCATCTGGTAGGTACTTACCCCGATCAACATCAGACCTGTACAGGTTATGGACTTCCTAGCTACTTGTGGAGGATTAGGCATAAGCATTTTTGTCTCAAACATTTCAACTGTTGCAACAGGAAAGTTGTGAATGGAAGAGAGTCCCGTGGAGGTGAGGCAGAGCTGTTCTGAGACAGCTTCCTTCTCAGTTTCTAGGCTTGCAAGTCTTGCTCCTGTTTCAGTGCACCTGTGTCAAGAGAAGGATTGAGTACCAGGTACCTCAGTCAAAGGGGCTCCAGGACCACCACACAGACCCCCCAACTTCTTCCAGCTTATTTCTGGGAGGACTCTAAGGGGCTCACTGTACACTTACAAAAAGTAGGGCACAAATGTTGCAAAAAATTTATTTTACATAAGAGGAGTACATCAGGTAAAGTATAAAAGGATCAGTGGATCAGTCTCTTGCTTTCTGATTTTGTCAGCCCCAAAGCCAGATCACCATAGCAGGAAGAATGCAGGATCTAAGGACTGGTGATCTTTTTCCTTCTCTTTGTCTCTTTCTGCCTTTATTCCTCTCCTCTCTCATTTCATCCTGGCAAAAGCAGTAATCATATTCTACCCTTTGCTCTGTACATAAAGCTTGTTGTAGAGTTGGGATCTTGTTAAAGTTCTTTGTAAAAGTTGGAAGCTTATTAGACAACACTTTACCAACTAAATAGCGGGTTAGCTGCTGGAGTTAATTTATACAATGAAGCATAAGAATACCCTGATATGTGAATTAGTGCCTTTGTTCAGCCCAACAAGGATTTGTAGTGAACATCCTGCTGCTTCCAGGCCATGATATTAATCTGCCAGAGAGACATGAAAGAGCTGGTTCCTAGTGTTGAGGAATATTGAAAATATTTTGATTTTGACATATTTATTTATTTATTTATTTATTATTTTGAGATATTTCTTTTCAGGATGGAGATACTGTGTATGAGGTCTCCTCAGAGGATTTACTGAGGTGCCTCAACGGTATCATTGCTAAACAATTAAGGTCTAAAAGAAGGTAGTAAGTGGTAATAATTATGTCTTTTAAGAAAAAGTGCTTTAAATCCCTGTTAATCTCTATGAGGACATGAATCTGGGCTCCCTACTGTTGGTGTTATTATATTGGCATTAACATGTCACATTAAGAAAAGTAAGTTCCCTGCTTCAGGGGATTAGTGCCAGCTACAAAAGACTCAAACACCTAGAGATGAATTAGAATAGCAATAATGATAAAGTCGATCTTTGCAGCTGGAAGAAATCTGAGGTAAAACTATATTTATACAGAAATAGTATCATCTTAAAAAGACAAATAGGAATCAACACTGTAGAGTATCACAAGAAGGCCTCATGTCTCAGGAGACATGGAAGCTTAAGTTACCTAAATATTGTATTTACTATTGCACCCTGTCAGTTTCACAGAGGCACTACCACTTATTTAACCAAACTTCATTACAAACCACTGACAAGAAGCAGAAGAAAAGTATGGTGACTTACAAGCAAAGTAGAATATATCATCTTAATTAAATATGACATGATTTCTAACTAAATTCTTACAAATAATTTCCAGGATATTTTCCCTATTCAATTTTTTTATAAAAAATACTTTAAATTGGATTGTACTTTAAATTAAATTGATACTTTAAAATTAAACTCCATCTTAAGAACTTTACAGGTGTGCATTACTAAAGAATTAAAAATTGGTACATAAAAATACAAATGTGAATATTTTTATGAGGGTTATTTAGCAAAATTATTAAATATTACACTGGAAGAAAGGACTATCACCATAATTAACACTTTCCAGTTACTAAGTAATGTAGCTGTAATAGCCTTTTCCTCCTTCAATCACAGCAAATATGCCAAATCCCTATTGAAATAAATACATTTTAAACTCCATTGTTGCCTTTCAGGTAAAGAAAAGGACAGTGTGTGATGCATAATGTACATTGCATGTATGGAAAACCTAACCCTGCCCTCCCTGAATTTCTGGAACAACTTTTCAGTGTTGATGCTAATGTCTCAAAGAGCTGATGTTCCTCTCATGTGGAGTCTAACAGCACCAAAACATGCTTAACTAATTTGGTTATCCATTCAGGAAAAAGAGATGGGTACTCTTTTAAACCTATGTAAAAATTTTTCTTTTATTATTTTGAATCACAATTGTAGTCTCTAAAGTATCTATTTAATCATTTACATGAGAAGGAAATCTAGCATCAGATTTATTTGAGATAGAAGAAACACTATTTGAGCTGTTCTCTGCAAGAGAAACATTTTCTATACCTATTCTGATAATGCTTTAATCAAATTCCCACTGAGGTGAAAGCACACCAGGGCAATGTGCAGCTTCCAGGCATGAATGTTGACTACATAAACATGTTTTGGAGCACAGCACAATTTTGTAGCAAAAGTTATGTCACCTCAATAGAAGCAACAAGATCCTTAGCATATGAGCTACCTTGTGTTCACAGAGGCAAAATTGCTGGAGGAAACTTAATTTGGCACTCAGTAGATTTAATAGGTCTCAAAATTAATGTTCTGTACTTAAATTGTGTAAATAAGCAAGAAGCAACTCTATGGAAGTCAGATTTGTATCACCTTAATATTGCATATGTTGTTCTGTACAGGCCAAGCTATTCCATTTCTCAGCAAGGGAGAGAATTTGTCATTGACCATGTAATAAAACTCCCAATTTTTCTATTCAATTATTTCATTAAAAATATTTGAATGAATTCTTCCAGAAATTATTTATCATGACTTGGATATGAAAAAGTGTGTTAGCACTGGAATTACAATCTGTTTAGCTAGGGCTGTTCTTGTTTATTTTTTTTATTTTGCTCAGATAAAGCATATAAGTACTGCTTTAGCCAGCTAGTGTTACAGAGCCTGGTAACACAGCTCACTTTAAATTACATAGTCTGTATGGAAGCCTTCTAACCTGCTAAAATACACTATACTGTGTGATGTTTATTTGTTATGAATGTTGGAGAACTCTTAATTAGGCTCCTGCTTAATGCCATCTGAAAGAAAATTAAAAATGTCAACTAGGTGTGTATATTACCTAAAAAATGTATCCAAAAAAATACTGCAGAGGCAATTTCCTAGTATTAAGGTATGTAGAAAACCCTCAAGCAAAGGATTTCTGTGCAAACATTTGCTTTAGAGAATGTAGTGAAAGAGAAAAACAATTTGCCTAAAAAAAGCCATGCCAACATCAAAACTTCACTAAGGAAAGGGACAATGTGATACTTTAATATTTCCTTAAAATCCTCCACCCCTTCTGTTTTTCTTCTTTTTGCCTTTTGCTTCCCTGCTTTGCAGTTCATCTTATATCTGAAATAGCATCAGCTAGAGTGAGCAACAAAAATATGTCTCTTTAGAATAAAATATAATGACTTCTGGGTAAGGAAGACACACAGTCCCTGACCTAGTAAAGGATTTGTTTTGTTGATGCTCTTGGTTAGCATTCTCATAAGCTAAATAGGGAAATATGATCCTGGTGAAAGTGCTACAAAGGAGGTGCAAAGCTCAGTGGTAGACACAACCAGGAGGTTGCTTGCCTGTGAAAATTAAAAGATGCACTGAGCATATTTTCTGAGAGATTTGTTTTAGGATGTGAGAAAGTGAGTACTTAGCTGAGAGAAGAATAATCAATCACAAAACTATAGGTCTAGGATCACCTACTTGCATAGAAAACTTCCCCCAAAAAATCAACAATAGCATGAAGAAAGGATAAATATTCTATTCAGGTGTATAAACAGCTGGGAAAGAAAACCTGAAAGAATGGGGTTAGACTAAAGAAAAGACAAGGTGGGACAAGGATTACAGCTTCAAATATAAAAGGCAAAGAACAGAACAATCTTCTCTGTGCCTGTGAACAATGAACTATGAATTTAAAGCACTGCAAGACTGATTCATGTTAAACATGAATCGGGACTATCATGAACAGAACAAATTTTTCTCACTAATCTTTTGCCTTCAGTAGGGTCTGGACGTGCACACCATTACTGACCTCAATTTGAGCTTCAGACAAATTCAGCCTAGGAAGGACCCCAAAAGCTGAAGAGGTGGGTAAGCAAATCTTACAGAAGATTTCCTAACACTTAAAGCACCTTATAATATATCTCCAAAATTCATGATAGCCATAAACTGAACTGCCCGTAAAAAGGAGATGATTTTTCTGAGATACCAGGTCTAAAGGGAAACCAGTGCTGAGAGGCTTCCTGAAAGATTAGAAGATTTTGAATGCACACACAAGAAGCACAAAAGTTGTCACAATTCAATCCTGTGACACCAAAGTCATAAAGGTCCCTTGACAGCTTCTGATGAGAGTTCTCATTTTCCTTTAAATCGCCTAAAACATATCTGGCTGTGCTCTAAGCATTTCCACTCAGCAGAAACCCTAGATCATATATGACTAGAGCATAATGGGATCAACAGATTTATGTATCTTAGGGACAGAAAGAGACACTATTATAACCTAGTCTGATCCTCACCCACAGGAAGAAATCATAAACATTGTCAGAAAAAGCACATGCAATTAATATGACTCAAAACTGACAGGTACCTGCTTCATGATGTCATCAAGAAATGCTTATTTAGAAGAATTCTACAACCTTAACAATCACACTTTTAATATGATTATAGTTTAAAATTATTAAGTGCAGATTTTTGTGCCTTGTGTAAAAAAGAGAAAGGTATCCGGTTCTTCATTGGCTTTAATTGTAGGATGCACCAAACCCTAAGATCCATATAAATTTTCTGAGACTCACAGAAAATGATCTACTGATATACAAACTTTATAACAATCCTAAATATACTCAACTCAAGATCAATACTAGCATCAAATGGAGTCCAGGCTATGTATTTTATTTAGTAGAATAGTCTCCTCACAAGTTCCTGGGTCAGTGAAAGGATAAGTTTCTGATATTACATAGTCACTTCTCCTCAGCAACCTGCAAACATCCAAAACTCACTCAGTAAATAGTCCCAGGTAGTTCAATAAAAGAAAAAAACTTTAAAATTAATGGCAATAGCTGTATTTCTTTCATTTTTTAATAATTTTATACAAATTCTTAAAATGAAATTTCATGCTTTCATGTATCACATTCTTACTGGGTCTTCCATATGGGACCATTTCTTTCAACAGCCCATCATTCCAAAGTATGCTATCTAATATGAGACAAGTCAGATAAAAAAACCAAAATATTATTCCAGCCAAAGTTGCTGTATGAATCCCACTTCTTCATTGAAAATTAAAATTATTGCTCTCACTTGCTATCCCTACAAGAATGGACTTTATATTAAATACTGGTTAGCATCTATAACAATAATCCAATATCAGGGAAAAAAAATCCTATATTTGGGAACAAAACTGACAGTTCACAAAGAGAGGGACATGACAGAAACAAACACATGGACTTGAGTCCACATAAAATGGGATCCCTACTGTCTCCTAAGTTTTATTGAGACTAAATATTGTCATATGCTTCATATCTATTCATGATGGTTTAAGCCTGAATCTTTTAAAAGCTTTCTTATGGTTAAAAAAAAACTGTTGTTTTTTTTCTCTTACCTATTATACCAGCCTGTTTCTTTCAGAAGGATTTTTTTCATGTATTTTAAACTTTTTGGTTTCTCAGTCCAACAAAGTCAGAAAAAAACATATTAGGACTGTCTTTTTTAAGAAGGTGTGGCATTTGTCAGCATTCCTGCTGCCCAGCTGAAATTCGTTTTAACACTATTCACAGCCTTGCTCAGTGGGATGTTTATATCTTTTTCCTGATTTCTTTCCACATGCAGGGATAGACAATAAGTAAAATTAAGATATTATTTGAATTTTTTCCTGCCTTAAAGAATTAAAATAAAAAAGCAATGAAACTGTAGTTTTCATTCAAGCATTCATTTTGAGGATATCCAATTTTATATTCATTTTTTAAGTGGACTACAAAAAAAAGTTTCCACTGAAGCAACTGCATTTTTCTAAGAAAATGGAGGTAAAGTTTCTTAAAGTAACTTATTTTTTTTTAGGGACAGTATCTTCTGAAAGATAAAACACTAAAATTCAACAATAATGCATAAGAAATTTATAACTGAAATGAAGGCTTTCAGTAATGACTCACCAAAACTTTTGACAGAATTTTACAAAGGAAAATTACAAAAACTTACACCTTAGGAAGTGAAATATAAAACTTGTAGAAGTGAATAAAGGCTTCTACTGACTTGAGTGTATTTTGGCTTAATCATCTGGTATTAAAACTATGGGCTTCCAAAATCAATACTGCAGGCATATTTAAGAATATCTATGTGACAACAGGTCACAGGTTAGAAGTTATAATACCCCACAAGCTCAATTTCATACTAATTTCAAACAATATTTTGGCTTGACAAAGAAACCCACAACAGTATAATTATGTGCATATTCACATTTGAGACACTGTCAAAGAGGGAGGTGATTCTCCCTCTACTAATTAATTACAAAGGCTGTGTATGGCCATTAGGTTTCTAAGCTGGACATTTCCATTATGTCAAAAATAAGATGAGGGATCTAGAGGTGGATTGCTGCTTCAGTTTTTTGGGTGCTCATATGAGCACCTGAAGGTTATATACGTCTCTGAATTTCTTAGCTGTTCACCAGGAGCATCTTGAGATTTTAGGCTTTAAATTCAGATTTAAGAAGAACTTACATAAGGGAAAGATAGCACCTTTCAACCCCAGCTGTCTCTGAAGGATTGCCGCCTCTAAAGAAATTGCTAGTGCATGAAACAGGCTGAAAGGTTGCAAAACTGACTAAAAATAGTAGAGATCAAGTAAATTGTGCAGCATATTGGAAAAGGTACATATTAATCAAAGAGCTTTGCTTAATTAACAGTTGCCTGCCATATGCTTGGCACCTTAGCACTGCAGGACAGTTGTAGAGCTCAGTTAAGTAAACACTAGTACCAGTTGCAAGCCATTTATTCTCATTCCATGTTAATCAGCAATAAAGCACCCAACAGAGCAAAAAAAAAAAAAAAAAGAAAAAAAAACCACCAAATTTTTCCTGCCCAAAAAGGTGAGACAGTGCCTGAAGAGTGTCCAATTTTTATTATGCTTGCATTATTATCAAGGTCTTAAATGAGAAATGACTAATGCATTTAAAAATTTGAGTAACCTAGTGCCAGTGGATCAGAAAAATCTGCTTGGAAAATTTGATCATCCTCTGAAAGCATTAAATGCCTCAAGAGCTTGCTCTCAGCAGTCTCTATCTTCAACTGATAATGCATTTACATGCTTCATCTCTGTCACATATGCATAAATACAGCCCTCTGTTTTCCCAGGAATATCACACACACACAGAGCATCTCATATAAAACAAGTAATTTTGAAGCTACAACTGTAGGGCACAGTTCTACTCCAAAGAATTATGTTTTATAGATGACATAAGTTTTTCTATCCCCCCATTATTATTTTCCACCTACAAGTAGTCAAATTGGTTTTGAGCTTAACTTATGGCAGGGCACCACATTGTTAATAAATGGGAGAGCAAATTACATCTTCTTCCACACCTAAAGACAGGTATTTTTCAGACTAAAATCTGTCATACCTATATGTATACACCAGAATGTCTAAATCTGCAAATGGACTGATGATTCAATCCTCAGCAATATTCTGCAATTGAGATTGTTCCACAGAAGCAGTGTTTCCAAATTCTTCAGGACACAAATCCAGTGTCCATTAATGGATTCACAAACTATATTCTAGGGTTATTTTCTTCAATTTTGAAGTCAGGTGCTGAGAAAACTGAATTAAGCATCATTTATAAAAAATCAACAGATACGCCGTACTTGGGTTTTCAAAAAATTTTAAAATTCAAGTCACTAAAGTTTCTTTAAAATATGGGCTGTCTGGGGATAAAGGAAAGGCCTCTTTTAATTTATTTCAAAAAAATGATTGCAGGGCAAAATTATATAACTACTCTCTGTGGAGGAAGAAAAACAGTTACCAGGAAGATCATATATATGAGCCTGCTCACCTCAACATCTTTATATATGACCTGGGAAAAGGGATGACTTGTGAAGATAGAAATTATTCAGGATCATCAAAATATAAACTCAAAGCAGTACTTGTGGGGCTGAGAGATTAGACAGAAATAAAAGAAGGAGCAGATTAAATTAAATATAGAAAAGTGCATGTAACACACATGGAAAAATAACATTAACATCTAGAGTGATCCATTCTACTGATTAAAAAAAAATATCTTGTCATCCTGAACCTTTGAAAATTCAAAGTTCCACCAAAGAAGACAAATAGAACATTGTTTTAAAAGAAATAGCAATCACAAGTGTCAATCTGATACTGTGGAAGTCATTATATGCTTTATTCACATCTGTGTATACATAGACTATGCAAAAGAACTAGAAAAGAGATTGTAGACAGCCAAAATATAAGAATGATCAGATATGAGGAAAACTATATAGTTTAGTTAAAAAAAATACCAAAAAAATTGTTGGAAGTTAATGAAGTATTGAATGATGTGGGGAAACTAATCCAGGAATGATTTTTGCTGTTTCTTCTGAGACAAGAATATATGAGCAATCAATGAAATCATCACACAGAGAGTTTAAAGCAAATTAACAGAATTTAATTTTCCTCAAAAGGAAGGGTAACTGCAATGCACACTCCTGTGGAATGTAGAAGCCAAACATAAAAATGAGTTTAAAAAAGGAATTGACAAATCCTCAAAAGAAAAAATATTCAATATTTTTAAAATAAGGTGCTCCAGACACACCCCACATTTCAAGAGAGTATTTTCTGATCATGAGAACCATATAGGGATTTTCTCATGGAAATATTTTTTTTCCCTTTTCCATGTCACAGATTTCCTAATCTGCAGCTACCCAGGCTTTTGAATGAAAGAAACTCTGCCCTTGGGAGACAAAGAAGGTGGCTTTATACATTGCAAAACTATACATATAATTTTATTTTTTCTCCTCTGTCCAGCTGAGGCGGGGAGTGATAGAGCAGTTTTGGTGGGCACCTGGCATCCAGCCTGGTCCAACCCATCACAGTTTACAACAATCACCATCCCATACTCTTGGATGACTTAATCCAGTAGACCAATTTTAGGCAGTTGTGTAGAAGCTCAAATATACCCTGATTTGGATCTAGTTTGCACACACACTGAAATTCACATGATTCTGAAAACACAGGAGGATTCTTATATAAGTAAAATTTATAGGGGCATACAAAATTGGGATATAAATACTAGGTTCTCCATTAAAAATCCAAATGGAACACTTCTTAAATGAGTGCTGCTGTGGGTAGAACTATGAGCAACTGTCTACCTCCCCATCTGTCTACCTCAGTTACATGAGACTCTTCCCACAAATTTAAAAAGTAACATCATTTATACCTAGAAGTAAAAGTAACTCCAAGAATTAAAATTGGCATTTTTAAAGGCCATTTTTTGCAGATATGGAGATACTTAGGGAAAAGGCTGGATCTGCATGATGCAGTCCACCAGGAATAAGTAATATTCACCAGTGTATCCACAGGCTGACCTACTTATACACCTACATTTATATTTCTGATGTATATACCTGAAATGCAAACAAAATCTTGCCACTGCCAACATTTCTAGGTTCTGAACAGGAATGAAAAATAGCTTTGGCAAAAAGTATCAACCAGACCTTAAAACTCTGCTATTCAAAAAAAAAAAAAAAAGGAAAAAAGGGAATAGATGAGTGAGGGTGGGGGAAATCTGATAGGCTTAAAAAAGAAGATAGAACAGTAGCAAGAAGATATGTAAGTTGGGCTGCATGAATAGGCAGCAATATATTTATTAGCCTAGCCTACCCTGGGTTTTCCCTGGGTGTCTACCAACCTACAGCAAGATACAGGTTCTGCAGCTGGGGCAGTAGATCTGCTATTTGTGAGTACATCAACAATTTACAGCTCCTCCACTCATGTACATATGTGTAACTTCAGCCAGGCCTTGGCTGAACTCTGTATTAGCATGATAAAGGAGGTGGAATTGTGGATTTCTGGAGAAATTGAGAGCCAGGAAAAAGTCACAGTTATTGATTATAATTGCATATGCTCAAGATAAACCATATAGGAGTTTTAAAAGCTCCATATTGTCCCTTTGAGATGAAAGTCACACAAAGAGCTGTATAATCTGGGCAGGTTTCCAGATTCATCTTAAAAACTGATGTGTTGCTCACTCTGTTAAGAATGGTCATTCTGCCCATGACAACACAACTACGAGCACTGAGGATGTGCTTTGGGCACCTGCTGATGCTCAGTAAGCCATCTGGAGAGCACCATGGCTTGACAGCTGCCTCATTGAGTCAAAACAGGTGACAGCCACACCTTAGAAACCCCTAGCTAGCCATTTCATTTATTTAGTTATTTATTCAGGGCTGGAGATACAGGTGGCATTTGTTCCCATTGCCTATATTTTGAATTAATCTCTCTGGCCTAGACATATACATGATGATGTTTCCAGCTAATATGTCACTTGAAATTTATTTTCATTAGTGCAATTCTCAACTAGGAAACTGTTGATTAGTTTATTCAAGCTGTGTGCACAAATATACCATTTTCTCTTTCACAGAGTAATGGATAAGAACATTGGAAAGGTTTGGTTCCATCCCAAAACTTCTCAATTAGCTAACTTTGTTCCTCTTATTCTCATGTCTGCCCCTGTCAGCTAATATTAAATCTAATTAATCTTTCTCCTTAGGCATATGACAAGATTCAAGGTGGCAGGGCTATAAAGTGAAGATGAAATCCTCACAGTTATCAAAATTACTTTGCAGCTGGATTAAAATTTCATTGCCCATGAATTGCACACTTCATGAAATACACTTCTGTAATAATTCTATCTCAATGCAATGAGCTGGTAGATTCAGCTGAAAATATTTTACTAGGAGAGTCTTGTGTTGGAATGCTGACTCTACAGTATCTGGGTGCTCTACAGCACAATGCTGACTCCATAAAAAGCTTTGATATAAATAAGACAAATGATTTCCAGATGCCTTACAATTCCAAAACCCCCTTGACTGTAGAGCTCAGCAGCTTTGTCATTGAGCTTAATAAGCTCTCCACTCCCATCTGGGTGTACCCTGGGAAAGACAAAGATTTCTTCCCAGTTTCCTATCTGCAGACTAGAATCTCCAGTGATGAAACTCTGGGATGATAGCAATTCAGAAAAAATCAATAAAAACCTGAAATGTCAGCGATGATGACAGTTAGCAGCAACAATATTTGCTGTATATAAATGGACACTCAGGGAGGTGAAAGGAAGCACCAGTGGTTCAGGTAGTTACTGAGAATGGCTGATTCAGTAAAGGAGAAGACAATAGAAAATCCTGGTAGCTCTCACTTCACTAAGACTTTTGCTATTGACCTTAAGAATGACAAGGTTTGATTGATTTCTTCTCTGGTAAGAAAATTTTCAGGCATACATGTGCAGTGCCTCTGCTTTGAAAGTCTCCAGATATCCATAGATGGTAAACTTTTTAGGATCTAAACCTTGATTAATGACTAAATAAAGGACCAGAGAAGGAGGAAAGTTCAACAGCCTCCTCCTCAAACAATCGTTCTCACTGTGATTGGTGATTGGTATTTACCTGGAGTACCATTAGAGAAATTATTTTGGCAGGTTATCTTTTCCTCTTGCATCACTGTTTGTTTGTATAGTCTTTCCTTTCACGTGTCCTTCTTTTCAAAGGGTAAGCAAAAAAGGAGAATTCTATTACTTCAGAAGGATCATCTAAATGATATGGCTGTCACTCTAAGAACACAGCTTGGTATTAGTGGACTGGAACAAGTGACACAAAAGCATGTAAGTCACCAGATCATCTGATACACAGAGATGTATCAGAGAGAGGGAGCTGGAATTGTTTAACCTGAGGGCTCACAGGGGATCTTACCAGTGTGTATAAATACCTGATGGTGAATGGTAAAAAGATGAAGCCAGACTCTCCTCCATGGTGCCCATGACAGGACAAGAACCTCTGAACATAAACTGGAAAAAAAAAACAAGTGGAGAAAAAAAAAAGCCACCAAGAAATTACATTTAAATGCAAGAAAAACAAATGTATTTACTGTATGATTGAGCAATGAAACAGGTTGCCAAAAGGGCTGTGGAGTGTCCAGTGTCCATGCTTTGAGGTATGCAAAACTCAACTGGACACAGTTCTGAGCAACCAAGCTTTCAGCAATGAGGTCCACTAGAATATGGCCTGGGCCTTTCAACTTGCTAAACTATGTTACTGAATATGTGTAATAATGTACATTTTTCTTTTAATCAACACAGGTGAATAGTTCCTATGTGGTCTACCTAAAAAGGCCTAAACTCATAAGCAGAGAAAGAAGTTGTAGGGTGAAAAAGCGAGAACACTTCTTATACTCCGTTGGTAGCTCAGATTAGACTGAAATTTGAGTACATTAATTCCTTGTAAACATATTTTGAGTATTTATACTCCTACAGGAATGAGTGCTCCAGAAATAAATATAACATTTACAATTACTTAAACTCTTTGCAGAACAGGATTAAAACAGCCCAAATCCCAGCCCAGGAGGTTGTATAAGAACTGAAACTTTGTAGAGTAACACCTGATTTACAGCTAAATTAAAATATGAGAATTTATCCAAATTGCACTTTAAAGATGTGAGAATAATGCCAGTGTTCCAATTACAACTCACATGGGTCTATTAATTGTTTCTGTAAGTACAACATGCTTATGTGAAGTCTAGTCTTAGACATTCAGTAAGATACAGAATAAAGAGACAGGCTGCATTCAGGAAGTCAATTTATTTGGTCCCTGGCAAGTTTTTCTATTAAGAAAAGTATTTTCTACCCTCTGATTTTTGGCACTTACTTTTTTTTTTAACTTAGATTGCATTTTCATAATCTTCCTTCAATTCCATTGCTATATGCAGTGTGGGAATAAAGAGCTCCCTAAAGTACAGAACTTGCTTTGCACCCCATTAACTATCTTACTTCTACCTTAACTTTTATCAAAAAATAAAAAAAAAAGAGAAATCCAACTTTCCCAAGGAGCAACTTCTCCAAAAAATAAATAAGCACACAAGTTCACAAAAATCTTTTTTTATGAAATTTCAAGCATGAGGGCATTTTGAAAATTATTTTTCCTTCACTCTCTGACCAACATGTACACTATGCATTGCTCACTGTAAGTCATCACATGACATCAGGATTGAACACATGGACCAAAGGATACCAACCACTCCCAATCAAACACTGACCTGACTGAACAGCAGAGCTTAAACTCATGGGATACCTACACTAATTTCACCTAATTCCATGACCTTGGAGAAGGTGGAAGTACCAAGGGCAAGTTGGAAGGCACGGAAAGCAAACAGAAGAGGGCTGTCTATACAGCCTTTCTACTGACCCAGGCACACACCAACAGCAAAGGAATGGTCCAGCTGCTTTCTCATAGAAAAAACAAAAATCATGGTTCTTCACTAAAGAGAACCCAGTGGGATGTGCAGAAAAGGCAGATGGCAGCTGTGGGCCTCAGGTATGAAAGGGCCCCAAGGTATACAAGTGAATATACTGCTCCCTGATGCAGCATGTCCATACCTGACAAATGGAGCCAGCCACTGGTGTTTAATTATTATTTACTGAATGGGTAATATCAAAATACTTGTTTGTTTAATATCTGTGAAGATTGAAGTGTCACTTTAAAAAATATTGCTCAATAATATTTTTTTAACATTTTTCTTTTGATAAGTCTGATTAATAACACATAAGTACATCTTTAGGAGAAGCACAGATCAGTATTTCAAACAGATAAAAACTGGGATCCTAAAATGCTCACTTCTTCATTTTAAGAAGGCATTAAATCAAATGAAGCTTAATTTGAGACAGTGTTTTTTTTTGTTCATTAATTCTAATACAGCTCTTCATCTTTAAAAAAATGAGATTTTAATAGATCTTTAGATATTGATTTAAAGGCTTAATTTAAGTCAGTCAGTTTTCAGGTCTTGTCCATTTTAACTTGCTCTCTATAGCTTGCAATTATCATATTGAGGAAATGCAATTACTTACAGACAGTAGAGACTGAAAGCACAGCAGCACAATTACACTCTTTTTCAGCTAATATAGTCTTTTCATGTTAATAATTTATATACAAGAGAATTTTTGAGTTGTCATAGCATTATGAATAATGGATTTAAAGATGGGCTTATATGAAGATTAATCTATAGAAGAAAAAAAACTATTTAAGAGACTGCAGAAACATCATGTGAGAGATTAAGAAAAATCCTGAAAAAAAAAAATCTTTAAACCTTCACAATTTTCTTCACATCAGGATGTGAAGAAAAAAAGAGGTCAGATGGAAGAGACATGGAAATAGTATTACATAAGAGGTTTAATGTGAATCTAGGAAGGTCAAGTGTAAAGTGGCAAAAGATGCCTGACTAATGAAAACAAATCGAAGAAGGCTGAAAACACTTCAGAAAGAGAGATGAGAAACACCTTTTTTTTTTTTCAGAATGAAAAAAGAGATTTTTTTCTGTTCACATTCATAAGAATAAAATTGATTCATCTGGAAGGTGAAAATAAAACCCTCATTGACTCTTCAAGAATTTAATAGGGTAAATTAAAATAAATTTATTTTCCTTTGATTGTTGAGTATGCAAAATTGTCTGCCTAAAAACAAGAGTATTGCAGAAATTAGTCTCCTGTTCTGAAAGTTAAAAATAACCTTTTACTCTGTGTGAATTACTCTGAACTGCAAAAGAAACAAAATCCATCTATAAGAAAATAATAAAAATATTACCTCACAGATATTTCAGGAAAATTCTTCACATGGTGATTACAAAAGACAATCATTAGAAATGTTGGTGCTAAAAATACTAATTCAGAACATGAAATAATATCTCATCATTATTAAATTGTCAGGCAGTTGCCTGGAGAGAAGCTTAAGAAAATGTACAAGTAAATCTATTCTTTTCAATGAATATATTATCTTCTTTTAAGTAGTCTTGAAAACTTCCATAAAAGCCAACTCCATGCAGTTACAGATAAATTGATTTCTTAGTAATAACTGTGCTTCTCTACTTAACCCACAAGGACAGGGAGATGTAGTACTGTGTCCTGCACTCATTCATGTGTCAGTTGTTCCATATCAAACCTGATATTGAAGAAATAACATGTATTTGCTGTTCAAATGAATTAACTAAAGGAGTAAGGGTGTTAAATGTTGGATGGTTTGTAGCTTTGCCCTATAATCATTGACATTCCATTTGAGCATGAGATTTCAAAAAAACCCTAGTGGAAAGTGAATAATATTCTTCATCCAAAATATTTTCCTTTGGAGCATGACCTGAAGAATGGCATTTCTTTCTAAGTATTCTCATTTTTGCCCAGTTTTCTCTTTTCTTGCATGTGGCACATCTCAGTTATAATACTTTGTACTTTGGAGGCACAGATTTTAGTCACTAGTCACACAAAATATGGACCTTAGCATCTACTGTCTGAGATAATGATAAAAATCGTCCTAAAAGCACCACTGAGAGTCAACTGTAAGATCTGCTGATAGAGCCACAATGATTTAAGCACAGCTGAAATTTGTTTACCTAAAGTTATCAATCAGACCCACTGTCATCATGCTTATAGTGTCATCACATAGAAATGTTTACCAAATTGTAGAATTAGCATCACTTTAGAAAGAGACATAAGAGTGTAATGCTTGTCAGCTCAGAGAGAAAACCCTTTTCAGCCATCATACATATTTTATTTTATTGTCAGTGGTTTTTGCTTTTTTTTTTCTGTAAGAAGTGTTGTCTCATACAAGAATTTTGCAGCAGATACTTCTAGAAATACCTCGTCCATTGACAGACAGAACTGGCTGTACTCCAAACAGCTACATGTTACAGCTGAGATGGAAATCCATAGCCAGAAACAGATTGCATGAGCAGAAAAACATTTGGACAGGCACTCAGAAAGTTGTCACGTAAATGGGCACCTGTGAAGAAGCAGACAAACGCTGAGAAAGAAAAAAGTGGCTTCTGGTCTCTTCTGAAAACAGCTTTAATATTGGTGAAAAAGGACAAAGAAAAGCTAAAGAAAAACTTCATTGTGAAAATCAATCAAAAAAGGATATCACAGAGATGTGGCAATTTATATTTTGCCTAATTACTCATTTATTAATTACACAATTAGCCATGTGAAGCCTAAGACAGGAATTTATATTGAAGATACTTTGAAGGCAGGAAATCTTTTCATGAATAAGCAATTCCTGGTCCCCGCAATATCATAACACCATACTAAAATCAGTCACCATTACACCATTAAATGGTATGGTCAGACTTGAAATTAACATTTTGCACAGCTTTTCCATTTTCATTTTCCCAGAAGCACTGAATATTTCATCATGATGTACAATGTTTTCCATTCATGTCAGTGACAGCATCCTATTTGAGCATAATTTTCCCAAATTACATGTTTTCAAGAGGACAGCTAGTAATCAGGTAGAAGATAAGGTGCTCAAAGTCAAAAAATTGTTGTTATTTACATTATGCAGGTGTTAAAAGTCAGTATATCTACACAGAAATGTATATTATAAAAAACGGGAAAGGTTTTTTCACTTCTCACATTTTTATTATGACAGATGGAGTATGAATCCTTTTCATTTTGGCCAGCTCTTTGCTAAAGCCTTCAATATAATGATCTTGAAGGGCTTAATGCCTAGTTTGTTTTTTTTTATAGGACTATTTATACTATTTATTTTTTTTATATTTATACTTTTTATATATTTTTATAGGACTTTTTATACTATTTATATTTTACTTTATAGGACTATTCTTTTGAATAGTCCTATAAAGGACAATTCAAAAGACAGTTATAAAAAAAATTAACAATAATTGGGGGGGGGGTGTTCAAATTTTCATTGCTTTCACTCAAATTTCTTTGCTGATTTCTCTCCTTTTTCCTACTTCTTTTTCTGCTCATTAGCCTTGATTTTCAAAAGCTGATCATATTTCTAATCATCACTGTCTCTTTCCCCCACTTTTCTCACTTTTTCTCAATTCTTGTGCTAATTCTTTAGGTTATCACCCTTACCATCTAGGAACAATCACTCCATTCCAAACTTTTTGTCACAGCCTCTCAATTTTCCCAGTTTTTACAACTAAGTCATATTTCCCTCTTCTCTCTCAACTCACCCTGCTTAATCTGTCTCTGCTCTGTCACTAGTTCTCTCTCTCTCCTATGTATCCAGAAATTTATCCCAAAATATTTGACTCTCAGAAGAGTTCTCTATTTACAGAACAGAGAACACTGAGGAAACAGAGAATCTGAAGTGAAACAGTGGCTGCTGAAGCTGTCAAATCTGGCACTGAAAATCACCTCTTTGAGTCCTGTTCAGCTTGAACACTAAAGCCATATCTTTATTGCCTTTCCCCTTCATTTCTCTCCCGTTTTCTGTTTTTGTATGTTCAAAGAACAGAAATCCAACCCCCTCTTACTTGGTAACTGATAGGTAATTATGCAAACTATTAGTATGATTTTTCTTCACCTGAAGGCATGCAGAATTGGAAGAGACCTTGTTACATCCTGTGATTGAGAATTGTTTTTTCCTTTATTGACAGTATTATAGAAACTTCTTCTTTGAAGCCAGGTCACTTCTCTTCCCAACCCTTATTTTGAGATTAAGGAGATTTTTGATTTGAAATTGCATTGCCTAAAGTTCATACAAACTTAGCAACATGTTAAAGTTAACATTTAATTTTAAAATAATCACTTACTAAAAGTCAGGGTTCAGCTCCTGAGAGATACTGTTCAATCACAGTCTTAGACTATCTTCTAGTCCAGTTAAGGAAGCGGCCAAAAGACAGTGTCCATAAGGACCACACACTTCTCTCAGATCTTGTGGTGACATAAAGTTACAACATGTAAGAGTGACTGATTGCACTAATAGCAATGTTTTTCTGTTTCATTTGCCTTTGTTTACTTAAAAAAATAATAAATAATTCCAAATTTGCAATAATTCATGAAAATCAAGCTAGGGATAATCCACTTGTTTTTTCACTTTGCCCACAGACAATCTGTAAATCTTCCAGGAACACATCTCTAAGCATAACTTCAGAGTAGGTAGGAACATTTCTTCAGTTGTGGAGTGTTTATAATATTATGGTAGGTCGTGGCATTAAGACTTAGAAACAAATGTCAGCAAAGCGTATGCACGTGTTGGTGGTTGTTACTGTTTTTCTTTTTAAGAACAAGCATGCCTACTTCTGCTAGCTACAGAGAGGTGTGAAATGTAGGAAAATTCAGATTTCCATTTTTTCTCTTTTTGTTCTCTTTTGTCTTTCCAGGTGGCAGTCAGCAGTTGGCAGGGATATAACACTGGAGACAGAAGGCTTTATTTCTAATACTTCAACCTTAAGCAGACATAGGCAATTTAAAGAGCAATAACAAGAACAACATTACCCCAAACCCACTTCATACTTCTAAGGCCTCAAATACTAATAGATTGCACCTCAGGCTTAAGACTTCATTTTAAACCAATAGTCTCCCAGCTTTATAGGCAGAATCAGCTTGAATGCATCTGGCAACACAGGCAGAGCAAATTTGATTCTGTCCTCAAATCCCTTTGCAGAGATATGTTTGGACATCCCCATATGGGTAATCAGGAGCACAGTTTGGTCTCATGGGTCTTAATTCATCCCTTAATCATTATCTGACTTGTAACTCTAGGGTTTCTCTCAGGCTGCTCCAAAATCCTTGTGTTTTTGGAAGCCTGGCAGTAAGCGAGACAAAGTTCCTACACAATTCTTTAATTTCTCAACCACTGAATATACATAACTAAAGGACCAAACCCACTAGTGTCCAGAGTTCCATTTATTTCTTAAAGACAATCAAATAACTTCAGACAGGCCTCTGACTGAAAAAGCTGAAGCTATATTTTTCTAAATTACCATTTGGTAGCCTCATACAGCACCTTTCATGATTATGAAATATCTGTTAAAGAAGACTTTTCCTCTGGAGTCTTTAGAAACATTCAGTGCTCAATAAGATATCTGAGTTCATTTCAAGATATTAACTTTTAAATACTAGTTAGTCACCCCCATAAAACAATAAAAGCGCGTGCAGTAAAGTATTTCTTTTTCATTTTCTCTGATTTTTTCCTAGTATTAGTTTTTATTTTCTTCTATTTTTATACTCTCTACTTATCTCACAAAACTCTACTTCTGAATAAATAGATGTAAAGTTTTCTTTTAGCTGGATAGAAGAATATAATAGTCACACTTTACTGCTGCATGGTTAAACTGTAGGTTTTGTGATGAACATGCATTTATTCTTTACTGAAAATATATCAGTGGATGTGAGGTACATGTTTTGTATTAATATGAATTAATTTGTGTTGCTATACTCTTCAAAGTATTAGAGGTGTGATTCCTACACACCTACAAAATTCAATAGAGCGCATCTCACTCACTGGTGGATTTTGGCTCACATCTAAGTGGAGGGTGACAAAATAGCCAAGTCTTCCTCCTTTTCAGAAAACCATGAAGAAATAAAAATAAGAGAGAAAGAGGGGGAAGGATAAAAAAAAAAGGAAGACATTTGCAGATCAGTTTCCTACAAAAAGAATACCATCCTTATCTACCAAAAATTCTTGGCAAATATGAATACTGCCTGACAAAAATGAATAACCAGGAGATCCCCGAAAAATTTATTTATTTCTGAAAGTTAATGCCTGAGTTTTCATGCAACATTTATCTTGTGTTTATTTGTAAAATCACTGTTTTGCCTTTGCTTGGGTTGTGTAATTGGCCTGCCAACTGACACAGCTGTGCTACTGCTCAGTGCATGAGCTACTTTCCTGGCAGGAGAATCACTGAAAAATAAAAATTAGTATGAAAAATTCTGAAACAGATTCTTAAAAGTTTCTATGAACATAATTATTTGGATAATTAAAATATCTATAGAGTTTTAATGATTATTTATTTTGTTTCAGTTAAAAAGTAATAAAGTTTTTCTTTTATCTCAGCCAGTTCAAGCCAGTAGTAAACAAAATATCAGTAGAATAATAGCCTATATATTTTTGTTATACTTCAAATTTACCATTTCTATCTCTTGCCACATTGATGAACCAAGAAAGCACTAAAATTTGCTTTTAACCTCAGGTCTCTAAGAAAAAGCCCTTTCAACACTGAATTTCTGCTCAAAATGGAGCTGGTGCTAAAATACTGCTTGACTATTTATGAGAAGCCTCCATAGCACTTTAACAGTAATGTGCTCACTGAAATATACCTAGAGGTAAAATTTTGATTTTCAAAAATATTGCTTTGGAAAAAAAGCAAAATGTCACTCTTCTGAATGATCACAAATAAAAATGATTGTAAAAACAGAAAAATTAATTATCTGGTTTATTTCCTATTTTCATCCTAGTCTTGTGTGAGGATTTAGTCGGCAATTCCTGGCTCTGATTTCATGATAGACAGTAAGAATGAATTCACAGTCCTACACATAAATGAAGTAATAAAAAGCAATCATAAAGACTACTCAGACAATTATAAGCACTTTAGAAGAACTATAACATGTATTAAATAATATGACTCAACAAGATGCAGAATCCTTGGGATTAAGAAAAGCTAACAACTTAATATATAATGAACAGAAGGCTATAGGAATTTCTAGTATTATTTAACTTGCTTTATTTCTTTTTCATGAAGTCTTATTGAATACGATTTCATAGCAAATTTATAAGTATTTCAGTGTAATAAGTAATCAATGGCAGTACAAGCCACAGCAGGAGAAGCTCCCTCACCATGATCTCCTAAATTGATGCAAGTTACCCGGACAGATATTTTTCAGGGAATAAAGTGTAAATCAGACCTTTTCTTTACCCTTGAGACTATCAACCATCCTAGTAACAGGAGAGATGCATTTTCCCATGGTAACATAACAAAAGTACAAAAAATTTCCATTGGAGTTAGATGACCAAATAGCGTTTATTTTTTTGAAGCCACAATGCCAAGTGTATTTCTGTGCAGAATAGAAGTTGGCCAACCTCAAGTCATCTTCTTCAGCACAGAAATGGACTCATTTTGGTAGAGGAGGCTGATATCATGCAAAAAATACACTTATATTCTACCAAGACTATGTGAAGAATTCACTTAATAAATTGGCTAACATACTTGTTAAAAAGAAAACAAAAATATTTTTTCCATATTCCGCAGTATTTATCACATTTTTGGGTCTGCTTCTTTCTTTACTTTGATTTTAACCCAGAAGCAGTTCCCTTTCCTAGAATGAGGACAACTTTGGCTGCAAGAGAAGGAAAAAAACCTGCTATCCTTGCTTGGCCTATCCATTTGTGTCCTGTCCAGAGGAATTCTATCAATCCTGTTATGTTGTTGTCATGTCCCACACTGTATGACAGTCTTCACTGTTATCTGAATATATCTTGACAAGCTGAGGCACTGCAAGGGAGCAAATAAATATTTTTAAATCCCAACAGTCTGCTATTGTTTCCAATATGCGTGTCAACAAACAGACCACTGCTGAGAGCAGCAATGCCAGACAGCTTGGAAGGGGTGTTTACCTGAGGATGGAGATTACTCCTGAGCACAAGGATGAACTGATGGCTTCTGCATCCTGCTCTGCCAGAGAGACCTTCCAGAGAGGAAAAAAAAGTGTAAGCCAGAACTTCCCTTTCCCTTGAGACTGCCAACAACAGTGCTAGTCTCAGGGAAAATGCATTCTCATTGTAACAAAATAAAAGCACACACACTTTCCAAGGAGGCCACTGAGTTTCTGTCAGGTGACACTGACCTTCAGATCCTCTGGAGCAAAGGCTGAATTGTCGAGCTCTGAATATGAGCAACAATAAAGTTACTGTGAAGATATACTGTATGGGAATGTTTAGCTGATAGAAACCCACACTGCACATTGAAGCAGATATGCCAGTTTTATGTCACTTGAATGTATGAATATATTTACAGTTTTGGTTAAAGAAAAATTAGCTTGTATATAGTTCTTAAGTAGTTTGTGCATGCTCCCTGAGCCTATACATAACAGTCTTGAACAGTCTATCCTGTAAGTGTTCACATCATTGTCATAAACATTTAAGTTAAAAGATTATTATTCTACTTAAATCTCAGGAAAATCAAGACAGAGATGTACATTGGATTCTGCCTTGGTTTTTCATGCAATTCATGAAGAATTTTGATGGCTTCTGTTTTCCAAAGACATTGCACTAATAGGAGAGCTCTTCAGTAAGCACTTTACTAAGATGCTCCCCTAAGTAAAAATCTAAATACTGTCACATAAGAAAGTAGGCACAGGGGCTACAGTGCCTGTCTGGCATCAATAAAGATGCAGATCATATCTAAAACTGCATAAAGACAGGATTGAAAGACCAGACTATTTGATGGGCAAGAAACATGTGAAAAACCCTCCTGATCCATTTCTGGAAGTAGAATCGCTTCCAGTGCACATTAACAAAGGATTGACCATTTCGATCACCATCCCTAACCACACCCTACAGTGTCTTTTATTATTCCTCCACTATCCCCTACACTTCATCAGCAGTAAAAAAATCTCCTCCCAGAGGTAGGACAAGTCTCCATATTCTGATGCAGCACTTAATAGCCACACAAAAAAATTCACAATCATACCTTGACTGACCATGAGCAAAGATTAGCACCAAAGCCTCCTCCTCTGTCTCCTTGTTCCTTACTGAACAAGGCACAAGTACTTGCTGAGTTCACTGACATCAAGCAGCAAGCTTTCCTATGAGGACTTTCATGAAATTCCCAGTGAGGTTTCTGCCAGGGACTTCTTTATTGTGTTGCTTTCTCAGTACAGTAGTGTTGTTGGAAGGGTCTTACTCTTTCTCAGATTTCTCCCTAAAAATCACAAAATAGGATCACTTAAATGGTATCCATATCTACTCCACTGACCACATTTGGATCCTCAGTGACAGCTATATCACTCAACCTGTTAAGAAGTGTGGGAGAGGGCAGAAACTGACCAGCTGCTCCTACAGAACAGTCTAGTGATACTGTAATATCCATAGTTCTTTTAAGAGTTGCATGTATAATGTCTTCTCAGCAAAAGATGCTGCCTCTTACTTGTAGCTGTTTTAGACTATGTTGTGAGTTCAACCTCCCATGTTTCCTGACCCACCTTCCCACTGTGCCAGCAATGCCATGTTCTCAAAGCAGCACAGAGATTTAATACTCCCGAAACATTAAAGTAAGAAGCTGCCTAATGTCATTGTTTTAATTATAGTAAAAAGGAAACATATCTCAAGAAAGTGGGGACAGATATATAAAGACTCCATTCTTGTGTCCTTTGCAGGAAATGTCACTGCCTTAGGCTACACGTGACCATGTTTTTTCCTCTTCAGGTGTGCTCACTAGGGATTGGAAACAAAACCATAGATTATATGTGGAATTATTTTCTGTTCTTTTGCATCATGTAACAGTTTAGGTGCCTACTGTCTCCTTATCTAAGTTTTATGTTTCCTATAGCTCCTGTTTCCAGTGTGGGCTGCAGCAGGGGCTGTTCATGCATATGTACCAGTGATTTAGCTACTGTGCTCCTTACCAAACCAGAAGTGACTCCATCTCCAGGAGGAATTATAGTCAGACCCTTTGCAAAAGGAAAACAGTAATGATGGCTGCCCTGATGAACGTGCCCAGCAGACATGGAAGAAGCAAACTCTGTAAAGTGTCCTGGTACAGTCCAGGGTCAGTAATGATAAAATACCTTGCAGATTGAACTAACTTCCTGGCTCTCATCCTGCAAAACCTTCACAGCCACTTCCTTCCTGTGAGAACCACAACTATCTTTTCTCCCACCACTCTAAAGTGGAAGAGGGAACTTACTTCAAAGTAGCCTGATGCTTCAGCCAGTGTCCAATGCTAGAAGTAAGGCCCATTTGCTGTGGCTTATCCTAGAGTTATCATTCAGATATTTTCTCTGACACTGTGGTTTAAGGATTCCTTTTTCATCTCACAGAATGAATGTGGAGGGCTTTCTGCAGTGAAATAAATCAATAAATAATTACCACTTCATATAGCAGGATACCACGAACCACTAGCACAGCTACTTGGATGAGACAGATAAGTACCAACAATGTTGGAAGAATCCTGCCTTGATAGCCCTCAGCCTTCTCTAAATATCTGTCATCAATGAGCAAGAAGCATCTGTCTAGTGCTTCAAGCCAATTCACACAGAGTAAGGGCACCTTGCAGAAATAAATGTTCATCCAAGGAAAGAGATCCAGAAAAATAGCAAAAGGAAAATTATATTTACATTGAAAAATGCTACATCAACAAAAAAGGCTAATCAACCTCAAAATCTGTCTTTAGGTTAACTTGTTAGTTTTCTATACATAAAGCTCATAGTCAGAGACCACTGCAACACCCAAAATTTCTAAAATTTGGTCTGAGGCTGAACCTTTCATCTGCAGAGGACTTGGAATTGATCCATTTGCTGCAGGATATTAGAGGCTGATCAGGACAAACCCTTCAAATTTCTATCACCAGGTATACATCCAGTGTCATAAAGCATGATAGTTCCAGTGTCACATTTAAACAGAGAAAGTTCTAAAATACATAAGATTAAAGCATGAAAGCACAGAGGAAATTATAACTATTCCCCAACTAAAGACAGGATTAACAACATTCCTCACTGAAGATTGGAGATCCTACTGGTAAAAGCCTTTGCAGACAGAACTTCAACAGCTCATTTATGCAAATCATATAAGTTTTTGCTTCACTACCTGTCAGGTAGCTTGGCCTAATAATAAAACTAAAATTCCTTTACTGCAAATACTTGAATCTGCACTACAGATTATTTCTCTCCCCTTTGTGTTTCCTCTTACATACTAAAGCATGCTTTGTTCTCATTTAATTATCTTTTTACCCAGAAAACTCATTTCTTCACTGTTCTCACAGTTCTCATTGTCCGTCTCTCAGGTTTTTACAAACATACTTGTTGCAAATTACTGAATCTGGTGGATCAATTCAGGGACCCCAGGCCCAGCCAGCAGAGAGGTGCCTGAGTGTACATAGACATACACACAGTGCAATATAGATTCATACAACTGGCCACACCAATAAAGAAGCACTGAGCACAGCACTCAAATAAAAAGAGCACAAATTGCTTGATCTTGTTCTCTTATATGGCTGAAAAAATATATATATATTTACAGACAGACATATATAACACATGTATGTTTTCAGCAGCTGGCCTTAGACTCAGTCTCTCTAGTTCCCATATCCTCGATGCACTGGCCTCCCAGCTGCCTCACTCACAGACACAAACATGTGCAACCAGATCTATCCACCTGCTGACCCACATTTTTGACATTTCCTGAAGCTGTACCCCAGAGGCCATGCTCTCTTCAACAGCTGGCTTGGACATCCTGATCCCTCCACTAGTCAGCTCACAGACTGCTCAGGTTTCTCTAGACTCATGGCCTATCCAGTTTGTGACTCCCAAGCTTCATCTGACTACCACTGACTACCAGTTTGGTGTTAACTAGTGATTATACACTGACACAGACATCCACACAGTATGGACACACTTGGGTCTCTTCAACTACTGGCTCCAAAACCACACAGGCTCTTCATGGTCCAATGGAACTCTCTAGCACTTTGACCTCCATAGTGGTAAGTGCACTGAAAATCGGCAGCTTTTTTACCCTGGAAAATATTTTAAAACCAAGCCAGACAGGAAGACAGTGCAGAAGGCACTGGTCAAGCTCAGGGCAGCAACTTGCTTACATACAACAGTCTCATTTTATTATTGTCTCAATTTTCCCAAGCTTCTTCATCCCCAAACCTCAAAGATTCCTTCATTTTTCCTCGTTTTGGTTCTTTCCTTAAACCTCCCTTGGTAAGACATATTCAATGTTGAGATGCCTTTCCCCTTGCATTCCACAACAAAGCCCATACCTCCTAAGCAATACTCCCCTCGAGTCCAAACAGGGACTCAGAAGAACTTGTCCCATTGATTTGTCGTGATGGGTTCCATGCTGGCAAAAGAGCTGGTGGTTTCTTTTTGACAGACCTGGGAAGAGCCAGGCAGAAACTCATGCCTCTCTCAGGGTTACTGGAGTTTCCCTGTCTATAATCATGTTTATTCTGCATCTTTGTGCTCATGTGTGGTGATGAGTCTTTAATTCAATAATCCAAGATGTTGTCTTTGCATAGTAATGCCTAAAGTTGAAAGCAGTTCCAAAACTGTAGCTTTACAGACAGCAAAAGCAGGGGATGGATGAATTCACATATGTGAAAACAGCAGTCTTACTAGCTCTTGACAATACAATATCACCTTTTCCTTTCTCTATCTGCAACACCTTACTCACAGTTCAGCTCTGATGCATCCACTTTGGCAGAGCTGCTACCTTGCTATCTTAGGAGGTATGGGCTTGGTTGTGGAATGCAATTGATTAGTCCTGCTTTAGCAGGAAATTTTAATGGTTTTCACCATATTTTTAGGACATTTCTGTAAACTGCAAATGTCACCTTTCATTCTAATGCTCTCTCCCAGAATTCTTCATTCTGAGAGGCATAATCTGTGCATTAATGAACAAGATTTTCTGTTGAACATCCAACTTGTAAATGAAATAATTTAAAAGCACCAGTCCTATAAAAGGCCACTGTGGCTACAGAAATATGAATGTACCCCTGCCATTTAGCAGTGAGACTCCATAAAATTCATTTCCCTGATAGCCAGGTTTACACTTGCGCCTCAGTTCAGGGTTTGTTTCTGTGTTCCTACTTCATGCAGGTAGTTTATAATTTTAGCTAGTTTCCCTTGCTGTGCATTACCTTTTCTTTACTCTCAAGAGCAAGTTTAAGTTAGCACAAATACTATTCTTTAAGGGAGTTTCAGCTGCTCTGAACTCCACATATCCATGTGCTTGTTTCTTAGGTGATTAATTATTTAGGTTTTATAAAATTTGTTAGAGTTGTATTTTTAAAATCTAGTGGGTGGGTTGTTTTTTGATTTTTTTTTTGTTGTTGTTTTTTTTTTTCTGTGGGTTTACATATTTATTTCATGTTTTTCCACTTGCCTTTTCTAAAAATAGATTCAAATTGTCCACTTGAAAAGGTAAGAGTAAGTTAAAATTCGTTTTTAACCAATGTCAGAAAGGCCTGGAGACTTTCTGTACTTTGGTATGAGAAAACTTGTAAGGAACTTGCAAATGTTTGCTGTAGGCTGTATCCTTTCCGAACAGTTACTGCTCTAGCTGATGCTCCCCATCACTACAAAACTTAATGCCTTGGATAATTAGTCCAAAATATAACATTCTGGTCTCCCTTGCTAAGTGCTTCATAAGTAACCCTAGATACACCTTCTTTTTCATTTTCCCCACCCTCTTTCCCATAGGAAGGAAGCCTTTCCTCTTCCTGCAACTCAGAGCAATTAGCACAGAATGCAACACGCCTTCCTGCTACTCCTCTTTCCCAAAAATATTACTTTTTTATTGCTTTACCTTACTTGAATTCAAATATTTATGACAATCCAGATGAATTTCATAAAAACATGGATTTCAAAAGATGTGTCAAATGTAAAACTAAAGAATATAAACTTTAACTTCACAGAAAATTTCACAGCGCTCCAAGTACTTTTGCTACATTAAAAGTCCACAGAAGAATAGAATCAGACAAATTTGCAATCATAAAAAGTTCAGGGATTTGGCCAAAGTCAGCAGGGACTTCATTAAGGTCTTTTGATATTTGATCTTGCCTAGATATTTGACCTAAACTAAATTAGCTCACAAAATATTCTCCAGAAAGTGAGCTAATTGCCTATGCATGGTATTATAATCTGTAAACATAAATGCAAATTACTTAAAATACAGAACAGAATGTGTAGGACAGTCATGCTAAAATGCTCCATTTCAGGTGTTGAACTATACCAGTCTGGGATATTTCAAATGGGACACTCATATTCCACCTGTCAACTCAGGTGTCCCATCTAAGAAATGGCAATTAGATCTGACACGGGGTTTTGATCCAAAATCCTCTTAAAGCAGGGAGAATTTATGGAAATTCCACTTGCTGAAATAAAACCATTGCTGAAAGGGAAAAAAAAAGAGAAGGCTTGGAAAGAGTTGAGGGTGAACATGGAATTTGCAATACTTGCATATATCATCTCGCAAATTATTTTATATGCTACTGCTCTGCTTCCATAATTCAACAATCCCTGCCTCTGAACAGAGATTGAACAAAAATAAATAAAAAGGGAAATTTAGCAACATGGCAATAGATATCTCTTCAGAAACTGTCAGTTATATGAGTCATTTTTAGGTTAGCTTAGTTTATGTAGAATCTGATATTATCAGAGACATTTATTAGAATATGATATTGCCATTCAGAATATTAAAAAATAATCTATAGATTATTTCAGATATATTTTATTTAGAGACTTAACTCTTCAGAAATAAAAACAAACCCTAGATGAAAAATTCTGTATCATTCTGTGCATGTAATGACCAAGTTAACAATGATCCTAGTCCATTCTGTCAAATGGATGTGTATGATGATGTATAATCAGTTTTAAAATATTTACATTAATGTACTTTATTTTCAAGGACTTCTAAATAGGACACCTACCATGATTCCTCTTGTGTAAAGCAGAGTCCACCTAACTAAACTAACAATAGCTGAGCAATATATAACATGCAGTGGGTTTCCCATGTAAAAAATGAGGTTTACACTGGTTTTGAAATCCACAGTCTTCAAGTTTTTAATGGTACTAGAAGATCCATATCTGATTCAGATTTAGTGTCACCCACCCACCACAAAACCTCTCTTCCTTGTTTTATTTCTTCATTGAAAGAATTTATAAGAACACAAAATTTTTACAATTAACAATTAAAAAGGTGAGAATTTAGCTCTTTGCTCATCTGAGGCTAAATATTAAATGTGAATTTTTCATTGCTTTTGTGATTGATGGATATGTAAATAAAAATCTATCGCTATATTAATAATGCCAACTATTCTGAATTTTCTTTTGAGAAGACTAGGAACTTTAGCTTTCATAAAGATAATTAAAATATTTCTGTGTGGTCCAAGAATGTATTAAAGCACAACAGAAAAGAAAGTATTTTCTGTAGTTGTTCAAATGTTACAACAGAAAATAAAATCAGCCACAATTCTGATTGCTTTGTGGCCAGAAAAAGCAAGCATCTGGAGTGTAAACTAGGAGGATCCCATGAGACATAAATGATCCAAATATGATCAGACATTCTGGTAACCAAATTAAATATATCAGCATAGAGGCAGTTCTTTCCATCTACCTGACTGCATAAACAAAGGTCTCCCTGTCACAGGACTGGCAGTGAGAAATTCCCTCAGATTTAGTGAGGGACAAGGAGACTTTTTCCACACCATGTTCTAGGTAACATGGGTAAAGTTATTTGTATAATACACTGTTATTAAAGCAGGAGCAGGAGACAGTGAGAGCATCTCATTATATAAACCACTCTCTGTATCAGCATCCTGTCACTGCCATATTTTTTGTTTCTTTCCTTCCACACAGGCACCTCTTCTGGCAAATAAAAAAGAACAAGGACAGAGAGAGGGGTGAAAAAAGCATGTTCAGAAAGCTGGTGTTAAAATAATAAATAGGGTAAATAGAAATCTCTCACCTCTCAAAAACAGCCAAATTATGTTAGAATGAGAGTAGGGCATGATGTGCTCTCTCAATAGACTTTCACATATCTCCAGTCAAAAGTATTCACTGACCCATGAACACTGCTAGTTTATGGCTTATGCCATCAGCACGCTAGCTAAGAAAATTCATTCTTCTACAAGTTCTGTGAATAGCTTTTTTTCAATAGAAAAAAAAAATTTTAAGAATCATGTATATATTTTTATAGAAAGTGGTTTTGTATATTTACAATAGGAGAGAATATTGTAGCTTACCTTCAGAGCAACAACAACAAGTTTTCCAAAGTTGTTCCCTCTGAAAAATAAGAAATTAGCCACTAAACAAATTATCTTGTTATATTTATTGCATGCACACTGGGATCTCTCAGCCAAGAGATGAGATGCAAGTAGAGATTTAACAGTCAATTTCCAGCCAACTGCTATTGTTAAAGAAGATGAATTCTCTTTCCAGACACCTGAATTTGATATAATACATGGCTAAAGCTCTAATGAAGGCAGCATCACTGCTGCTGACATAATCACCTGAAGATTTCCACAAGATGATGACAGATCTGATCTTTTGGGTCTAGGTTATGCTCAATGGATGACTTATTTTTATCATTTAATGGCCGAAGTACTGAAAACTTGTTTCAGGCACAGCCAAAAGTAAGATCTAACATAATACTTTGCATCTGAAACCGTAAGTTTCTATAAATTTAGAGAGAAATTATTTCTTCATGTTTTCAAGTTTTTTGGTTGAAGTGGAGCACTAGGTGATACAGAGATATACCTGCACACACAAGAGCCATATCTAAAACTAAAAACTCTCTACAAAGAGAGTTATAATGTTCTCTCTAGTTTTTGAGCATCTGGTTAGATGATTCCTCTGGGGACCAGGCTGCAAATTCCCACTGTACATCTTCAGAATTTTTCCTCAAACTTTGAAATGTCAGTTCTTCTGGTATTTGTCTCCATTTTAAACAGTTTCACTTTATGTGAAATAATCTCTGAATAGGGTCTGGAACTCAGGTATTCCTGACCTCACAGATGACCATTCCATTGCTATATCCTGAAGTGTAAGAATATAACTATTAATACAGAAGAGGTTCAACAGCAAAGAGCAGGAAAAATCCACTCAAAGTTCTCTTTCTTAATTTTTATCCATCTTCTCAGATCTGGAAGAAAGAGTAAATTTGATGACTACAACAAGCTTCTGAAAAGGATCAGCAGATAGTTTCTCCAAATGTTTTTATACATGCTGCTATGTCCCCAGTGAATCCAGAGAAATACTTTGGATCTATTTTAAAAAATGTTACCGTGGAAAATGACTTTTTAAATTAAAGATCCAAAAGTATTCACCCAATTTTGCAACAGTCTCAAAAGTTTCATATAGACTGAAACTGTATTTTTCACTGAATAAATGTATTCACTTGGAAAAAAAACTCAACCTTGTTAGGGTACCACAAATCAGTAAAAAAAAAAAAACATAGATGCTACCAGGAAATATGAGGAGTAAAAAAGAAGGTATCAGGAAGCCTATAAAAGATGTGATTAAGAAAAGAGTAGACAGATTTCAAAAGTATCAAACTATATAGTCATGAGGCCATGAATAATACTTCAAAGAAGACCAGAAGACCCCAAGCACTAAAACTCACAAGTTGAGAGTCAGGAGGAAAAAAAATCAAAAGAAGATAGAAGACAAAACCCAAAAGGAAGAAGAGGAGTCTAAAATAACAGAAGTGTAGAAAACCCAAAAGGAAATAGTTTGACTTTGAAACAAAATCATTTCTCAGCTAATCCATGCTTTCAAGTCATCTAATCTCCCAGTGTAAAGTTAATGGTTGCAATTGGTAGACTGTATCAGAACTAAGCATTTAAAAAGAAAAAACTAAGTGAATGTCACTATAAAACATGGGAAAAAAAACTAGTTTTTGCTTTTGGCTTTTCATGCCTTTAAGGAGGTAAATGAAAGGACTTGTGACAGAAAGCATTTTGGAATACTTAACTGTTCAGTACTATATCATGTCAATATCACTGCTATGTAATACTATATCCAGAGAGCCATATTACACCAAATGTTCAGTATAAAAAGAACACCTGTGTGTGCAGGTGCCACCTTTCAAGTTGACAGAACTTGCTAATATTTTGAATAAGAGAAGATATTTTTCTTTACAAATTCTCAACGTGTTTAATTTATTTCTTTTTTTTTACTGATACAATTGTTTAGGAAGAACTCACTCCTGCAGCAATCAATAATTCCTACCACAGACTCTGCTTCTGCCTCTTCCCACATGGCAAAATACACAATCATTTTTAAATTACTGGAACACTACATTTAGAAAGAGCCCATTTTTAGACGATGTCATTTATCTCACCTAAGACAAACTTCCTTTGCAGGAAGCCACATCAATACTCCAATAAATCCAGACTTTAAATTTGTTGCTTGGAGAAAAACCAATTAACCACTGTCTAAGCAATGGAACAGGTCTCCTTTAAAACTTTATTTGTTACTTCATAATCAAAGTCTTTCACTCACCAGCAAAATTTTTGCCGATCCATTCATTCAGCTGAATATTCTTTCCATGACATTTTGCTCTTTTGTAGTGATTTTTTCATGCTTTTTGTTATTTATTGTTAAATTTGTTTCTAGGTGTCATACAGAAGTTGTTACAAAGCAAGATATAAGATGCAAGAAATTCACTACTGGATTTGTGTATATCATTGGGATTCTGTTCACACTAATTTTAGCAGACAGTCCAGTATTCTATGTGTTGTTTTCTGTATGAGTTCTGCATAAATTCTGTATGTTCTGCATGAGTTCAGGAGAGACACAGAACTTCTCAACAAATCTGATATTTGCAGACAGTCAAAATGGAAAGGTATTCCATAGCCAACTCAAATGAAATTTTAGAAAACATGTCAGATGCTCATATCTAATGAATTTTTCCCAAATTATTATTTTTTTTCTCCCACCATATTTCTTCTTCAGTTTTCAGCTTAAAAATGTATTACTGCTTATGTTATACCTATTTATCTCCTGAGTTTGTTATTTTGCCTGAGGAATTTTTCTTCCTCAGCAGTTGGTGCACTGATGAATTCAGGATATTCAGCATACATTTTCTCTACCTTTATTCCACTAAATGCAAGCCAGATTTTTCTCACGTCCTTCCCTAGGAGCAATGCCTTTCCCTTCTCCTGCTCAGCTTTACACCTATATCAGTTTTAACCCCACTGGTCTCAAGTGTGATTGTTCAGGTTTTTACCCAGGTTCCTTATATCTATTGGAAACAAGAAAACTTGCTAGTTTTCTTTAAACTTAGAAACTTAGAAAACAAGAAAACAAACTTTTTTCTGTCAGTATAGTGGTCCAGCTAGGAAAAATAGTCAAGCAACCACAACTGCCTGATATCAAGCCTCTCATCAAGAACTTTGAGTAATGAAATGTGTGGTGTGCCATTGTGCTATAATTTGACCTCTTCAGAACCACTGTAACAAAGGTAGTTATGAACCCACTTGACTGAAAGCAGTTCTTTTTTTCTTTCCTGTCATAAATCTTATCAGATTAATTCAGATATAAAAATAGGTTTTAAGCAAAGGGATACTGAAATTAATATATTTAATAAAATTTCTAACTACAACATATTCCCATTTTTCAAACTCAGAGTATTATATTTAAACATCCCTAATCTACAGCTGAAGAGAGAAAAGCAATACCAAAGAAACAAATACAGCTCTTAAAACAAAATATGCGTGAACATGCACATATAACCAATCTGTTAAGACAGGGATATTTTTGAATCAGTTTTGGAATCAAAGACATACTTAAAAGTTGGGCTGAAAGTACCAATATTTGGTAAAAAATCATGAGAGTCTGCTATCATTTTTTCCTATTCCAAACAGCTAAAGTACCCTTGCTATGCAATAACAGCATTTTAACATTCAAAAGAATTCATATTTTCACTAAGTAGGAAGGGGAGAACTAAAAAAAATCTGTTCCAGCAGAAGTCCTTGTCAGAATATGAATAAAAATGCATCATAAACAGTATATGAATGGTATGCTACACAGATAACTACAACCAGTTAACACCACAAAGAGTTTGCTTTGTTAAAAAAAAAAACAAAACACCAACTAATTTCTAGACGACATCATTCAACTCTTGTAACTAATTCAAGATTAATAAATTTTAAATACTGATTTGATTTTTCCTGCTAAAAGTATTGAATAATCATCATTCTCCTTTCTGGGCAGCCAAGAAAACATGGATTAAATGAGAAGCAAGTGGACTAGCACACAGCTGTAAAAACAGATATCTCAAGAACAACTATTGCCATCTTCATATGTATTACTCAAGTGATTTTGCTTTTGCAAGGGGATCCAATAAAAGGCAGTCTCTACAAGAAATCATTGAAAATTTAACATTGTGGTAAATACAGACATTTTTTGATCTTCTTAGATACTTTTGATATTGAAAGAAAAAAAATAGAATGATCAGAAGTCTATAAACTAGAATTTAAGGAAGGAATTTAAGATGTTATCACGGTTTTAACACCACCTGGAAATGAAACTCCACACAGCCACTCGCTCAACCTTTCCTTTTATCAACCCCATCCTGGTAGAATGGAGAGAAAAATCAAAGTAAAACTTGTATGCTAAGAACAGTGCAATAATTGAAAACAAAGGAAAATATATCAAGGGTAAAATAATACTAATAATTATAATTTTGAAAAAAAGGAAAGTAAAAAACAACCAGACAAAAAGTGATGCACAATGCAAATGCTCACCACCCAATGGCCGATGCCAGACTCCCCTTCTTGAATCCAGACTGGTCACCCTTCCAGGTAACTCTCCCTAGTTTATATCCTATATTCTTCATAATGCATGGCATACTATGGTGTGAAATATCCCTTTGATCCATTCGGTTCACCTGTCCTGGCTGTGCTCACAGTTTGCTTTTCGTTTGACACACCTCCTCACTGGCAAAGTATGAGACAGAAAAAAGTTCTTGACTTAGGATAAACACAACAGGAAAAAAAACCAAAACATCAGTGTATTATCACCATTCCTATTCCAAATCCAAAAAGCAGCACAGTAACAGCTATTGAAAATAATTTAACTGTGCCCTAACTGAAACCAGGACAGATGATTTGAGTATTATTTCCTCAGGTGTTAGAAGAAACATTCTCACTAACTACTGGTAGATAAATTTTGCATGCTTTTCAAGGGAGCCCTTTATCACCTGCAAGGAACAGAAAGCTCACACTGAAAAATCTTTATTGAAGAAACAGATGAATGAGCCATTCCAATTTGGCTTAGGCTACAGACAATACATTTTGTCACAGGCAACTATTGTTAAAAGTTACAAGATTAGATCTGATGCTGACTGATGTACCACAATTTATTGCAATCACAATTTTAGTTAGTTTATATAGACTGTAAGACACTTGGATTTTACTGAATTGTTTTATTCTACACTTCCTCAACCGGACATCAAGAACCAAATTGGTTCTCTAAAGAGTTTGAAGAAGTGTGAGAAAGTAAGAAGATAGAGAAAACAATTTAAAAATTACCTGCAGTTCCTTTGAAAGATTAAAAATACTGTTTGCAGCTTTTGCTGGATTAACTAATTCTTATTCCTGTATCAGGCTTCATTAATTTGTATATTCATCCTCATCATAATAGCCATATTTGCATACAAATAACAACTTCAGAATCATTATTCAGGTGTCTTATTCACAAAAAGCCTGCTTTTAATGCCAAACAATTCTTTATTGGGCTCTCTAAAGGGAGAGAGAGAGAGTGAGAGGAGGAAAATATCCCTAATTAATATCCCCATGAATGTAAGTGGTCTTCTTACAAGCTGAGCTTATAGGACCAGGGCTATATCTCAACAGGTAAGAATCAAAAATATCATTCATTTATCTCTTGACACAGCCAAGTCAATGCACATCCTGCAACTCAAATCTGCCCATGCACAGATCAGAATTGAATGTGTTTTGTGTCCATCTGAGCTGTCAGCCAGCTGGTTATTTCTCTAGAGGGTAAGAGCAACCATTAGAGAATCTCAGTCTCTGATGGGGTCTTTGTTCTCTATCGCAGTGTTTAAGGACACAAATCTTACACAGACCTACCTTCTGCATGTACACAGATCTATAGTTTTGTCTGCTGTTCATAGTTCTCTAACAAGCAACCAAAAAAATGCAGGTATTCCGATGATAATAAATTCTGTCAGGGACTTCAGCACAAGTTCCTGAATCCAGAAAGGCTGGCTGGTGAACAAGAAAAGAGAATATAGATGCCCCAGTAAAAAAAAGTGTACTGTGAATTCTTGTAATAAAACAGCTGGAAATTGACAAGTAGCAGAATATAATTTGAAGATTTTATAAACAACTAATCTAATAGGACAGTTGTGTTACTCCCTTTAAATATCTCAAAACCAAGACCTGAACTAAACAAGTCCATTTCAAAATTTCATTAAAGAAAAAATTTCCATTAAATTAAAATTCCATTAAACACCCCTACCAGCCCACTCCACTCTCCCCCCCCCCCCCCCCCCCCCCAGCTCCATATTTAAGCTTCTGGGTATTTCTGCCCACCTCCAGCTTTGCACTTTTTTTTTTTTTTCCCCAAAGCTCAGTTCTGAGCTGGCAATGCAATTACCAAAATACATAAAAGTAGTAGTCGGTGAAAAGTCACCAGGTCTACCAACACAACAGCTTTCCAAATAAAAATGAGTGTTCAGAAGCCCAGAGGAAAAAATTAAACAGAAAGAAAAAAATAAGAGCGAGCCCAACATATGTGTTGTATCCGCAGCACTGAAGACATATTTATAAAAATTATTAGTGACAATAGCTGTGGAACTGTATAATTTAAAAGCCCACCACACCAAATTATATCTTCACTTGCAGTAATTGGATAAAATCTATTGACCAGAAAATACATGGGGGGATAGACATAAAAAACATCTAAAAAAATTTCAAAGCACATTAAATTATCTTGGAATACTAAGTGCATGGCATTTCTCAGAAACTGGCTGCAGTGATGGGACAATGCAATAACCATTGCCTACTTTGCCAGAACCATGAAAAAATGCCTATTTTCTCCATTTGTTTCAAATTCAGGTAACTTTATAGAGAAATTTATTATATCTTGTTTCTAACTGTAACTCGGATCTTTGTGCTGTGCTTTGACCTTGTCACAGGCAAGACTAGAACAACTAGATGTAATGTGACAATATTCCTTTACTCCTATGTTGTGAACATTTGACAAGCTGGCAAGCTGGTAGACAAGCTTTGACCATTAGACCATTTTTTTATCTAAATCTAAATCTCAGAAAGGCAAGGATGCAACTTAAATAGAAATTTTTTATTTAAAATTAAGGAATTATCTTCATGAAAATGAGTCTTGGGTAGCACAACTCTAAAGGTATTTTTATATACTTTTTTTTCTTTTTTACTTTTTTTGTTAAGATAAAGCAAAATAGGTGAATATAAAGATTTCTCTATTTCAGGTGGAGAAACTGTTTTTTGACTCTTAATCATGCTTCCACCATCTACTGCATATCAACAACTGGAACACATTCACTGTGAATTTAAGTGCTCTCATACTAAGAGCAACATCAGTCAACACCTTTTGGCTTCACACCTATGTGGACTGCACATAAAAAGGGTTCAAGTTCCAAGGTTTAAGCACAAAGCATTTGAGAACTGAAAAATTCCACCTTGGTTTAGCTCTAACACAGCTCTAAATATTTTTTTAGAGCAATGCTTTTACTAATAGAAAATTACTACACAATTCTATATTATAAAGTTACTTTGATCAACCTCTGAACAGCCACTGCAAGAAGAAATGGTAACAAGAGACTTCAGGATCTATTGTCTTTACTACTTCTATTAGACTAGATGCTCATAATCCTCATATACCTCCTCCTGTGAGATTAGGTGGAGCAATTTTGAAAGAATTTAGGGAAGGCTTTGTGACAATTTATAGCAACCTACTAGCACTGAAAGAAGGCCTTCTAGAAAGCCAGAGAAGGACTTTTTACAAGGGAATGTAGTGATAGGAAAATGATGAATGGCTTCAAACTGAAAGAGGGTAAGTATGGGTTAGATATGAGGAAGATACTCTACTGTGAGAGTGGTAAGGCACTGGAACAGGTTTTTCAAAGAGTCTGTGGATGCCCCAACCTTGAAAGTGTTCAAGGTCAGGTTGGATGGGGCTTTGTTTGAGCAGCTGCTTTAGTGGAAGTTGTTCTAATAGCAGGAGAAATTAAACTGGATGATCTTTAGGTGCCTTCCAACCCACATCACTCTGTGACATTCATCCTACACAGCACAGTGATTCTAGTGCCTTTAAAAATGCACAGCTATACTCTCTTTTAAGTAAATCCAATTGTAGAGTTTTTAGTGTTAACCTAAAATAGAGAACATATCTATATAATTTTAACCCATTTAATTTGCATTCAATTAAATTATTTCAATAAATAAATAAATAAATAAATAAATTTCAATTAAAATAAATTATTCCTGAAGTTTCTTTATATTTTGGTTTTGTTTGGGTTTTTTTTTTAAAGTAAAGAATTGGACCAGGCCAACGCAGAATCACAAAACACATTATTAAGTTACTTATGGCACAATGATTCACATATTTTTTACTTTAATGGTACTTGACTTCTAGCCTTATACTTCATAGGAATAAGTGTTCTATTGCATCATAATTCACACCCTGTCACATCCAAGACAGATTCAGAGAATTTGAATTTAAAGACACTAGGAGAATGGGCAAACAATGACAGCTGAATTGCAACTTTTGAAAGGTGTAAAGGTAACTGTAATCCTGGGAGTTTCCTGTGATGTTGATAGAAGAGATAACAAAGGATAAAGAAAGAAGAAAATACAAGTTTCTAGGAGAAGTAAGTACAGAAACAAAAAGAAAGATTTATTTGCAGTAAGTATGATAATGCAGGCACTGAATAGCAATCACAATCCTACCTAATTACAGGTGGGACAGCAATATAACCAAGACAAAAGAAATACCAGATTTTCAGCTTCTGTTCTTCATTACTGCTATATAAGTGCAATATACACCACATGTCAAGACAGTATGGTCTAACTATACTACTATCATCACAGAACACAGGTGTTCCCTTACCTTCCCATCTTTTCATCTTTTTGAGCAAAGAAATTAATCTCCTTTAAACAACAGATAGAGGAGCAGTCTGGCCAGTTTCACTGACATCTCCATAAAGTAAGAAAGGATGAACCATCACAAAGCACAAGGACACAAAAGCACAGTACCAAGTGTGGAGGAAAACTTGAATAGCAGTGGTTATATCAACCTGAGCTTTGGAGCTCTTTTTCTGTTGATCATCAGGAGGGTTGCTCATACACCTTGTTTGCACATACAGTACAATAATATCCATCAGTTAAATTTTTATATGATGGCTGGTTATTTATGAAACTTCATGCAGCCATTTCACTCCCTTTAATAATGTACAAGAGTGCATTTACAAAAGTGCCCATAACAATAAAGTAATTTATGGTAAAAAACCTAAGAAACGTTCTCATCAGAACCTGGAGTAGAGGGCAACACTGAAGGTGCTCTATCCACAAGAGGGTGGATAATACATAAATGCAGATAGATATCGAGTTCTGAAAACCTCCATCTGGGAGGGAATAAATGTCAGCATTTCCTAGGATGTGGATCAAGATAATACATAGTTTAATAAAAACTTGATTAAGAACAAAATTGCTCAGAAAGCAATGGAAGAATATTACAATGAATATGTAATTCAGTTTGCAGCCAAAACCGCAGTATGCCAGTTAAAAAATAAACCATGCATTTAACCACCCATCTTCTTTGAACAAAGGCACTACACACTAATTTAAGATAAAAATTCATAGCAAGTACTTCAGAATTTTTTATAGTCCCATAACTGTGAAAATATGTAATAAGCATGAATGGATTCATACACCTACTTACTTTATCATAGGTGAGTCAGATGTCCCAGGTTAAAAAAAAAAACCACAAACAAAGAAAAAAAAACTACAATACCAGAAAACTCCCACAGCTCTGGAAAAAAAAATGCAAGCTATACATATCTTTGCACAGGAAGTACTTTCACATTAAACAATTGTTTAAGGCACACAGATAATTCTACTTGCCTCACTCTTCTTATAATATATGGAACTGATGGATCTTTTCATTTATGCTTAAATTTCTACTTAAAATTACAGGAAGTGATAGGTTATAATTTAACAACCTTCTGTTTTAGAAGCCTTAACTCTGCCTCTCTATCCTACTGTTTAAAAATGTATAATCTTTCCTGAAATCTCATCCGAAACTGTCAGACCATGACAACAAGCCTTTAAAAGCATCAAGAGGCAGAATAACCACTGAAGCAGAGGCAGACAGGAGGTAGCAGGAGACAGTAGGACAGCTGAGGACAATACCCAGCTACACATGATGAGGCCATCTTGACCCTCTTAATTTCTCTATGTCCCTGATGCATCTGCCATGTCTGCACTCAGCAGCTGTATCACCAGGAAAACAGAAAAGTAGGTAATTGAAAGCATTTCTCTTCCTTCCTTAATATATACAGTAAGAAGTAACACACCTGCTCTGTGCAGGTAATTTTACCTCTTACAAAGACAGAAATAACACTATAAAATATGTTTCTTTATTCCTATCATCTGTCCGTTGTGCAGTCTGACAGACTGAAAAAAGGCACTGCTCCTATACTAAAAAAGCTCAGATTGTGATGAGGATTGTCATCAATTTCTCCACACAGATCTAAGCAAATACAACTGCTTGTACATCTGGATCCATACGTGTCAGAATCCTCATCGAAATCCATCCATTTAAGAAAAAGCATACAAAAAAAATTTGAACAGATTTGGGATTGGGCCCTAACTTATTATACAAATCAATGCTCTACGAAACATGTAGAGTGAGGCTGAAAATAATACAATTCTACTTTGAAAGTACTAAAAATTTGAATAAATCATACATTTTATTCCTAATTTTCTTAATGTGAAAAACAAAACAGTCTCCTGCAAGAAAGAATTTGTGCATGGAAGCGTTAGCACAGCCATTTCCAACTGCAATAAAAATACACATTGGATAAGCTAAAGCATTAAATCCCATCAACCTAGTTTTAAATGTAGATCAGATTGAGTGGGTCAGGAAATATAAGGCAGTTAAATGGCACTGCTGGTACCAGCATTGAATAAATGCAGAGTCACAAAAACATTTGCTAAAGTATCATCTAAGTTTATGAGGCTTATACAGACTGGCTGGGCTCATTTAACTTTTGTTAAAGTAGACCAAAACTTTCAGAACCCATTTTTGAAATTGTACAATTACAAAATTTTTAAGAGGGTCAGGAGAAACCATGAAAATAAGAATGTTACTCTTTGCATAAATTTTGAACTCCTGGGGGAATCAAAAGCAATGGCACATAAATATAAAAGTCCCAAACTAAACCATTACCTATTGCTTGTGAGGTACTGTGACTGCTCTTTGCTGTGGAATTCATGTTTGCTGGAGCAATGGGACACATGATAAGAATGTGATTCAACTATCATTTACTCCACCAGAAATGAGTTATAGGGATGCTACTGCAATTCAAATGTGCCCTCTGCATTCATCATGCAAATCTTATTCTCTGAGAGTACAAAGTACAGAAAGTACTTGAAGGGATTTTTAAAGACACAGAATTCTGCATCATATAAGTTCTTATGTCAGTATATTAAATAAAATTCCAAGTCCCTAAACATTAATTAGTTGAATTACTTTTTACTTAAATTGAACAATATTTACTACTTTTGTTCAGTCATATCCCTCTCACACTTTGTAAAAAAAAAAAAGTTGTAGTGGATCTTAACCAAAAAAAAACACCAAACAAACAAAAATTAGAACTCCCATCTCTAACCCATTCCACAGATTTTTTTTCTGGTCACTACTCTGTGTATTTGATAAACTTGGACTAAATAATGAAGTTCTAAGTTTACTCTCATCTTCCAACAGTTTCTTTAGAATTAATAAGGGAAATCACCTCTTTGTGAAAGCATGAGGATGAAATAAAAAACTTTTTGACTTCTTTTCTAAAGACAGGATATTAATGTACATGATTTATGGCATATGTCAAGTTATTTAACTCTAAATAGTTTTCCAGTGGTTAACTGGAGAATTGAGGAGATAGTCCAAAGAGAGATAGTTACACAGAATAGTACATTCTTGCTAAACCCATGCATAATAGATTTTTAATTTCTACTTTGTAGATTATTTCCCTAAGACTCCTCTGCCCAGTACATAAAGATATAGACAAGGCTTTCTTCCATTTTCCCAGTCCGATAACACCTTTATTAGGGTGAGTTACAATACCAAATAACCTTTTTCCTTCTCTTTCTGGGGTCAAACGCAGCTTACAAAAAGTATCAGAAACAATATCCACATTTACTTAAACTTATAAAACCTGAATCATTCCAAGATCATGTTGCAAGGTTGAATATTTGCCTTCTCCAAAGAACAAGTCAATTATATAGTTCATCCTGCAACTTAAGACCGTGAACTGTTTAGAGACAGGCAAAAGGCCAAGATTATTCAGTGCTGCTGATGCTCCTCCTCTGCTGATCTCCTCTGGCACTTGGGGAAACAACCTACAAAAGGAAGAGGTGTCAGGGGGAAGAGAGCAGTCAAGACACACTGAGACAAATGTATGAACAGGAAGAGTAGCTTGTGGTTTTAGATCCTTCATGAAGAGAGACTAGGACACTTTAGGTCAATTATCTAAGAAAACAGAATCTAGGCAGGAAAACTTGAAGTTAAGAGCAGGTACTTGAGAGCACTCACTGTGTTTGTAGACTGACTGACTCATTTCCACTTTCCATATCTACAATGTAAATGTATTGCTATAGGAATAAAGACTGGTCACAAGATGACCGATTTCCATTTCTGGTGATCATTGTACAAATTGTAACCTCTAGCTGAACACTGGTATGCATGGGTGATGATGGAAAATAATGAAAATAAATAGAAACAATTCTTCTTGAACAGGTTCTAACAGAAAATCAAAGATGTGGTATATACCAGATTGAATCTCTTATTAATTTGTACTGCACATTCACATCCTCAGAATGTGCAGTACAGATTCATAACATCACAGAGAGTTAGACATACACTCCTTTATATTTTTTCCAGTTTCTCAATATGTGTTGAAACTAAAGTGTAGTTTTCAGCACAAGGAGTTGGTGAAATTAGGGGCATCAGAAAAAATACAGGGAAACTAAACCACTGTATAGCTTTTCACTGAGTAAAACATTATGGATCATGTAATTCCAAGTAATGAACAATGTTGTGTATATTAAAAAAAAAATTAAACCCTTTTTCTGCAACTTTTTGTTCATAAATAAAGAACTTTGAATTTCTTTACGCAAAAAGAAACCAAAACTCTTACATCTGTATATTTCAAAGTATAACTTTTGTTACTGTTTAGATTTCATTTCTCAAGTCAGGTTTCCAGTTTTCCATCATTTATATTTTCAAAACATGAAATGGCAGCATCCACTGCTTTCCATTGAAAAGTCTCCTTATCACTGCAATGTCAGCTTTAGTAAATCACAGACTCACAGGCTTGTCCTTTCCATGGCAAAAGGATGCCAAGCATTTGCAGGACAGAGTGAGACAGATGGGAGACACAAAACAGTTTTCCACAGTCCACACAAAATCAAAATTAGCTAAATATCACTACAGGATTTCCAATAAAACAAAAGATGCGTACTTTTTAAGGCAATGCTGTAAATTTAGAATTGTGTCTTTGTGGGTTTTTGCATCTTTGTGGGAAAAAGTGTATGCTTCCAGTAGTTTTTAATGACTGGCAAATGAATTTGTTTTCTTTTCTGCTTACTCTACATATTCTCTCTCTAGCCTCAACTTTATTCCTCTCCCTGTCTTATTTCTCTCCTGCTTTTCCTTCTGGCTTCTATGCAAAAGAGACAGCTTTTTCCTCCAACAGCAAATTGTATTGTTTAGAGATAGGCATGTGTGTCTATAAGACAAATAGAATAAATGTTTTAGAGGATGAATTCCATTACCTGCCAAATGGTCCTTGAAAGTTAATGAGGAGTCCTTATATTGGTTCATTCTCCTTAAATGTAAAATCATCTATAGAATTTTTATACCTATTCAAAAATAAATTTGTTTTTATGACTTGCATTATTTTCAGTTCCTTGAATTAAGCTTACAGAAAATTTCATTTCTTCTTTTCCATTGTAGTAAATTTCCAATTTAGATTTAGAAAAATCAGGGGCTTATCTTTATTCCAGTACACTTACTGTAAGTTATTTCCTTTACACTGTTATGACCCACAGTAATGAGAGAAGCCATGAGTGTGTGCATATCTTCCTTTGGAAGAAGAAATATGAGCACTGTTCCAAATAATCAGAGCCAACTTATTCTTATTCATAGGCTCTTCTTTTTCACTGTTTAAACATGCTTTACTGTGACTGGGCAGACTGATGCTGTTTGCCCAAGACCATGTTCAGATGGCTTTTCAGTTTCTCCAGGGATGCAGGCTTCACAAGTGTCCTGGGTAGCCTGTGCCAGTGCTCAGTCACTGTCGCAGTGTAAAAGTGGTTACTGTCCAGAGAGCAGCTCTTGTATTTCTGTTTGTGCCCCTTGTCTCTCATCCTGTCACTGAGCACTCACTGAAAGAAGCTTAGTTCCATATTCCTTGCACTCCCTCTTCAGATATTCCTAAAATTGTTTCCCCTAAGCCTTCCCTTCTCTGGGTTGAATGGTCACAGCTCTTGCAGCCCTTTCTTCTATGAGATACTCCAGTTCCTTAATCATCTTCATGGCCCTCCACAAACTCTTTCCAGCATTTCCATGTCTCTTTTATACTGGGAAGCTCAGAACCAGACTCAGAACTCCAGGTGTGACCTCACCAGTGCTGAAGAGAGGGGAAGGATCAGCACCCTCAACCTGCTGGCAACACCTCTCATACAGCCTGAAATGGCAGATGCCTTCTTTGATGCCAGGGCAGGTTGCTGGCTCATGTCCAGGTTGGTGTCAACCGGGACTCCCAGGCACTTTCATGCAAAGCTGCATTTCAAGAAGTGAGCCCCAGCATTCACTGGTGCCTGGGGCTCTTCCTCCCCAGGTGCAGCACTTACCCAGAGTAGTAACTTAGTAGGATAACACAAGGTGACAGAGGCCAGAGGAAACACATTCTTCCACAAATGAACATACACTTTTATCAGCATGTGTGCGCATGTGTACGTGTACACGAAGTTTATAGTCTTATTTGCTTAAAATAAGCCATCTGTGCATGTAAATTTTCCATATATAAAATAATTCACATTATTTACAAATGCAGAACATAAAGATGCCTGCACATAAAGATATTTGTAAAAGACAGAATAGACACATCTCTCCCCAGTGAAATTAATTTTAAATCCTTTACCTTCCATGTTATTTGGTATGACAGCAAAGAGATATGAACTCCAGAAATGTTTTTAATAAGGCCAAGAAAGATCTCCATTTTATGAATATATGATTGGCAGTACAAATGAAGACATTTGAACTCCACTTGACACAATGGTACCTTGATTTCATTTTGTTGGCAGGCAGACCTTAACAGCAGACTCCCAGAAGCCTTCCCCTCAGTGTATCACAGTTTTATCAAGAGTTCAACTGAGAATAATGGAATAACAGCAATCATTTTTATACAGCACGCAACATACACTTCACATAACCATTGATGTAAGCACTCCCTCAGTACCTTGAGTGAAACCAGTCTGTATTTTTTGTCTTATATTTGTCATTCATGCAGCAAGACTATATATTTTGCCTGAGGCTCGACCAGAGCTAAACTCAGACTTGGCAGAAAGAGATTCCTATTTCTTTGGCCAATTTCCAAATTACATCCTCAGGCATTAAACATGAAATTGAATTTTAAGGATGCATTTTGTTCATGATAAGGCTGTCTCCTTTTTTTTGCTTGTTTGTTTTCAGGTTTCTGTCTCCTCACTACTATGGCAAAACACAGAATGAATAAAAGAATGCCCTTCCTGGGTGATCACATGAAGCCATCTATTTCTATGCCCTATTCCAACAACAGCTAGGACCAAAACCTGCAAGAAAAGCATAGAAAGGAATGCATACAGTATACAGTGATGTATATTAGTGCACATATCCTCCCAGCTTCCAGCCATATTGTTGTCATTAATCAGAGGTGACACCTTGAGGTCAATAACCTCCTACTGTATTTGTATCTTTACTACTCTCTCTTTGCATCTTTTACATACCCTTTTTCTCTTTTCCTTCTTTTCTTCCTCCCTCCCCAATATTATCATGTTACCAATTCCTTCCTAGATCACTAAATGTGCAATGCCTGCAGGCAGGTCCTTCCTGCCTCCCTAATTTCTTCTCTTCAGACAAGGCCTTGTCTTGTACTTCATGCAGCCCATTGTGTCCCATGGTCTACAATCAAGGTGAGTAACAGCAGCTGCACTTTTTCTCACTTACTTTAAAGCAGCTGTCATATTATACCAGAGCTCATTCCTTTTGACAGGCTCTATTGGGATGGGACAGGTGATGTCAACTATTAGTTTGGAAATGTGGATGTGTGAAAGTTTTAATAGACCTGGGAGCCATTTCAACACCTCTAGTTCAGCCAAATTGATTCCCATATTTCTCAAATTCATCTCATTCATGACACAGACAGCAGTATGTCCAATATAATCACTATTTTCACCAAAAAAAAAAAAAGGGGGGGGGCAAAATGACAGTTGTAATATCATCAGAAAAACATTTGCTTCCCCTTTCCCAACAGCCCTGTTCTAACATTAATTTTTTAAGTTTCTCTTTGTATTTTTCTAAAAATTCTCCTCAGGCTTAGATTAAATATGCCCTTTTTAACAGAAAACCACAAAATTTATTAGCATTAAATATTTAAAATCCATTATTCCATGAAACAGCAGTTACAGCTTCAGTAAGGACTAGAGTTTCTATTGTTTCCCTTTCTTTTATAATTTAAATACTGATGGAAGTTAGTTTAATTCCTAGCAGAACAATACTTACCCCAAAAAGTTGCAAAGTTTCTGTCATGCTTAAACATCCAGAAATGCTTTCCCAAAATGTGTGACTGTACTAAAAGCAAGGTGAATTTCAGTAATAAGCCCAAAATTACCTATTTAAATAAATGCATCTTATTCTGCTCCATCACACAGACCCACAATACTATTATGCATGACATGTTCAGCTGATTATCATGTATTGTAAAAAGAAGAGATTACTATATGGTCACAGTCCATACAGATGCACACACCAACCCCTCAGTATTTACATGTGGGTTTGCCCAATAAAGTGTCTAGGTGTTATCTTACATCATTCAAAGAAACATTACTGCAAAAGAAGAGTCATTCTTGCATTAAATGAGGTAATAAAGTTGTAAATGGTTACTTTTTGAAAGTTAGAATTAGCTCAAACTTATACATGCATGACTTATTTTTTTACCATTACGACAGTATTTATATGTAAAGTACAGCTATAATCATTAGACTGCAATAGTCTAATGTGGAAAATCTTTTAGGAACAAGGTATTATTTAGACTAGGCCAGTGATATGTGTTGGGTTTGAGTTTAAAGAAACCCCAGAGTTATTCTAGTACTACATCCTGGATATCATTGAAAATTCTGCCTGTGCAATTGAATAAAGGATAGTGATGCCTTAAGATTTAGCTTTTATATTTTTCAGATCCTGTACTGCTTTAGTGTATAACTCTCAAACTCCATAGCTTGATTGCTACTGTTCTCCCATTTTATCCAGCAAAACAATTCCTCTGTAGGCCTGAAGCACAGGACACCTTATTGCCCAGTCCCTGAGAGATGTAAACAGTTAATGCGGCGAGGTGGGAAGGCAAACTTGGAGTAAATTACTTCATTACCTGAAACTGTAATGGAAGGATTAACCCCTGGTATGTAAATGGACCAAACTTGTAAGTGCACGAAAAACTTGTGACCATTGTCCATCTGGATTGTAGCCCCTCGGAGGCTTTTGACTCCCTAAGGTGTACCTAGTGAAGGCCTTTAATAAATACCCACTTTTATTATCTTAATTTTGTCTAGCTTCTGTTTCAAGTAGCCACTCCAAGGCAACAATAGGAGGAATTACTACACTAAAATAACTGTTTTGTACCTGAAGACTCATTCATTTTATCCAACTGAAGACCCTAAAACTGAAGAACATTTTATTCCCCTTAACGTCAACATAAACCCTCTGGATCAACACCCAAACACCTACATTGATTAAATCTAAGGTCAGACCTAGGTCTTTGACCAACCATTAAGAAGATTATAGCACAGACGTACAGTAGGATGAATTTTCCAGAGGAAAATCAAACTTAAAGTTTACCAGGCATATCTTCAGAGGAAACTCTCAGCTCTCACTGGCTTCATTACAGGTTGAAGGTTTTCAGTCACCTTGATAATAAAGTATTTTGCAGAAAGTCTTTTGAAGTGATTTGTGAGATTTATCATCTCACATGGTTAGTACAGTTTAATTCAGTCCTATTTTACTATATTCCAAAAAAATCCCTAAAACAACCACCAGAAGTCAGAATATGCATTCCTTGTACCCAAACAATCTAAGATGACATAAAAGAAATTAAAATACACTGCCAAAGATTCCAAGCACTTGTGATATGCCACATAGAAATCCTTAAATATATCCTCCTTAAATTATCTCTGATTCTCTCAAAATTCAGAATGAAATATAACGTGATTTTAAAAAATAAGAAATAAAATCCCTTCTGCATATGGAATTTTTATCTGAATGGATGAAATTTATTCACATATTTACCCTTTTTTTAAATTCAAAATACTGATTTCTGGCTTTAATCTGATGGTCTTTATGCTTTCATTGGTAGAGGGACAACAAATGCCATGACATTATCTTTTTTGATGATGATGATGAAAATCATTAGCTATTGCTTCAGCTATGTGATTTTGTGTAGAAAAAATGCAAAATACTTTAGTCCTAAAAATTCCCATTATTTCAGGTAGGTAGAATAGGCTTTCCTTCCAGGTTTTAAAAATCTCAGAATGTCTGCACATGACTATTTCCATAATTAAAATTCTTCAAAACCTTCTTTCAAAAGGACAAAGGTATTTCCGAATGAAAAAAGAATGGAAGTTTCAAGTGAGACTTTTGACCCTTCATTCCTGCCACATAAGCATGATGCCATTATTTGCAGTTTAATGAGATCCCACAGACCAGTTTCATACTGCAACCTCAATGACTGCAAAAATTCACCAGGAGCTGCTGGCAAAGGCAAAACATAACTGACCAGCTCGTCTCCTCAAAGAAGTGGCACCCACATTCTTCCTCCCAATGCCACAAGCATTGACTACCAGTTCAATTCCCAAACCAGTCAGCCTGCTCTGCAAAGTTGATGGAAATTCCAACCTCTTCTACCTGCAGAGAAGCCAAAGGAAATCTCCTCTGGTCCCTGTCTCCCCAGAGTTTATGGCCTCATACTTTTTTCCTCCACTTCAATGCCTCCTTAAAGATCTTTCCTCTGTCACTGCTTCAGGACAGCTGTATTGTTCCACCTAAATGTAAATGAGCTTCTGCAGATGTGGTCTGCAGTGCCTGTATCACTGTTATTTCTCTGTTATGTGACAGAAATGTAATATAAAATACAGGCAGAAAACATACGCATCATCATGTTGTTGAATTTGTTCTCGACTCTTCAGTGAGCTGTGTCATACTGAAAACTCCTCTGTGTCACCAAGAAAAAGGACCGACTTCAGCAACATTTGATACAAACTTGCTCTGTAATATTATCCAACATAGCAAATTATCTTATTTCTACGGACATGCCTATTAAACACATATATTAATAATGGGAATTAACTAATTACTGGACTCATATGGCTGTGCCATCAGGTCTGCCCCACATATCATACAAGAGTCATTCTGAAACAGAAGCCATTACCAGCTATAGAAAAGGAAAGCAAAGTCTTTCTGCAAGAAGCTGAGACAAAGCAGATGTGAGTTATATTAATATCTTGTTTCAGAATATCAGTGCAAATTTGAAACAAATCCCTTGCTGTGCCTACTTTCTGTGCATTGGTTCAGCACACTGGATAGATTAGGTGGGCACAAATTAGATTACCTCTACAGGAAATCAAACTGGAAGCTCTGTTTCAGGAGTACACAAACCACACTCCATTCCCTACAACTGAGTCACACACGTGACGGGGATATTCAGTCCAGAAGAAGAGATTAAATCTAGTTCAAAGAAAAACCCTGAGTAACGTACACGATAGGTGTTCTACGTGGTGTTCTCATCTCCTGTCCAAAGATCCTGTATTTTCATAGAGTTACATGCTCATGTAGACCTTGCCAAACCTTCTGTCTGACAGCCTAGTGAATCTGAGCATTACAGATGTAATACTGATGCAAAAAAGCATCCAGCCAAAGACATGCTTATCCCAGTATTCAGTCTCCAGCACTGGTCAGTAGAAGATGGCTAGGCAGGAGTTTGGGAACAAAGAAAGCAAGCAGGCATTCCTATTCCCTAGAATACTATCCATTTTGCAGCTCTGTGAAATCTTGAGCCAGAAGCATTGTGTTAGTCAGCATAGGAAGAAAACTTGTAGATTCCTTATTTTAGGAAATTATCTATTGGTTTTTCATAAGTCTTAAGTACCAACAATAAACAAAGGGTTGTAGAGGTTACTCAAAAGCTATGTGTTAAGTTAAAGAACAACTACTATCAGTTTGTTATGCACATTAAACCTGCATCATCTGCTGCTCCATATTCCTTCTGTTGAAAACTATTTTACCTCTCTCTTTGACCAATATGATTTTATTAACTATTAATCCTTTAGTCAAGAAATAGCTAGCTGAAATTTTTCAAAACACAGCAATACCACAATAAAGAAAAAGGAAGCACACAGAACTGTGAAATACCTGACATGACACAGATGCTGTCAGCTCCCAGACACCTCCTGGGTGTGAGAATGAGTTTTCTGCCATCACTAAGAACTGTTAGACTGCCTGGTTTATATCAGCAATGCAGTTTTTCCTTCCTGATTTCCAAGTCACAAGAGAGATTACAGCATTTTCCAGCATCAGGTTTAATCCATTACCATTCACAGGGTTATGCTGACCTGCCACGCTGAGGTAAAACTACCAGCTCTATCTGCCATTAGCTTTACAGGTTTTTTTTTTCTGTCCTGCTATGAGTTCTAATATACTGAGTTCATTACAACTCCCAACCAGAAAGTTCTGACTCAGGGTGATTTTGAAGGGTCTTTTCCCTCAATTTTTTTTTTTTTTACATTTGCTCGGCCTTGATTTTGAAAAAGTTCAGGAGACCAGGAAAATGAGAAGTATTTCCACACAGATCATGTTAGGATCAGATAAATTGCAAAAATAACAACCATCTATTATTAGATCTATGTAAACCTGAAAGTCCTTAATAGTTCTGAGAGCTTTGTGAGCTGTGGGTTTTTTAGAAGTTTATTTATTTTCTTTATTTGTTTTCAAGCATGAAAGTATGTTTCCACAGAAAAATGTTTCTACTGAAGATGAAATCATAGAAGAAAAATTATTCTGGCACCTTATGTTCAAATGATGAGAAAATTATCTCTTTAGATAAGGAAAGCCAGCAACAATAGCTGAAACTGATACAAAATTTCCCGAAAAATAACGATTCTTTCTGGATCTAAAGCAGTCTTTGTCATTTCTAATTCTGGAAAGTGGCATGTTAATATTTTTGGATCCACAGACATTCTTCTGCTTCATCAGTTTCACTACAATCTGTAGGCAGATCTGATAAAAAATTTTGTCTCCTGACTACTGTCTTCTCTTGCTCTCTTCACAACAGTTCCAGAATTCAAATAAGGTATAAAAGGACTTTGTGAAGACATAATCCAATTGATCTGACACTTACGTAGGTAGATGCATGACCCTAATGCACTAACTCATCTCACAGCCTGAGAGGGTAATAGAAAAGTCTTAAATCCACATGAGACGGGAGCTGAGAAACTAGAAATGAGGCGGGAGTTAGAAAGAACTCAGCCCAATTCCCACATTTTAGTTAAGTTCACAGCCAAGTAAAATAACATACATTATAATAACAAAATAAAATATTTTAGGAAACAATTAAGCCTATGAAAAAAATCAGAGACAGTACAGATCAATTTATAAAGCCATCTTCAGAGAGAAAAAACAATGGGTGCAAGAGTATTCACTACTCTCTTAAGCTGGGTGATAAGATTCTTGGGTAACAGGCTAAAATAAACCTTGTGAACACAAATAATTTTAAATTCATTCAGAAAAATTAATAGAGGGAAAAGTTAGGTTCTCAATGCAAGGATGTCTAAGAATAAGTGCATACAGACAATGTTACCTTGCAGAAAACCTGATTTTAGATATTTGCATATTGTGATAAAAAATTCTTTCAAGTACCACAAAGTTCATACACAAGGCAAGAGCAAGTTCTCATAATAGCCAATAAATTATTTAGACTGATATAATGTGGTTATTTATTTATCATATATCATCTGTCATTTAATAATTTCCCTACTAAAAAACCTATCTGAAGGCCTGGAAACCAATCCTGCCTTCAAAAGATGCACGCAGAGAAAAGAGTCTCCAGAGAGTGATGGGACTGAAATCAACTTCACAGATTCAGACATGATGATAGATGTGATGCTTTTGGGAGATAATTTTTCTGCAACCAATGATCTATCCAACATTAGCACTGGTACAGGAACTGCTGCCCTGGAGCTGAGCCAGAAGAAAAGGACACGAGTCTTTCAAGAACTGTAAAAAGAAATCAGATCAGCATATTGGACCTTAGGAGTGGGGTTGCCTCTATTCATATTGACAGTTAGCAGAGCTATCCAGGAGATGTCAAGTCATACTTCATGGATTTTTATAAATACAGCTTCCTGTCAGATTCTTATTGGCATTTATTTCACTCACTGTTATTACCTGTAATTAGGTAAATTGTTGGACATTTTCTTCCAACTATTACCAAATGTCACTGAAAATATTCTACTTTTAGCTATAGACAGGTTGTATTGGTAACATTCGAAGGCAATCCATTTGGCAATGCAATTTCAATTACATTTTGTTCATAGCTTAATTCAGGCAGACAAAATGAAAACCAATCCAGTATATTGCTTGGTGGAGAAGTAATAATGGATTCCCAAATGACAAGAGGGATTCAGAAACTTCAAATCTTAACACCTTCTACATTACTCATTACAAGATACAGTGCTACTAGAAATGTACTATTTGGAGCTGTCTCCTAATACTGATTAGTTTCAAACAATACAATAATCCTACAAATAACTGTAAGGCTCTATTACTACACAGAAACACAATGGTGAAGAATGTGGTAAAATTACAAAAATATTGTACAAGTATAACATCTAACTTTCCATAACTGTGACCATGACAGAAGAAATGGCGTGAAGCTGAGTCAGGGGAGGTTTAGATTGAATATCAGAAAATAATTCTTCACCCAGAGGGTGGCTGGGCAGTGGAACAGGCTCCCCAGGGAAGTGGTCACAGCACCAGCCTGACAGAGGTAAGAAGTGTTTGGACAATGCTCTCAGGCACATGGTGTCACTCTCGGGGTGTCCTGCACAAGGCCAGGAGTTGGACGCAGTGATCCTAATGGGCATTTTCCAGCTCAGCACGTTCTGTGATTCTGTGATAATTACCACCATGAAGGCTGGAACAGGCCTGTGAGGTGGTAGAATTAAAAGATAATTCCTTAGAAAATAGAGTCCTTATAGAGCATATTATAATCAGTCTTTTACAAGAAAAATAAACCCCCACATCACCTAACATCATCTTAATTCTACATCATTCTTAAATCCATTCAATTGCAAAGGTGAGCCTGTCTAATTCAATGGCATATTTCACCCAGGATATTTCCAATTCAACACACAAAATACTAGCTAGACTATTTCTGAAGGAAAAGAAATATATACAGGGGAAAATTACATATTTTTTACAAGTGAAAACGGACCCAGTAACCAATTTGGAAACCTTAGCCATGCAAAACCTCCAGTGGCTTTCAGCAGTGTTTTGCTTCAGAGAGACAAAATAGTCAGATCCTAATGCATGCTGAGCACATCTGCTAAGGTGCTGAGCACAGCCAAATACAGGCAACACTCCTGCCAAAGTCACTGTCACTGCTGATATAAAAAAGGTTGGATAAGGCCATGCAAATGTCTACTTCCAGTATCAAGCAGCTTTTGCTACATAACACACAGCTCCAAGTGGCAGTTGTATTTGTCCAGAAGATTAGCATTAATTCTTCACACCTTCATTTTGCACTCAGTTATCACATCTTATTTTTAGGATTTAGTCTCTGGATATATATGTTATCATGACATAAGCTTTGAAATACCAGTGATCTCATTGCCACCTAAATTACATTATCAGATTCACCTCCATGCTCTTGCTACCTTTACCAAGGGCTGTGATATATCTTGCAACTGCACTGCTCACTGGGGCTTGAACTTGTTGGTTGGCTTGGCTTATTTCTTTTTTTCCTTCCTAAAGGCACTGTTACTCTGGAAAAGCATAACATACAAGGCAAACAGTTTTGAGTATGGTTTTAACAGTGCATGGCATGCATCCGGTTTTCTAGTTAAACTGCTTAGATAAGAGTGTTTGTGTAGTGTCTCTTCAGGCAGCATCAATATTCTGACAGATGGGAAGTCTGACATATATGGCTATGAGTAAAACCTCAGTTATGCCAAGAGGAGGGAAGGAAGAAATGAGGAGGGAGTGAACTGAAATGCAACTTGTCAGCTCTGGAAGGCAAGTGATATCTTTTCCTGTATCAAATTAATTGCTTCATTATTAGGAATCTCTGATGAATTGATTACAGCTCATACCCTAGGGTACCCATTTATATTTACATGATTTGATGCATATTATTAAAGCCACCTGCTGGCTTTTAACAGCAGTGTTTTATTTCAATACAAACAATTAAATCCTGTTGTTTAAGGAACAAAAAAAATAGTTTTTTATAAACTGCACAGAAATTTTATAGCCTAATTTTGATAACAAAACAGGACTGGTTTCTCTGTGTCCTCAGAGACAACAACAATGCTCAAAGTCCATTGTTGGAGGACAACTGTCCCTTCTAGTAATTTCTTCCTCGCTGTGTCATCAACAAAGGTCCCAGATGTCTGACGTTCATCTACCACAAGGGACCTTAGAGAGACATTAAAAACATCAGTACCTACCTCCTCAGTAGATTAGCACCTTCAAAGCACTGCCATCATTTAATATACCTAAGTCACTTGGTATCACATATAGCAGTAAATTTAGCTTCCTCAATAAGGAAAAGCGGTCTATTTTTTTTGTTGTTTAATGACTTCTCACACAGAGAGCAGAGATTAGTGCAAATATTAGCTATGGTACATTTCTGAGGGTTTAAAGAACATTTGTTTTTACTTTCAAACGATTTACGAATCTGATCTCATAAACTCCCTACATGAAAGAAAATAAAAAAAAATTCTAAATACACAAAAAAGTCAATAATTGTAAGGCAAACAGATTAGATATTGTAGACCCTTGATTAAGACTCTGAGTCAATATTACTGATTTCCTTTGTCCTATGTCTATTTTTCAGTTGATGGTTCAAAGGATCTGGAAGCCTCTCTATGAAAAAAACATTGTGACTAATACATGGAAGATCATAAAGAAAAGTTTTTTAATCTACACTATTCAGAAATATGGGCACATGACAAGTCTGGAAGAGGCCTCACCTTCCTTGAAAATGGTAGAACACTGAAGACTGAAACCAAAAAGTTTGATTTCATGTTATGAAACTTAACCTCCATCATATAACAAAAACTTGCAGGAAATATGTGTTTATCTTCACAATTAATTATCCTGTGTCTTCAAACAAGTGAGTGATATGCTCAAACCTAGCAACCTACATGTTCTAATCACTGCTTAAATGTCAAACAAGTGCTTGTGCTGACATTTTGAACACACCATGTGACAAGTGCAGTACCTCACTGTAAAACTGGTTGGATGGCCAGGCCCAGAGAGTGCTGATGTACTGGGAGGCAGAAAAGCTCTGCTAAGGGATCTGGACAAGCTGGAACAATGGGATGATACCAATGGCCTGAGGTTCAACAGGGCCAAGAGCCACATCCTGCTGTTAGGTCACAACAACTACAGCGCTACAGGCTGGGGGCAGAGTGGCTGGGAAGATGCCTGGTAGAAAAGGACCTGAGGATGCTGGTCAGCAGTGACTGAACGTAATCCAGCCTGTGCCCAGGTGTCCAAGAATGCTGATGACAGCCTCGCTTCTGTAAGTGTGGCCAGCAGGAGCAGGACAGTGATTGTCCCCTGTACACGGCACTGGTGAGGTCACACTTGGAGTGCTGTCTCCAGTTCTGGGCCCCTCAGGTCAGGAAGGACATTGAGGTGCTGGAGTGAGACCAGAGAAGGGCAGCAAAGCTGGAGCACAAGTTTTATGGGGAGTGGCAGAGGGAGCTGGAGGTGTTTAGGCTGGAGAAACGCAGACTCAGGGGGGACTTTATCACACTCTACAACCACCTGAAAGGAAGTTCTAGTGAAATGGGATCTGTTTCATTTCCCAGATAACAAGTGATAGGACAAGAAGAAATGGCCTCAAGATGTGCCAGGGAAGGTTTAGATTGGATATTGAGTTTTTTCATCAAAAGGGTTATCAAGCACTGCAACAGGCTGCCCAGAGAAGTGGTGGAGTGACCATCACTTTAGAAGTGTTAAAAAAAATTGTGGATAGGATACTAATGGACATGGTTTTATAATGAACATGATGGTGGTGCTATGTTGATGGTTAGACATGATGATCTTAAAGGCCTTTTCCAACCTAAACAACACTATGAATCCTGTCATAGAACTTATGGTAAGCAATTGCCATTTATTAGTCAAATCTCAGGTAACTAGCAAGAGCTGGAGAGTAATTTATTATCTGGGTTCTTATTTTTCTCACTTTTTGAAAGTTTAGGATCACAGAACACACATATGTGCTTTGAAGTATTCTGGCTCATATAATTAAACCTATATATATTATTATACAATAATCACTGGTATAAACCAAACCAAACATGGTTTATTGAATTGTAACTGCAAGTGTTACATTGCAAGTATGATAAGCAAGTGATAAGGCACAATTACTAAATTATTAGAAGATTGTGTGTAGATGATATTACTACTCTCTGGAGAAAATGTTACTGGACCTCTGCCACTAAACTTCATTTTTCTATAAACTTCCTTTTTCCAAAGAAAGGGTCTTTACATCTTTTTCCACTCTGCTTTCATTGTTGCCCATAAAAACAGCCAAACAGCAGTAACTAGAATTATTAGAACTGACCTGCATAATTTTTAAGACTCTAGTGCAAACCATACAGGATAAAAGATAGGAAGAAGGATATTTACTGGAAGAGGAGGTGGTCCAGAGTTGGGATTTATAGGGAACAGAAGAACAACTGCCTATCTGACAGGAACAAGCATCCAAGATTTCAAAAGGAAGCAAGGGATGGCTGAATTATACATTCAACTGGTCGAACTCAGTCAATGCAGGAGGGGGAAAAACAGCCCCTACACCCTTCACTGTTTTTAAATAATAAAAGCACTGTAATCTAGGGGCAAATCAATACAAGTTTTCAGGGAGTCTGCTTTCCTTTTTCACAGTGATTGCCATGGTACTAACATGACACAGTCTCTATCTAGTTCTGCTTTCTGTTGTGATGCTCTGGTTGGACAAATGAAACAAATAACAATGTACAAGTACCTGAATCCTTTCTCTTGGTGATCTCTTTGCTATAGACCAAATTCAGAATATAAATTAATATGTAGTAGTGGTATGAGATTCTACAGATCAAATCTTCTATAGTTACCATCATTCATGATTGAGACAAAACCAGTCAAGATTAGCACAATTTGTATTCTCTGTACATTAAATATTTAGAACAAATCTAGTTTAATATAAAAACTCCTTCTCTCCTATAGCATATCAGAAGTTTGTATTTTTTAATGCCAGACAATTAACTTCTTTGTGAGGCATCTAATTATTCTAAAAATAGATATGGCAACATGATTAATCAGTGCACATTAAATACACATAATCTCTTTATAAAAGAGTACTCTCTAATCTAGCTATAATGAGTTACTAGTTAGAACTACATGAAATTAATATAGCCTGAAACAATGTACATTATCAGTTATAGAATATGGCAATGTTCATTTAAATTCCTTTGACCTATTTAACATGGGTGAGTGTCTTGTTTGTGCATATGTGACTCCAGTTTTACTTCTTATCCAAAGCACTGTTGCTTTCTAGTTTTTGTGCAAACTTTTCTATTTCTACAGCTAATGGAACACATTAAGAATCTGGAGCATGCTTGCTGTCATTGAGACTGACTAGGAGGTATTAAATAAAACTTTTGCAGACCATGCCTTTCAGCCCAGACTTCTGGATTTTGGAAGATTCCTGATCTACTCTGTTACAGATGCAATATTCAATGATTCTTTTAGAGCAATGAAATAACAGAGTTTTACAGTTCATAGATCATATGACTTTTCTTTCTCTATGTTGAACCTTCCAGCTCTTTATTAAGCTTATCTATTCCAACTATCAGCTGGGGAGATAGGATGAGTTCATTACTAACTTTTTTTCCATATGAAAACCATTAATGAGGAAGAAAAGAATTATTTGGATCCCATCTACTAACATAGCAAATATAAGGAACAAAACAACACTGCTCACATGCCCAAAAGGCCTCTCCAGCTAAATAGATGACTGTGGAGCTGGCTTTCATACATGCCCTCCCTATATACAGTATCATACTGTATTGATTCTGGTTTTGTGCACAAAAATGTTTAAATTTCACATATAATATGTGTGAAGTAAGGAAATAATACTAAACCTGAGCCCGAGATTAACAGGTTTGTACTTTTAGCTATTTCCCATGCCAAAAAATGATCAGGATCTTTTTCTAAAACTAATGCAACAATTAAAAATTCAAAAGATACTACTTTGGTCACCTTCAGCCTCATGTTGATTGCCTTCATCCCAGCACAGGACTACATATGTTATGGATTCTAATTTTAAATACACAGGATATTTTGATTCCACTGCTTCCCACAGTTAATTCTTCAGTCCAGGAGAATTATTTGTTACTTAGACTGAACATTTAATTATTTTAACTAGCAAGGCTTCTTTTCTTATCCATAAATAAATATCTGCCTTCCTTGAGATTTAAGTTAATGTTTGTGTGGACATCTGATTAGCCAGAACATGTTTAATTCATCTAATCCTTTTTGCAAACCAGTCTTCCAGGTCTCCCTAATCTAATTATAAGTAGCCAATTATTTTAATTGGGTGTATATCTTGATACCACGTGCAGGGCTGTATTTTAATTTCTTTTTAAAGCAAAAAATGTGCTTATGTAAATCATCACTGAATCCAGCAGTCTGACAGCTTCTGACATTTGATACAAGAACTATATATAGAACAAATTCAGATGCAAAAATACTCTTGCAAATAGGGCTTAGGAATTTATTTCAGGTGTGAATCTACAAATTCACATCTGCTGTCAAATACACTGCTGTTACCTCTCTGCCAGCAATTGGTTCCAGACACTGGACAGACACTGCCACCCAACCCACTGCAAAATTGTTTCAGTCACACGTCAAAAAATTACACAGGAGTGAAAGGTTTTCTAATTTTCTCTAAGACATCAGTTTTATACTACTGCAGTTTGGGGTTGTTTTTCATGAGTAATGGAGCTCTGTTTTGCTCTCTATTCATTTATTAAAATAATAAAAAAATGCATTTCTAGTACAATATTGTAAAAACTGATTAGAGGGAGCAAACTACAACCCGGTGTTTTTGTTGGTGGTGTGTTGGTTTGTGTCTGTTTATTTTCCTAAGATCCTTAACTGACAAAGAACATTTTACATTCTCATAGGTCTGGAGATAACCCTTAAGTAGTATCTGTACAATATATCACACAGGCTGATACAAGGTCTATTGTTCTCTGGTGTCCTAGTTTATTAAACTTTTATTGCTTCTAACCCATACAAAAGAATTCTGAAAGCCAGTGAAAAGACACCTTTTAACATTTTTGCCTTAGACTTTATTGACCAGAAAGCCTTGCACTATTTAAAGAAGCAAGCGTATTTCTTTCCATTTGATGATAAAATTCTTATCATGATAAATAAACAGAAAGAAGGAATTTTAATTATGTAAGCCATGAGTAAAAATGCTATCACATGATTAATAGCAACAGAAGAATGTTCAACACCTGTACTTTTCATTTCAATACTGTTGCTGCAGATATTTTCATGGTCCTCCAATGCAGTGCACCCACCGAGACTGTCAAAAAGCACATCCCTGTCTCTTTTTCTTGCTCTCCTGTTTTTCCCTCCACCTTCCCACTGCAGTAGGCTGGAGAGGAGAACTGGAAGCTAAGGAGGCAAAGATCACGGGTTAGATAAGGACAATTTACTGAAAACAGCAATGAAATAAGAAAACAGTAACAGCAGCAATACTAATGACAGAGGCTATAAGAAAATTCATACAGAAAAAATACCCCAAACAACAACAGACGACACTGGGCAGCTCCCTTTGCCACGTTTTGTCAAAGGAAGGAAAATCTCCTTGCTGGAAGAGAGTCCCTTCCACTGGCCCTGGCAAGGCATGAGGTGGCATAAGATGACTTCTTCCTAGCCATGTTGCCTCCTGGCTACTGCAAAAATTTACCCTATCCTAGCCAGAAACAGGATAAACATTAATTAATTTAATACTATAGCAAGGTAGTTTTAAAGACAATTGATTAAAACCACAGTATACTTCAAAGTAACGGAAAAAATGTCTTGTCATTAAAATAGGAAGGAAGCATATTTCCTTGTTACAGCAACTAATGTATGTAGTGTACTAAATCTCTACATTTTTGGAAAAACTATTTCCTTAAACAGACAGGACCTATATAATTTTTCCAAATAATTATTCTTCTGACAGTTTAAATATCCTCTGCTTAACATCACATCCTTCTACATAGTTTCATAAGAAAAATAGATATTTTGAAGATATGCTTCCAAAGAAAAAACTGTGAATGTTTTCTTATTAATCTAGGATTTAAAGCCACAAAGAGTCAAAGGTGATCTGTTGGCTTAGGCAAACTCCTAGGATAATATATACATCATCTTACATTACTGCAGGAACTATCTTTTCTGATCACATTAATTTTACTTCTAAGAGTAAAGAATAATTTTGATCAACAGTATGCACTACCACCTGTTTTTTGCACAGTGATGAAATTATAACCTTGGCTTACACAATTTTTAAGATGCCACCTTGAGTAACAAAATAATGATTGACAATAGTTACAGATGCTCCAACTATACAGTAGAAGGTTGTACACTCTGTGGAAATCAAAACCACCATAAATACCAAGGCTTGTCTCTCTACAAACCCTTGTATGCGATTTCCAAATCAAGTGCTTAGGGAAGCAGAGCAAAATACAGCTTAACTTGAAAAAAAAGAAACCCATTTACATACTTTGGAAAAGAAGTGTGATGAGCAAGAAGTCTCCATCATTCCTCATTTTCTCCTCCTTCTTTCTCCTTCTATTCCTTTACAGTGGAAGACATGCCACTTAGATGTCAACACCAGAGAGGCCACTACAATAACAAGGTATTGCAAAACTGTAAACATAGGTCAGTAAGCTCTTTGGTGCACAAAAATCTTGAGTTACCTCTGATGGAGAGCTCATCAGTGATGATAAATCCATTAAGACAGAACTTATGAAGTTAATATGTTAATATGTTAATAATATTAATAAAAGTTAATATGAAGTTAAATACACAATATCATTAAACATTGCCATGTAAAGATGTAGAAGATGAAGTTCAAGATGGTTCACCTCTTTCAGGTACAAGTCAAAGAACCACGTTAAGTAGATTCAAAAAGACTGGATTGTATTCTTTTATTTATCACTGAAAAAAAATCTAGTATGCAGCAACATACACAGCAGAATTTATGAATCAGGATGTCTGTAGAACTCTTAGCCTGGAAGAAATTTAAAGAGTAGGTGAAAGTTGTAATGTAGAACAATTTCCATTCCAAGGTATGCAACACTCACAAGATACACTGAAATTCTTCACAGCTTAAGGCTGGTATGTCTCTCACCTAGAAATAATTCATGAATTCATAATCAATCAGAATTTCCATTTTTTGTGACATTTAACTCTCTAATGAGACATATTTCATTTCCCATACGATAGTGTAATCTCAAAACCAACATTGATGCCTTGAAAGTGGATTTTATTTATCAATAAACTGACTACCACCACTAGCAACAGCAATCTCACTTGATTCAAAATAAATGCTTATTAAATAACTATTTAATTCTGGGTGCAAAGATCAGAGACTTATTTGGGTCATAAGAACTTTGATACAACAATATTTTGATGCATAAACAGCAGTTTCCTAAGTAGGAAGACCAGAAACATAAAGTCATTCCATTTCCTGTTTTCAGACTGTTTTAAGGAAGAATATCCTGCAATGCTGACATACACAAATCTCTGGAGATTACTAAAATTGGTAGCTGTACTGGCAAGATGAAGCTGTCTGTTCCTGTACAACATACAGACCATAATGATACCCTGTATATAGAGTTTTATATAGATAAAAGAAACACAGTGTAAATTTCAGCTACCTATGTATAATGAAAAACAAAACACACATGAATTACAATTACCACATGAGAGCCAGATCACTGAATTCATGCTGGTTACTCTTCTGCTTGAAAAACCATTTACAGCCAAAGAGAAAGAGGAACTTGAGATCATAATTACTCATTTAAATTATACACAATCAAAATAAGCAGTAGATAGTAGTTGCTCAGACACCAAATAAGAAAAAAGACATTAGCAAACATATTAAAAATACATGAACTTGAATGCACAGAGCTGAACAACAGCAGAACAATTATGATATTGAAGTCTTATAGTGCTTTACAGAAATGTTCCCAGTAAATTAATTCTGAGGCTTAGTCTTGGTGACACTGGTATGAGAACTGTACACTGCTAATTAGGAGATGACAATAACAAACAGAAGTTTTAATCTGCTGGTATTCAAAATTCCAGAAAATCTCAACAAAAAGTTCGCAAAATATTCCATAAACAGTCTACTAAATAAATAGTTTTCCAACTGGACTATAGTACTAGTAACAAACCTTCAGTGACATTAAAGAAGAGTACATAGAATTTATATTTATATAGTCTAAATAGAGCATATGTTCAAATATGATGCATACTAAGGCCTAAGGACCTTCAAAGTTAAATATTAAAGGATAAAAATGGCCCTTAAAAGAGTTTAAATTGAATTTAAGATTATACCATGATTATATTTCTCCTTATTCTTAAAACTGCTTGACAGGGGAATTTGACTACCAAAAAAACCTGCAAGTTCAAAACAAATAGAAACTAATTCACAAGCAAGTATTTCATATTTGGCAGTCACCATATGAGAAAGAATGCTACAAAAATAAGTAAGAGCAGTATGAGCATCATCCAGTACTAATTTGTACCAGTTTGTACATCTTTAAATTGTGTGCAAACTTGAGCTTTCTTCACTAGGACAAGGGTATCTGAGCTTTAGACAATTTGAGAAAACAAATGCAGTTAAATCTGGTAGAATAATGAAGTGGGTGAACTGGAGACACCCATAACAGAAAAAAAATATGTTCTAGCAAACAATTCACTGTTCTTTGCTACCCATAATAAAGAGGGAAAAAAAGTAATAGAAACAGCAATGTTTTGTCATAATCTAGTAAATTCATAATTGTAAGTCAACAAATTCAAAATACAGAAAAGAAAATTAAGAAAAACATCTACATCGACATTTAGAAAATTTTAAGTCATATTCCAATATTATCTAAATGAATATTTAATTCCTTTTTGTGCATCTTTTCCTAGAAACAATATTTAAAATGTCTTAATATATTTTCTATTAAAACTAGTGAGATCAAGCATAAAAAAGAATACTAGTTTTCTAGTTTCTAGGTAACTCTTAACATTCAGTTTGTCAAAATATGTTGTTTCCTACGCACATATGCAGGAGTTTATATGCAGGAACCACATTCACTCTTGATGCAGTCCTTTTATTGTCATCAAATATTGCAGTAGTAAGCAGCTACAAAAACTAGCCACTTCCTTATGTGTATTATACCATATTTATGTGTTTCTTCTATATGTATGTCTTATTGCTTAAACATACTGATTTTCATACATTTGTTTATGCTTTTGTTAGCCCTGTAGCCAAATATGTCTTATGACTATGTGTGTCTTATGACTATGGAGGAAAGTAAAAACCAGCAGCCTTTTTGGAAAAGTGTTACATTTTAGGAATTGTAGTCTCTAGTTGACTCATCCTGCTAGTAAAATACCCCACATTGCTAATCACTTCCCCTCTCCCTCAAGTTGGCCGAACAAAAGGCAAAGATCACAGGTTGAGATAAAAGTAATTTACCAGAAACAGCAATGAGATAAGAAAACAAACAGCAACAATACTAATAATGAAAGGTGTATGACAAATAAATGATTTACACTGAAAGCCCACAACAAAACACCAGCTCTTCCCCACTACACCAACCATTTTCCCAACTGGAAAGGAACACACTCCTTCTTGTAAGCAAGAGAGAGACCCCCTTTTGCCCAACCCTGGCAATCACATTAGATGATACTGAACAACATAATATCTTTGCCATGCTTTCCTCCCCTTGATCTGGGATGGAACCAGGACAAAAAGTCTTCTAAAAATAATCAAGACTATAGTAGGAAAAAAAAATGTTTGTTGTACTACTCATTCCATTCGTCAAAGCAGTAGAAAGTAACAAACCTCATTAAAAATGAAAAAGTGGCATATTTAGTGTCAATGCGAGTAATATAAGAAAACAAAAATCTCCAAAACAAAGCCAGAATATAAATATTGGCTTTCATTTTTTATCACAAGCATGTGAAGATTTGCTACAAGTAACTTGCCTGATAAGGGCTAATTACCTCTCTGTATTTACATAAATATGTTTCTGGGCAGATTTGGCAATGCTTACACAGAACAACAAGCTGAATCTGCTTGCTCAGTGACACGAAGAAATCATGAGTAATCGAACCCCTGATGTGCATGAGACCTTCTTGCACCTATTGTTTGCTTCCTGGGCCGATTTACAATGAAATCTTATAAACTATTACTGATGCAGAAAAAAAAGACACTCATCTTTACAGGCAACTATTGACTGTTTAAGTGTGCACCAATATTTTCTCTAAGCTTTCTTATTTTTTGCAGGTCACAGAGTTTCAGAATGCTGTTTTCTTTGTAAGAGGTAAGACACAGCACCACTTTAATATCTACATGTGGGCTGCAGGTTAGATGGCTGTGTAGCACACACTAAATGATGTTGAAGCTCACAGTGTGAGATTTTCTCATATTTCATATTCACTCAATTATCTGAAATAGTTGTACAGGATACTGTTGCAAAAAATTTATATTAGATCAGATTTGGACCTCTTTGCATGGTGCATGAAAAGGAAAATGTTATGATACAAAAAAATTTAAATTAAAATAATTAAATAAAAATCAAAATTAAATACTTGAGCAGAAATAGATTAGCAATCATGCAAACTGTAGAATTGAAAATTAAAATGAGTTTCACTTGCATTACTGATAATTCATTTTAAAAAATAATTCCTAAAAAAAGTATAAGAAAGCTGAATGCATCACCAAGGAGAACTAAGTGGATAACCACTGTTTTTATGACAGCTGTACCAATGAACCCAAAAAGAAAGTGAAAGATGGTTTCCTTAGGTACATCTTGAAAGGTAACATGGTGGCCTCTGGAATCCTCTTTACTTAGCCTTAGGAAATCTACTCCAAACAAATATTTGGGACAATAATTTATTCACAAGCCTTTTCATTTGATTAAAACTAAAATTAAGGCCTTGGCACACAAAAGATACCTCTTTTTTTTTTCCTCATATTTATCATTCTGCTACAGAAGCTATGCATCTGACATGTCCATTTCCCAAACATGGCATAAGTTCTACAGAAATAAGAAAAAGACAAGCTGTGAAGAAAGGCTCCCTATGGAGAATTCTTTCCTGAGAAGGTTTAGGATGTTTTCAAAACACACTCTAGTTGACTCTTATCAGGTTTTTCAAAGTATCTCAAGATAAGATAAAGAGAGAAGAGAGAAACATTATTCTCCAGGGGAAGAAAACAGGAGTAGGAAGTGCAGAGTTAAGTATAAGCCACAATCTAAGAGTCTGGGGCAATCCAACAGAGGCAAATGGGAGGCTTGGACATAATTACTCAGAGCAGGGACAAAGTCAAATATATTTGTCCAGGCTGAACAGAGAGAGGAGCACCAGCACATGGCCTAGTTTAACATTAACTGGGACTAAGAGAGCAAGGTACAGACTTCCAGGTCATGGGTCAAAGCTCCCAACTTTTGAAAGGAAATGGCTCCTTGGACTTTTCTTTGGCACATGAATAGAGAAGCAAGCAAGGGACAAACACCAAAATACTGGTTAATTAAATAATTATGGGAAATGTACAAGTCTAGGAGAGGTGACAGATGAGTTTTTTAACTCTTATAGTGTTCTTTAAGTCCCCCTTGGTTATTTCTTTTCTATACTTCTCCAACTAAACAAAATAAAGGTTCGTTTCTGTTCTGAAGATGGAGCAGTACATACCAAAACATGTATGTGCTCTCAAACTTGTTGTATTTTCAATATTCAAATGAATCCCACATTAAAACATCTTTATCTTAAACAGATTTGCAGTGGTTGAAGAAAGTATATGAAATGTAATCTGGGTGTCTAGATTCTAAATACATGCCCAGATATAATTATATCTATACACTTTCACAAACAGCAAGTAAAACTGTTTTAAATTACTATTCTCTTCTGAAAAGGTATTTTGAGAGATAGTTTATTATTAAGGTGTGGTTTAAATTTTACCATCTAAAACAATCTACAATGAAGTTATCTGAGAATTAAACTACAGCAACAAGTAATTTATTCTATATTTATTCTATATTTCTTTTATTCAAAGATTAAATCATTTCATTACAGAGGGTCCTCTTACTTTCAGGATCCCTACTGATATGCTATGAACTCCTGATGTGCTATTTGAATTCTTCAACTTCATATTTATGTAATATCATAATTTGTTTCATCCGAGTATTATCAGAAAATTTGGTTACTACACCAGCTGTGGAATTCAGACAACCACCTGCAGTTCCACCAAGAAATCACTTCTGAAAAACTCAAATTCATCTTTTCCATCTTTCTCCATTCTTAAATTTTGTCTTCAACCAAGCTAGAATTGCCTTTAGAATTTCGAGTCATCTTCTTGCACAATTATATATATTTTCCAGCTTCCTCCTTTCTTGTTTAAGCTTTTTATTCATCCAGGTTTTTAAGGGTTTTGTTTCTTTATAGTGTCATTTCAGCCAGTCTTAAAAAAATTCATCACCTTTTTGTTGCATATTATAAATGGCTTAATATTTCTTTCTAAGTTTCTTTGGACAGTGTATTTTACTTTCTTGGGTTTTTTTCACCTTGCAATTAATGGTTCTTTCCTCAAACTACTCCAATTGTACAATGTTCCAATTGACAAGCAAATAAAGTTGAGAATTCTTGTTTCTTCCAAATTATTGTCTAGCAAAAGGAACCAATTTGTCCTTCTTTCCTGTGGCTTGATATGAAATTTTACCAAAATAGATGAGCAGAATTCCAAATTTGTAGCAGAATAAAACCGAGTATCTACAACTATCAGTAATAAAAAAGAAAAGGAAAACAAATGTGATTTAAAATAATCCCAACACTCATCTCTGAATGCAGGGATCTTTTAACCACCATTCAAATCCCATTCAACATTTTTCATTTCATGGCAGGCTGTACTGAAAAAACACTCTAGCATCCTTATTAATAGTTCACTTATTTTGCAGGCAGACTGCTTCTGATAACAAGTAAAACCAGGCTACTACACCATGGAACCAAATCTGTTGGTACAAAATGATTTTTCTCCCATTCTCCTCAATTATTCTCCTACCTACAGGATAAGAACATTTATCTCTAGAATTTCTCATCTAACTCCTTCACAACTTATGCCCTAGTCAAAAATGTTGAACATTCTCCATTTACTGCACTTTAATTTTGGGGTCTTGGTGGATTTTTATAGATAAAAATATATTTGAAATATAGATAATATATAATATTGCAACATAGTATACTATAATATTACAATATAATACAATATATTACAATATATATCTTATGTCTGTTATAAAGACATAGTCTGCTCACACATATGGAATTCCATACCAAGTAATTTCTCTTCCACCATGAAACTCAGGAAAAAGAAAAAATTCTTTTATATCCTCTATTGTTCTTTTGCACTTTCATCTTGCTATCACCATTCTTACCAAACACTACAATGTCTTTACAGTGTTGATCTTTCCACTATCTTTGGACTTTATTGCAGGTTACTCCCTACTTTCTCCTTTGCTTCAAAAACTAGACTAGAACTTCTGCAATATAGCCATGATAATTGGTAGAAATTTAAGGCCTTTGACAAATCAAGACAAACTTTCCCTGGGTCAGCAATCCAAATATGAATAAAAAGACTGAACATAAGCTTCCCCTGCTTGTCAGAAATTATTTGCCTTCCTCCCTGTAAAAGCTCTCTAGAAAGGTCAGTTCCTAACACTCGGAATTTTTTTTTAATTTTATTTTTTTTAACTTAATATATATTTCAACTGCTCTTAATTGTTCTGATCTTTGGGAAATTCCTTAGATCCAAGTGAATCCAATTTTTTTTTCTTCCCCAATATGCCCAGGACATCTTAAAAACTGACAAAATATGTATTCTTAAAAATATTAATCAAAACATGATGTAAAATCTGTTTATAATTTTCCATTTCCAGATACCAACAATATTGCCAATACATAACAGGAAGCAAGGCATGAAAAGTCCCAGTGATTATTTTTTTTTCTCTTAAAAGTGCTGCAGAAATATTTTCCATTCTTTCAATTAAAACAGTTTTCCTGCCAGGTACACACACATTACAGCAATTTTCCCCTCAATTTTTTAATGTACATGGGAAATACATGAGTGATGCAGTTTGCATCCTTTGCTGTGCATTTCTTCCCTTCTTTTTATTATTCTAAGTGTGTCACTCATCAAATGAATTAATCTAGTTTTTCACCTGTCTATCCTACCTATCCATCCACCTGCCCTAGACTTAGTAATGTGATTTTGCCTCTAAGCAATACAATTAAATATAAAATTATTGATGTACTATATGTTACAACAAGCTATTTGTCTTTGCTACTAACAGAAAAACATACAATATATTACCTCCAGAATCTGTTCACATTTTATTAAGTCTAAGGACTACAAATACATGTCCTAAAATCATAATATGAGTAATACACCTTGTATACTTACTGCGTATGGAAAACATTACATTTAAAAATTACTTACACTGACACCACTTTTAGGATTTTGAAAATACAAGCCAGGCAATTGGAAGTCCCTTAAATTACCTCCAATTTTACATTCCAAGAAACATCACAGTATTGAGTTTAGATGTATTTGTTCCAGAGAAAAAAAAATGAAAAAAAAATTATAATACAACGTGTTTACTCACCAAAATGAAAAATTAAGAAAAAAAACCTGGTTTAAAACAGTATTTAAGACTGGCAGTCTGCTTAACTCTAATCTAGACTAAAAATACATTTAAGTATGGCTATTTTCCCTGCCTAGGCAGTAGAAAAAGTGCCAAGCATATCCCTGCATATTCATTCAGATTTTCAGACCCAAGAATCTCAATTACAACTATTCAAGTATGTATGGAGTAAAAGGGACTTTTCCAATAAAGAGGGTAAGACTCAAATATAGCTAATCAGGACAGCAATCACTGTACTTTCTCCAGGACATGAAGAGGTGACTCTTTTAAACTAGTATTTCTTAAATATGTAATATAATCATGGCAAGCTCAAACTTGTTTTAAATTTTAATATTTATCATATATATGTTATCATACCAAAATAGTCCTTTATAATCACATTTATTTATGCTGTTGCTCAATATTATGCAAAATTAAGTTTTATGGTTTTATGCAAAACCATGGTTAAATCTCATAGGTAAGCTACAATGGATTTTAACCATTCAGCTTCTATCTAAGCTTTGAATTTCTAATGACTTCAAATGGTATGAGGGTTTAAATACATTTAGGGCTCTGGATCTTAGTCTATCAGTGCCCCCCTTATTTTCATACTACAGAATAAGAATGCAGCCAAAACCAGCAAAAGAGACACAAAAAATTACTAGGCATATACATTACAATTTCTTTTATAAAAGCCTTTTTTTCCCCAAAAAATTTTCAAAACTAATGCACAGGAATTCCCCCTGAATAGGAGGAGAAGCTTTGTTACTGTGCAAGTGCACACGCTCTGGAACAGTGCCCAGAGGAGGTAATGGAGTCTTCCTCACTGGAGGTACTCAAGTACCATCTGGATGCAATTCTAGGATGACCCTGCTTGAGCAGGGAGGTTGGATCAGAAGGCTCACTATGATCCCTCCCAACCTGACCTGTAATTCTGTGAAGCCTGTCCTTTTACAACACTCTGAGGAGAACGTCATCTCTATTGAGAGGTAACATTTGTACTTTTTCCAGCAAGTACACTTAGGCACGAATCCAAGTGCATATTTGTTAGTAAACTTGCAGCTGTTGACTGACTGTGGCTCTCTGTCTCTTCAAACACACTGGAAACTGAGCCAACCAATCCTAAACTAAAAAATATCTGAAAAAGGTGGCATCCATTAGCAATCCATATGCACTACAAAATGGTGCAGATGAAGGGGTACATTCTGTGTGCCCACTCCCAGCAAACACTTCATACAAAAGAAAAATTTTGAAATACAGAATGCCCTATTTTCTATTTTCAAGAAGCAAAAGGGAAGCACCAATCTGTGAGAGTGATGACAGCAGTGTCACAGCCCTGCAGGACCCAAGTTCTGTGACAGTCCCAGATCCATTGTAACATGAAGTCCACCACTGTTTCCTGAGAGAAGGGAAATTATCAACTACAGCATGGAATTTTCACATATCTGGAGATTTCAATTACAGCCCTTAAAGATTATGGAATATTTTACTAGTGTTGATGACTTTTTCTCTCATGATTTCTACATAGCCTGATCTCTAATTCATATTGGTTTTCCTTTAGTTGTTTCTTCTATTCAAAATAAGTCAAGTTTTGCATCAACCCTCCTGCTCTGCTCCTGCGCAGTTTGCTCAGAGAGAACTAGTTCTCAGAGAACTTTAAACCTTGACTGACTGTATAATCCTAGAGGTTCTTAGTCCACTTTTAATAATTTCAAGATCATTAAAATTCAATTAATTCATTACAAGATGCAACTGCATCTGGACAGGTCCCATGAAGCTAATTACCAATGTTCTGTACTGCTTGAAGCCAGGTAGTGAAAAGCACATTGCTTTTCATTTCCCTGTTCTGTCCAGAACAATGAGTATCTCAGAAAGAGAGTTAGAAGTTAGACTGTGTATCAAAGAGACAAGCCAGACGTTCTGACCTTTTGGAACCATAAGTCACTATGGGAAGAGCTGAGGCTCAAAGGACCAGGAAAGAAAGTCTGGACAGGGTATCCCTATAAACAAAAAACAAGGAAAAGATATCAGAGAAATTCATTTTCCACTGAAGCCAGAAGAGAGATTCTGATCCTGGTGAGACAGCTCTTCTGAAAACTGGTTCAGAGCATAATTTTTTGTTTTTGTTTTTTTTTAATATAAGTACACTGCAAGAAATGTTATTGTTAATGTTTCATTTGAAATTATTAAAATGTAAAATTACTTTTCCCATTTCTCTACATGATTGTCTGAATAATAATGGAAGACGATTTAATTTTAATTATTTCTATGCTGGTGCTTTCTGCTAGCAAAGCCATTAACCAAGAAACTTGGATGCTTCTTGACTTGGGACCATCTTTACTGTGAGCTGATTAACTGGAAGAGAAGTCTATCTGGATGGTTTACAAACCAACCAGGAAGTGAAGATAAAATTATTAAAGACCCATTCTTATAAGACCAGAGATGAGTAATCACTGGTTGAATCCTAGCTCTGTGTCTGGAACAATCCTTCAGAATCCTTCAAAAAACCATCCAATACTTTACGCAAAGCTAGGTACATGTTGATGCAACAGAAAATGAACTTTTATATTTGAAATTCACAGCATTGGATCTAAAGGCAAAAAGCTCTAGTAAACTTCTGACATTTGAATGTTTATATACAATAGTCAAAACGTCCTAGCATGTCACATCAGAAATGGATACTTTGACAGGTAACAATGACAAAGCCAGCCAAGTCCACTTTCTTTTCAGGATTGCAGTTAGACTAACTGGATGTCATCAGTGATTTCAGTATATATGACACAAAAAGGTTTAACTCCTTATGATAGACAATTATTTTTGAAAAGTTCTAAAACAACTAAAGCACCTCTAAACCTCAAGAGTGTAAAAAAGTTTAATTGGTAAATACAAATTTACAATTAAAAATGCATAGAATACATGACTGAAATAAAGATATTTTAATCACATGATAAAATTTGCTGAAACATAAATACTAGTATGATAATATACTTTATGTTTTTGTATTCTATGCTATTCTTTGTGGGTTTTGCAGTCCAGAGTCTGAAAGTATATTTCATTATCTAATGAGATCCATCAATAATTTAATTAAAATCAAGTCTCTCTCTCACAATGCTAAATGTGTACATTAGCATGTTGGCAAAGGTCTGGAAGAGAAAAATATGTCAAGACAAACAGAAATGGAGGAACTTGAGATCAGTTTCAAAAACACCTAAAACTTAAATTCAGCCAGCCTTACTTTAGCAGAACACAAAAAAACTCATTAACTTTGCTCATTTACACACTATCTTTTTTAAAAAAACTAATTAACTTAAAAGTGTCAAATGTACTCAAAAATAATGCCAGTGTATGATCCCTCCTCCCTTCCCTCAGTCTTTTTGATATATCCTCAGGAATCATTAATTTACTTATAGACAGGAAAAAAGCTTCATACATAGAAGAAAAAAACACATTTCAGTGTTTAGTGCTGGGACTGGAATATTGTTGCATGGGAAGTTTTTTTTGTTTCAGTAGGGGGTTTTCTTCATTTGTTTGTGGGAAAGGAATAAATAAAAAACATTGGTTTTTTTCTATATCCATTCCTCTAAAACTATATTTCTGACAGGCTGCCATATTTTATTCACAAAACATACAGCAAAAGAATTTTTAAAATAAAATAAAAAGGATTTTTAAAAAATTAAATTGTGGATATCTAAGAGAAAAAGGGCACAGACATTACTAGGAAGTGGGAGAGGAAAACCCTTATTCCTTCATTATTTTCTAGACACTTAAAGGACATTAAGAAAATGGAAGTGTTTGTGTAGTCGATCCTTAGCCTAACCATTAGATATTGACAAATATACCCCATATCAGTCAGTCTCCCAAAGGTTCTGTGAAAGGTGGTCAGCTAAAGTCCCAACATTGTTCCAAATAACCATTGTTTCACAGTGGTTATTTATAATTACACCAGATCCGAAGCAAAAAACCGCATTGATTTAGATGCAGTTTATGTGATTGCATAAAATATTTCACTCTCCACAGGTCAATATGAAACACCAGGTTCAGCAGGTTGAGACACTAAATGAATATGCTGAATATATCCACACATGGTTTCGCTATAAAGAATGTTTTACTTTGCCTCAAGTGAAGGCGCCAGTCAGCCAGTCTCCAACCAAGGATTACAACAGATCTGTTAAAATAACATTGGTATCTCTAAAAAGTAAGGACAGTCCAAAAGATAAGGTTAGAATCAGCAAGATTACTTCCTGTGAAGTTCTAAGGAGAAAGAGCTCTACTGAAGACAAAACATATGTAAGCAGAACTCCTGGAAACCCCAAGGAAGAGCAGCCACAAAAGCTACACTCTTCACCAGGTGCTTGTTCTGTCTTACATACTTTGTAATTTAAGGAAACAGGGTTGAAATGTCCTGATTCCCTGATACCTGCAGCAATACAACTGAACACAGAAGGGAAGAGATGACCACATTTAAGTTTGACACCAATAAAACAGGGTGACGTTGTCTCCATTCCTCTTCATATTTCATAGCAAATGTGACATCGTGTATCAAGTGTTGTAAACAAATATTTCAAACTGGTATTTTATCTTAAATTGACTCCACTTACAAATAGTCTGCTCCTAACGGTTCAACATTATTGTATTTGTGACCTTCATACTTTGTGATTCCTAATGCCTCCTACATGCTCCCAAAGCTAATTGATGCAGAAAATGAAGGAGGTGACAAAATACGTCTTTGCTTAAAACTACACTGGCCTGAGAGCTTCAGTAATAGGGGTCATAAGAAAACACGGTTCTAGAAGTAACTGCATACTTGTGATGTGTGAAATGTAGCAAGTACATTAACAAGCATGGAACAATATCCTTTAGAAAACTCTGAGTTATTTCTGTTGGAGAGATCCAGGGCCAAGGGTACATTATTCAATTAGAGTTTTGTATCAGACTGGGAAGAGCAGGAAGAGGGAATATGAACAATTTCTAGGTTATGTTTTTCAATGTAATACTAGCAGACTTGAAAAGCATTGGAATAATAGACTCCAATCTTCTTCACATTCCTAGAACGCAAAGAGTTCCCCTCCCTTGTTTTTAAGCTTCCTTATTATGACCTTGCAATTTAAATTTTATTTTACAAACTTAAGTTGAATGAAATCAGCAGAAAACTTCATTCACAGACTCAGAACTCTAACATAGCAGCAGCAGAGTAAAACTCTTTAGGATTTTAGTTCACTATAGTTCACTAGTTCACCCAGCATGCATCTATATAATTTTAGATGATCAACATATTAAAGCTGATTTTATTTTATTATTTTACAAGTGTATGATGAATTGAGAAACAGACAATATGCTTTCACATTCAGACCAACTTGCCAAGTGTCATCGTCACTGACTTTTATTTCCCCTCAAGCTTCATTCATACTGACTTCTTGGATTTTATTCAGGTATAAAATTTGCATTTAGATTGTTCTCCTAGAGGTAAAAAAAAAAAAAAAACCCAAACAAATCCACTCTGAAATCCTGTGGCTTCCTTTAATCTTATTGCAACAACAATCACAGTGATTGCATGTGTCTGGAAACATTTCAGTATATCAAGGTGCATTTCAGCATTGCCCCTTTAACCAATCCAAAGTTGTTACCATCAAGTATTATTTTATCCCTTCCTGATTCAAACTGCAAACAAGACAACAATGGTCAAGCACACACTTGGTGTTAGGAAAGGCTAGATAGTATTTCCCTCTATGCTCAATATGTAGTAAAGCCAAATAAACTTACAAAGATAAAAATAAATGTGTGACACATAACAAGGGAATAATCTTAAAATTACTGATATTAATAAAGTTTCAGAAGGAAGCATATATATAAATTTATACTGGAAATAAACAACAGGTTTGCCATGTTTTCTTTTATTTTTTTCAAATGCAGCCATTTTATAAAAAAGGCTAATTATGTGACCATATAATATTACAAATGTAGTACATAATTTTTTGTAGTCCCTGTAAATTCTGTCTTCCAAATCTTTACCCCACTTTTATCAGTGGAGGAAATCTGATGACTGAATGGTTTTTGAGTCATTAACTTAACATGAAATTTTTATCAGTTAATTCTTCTCATTAATTTTTAAAAACACAAATAAACCTCCTCTTAGAGTGTATTTCAGACATCATAAAAATAGGCAGCAGACTGTAATATCCTTTTCTACCATTTTTAAAAATTCAGAGGCTATAAATCAGCTATATCTGAGAGAACACAAAACTGAAAATAGCCCCCAGAACTTCAGCACTTAATTACTTTGCAGACTGAATTTCTAGTATTGCAAGCAATCATTTGTAGTAGACTGCCTCCTTTAAAAAGAGATAATCAGCTAATTATCTATTAGCAGCCTGATCTAGGACTACATGCAAATGTAAATAAACACAAATAAAATTCTATGAAGCAATGAAATTAACTGAAATTACAAGCTATATCTAAAAATTTGCAACACACACATCTATTTTCAGAAAAAATGAGACCTTTCTCTCCTACAGAAATGCTGGTCATTGAAGCTAACAAACGGACAGACAACACATATTACTTAGAAAGAGGTCTAAGTGAGCACGCACAGCCACCTCTAAGTGCTTTGAAGCCAGGCTCAGAGTCTGCTAAAGTCCATAGAAAACCTAAACCCTGAGTTCTGTGTTATCTAGATTAACTCCAAAGGCTCCACCTCATTGTTGGGACTTGCACGTGCCAGCAGTCTCCAGTTGCCCTGGCCAGGCTGTAGTCCTCCTCTGCAACCAAGTCCTCCTGAACCACCCCCAAGGGCCAGAAGATTAACTGTTGAAAAAGTGTTGTGTCTTTTGTAGACTTTGGATGGTTACAGGCTGGCCAGGACAGCTGGGGCCTGCTGATGAGCCCAGGGGCCTGATGGTTGTAACCCACCAACAATGAGAACAATATGACTGAATTATTTCCTTGGTGTATGCACCTCTCTTTTATGCCCAGTGATTTAAAAAAAAATGCCCTGAAACTTCATGTCTAATAGTAATTTACTATTTCTTAATCTTTTCTAGAGTGAGCTCATTAACCAAATTCATATCCTGATCAACAGAAAACATTGTTTTATATTATTAGTTGTAGAACAAAAGGCCAACAATAAGCAAGAAGCTACCAGTTAATCCTTGACTTCCACTTAATACCATGACATTTGTTCAGGGCTCTTCACTGTTCATTACTGACTTTGTTCTCTGCCACCAGTGGATGGTTGTTGCACTGGTTTTGGGCTGGGGTAGAGTCAATTTTCTTCACAGCAGTGAGCAGGGGCCATGGTTTGGACTTGTGCTGAAAACAGAGTTTGTCATTGCTGAGCAGTGCTTACACAGAGCCTTTTGTGCTTCTCACCTAACCCTGCCCCACCAGCAAGGAACCTGGGGGTGGACAGGGAGCTGGGAGGGGAAACAGCTGTGACAGCTGACCCCAGCTGATTAAAGGGACACTCCCCAGCATATGGCATCATGCTCAGCATATAAAGCTGGGGGGAGAAGGAGGAAGGGGGGGTGGTGGAGTGATGATGTTGTCTTCCCAAGGCACTATTACATGTGATGGAGTCTTGCTTTCCAGGAGATGGCTGAACACCTGCCTGTCCTTGGGAAGCAATTAATTAATTCTTTGTTTTGTTTTGCTTGCATGCATGGCTTTTCTTCCCCTTATTAAACTGCCTTTTATCCCAACTCATGAGTTTTCTCTCTTTTACTCTTCTGATTCTCTCACTCTCCCCCATTCTTTCCTCATAGGTTTGTTGAGTGAGTGAGTGTCTGAGCATTTTTGCTGCCTGGGCTTAAAGCACAACACTTGGACAAACCATTATTGCATGCTGGACACCAGAAGGAAAAGGAAAGTTCTATTGAACCTAATCAGCCCATTCTCTCATATATAATTACCAGAAAGAAATATGTAACAACAGTTATATTTAATTCAGGCTAAATCTGATGGTAAGTAAGACAAATCTATTCAGAGTGGGATAAAACTGCTTTGAACATGTGCCACATATTGCTTTTGGCACAGAAGCATCCACAATGCAGCATTCTAAAAGTACTTCTCATTCTCTCAAGAGGAAAGCATTTATCAGGAGTAGCAGTCAAACTCTGGAAGGTTTAAAGTTGTCAAGAAAATGCTAATTTAATCAAGTGCAGATTTCCATATTGTAGAAGTTCACCATTATCTCAATGTGAGTTCTTCAACAGTATTCAGAACTAGATGCAAATTATGCTGCAAATGAGGTGATGCCACAGGTTCATCTTTCAAATAATGCAACACTTTATTTGTCCTGTAATTAAAAAAAGGCAGAGAAGAAATGAAACCTTGGATATCAATATAGTGCTTATGACAGCTGATGGGTGACAATGAAAAGGCTGCTCAATATTCTGAAATCTGATCTGGGCAACAATATGTGTGTCTGCATACACAAATACATACGCACTATTCATATCTAATACACATACAATTCATAATTCTTACATTGCTCTATTTTATTCCTCATTGCTCACTTCCTAAATTTCTACTACTGCTTCATTTCAGATTACTAAACATACAGAAAGTGTTCATGCACTGCAGGAAAAACCTGCAATCCATCACCTGAAGTTTCATTTTATGAATTTCTATCTCCTATTCATTCCATCCCTTAATCAAATCTGCAACTGCCACCTCCAATTTCTGATTAAATATTCCAATTACACAAACTTTAAAAAGTGTCCCAAAGAGCAAGTAAGTATTCCAGCTGCTCTTTTATTACTTTTACTTGAGTCTTGCTCTGAGCTATTAATGAAATAGTTCATCCTTTAATTAACTGGACTGATTAGCTGAAAATTTTCTTGGTTAATAAGGAGAGTGTTCTAGGTGAACTGACATGAAATTTCTTTCAAGTACTTCAGCCAGTTCCTATGACCACATATACTAACACACCCTGTCTCAGTACAGAATCTAAACATGCCAACCTGAGTACCACAGAGGGTAGGCTATTCCTACCTGTAAAACAGAGACAGTTCTAAACAATTTGCACTCCAGAATCCTATGCAGGAAATTTTTCATATAACACAGTGCTCCTAATTCGCTTGGCTGAATGAGAGGAATGGGATACTGTTTCTACAGTATTTTCAAAAATGGCATTTTAAAGATACATAATTCCATTGACATTGGATTTGCATTTTTAAGAAATTTGATTATCCAAATATATGTCAAATGAGGTGGAAAGCTATGCTTAAAGATTTGAGCTTACATGCAAGTTCAGAAAAGCACACAAGTCTTAAGACCTAAGAGGAGACTTCCAAATTAAATTTGTGAAGTTCACAATTTTCTTAACACAGTAATATATAAATCAAGATCTACCTTACCAGATAACATAAAAATCAGGAAAAAAAAGTACAAACAGATAATATAGAAAGCGTAAGTCTACATACTCAGATAAATAATTTTAAAAGGGTCAAATTATCAAGCCTCAGGGCTTTATGGAAAAAAAAATTAATTCCTACTTCATCTGATGTGAAATATACCCAAATTTGCCCAAAACACAATCTTTTGTACTTATTGTTTAATGAAGTCGTGTTCTGAACAATTCTTTCCTTCAGAGTTTGAGTCTGGTTTTCCTCTTCCTCATATTGTGAAGAAAATATTTTGTTCAACAGAACTTTGATGCAAGAATACAGAAGGATTGATTTGTATATCTTCTTTTTTGCCTAATGTCCAGGAAAAAAACTGTCTTGGAATGCTTTAAAATTGAGGTTTTTTCAATAGTCTTGGAATGCTTTAAAATTCAATGTCCTTCAAAGAATAACTTCCCAACATATCATGTGGGTTAATACTATTAAAGCACAGATAGGATATAAACAAGAAATAGTATTTATCTAAAAAAGTTACAAAGATAAGCTTAGGAATAATAGTTTGCTGCAAAAATGTTATAAAAGTAACCCAAAGAACATCAACTTGCATTTGAATTGGAAAGAGCTTTAAATTAATCTTAGAGAAGAATTTTCTTAGAACTGGCTATGTCTCAGTGTAGAATCTTCTGAATCTTGTAAATAAATATGTTTCTTTAAAAATATATTTTTATATTTATTAGATAGTGCAATCCTGAATGTCCAGAATACATTTTTTAAGTTCTCATATTTCCTGTTTTACATTAAAGGACAACTATTTTAATTGGCTGTGAATAATCACTTCATAGAAAATACTGTTATCTTGGCATAGCATATGAACAGAGAAAAGGTTAACATAAAACCAGAACAAACTCCCAAGTATGTTTTATGAATGTGTGGTTTTGATTTCTAGTCCTTATTCACAAATACAAAATTACCTACCCTTTAGCATCTGCAAAGGCATATGGAGGAGAATTCCTATTGACTTCAACTAGACTTAATTAAATTGCCATTTACTTACCTATGATATAATGTATTTGTGTATAGAAGAAGTTGCTCATGGGATAAAAGTTTCCAATAATATAGAAGGTAATGGACTTAGAGGGAAAATTCCTAGAGGATCTGAACTCTGGAGGTCAGACCTCCTCATATCCAGAACAGATAACAAGTTTTGAAATTTCATTGAGGGGAAAACAGCAGTAGTCCTATGATGGGAGAGGAACCGATTAAAAGGGAAATGACTGGAACAGCCCCTACCAAAAAAAAAAAAAAAAACAAAAGCTCAAGTAAAGAATAAGAACATCATTCTTTTATGCCATATCATTCAGCTATCCACAATGAAAACTGAAAATGCAGGTTTAGTCAAGCCACATTCCCCCCATATCTTTTTGAATGTCTAGGAGAAAATGCTCAGAAAAAAGATATATCAATTCTTGTCTCAGCACACAAAGCCAGCTGGATTTTAAAGAAGTACTACAGAGGATTTTTTTCTCACTGAACATAAGGAAAAACTTAACTTCTTCCAACTCTCAGACTTTTCAAGAAATTTCAAAGTGTATTTTATCCTTAATTCAGCTATGCACATTGAATACAAATTTGCTGCAGAGTAGTCTAATTCTCTGTTACTCAATGTGATAGTGACAAAAAATCCCTACAATTATGAAGAAAAATTGCCATTTGAAAGAGGGGGAAAAAAGATATGATAAATGCAATGTTTTATACTCTAGATAGAAAACCCTAGAGATTTAAAATTACCCAGAGAATATAATCTTCCCAAAAAGACATTTTAAATAGAAGTAGAGAAAATGCAGTATATGGAAAAGTTAATTAAATACATAATATATTTCTCTAAGTTTCAGATAAAGTTCCATTTTCATTTTTCACAGAGATTAGTCCACTGAATTGCAAGAAATCTCTGTGGATTACTTAAGACTTCTATAGCTTCTAGTGATTTGCTTTGAAAGAGACCCTTATAGTCAGGCGATATGCAACTAATCAATAAGTAGTGCTTTTTTTACATTGGAAAAACTGTCATGAATATCAGTGAGACCTGAGCTACTCAAAATTACAAAATGAATGTGGAGACAGATTCTTCAGACAACCTAAGGCAAGGATGCCTAATCATGTCAAAAGCCATGGATGGCCCCTGAGAAAAAAGCATGCTTCAGGTTATATCATAATTAGCTCTGCCTTTGGAGTTCCAGTTTAACTTGATCCTCCTGTGGCCAGAAACAAATATTTTTGTGTCCAGCCAATCCTAAGGTGGGGAACTTGGGGAACCAAACTTGGGTTTTTCTGGCAATCAGGAAAATCACCAACACTTGTCCCTGTAATTTTTTTGCATTCTTCTACTTCTTAACCCTTCTTTAGGGTGAGAAGCTCTTAGCTACAGTTGCCTACAGGCTAGGAAGTTCATGTGAGGGTACCACTTAAAACATCCTTCTTCTTGAAAAAGAGAAAATAGCCAACTCCAAAAGACAACAAATTCCATTTTAAGAGAGGCGTTTTTAAAAAACTAGATTAATTTTCCTTAGAGTTGCACTGCACACTGAGGAAGTCCAGGCAAATTAAACTGAGCTACAAGTCCAACTTCCTGATAGAAACCAGATCAAGACTAATCCCATCCTTATTAAATTACTCATTTCTTGCATGCTGCCTTGTGGTGGTGCGAGGCCACGGCACTGCCTATCTGTTTTAATCTTTTTTTTTCCTCACAGCTCATTCAAAACATTGGTGCTAAAGTCCCTCTTCCATTCGCATCTCCTCCTGGTTCACTCATGAGCTCTTACAAAGACTGCAAATGTTCTTTTGAACTGTACACTACAAAAAACTTTTTCATCCTAATTTTCCATACATACACTTAATATTATCTCCTCTGCAAACTCACTCTACCTTTATACACCATTCAAGTATTCCCTTTCTCTGCTCGTGTGCCTTTCTGTGATAGTTTCCAAGCTGTTCCATTTTCCACATAGATGTGACTATCCTAAATACACTTAATCAGTAGTTGTAGATTCATTGAACAACATTGAGTTGTAGATTCATTGTAGATTCATTGGAGGTTGGAGAAGACCTTCAAGATCCTTGACTGCACCCGTTAACCTACTCCTGTCAAATCTACCATGTCCTGCAGGGCCACGTCTACATGTATGATCAGAAATACTCAGTTATTCATTTATGTGACAATGGTGACTAGCTGGGCCTCAATCTAAGATCAAATCTTTAAATAAAACCTGGTGGAGTGGATGCCAAGTTACTTCCTAACTTTGACTCAGAAAATGATAATGTTTGCAGAGGATCAAGTTTTTTTTAATAGTTCAATGTACCTTAGATGTGCCTTTGGTCTCACTTTACATCCATTCAATTACCAGTGCAACTGCCAGTTTGATAAATCAAGATTCAGCTATTGGCAATCGTGTTCAAAAATCATGAAGCTGAAATCCAAGTTGGTTAGCCTACAGTTTTTTTAACTAGTATCTTCTGTAGAAAGGACTGCCTTTCCTCAAACTGCAGTACTGAGTAGGCTGGCACAACTCATTTATCATTCATGATTTCAGAACACAATTGTGAGAAAAGTGAAATTAAATCCTAAATCCACCTTCAACCCCTTTTAGCCTAGAAAAATATATCTGAATTATTTTGCATAATCTTCAGGGGTACAAGGGGAGTGGGAATTATGAAGGATTAAAACTGAAATCGAGAGTCTCTCCTTTGGCAACAGAAATTTTTATCCCCTTCTATGCCAAAGGAATAGATCTACAGCCTTATCAAATGTAGCTGTATAGAAGAAGCTTGAAATTACAGATAAAAGGAAAAGAAAAGAAAGGGAAAAGAGTGGAGGTGGGGCCAACTTCAAAAACTATCTTGGAAATTATGGATTTCATAGTACATTAAAACAGAAATATTCCCCTGCTCAGTAATTTACCACTTTACCTCTTTGCTTTATTCTTCTTTTTTAACTTAAAAAATTATTTTTTAAAATGTGAGAAACAAACAAAAATTGTGTGGTGATAAAACACTGAAGAAAACACCTTAGAAATAAGAAATAAGATGCTAGAAATAACATTTTATTAAAAAAAAAATATGCTACCTAGTGAGATCACTCAAAAACTCTCCAGAAAATGAACCAATTCATATAAATCATCTGCCCTTTCATAATCTGTATTATCGAGCCCTTCATTTCCTTCCTGCCCTTCACTGCTTTGTAAGACTCCTGCACATTTCTATTATTAGAGGGTTATGAAATGAAAGGTCCTTTATATGGCACATATCAGCAAACAAATTACATCCTGCAGCCACTTCAGATATGTCACCTCTTAATCCACTTCCTGATAGAATTTTCTTTTGGTTCTGGGTTGTGCAGGGGGTTTTTTTGTTTTGTTTTTTTTTATTCAAGGAATTAGAGAGTTAAAGAAAAAAAGTGAAATTATTCAATGGCAAAAGAATGCACTGAGTAAGTGGTGAAACTAATTCCAATAATATGGGGTTCTTTTAAAAGACTGAAGAAGGCATTCCAGTTTAAAAGAATGTGAATAAAACAAACAAAAAAATAATGCTCAATTTTGTTTATACAAGGAACAATCGTTAACCAGTAATCATTAATGCAGCTTGTATTTATTCCTTATATTCCACAAAGACATTTAGGAAATATAAGAGTTACATTTACTGATGTCAAAAATGAGAATGAAAGAAAACACCATAGTGTGATAAAACAGCAATTCATTAAAATTTGATTAAGCTCTGTAGAGTTTTAATTTATTGACTTCATAAAGAAAATATCTTTTTACTTCATGTAAGAAGCAAGTATTGAAAGACCTGAAGTTAATTATATAGTGAAATATTTTAATACTACATTTAATTGATTATACTACTTTCAAAAACACAGTAAAAAATGCTTGAATTATAACAATAGAAAATTGGAAAACAGAAACTAAGCCATGGAAATCAGAATAAGATACATTTAGAAAAATAGAAGAATAGAAGAAAGAAGTCCAAAAAGTGACACCAAAAACAATGCAGAGTTTGAAATTATTCAATTGTTCATACTCACATTGAACTAAAGATTATTATTCAGATAAGGGATGATTTATTGAAATAATATCTTATATAAACATAACAGTATGACTCAAAATTGTGAAAATAATTCCATGGATTATATATCTCTTCTTCAAGAAAAGCACTTCAGCTGGAGAGAGCTGAGGTGAACAGCACTTGGGGTTTCTTTTCTTGAAACAAAACTGCAATTTCAAAGAACGCACAAACCATTACCTACTGAAAGTTACTCTGCATTTCTCCTACTACAAAAGTATATATTTTAATCATGAAGCCCTAGACAGGTTACATGACAGAGCTTCAAAGTGAAGGAAGAGTTCCATTAGTGATGATTGTTTACTGCACATTTCCCATTAAAGTCTGGTCATGTCTCACTGTATTAAGTCACTTTTTGAATGTGTGGGAATCACCGAGTATTTTGCATCTGCTCAAACTACAAACAGCTAGAGAAACACACTCCACTTCTAAAATGCAGTGACAGACCCCAGACCATGGTTAAGCATGTCCCTAGCTTACTTTTAAGTGAAAATCATGACTGCATTTTTCCAATTGTATTTGAATTGTGTGCCTCACACAACTTTTCTTCATACTTGGCTTCTACGTCTTCATCTACACAATCAAGCTGAAAGAAAGTAACCAACTGCAAACAATGCTTTGAATGTCTAAAACCACTAAGCACTAAATTTGTGTTTTTCTAATTACAACAAGCAGACTTAAAGAATTAAAACAGATATTTTACATTACAGAAACATGTGACTGGTTCACAGTAAACATTTAATATTTCTTTTTATGTAAGAGAGTAAGTCTGTACAAAATTTGGATTATTGCATTCCCAATTCCTTCTGTCAATTAAAGCTAATAAATGCATACTATGGATTCCTACTGAAAATTCAATTAGTCCCAATCCAAACTAATCTGTTTAGTCAGATAGAACATTAATGCTAATCTATATATATATATGAAAAATCAGTTTCTTACATGGCAAATTGATCCTCTTTTAGCAGTTGTCGCTTTTAGCAGTCTTTTATTAATTAGCCAGATAATGTTTTTCAGGTTCAGAGACTAGCTGCTGCTCTTCATTTATTTCAATTCTTTCTTTTGGTGTTAATAAGTGCACTTTTATGAGGCTACCAAATCCTTAAAGAATGTGGCACCAATAATTACTCAGAGACTTGGTGGCATACTTTTACCATACAAGGGAATATTTCATCATGATGCACAAATGAAGGTTTGTAAGATGTTCTGTCATTCAGGTTGACTTTATGATAAAGAACTGCACTCCCCTTTATGTTTTGAATATATAGCCACATTTGAGTAAATTTGATAAAGGGAGCTGCCTTAAATACATTAATTAAAGTCTTACAGGTTTAATTAAAAATAGCTAAGGATATCATTAAAGAATAATTTATAGCTTAGGTCTTTGTGTGACAACCCCCAGTGACAACCCCCAGACATTAAGTCAGCACATTGTGGTTAGTATGCTGCTGTACTTGTGTGCTGTGGTTTTTCCTCAGCCAAATACATCAGGTAGAAGGGCTGCAGTGGGCACAGGGAAGGAAAAACTAGGGGATGAGGAACAAGTCCATAGATAACCAGGGATGTTAATTCTGTTACTCATGAAACAGCTTTGTTTGACTTCTAAACCTCTCTTTTGGAGTAAAGAAGAAACTTGCCATTCTGAGCTTTGTGTTGGCATCTTACCTGTGTATTTGCTGTGCTGCACAAGTCTTCAGATATAATTGTGTCAGTGAGAAAGTGGGTTTATGATAATTGAATTGAGTTCTTTTTGTTACCAGCTTTGCACTGCAGTTTGAATACTTGCTGTCTGCCTCAGCTGTGCTGATGCTTGGTTGTTAATTTTTTTTTTAGTAACAGGAATGCTTAGCCTCTCCAGTTTTGATGAGAAGTCAGGTATGGTACTGGATTCCTTCATCTTTGTTTAATTTAAACAAGACAGAGGGCTGCTTTCTGGTTTATTTTTTTTTTTCTTCCAAGAATGCTGTCACTGGGTGTCAATGAAACTGTGTTTAATGAGAGAGATGCTGATGAACAGGTTGAAGTTTACATTGTTTGAATGACAAGTGACTTAGCAGCACTGATAAAAGAAAATATAAAGGTTATAACCAGCAACCTAATGGCTGAAAATATGCATATTAAAAAACAGAAAGACATTATGCAAGTCCTAAAACCAATGCAGAGGAGAAACATTGCAGAAGTATCTTTAGTTTATTCCTCCCTGTAAAAAGCTTGTGAATCACAAAGCTGAAAGTTGTGCTGAGCCATTGCAAAGATGGCAGTTGTTAGCACCAGTAAATGTAGCAGCAATAAAACAGCTTTATTAAGGTGTTTCAGCCCTACTGCTCAGAGTGATTTGCTCTCTGCTGCTTCCTTTGTACTTAGGCCTATTGCACAGGCAGAGGAAACCCCATTCTTGGAGCTTCTCAAGAGTTTTTAAGACATTCACTGTGTCTACACAATCATAGTTGTCCTGACCAAATACTGGAAATGCCCACAAAATAATTTATAAAACCATACTGAAAAAAAAAGAAGTGTCATCACGCTAATCAGTTCTAGGTTCGTAGCAACAAGAAAAAAAAACAAAACCAAATAAAATTAAACAGAAGAGACTATTTTTGACAGTTGATTCAACCAGCACTTGTTCCTCCCTGACCATTTTTTTTAAGACCATCATCTACAAGTCTGACTAATTTCACTTGTAGAACTCTTGAAGTCTCTTCTTTGCACTTTCTTCAAAATGCAAAGTTTTGAAGATAATTCACAATAACAAATTGTGATAAAACACAGAATTGAGCAGAGAGCAAGGCAAGAGAGGGACAAATGAAGGCAGACTTACTGCTGGTACTCTGAGACAGGGGGAGCTGGTCCAACACATTGTCAGGAAAGGTTCACGAGGCAGAGAGCAGAACAGCACTCGATGTCAAAGTGCCTTACTACAGTTTTGAAGTTAAAGGCTGCAGAATCCAGTTGTGATAGGAAAATGCCTTTAAGCGGAATGAAAGCCTTTTGTGAAAGGAAGAGAAGAGTCAGCTGAAGGACAAAAGTCTCCTTCAACCAGTTAATGGGGCAAATTTAAGAGATCCTAATGAAACAAGAGACTTCCCTTTTTAACTTTAAGTGCCATATTTTCATCAAGTGCATGAGAGATGTGAGAATAATAGCAGTGAACCATGCAGTGGAAGAACAGGAGAGGACAGGTTAGTGGTAGATAAACATTGCAAGTGTAATGCAGACTCTAGAAATGCACATTCCAACAAAAATATATGTATTTTTGAGCCAAATTAATTATTGTCAAACTCATGCATGCATGCAATGCACTGTCACCCTATTCTTTTGAGAGTTTTAAAGTTCTTCTAAAAGTTGCTATGCCTTCTGATATTTACATATTTCAGCTGAATATTCTCACGCATGTTCATTCAAATAATGATTGTTTTGCATTTTTCTTTGTGGGTGGAGAGAATTGTTGGTTTAACCAGTGTGGTTGCAGAGGTGGCACTGGCACTTTCACCCTCCAGTCCACTGTCTCTTTTGCTATTGTATATATACTGGAGTCAGAAAATAAACTTGGCTTTTTCGGGTTCTTTTTCTTTCCTTTTACATCTAGCCTGCTTCTGTGAGTTAATTTGTGTCGCAGCGTGACAATTCACAAGCTCTGTCCTTTGATTTTTCTAATGCTAAGAATGCAGATTGTTGATAAAAATACTGGTTGATCTGCCCAGAACTGGCCCCAACAGTGAGATAATTTTTGGGGAACATCATTTCTGACCCGCTGCCAGGTGGATGTAACTCCATCCACTCTCTGGGCTCAGGCAGCCAGTCAGTGTTTTACCCAGGGTATAGTGCACCTGCCCATAGGGATCAGCAAGCTGACTATTGTGGATACTCTCACTTCAGCTGAAGAGAGTTCTCTTAGGCCTAGCCTAGGAAAGTTAGGAGAAACAAGCAAAACAATTATTATCTCTGTTCACGGTTGTGCTCATGTGGAATGTGTTCTACAGATTGTTTACCCAAGGTGATTGCTGAATTCGATTCTGGTGATGGTACTTAGTTTCAATGACCAATCAGATACACAGCTGTGTCAGGACTCAGCAGAGAGTCACAGATTTTGGGGTTAGTAGTGTGAGCTCTTGCTACTGTCATATAGTGTAACAGAAGTATAATATTCTAGATGATGATATAATAATAAAACAATTGATCATCCTTCTGAATCATAGAGTCAATGCTAATTGTTACCCAGCTGGTGGCCTGAGGCAACAGATTATAAATAAGCACTGCATAGAATAAATCATATTTGCTCAATTCACATCTTTAAAAAATAACTGAAAAAAACCACCAAAATGTTGAAGGAATGAGTGTCTTTAGTACTTTCTACTTATTAAAATTATCTGTCTAATGCAAGGGTTTAATTTATTCCACATTTTAAGACTACAGAGATGCTTTAGCAAAAAAAAAAAAAAAAAAAAAAGCCAAGCCAGATACAGCAAGATAAGCACAACAGTAAACACAGACTATGCATTTCCACCCCTCAAATATGTCAAGCTTATTTGTGAGGAAAGACAAACACCATGTTAAACAGTAGGAAAGAAGCCCAGGCTTGGGCCTTAGAACACTTAAGAATAGCTTCACCCTTGCAAAATGTCTTTGCCACAAGTGGTCTGGGACACCAGGAGAGAATGAAAATAAATAACAAATTTAGTCACCCAAAGCTCTTCAGAACTGGCCTTCACTGTTTAAGCACAGAAGTGTGGTATGCAGATTTTCTCCCACAGCTATCTACCCTTGTCCTTTCAAGCATGCCTTTGCAGCACTGGTTTTAGCATAATCAGTTTTGTGTATTTCCCTTCATCTTATTCTCCATTTCTGCAGGGAACTATTTAGTGCATTCATAAAACACAGCAACAAAACATGTCTGTCACTTTTTGCATATTTTACTGAAGTCTGTCCCTTATTCTCTCTGCAGATAACAGAACCTTTTCCAGTCGCCTACAGGGTTTTTTTACTTACAGATGTTGTCTGAGGCCCAGTAATGTTTAACTAGTAAAACAGAGTTACCCTATAGATAAAGCCTTTGAAACATCCAGTATAAAATAGAAGGAACTATCTCATGAAGTTCAGTGATTATTGTCTTATTTACTGATTTTTTTCTGGTACACTATCTTTGAACATAAACATTGTCCTATAAATTATATAGTATCTTTGTAAGTACAAAGGGACAGGTCTTCTTTTCTTCCTTAGTGAGGGATTTGTTTTTTAGGTTTGTGTGTAAGTTTGTCCTTATTTCACAAAGAACACAATGAAAAATTAAAAATATAACACTCTTCTGATGGATTGATACCACTTCCCCATTTCTGATTATTTGCCCACAGTCAACTCCTGTGCTTCTATTCTATAATTAACAATAAGCAATAAAAAGTAAGTTGCACTACAAAAGGAATATGTCCATTTCCTACATATGCAGTAACAAGCTCGAAAACCATATTTTAACTAGAAATTTTTGTGTTTCAGATCCACTGAAGCTGGATGAAAATGTCTATTTTTGCTTGACTGCCTTCATTAAGAGTTCAGCAGTTTCTGGGCTCTGTCATACGGAGAGTTCAGAAGATTTTAATACAACTGGGAAAACTTCTACCTATTCATGCAATGACCCTTTCCTCCTGCAAGAGAAGTTGTCTCTTGTGACTATTGTTCTATCAGGATTATTGTCTGGAGAGGAAGAATGCCATTTGTATTAAGAAGTATGAGGCTTGCCCTCTAAACTGGGTATCTGGCACATTCTTATCCATTCCCACAGAGAGAGCCATGTAGGCTCAGCGAGATGGTGATAAGCAATCTCTCAGGCAGGGTTTTAAGTGGTTCACATTCCTTCTAACAGCTGGAACCTCAAAATATCCTCCAGGTAAGCTGGCAAAGCAGCATTTTGTAACCTTTCCAAACTGAGCTCTACTTGCCTTTTTCTTACACAGAGAAACAGGCAGGGAAAACACACACACAGCAAACAAAGCTCCATGCAGAACACTGATTATTTTCCATGCTCCCCCTGGTTTTTAAGTGGGTAAACAGGAAGATGGCTAACAGAAGATAGCTCAGATACCTACTGCAAGTACCTCCTGAGAAGGGGTTCCCCTTGAAGATAAAATTGTAAACCCAATCTAAAGCATGGTAACCAGTTTAAAAATCATATTTTTACTGAAAACCTTTTCACTTAAATAGCTAAAACCAAAACCTCAAATGAGAACATGAGCAAACTGCTTTGTTAAGGTAATATGGCCAGCTCAAATTCCACTCAAAACTCCCACAGCTATCATGTTCTTTTTGTTTTGTTTTTTCATATCCTCTTCCACTATTGGAAATAAAATCAAGCATTGCTCTATATATTCATCCTTGCCTGGCCATATTCTTAGGCTTTACTTACACAGCTCAATCTATATTTGTAGCTCATTTTAGATCATCTTTTTAAGTGCAAATACAAGACTTTGTACTCAAGATCAAACAGGTAAAAATCTATTGGCAAAACTCTAGCATGTAGCATTACATCAGATGGAGTGAAGAACAAGTCAGTTATATATTGCTTTGCAGGCTAGAATGCCATCTAGGTCTTATGCATTATCTTCAGCTAATGGGCTGAAGGTTAGCACACGCCTTTGGAACATAACGCTGCCCTTCACACAAACAAATCACTTCACCATGAAAAGAATTAATTTGGAATTCTGCACCATTTGTCCTCTGAGTTACTTTTTTTCCCCTTTGAGTTTCCCTACTAGTCTTACTCTTGCTTTATTTCCTAATCTACTTGCCATACCTACTGTATTGCACCCTTTCTGGCTGTCTTGCTTCCCCAGTGCCTTCTCTCCAGAGCAGCAGGTCCATACTCAATCAGCTATCCTGACACCCCTTTGCAGTATGTCCACATGGCCCACACAGCACATGTTTACATACCCCCAAACCTACAGTTACCTGTGGCAGTCAGGCTAGAATTGTGCTGCTGACGTGCACAGAGGTGTCTTCTACACCCACACATTAACACCGCTGCTGTCACAGCACACGTTGCAGTTGAGACAGCCATGTGTAGACAGAGTATCACCTCCCAATATCAGAAAGCATCAGCCCATACAGAGCAACACCACTTTAGAAAGCTTCAAGCACCTGCTCTTTATTGCTCTTCAGTCCAACCTTTTATAGCCTTCATCTTACATGCCTCACACCTGTGTGCCCTCTGCACCCTGAGGTGATCGGTCAGCACACCTCAGCACTCCATGTCTCATCACCTTCAGTGCTGCTCACCTGTCCTGCATACCTGTAGCCCACTGGGGATGAGGCTCAGCCCCACTCCCAGTTACCACAAACTGTGTGCCTACACACCACCATGACCCCTTATTGCCCAGTAGCAAGGCAACAGTAAATATTACAAAAATCGGTCCCTTCTATGCCTGGTACCCGTTTGGGTATTTACAACTACAATCCCAGATTATTCAGGCAGAGCAATGTGCAGCAGTATAACTAAACAGAGCATCCAATGTCAACAAAAATTAAGGTTTTCCAAGGAATAACAGTGAGCACAAGAGCTATCAAGCAAAGCAGCAAGCTTAGAATCATAGAATGATCTGGGTTAGAAGGGACCTTAAAGATCATCTTCCAACCCCTCTGCCATGGGAAGGGTTGCCAGTCACTAGATCGGGTTACTCAGAGCTCTATCCAACCTGGCCTTGAACACATCCAGGGATGGGGCATCCACAATCTCTCTGGACAACCTTCCCAGCTGTTTCACTCCTGTGCTCACAAACTACTCTCCAGGTACTCTCCACACAGCTGGACTTTCCAGACAGCCAGCTTAATTCACACTGCTAGACACAGCCCTAGAACTAAAGCTGCAGATTCAGATAAATGGGCTTGCTCATTACTTGTCTTTAAGCATTTTTAACACCTTTTTTCACTACAAAACACAGCACAGAAAAATTTAGATAAAGCCTGTGTGCCTAAAAAATGTTTTTAATTAATCTTACCCTTGTCTGATTGAAAGCAAAAGCAATGTTATCAGCACCCTCCTCTTTTGAGAAGGAGCCCTTCTACCCTTCCTTAAAAATAGTTGCTGTTAGAAGACAAGACAAGCTTTGTCATATGCATATGTTGTTCTTCTATTTAACATCATCTGCTTCCCATTCAAGTTAAGTGTTGAGAACAAGCCTCCTGGCACAGAGTGTGTTGATTTTTCATGGTACAAAGAAGGTTCAAGTAAAAGCAACAGGATAAGACTCTCAGCTTTCCATAGCACAAATACAGAAAATGTATTTCCACAAAGTGTTTTGTCAAAACCAACTGAAAGATTTTTTTCAAATCTCTATTTTCTTATTGTTGTTTGGCTTGCTCAAATCATATTTTTAGAATATTCAAGGACAAAAAGTACAGATCTTGTTCAAAAACAAAGTGATCTGCAGCACTAACTTAAGGTTAACATTGATGAGAAAATTTACAATAAACCTTTTTGCTCATCAGGATCTGAGATATTTTAAAATAGCCTTGCTTAGACTTGATCCAGCTTCTGATTTAGACATGCCAGATGTAGATATCAATTAATACAGCTGATACTGCCTAATGGGTATTTAAAAGAAAAAACAGCTTCTAACACAGACTTTTTATAACATCAGAATTTACAAAAGGAAACTTTATTTTTATTTCCCCTTACACAAAGCTGTTTAAAGCAAGAATATATTAAAAAGCATTCTGCATAAATAACTTCTTAAGCAAAACCACACAATCTTCGCCCCCCCCGCCCTGCCCCCTATCATAGGAAATGTATATTTTCTGATGTACCTCTTGGAGCAATGTATAAAAATATAAATCCAGAACCGACTTCAAATAAGTGGCAACCATTGGCAAAATAATAATACTGTGCAAATAAAAACACCAGCTTTTCTTCTTTTTCTACTGTGAATTATAAAAATTTCAGTATTGATCTAGGCCACTGTAAAATTACCCCTGGAAAAAAAAAACACACCATAGCTAAAGATTACTCTTCATTAGTTTTATTGTTAGTTTGGTGGAGGAGCTGATTTGTATTATTCAAGCTGTGTTTGGAGATTTTCTTCACTGACAGCAAAGGGCCCAGAACTTGTGCCTGTCACAGGAACATGCACTAGGAGTTCAAACTCAAATAGTATGATTGTTCCATGGTTATGCACAAAATGAAAAACAAGGTCATTTCCATGAACCATGGCAACCACCCAGAGTAAGAGCTTTTCAAGCCATGTCATCTACTGATGTTAGCAACAAAAAAATCATCCTGCCTACATAATACTAGTTCTGGAGTCAACGAGTTGTAGCAAAGGTACAAACCTTCCTTCCTTTCTTTCCACACTGTAAATGTTTAGACAAATTACTTCTTCATCACTTTAAACCTTGTTCTCTTGTGCACAAGAAAGTTAGTGCAATTTATTCCTTTTTTTAGTATTTTTTTTTATATAGAACAAAGAACAAAATTATCCAACATCCCACAGAGACTGCCTCACTGACAAAGGAATAAAAGATGAGCATTCATTTCTTGTAAGAGTTTGACTTAACATACCCACAAGTAACAATGGTTGAACATTTTGCATTAGGTTGCTTAGCAGACATTTTACAATAAATAGTATTTATACCACAAAAGCTGCCTACACACTACTTTTCAGAGGAAACATGATTAAAAGAAGCATTCAGAACTGCCCTGGTTGCATAATATTTTTTTCATTTACTCATTAAGCACACAATTGCTCCATTGGTGTTGGTAGCCCTTAACCTTAGGTTCCTTTAACAAACACCATGTGGAATACCAGCCAATGATCTTCTCATCTGTCAGCAATGTTACAGCTAGTCTAAAGGTTGGAGGGGAAAGACTATTCTAAATAACTTTTTAACTTAACTTATAATTAACTTTTTAACTCTAATAAATAACTTTTTAAATTATACCATTCCTAAGTCTACCATCTTCGCTGCTGTAGCCATAACAGAGCAGCACCTCCTGGTGCCAATTCCCAAACACTTCAAATGTCAAGTACAAGAGGTCAAGGTATCTTTATGGATCACCACATAAGTTGAGAAAAAAAGTATGGACATCAAAGACTTACCAAAATTCAGTTCAGTAAAGAACAGGAAACCAAATCCATTTATACAAGTTATTGACATGAAGGTTTATTCAGATTCCCCACCTCTGCTTGTTGCCTTTCATCTTGAAGTGCTCATCTAGAAATATTCTCCTCCTGGGCATGTTTCATCAGCTTCATGTTTCTCCAGTCCTGTGTCTCCTGAAACTTTACTTCTGTGTTTACAAAGCACAGCAGTTGTTTAAGTAAACCCACAGTGTGTTTTATCATAACATTGCAACCACAATACCAATGACACTGATAAAATCCGTGTGCCCATTGCATATCCCTGAACATTTACAAAGTCAATCAATTTCCCTTGCCTGTAATGGTTTCCCATGCTTCAAACCCAGTGTCTTGAGACTTCCTGTTCCTTCTTTCCCTGCTCAGTTGCTCTCAACCTAATTTTAAATCACTTGAGAGATATTGAAACAGCAAACAACCAATGGCTGTTGATTGTACACAACTCAATTTAATTTGCTGATGCTTAAGGATCTTCAGTAAATATTAACTATATTAATTACCCAGAATTGTTTTCAGTGCTGTACCAAATGAGGTATCAGTACAAAAATACAGAGCTCAAGGCAAAGTGGAAGATGGGTCTTTATTATCAGCTTTCTTAATTTTTTTTTTTAATTTCATCAGTCACTAGATTTTCCAGCTACAAATCTTTGTAATAATTAGGCAATGATACCTTGCTAAGAAAGTGAATTTAACAAAAAATCCTTTACCATTAAATCATCTTAAATTTTTCCTTTCTAGGTATCAGTTTTATGATTTGAAGAATACATTGCCATATGTTACCATCATGCACCTCTACACAACACTTCTGTTCCTGGTTGAAGGCTTGTTTTGCAAGTCTTTCTGAAAAAGCTTCTTTTGCAGATATCTGAGTTAGGGAAAGAAAATTAGTAACACTTTCACTACACAAAAAAAAAAAAAACCAACCACAAACCCCCAACAAAGAACTTAGCCAACAACAACCAAAAAAAATTCATAAAAATAAAATTTCTACCAAAATGACCTCATCACTGTCTCACACATAAAACTTCTTTCAAGTGTCCTCTTGGATGATTATCTCAAATAAAAGATCATTTCTAATTCATCAAATACACAAGGTAGAAACTATGAGAAGAAAAACAATAAAGAGTAGCAAAAGCATCCAACATGATATTTTAACAATTAATGTTGGAAAGTTTCCCTATTGCCCCCAATCATTATCAACTTTCTGAAAAAAATTTTTACTTGAATTCCAGTGAAGATTTTTTCATTTGAAACTCTTCCCATGTGACTCAGGAGTAGGGCAGTCAAAGCCTTTCTCTGTTGTCATATTCTTAACTGGACTTTGTTTCCCATCACAGAGCTCAGGTGCTCAAGAATTTGTGAAGTCAGTTCCAGGAAAGAGCAGGCTTCAGTGTAACAAAGATTTGAGAAAACGAAAATGAAAACAAAAGAGCTTAAAACTCTGATGGCCCTTCATATCTCCAAGACATGACACCTCAAAGCAGATATCTTTATTGTCTTCATGTAATACTATCCTTCCAATTTTTCCTGCTGTTTCTTTTTATCAACTGACCAATTAGACTATTTTTATATTCTATACCAGATGCTTCTCTTGCATTTTTATTGTCCTTATTATCTGCAATTTAAAGATGTGACCAAAATGTCCTGTTAATGTATACATCTCAAAAATAAAACCTGCACAGAGTGTGACTTTATGCACAAAGGCATTACTTGGCAGTCACAATAAGGAAGCCGTGTGCAAGGAATATGCTTTTATACCCAAACTGTCAGAGTCTTTAAAATGCATGGTTTCAGAAAATGGCTCCAAAGCCTTTGACAAGCTAAAAAAGGAAAAAAAACTTATAAACTAAAATATTAAGTAGAGCTGCAGAGGGAAAAAAAAAATAACATCTGCCAATTATCCTTATAGACAAATCTATCACTGCAACACCACTCCAGCTGGCTTTACCATTGGGATGAAGGATAGAACACCATTAATCTGTCCAGCTTGTTAAGCTGCACTGATCAGTTATGGTTTCCAACAAACAAATCAAAATTTACACTTAATTAGTAGTTTTCCTGTATAAGTGCCGGAAGCTTCAGAAAAATTTTGACAAAAGTAGGTTTAAGTTACAATAGGAGAGCTAGTCAAGCTCAAAGTACATGAGTGAAATATCTGGGTGGGAAAGAAATAGTTCCAATTCCAGTATTTGGCATCATCTTATTACATAAAACTACAAAGAATTTGGGGATTTTTCCTTTGCTGACATGAAAAGTTTCAAAGTCTTCAAATATGTCACATCAGTTCCATCTTTCCAGCTAGCTCTGATGTCAGTTTTCACCAAGCAACACAGGACCAACATCCAGCTGACAGTGACACTCCTACTATTTTGCTTATATCTCTGCAACACAGTGGAACACAGTGTTCTCTACAAACATGAAAATAAAAAAAATTTCCTATGTTAATGAGAGGAATTCAACTTGGCATGACCAATCAGAATCAGTGGGATTATTCTGACATTTGTCATACATGCATGTCCATAGACACCAAAACTTCCCAATATATTTAATCACCAAAACCTTTCAAATCACTAATAATAAAAATTATATGTTAACTCAATATGATAGAAAACAGGACTGCACTGAATTTCCTATCCTCCAAATTTTCATGACATTCAATATTGCAGATACATAAAAACAAGTGCAATCCACTATATTCAGCCTCAACTGTCATGTAATATTTAAAAGTCAGACTTTTGTACAGTTTGGAAAACAAGTCTGCAAGTGAACAAACAGAGGAGAAATCTCTTCAATCTTGACTTTAAATATAACTTTGTTAAAACAAAATAAATCCAGCAAAATATTTTTCCTCACATATTTTGTTAGGGGGGGATCAGAAAAATTCAAAAGTTGTGTTCAAATATTCATGATCATTAAAAAGAGAATGAACAAGAAATCTCACTTCGTGAATACAGTTGTCAAAGTGAAAAGGGAAATAAAGCACAAATTGGCAAAGTGCAAGTAAGGCACACATACTTGTCTGAAAAGAACTGAATTCTAAACAGGAGTCAGAAAGACCAAGCTAAATGCAGAATGAACTGCTAAGTCAGTCAGATCCTGTGGGTTTAATACTATTGAAGAAGTAAAAGCATAAATATCCCTGACATAACATCAACCAGGATTTCACCAAAATAAGAGAAAGGGAGAGAAAGCAATACACTGCAGGAAGATGCTTCCTAAACAAGATTCATATCTAACAGTACTTCTTATCTGAAGTACACTACTATTTCAAACAACAAACATGTGAGATCTGAGCAACATCTCCTCTGGGACGTTCTGGAGGTCAGGAGTATGTACTACAGAGTATACAACCAACATGCCACATATGTAAACACTAAATTCCCCTTCCTGATTGCTACAGAGATACTAAGAACTGACAGAAGCACTTTGAATAGTGAAAATATACATACTTCCTTTATGAGTTGGTTTTCAGCCAACTAGTCCTTGTCTCAAACCCCTAAAACTCTATTAAGATTTTGGTTAAGCTTTAACTGTTGTTTTTATAAATTTTTCAGCCAAATACCCTTCACCAAAGCTTTTATGGAATCCCATAATACAAAAAAAAAAAAAGCCCACTAATTTTGTAATATTTGTGCATTTAGTAAAGCAGGAGATATTTATTAATGTTTTTCTGTCACTCCATCACCACCAGAAAAACTGTCCCACTCCAAAGGAAGAAAAAAAAAAGAAAAGGGGGAATTCAACATAATATTCAGTCTATCATGTTACAGGTTGGGTATAGCTGTGGTAAACCTATCTAATTTAGGATTAGAGGGTAAGGGTAAGAAAATGAAAGCAGTCATGAAGTAGGAAAGAAATTAAATACTAAAAATGAATAGGGATTAATATGCAAAATCTGTTTTGGGACAAAGTTACTGTATCAAAGGTTCTACAAAATGCACAGAAAAGTCATGACAAATCAAATCAGGAAAGTGTTACTTAGCATATCACAGAACTGTGTGGACATAGAACACTTGGAACAATTATACAATTCTGTACAGGGCTGCATAAATATCCCAATATACAGATACAGCTCAGCTAGAAGTTTTCAAAGCACAATGCCAACTAATGTTTACATGGAAGAGGGGTTAACAGGATGGTTAGCAGTGAGGGAATGTACCACAACTGAAAGTGAGAACATAAATTTCAAATGCCTGGTACTGTCACAGACTTTGAAATTGGCTTAGAAAAATCCTAATTCAGCTGAAGTCCAAGGAATTGCAGAGAATTAGACTGCCAAAGGGAAACACAAGAGGTCAAGAAAGCGCTTGTGTACTATAAGTGACTCCTAACACATCCCCACTGGAAAACAGGAAGACATGACTTTTATGCCTTCCCATAATAGCTGCAGATATATAATGGCTTATGGTGCTCTTAAATATTAAGCAACAAAAATGAAAAAGAAATAAGGCTCTTTTTAGCAAGGCAAGTACCACACATAATCAACTCTAAGCAATTTCTTAATGGAGAGCATTATATAATCTTAATATATTAACAAGCAAAACCCAAGATTGTGATGGCTTGGAAGGTGAATAATATTTTGCTGAATCCATTTTACATAACTGACACAACAAATGTTAGGAATGCAGGAAATTGTGATTTCAGACACTAATTTTTCCTCTAACAGAAGACATATATGGGGTTGCTAATGGCAGTAAGGAAGTTAATATCAGACCCTAGTCTGATGGATGTACTTAAGCTGCTGGGTTCAAAACTGAGATACTGAAGTTTAGCAACTAGTGATCAACAGGACATTACACTGAATTATCCTTCTTCCCCAAAAAATGTTGAACTCCTGTATAGTGTGTGGTGCACACATACCTCATTCCCTCTGTGCAAGTGCAAAATTTGATTGGTTTGCATTACAGATTGCAATTTCTTCCTAAAAGAACATAAGCTTATTTTAAAGGTTTGTAAGAACACTTAAATATGGATGGCATCAGCAAGAGTCATTCAACAAATTATTTTCCTGTTTCAGAATCAGCATGAGTAAATGCAACTGATTCTATCATCACAGAAAACAAATTTGGGAGTAGAGAAATACATCTCTGACTCACTGTTAGCAGTTATCTGATCAAAGATAAATCCCTGAGCTGTTTCCATCAGAGACTGCTTTGCAGTCATCAAGATTCACTACAGTGGGAAAATTACATAACTATATGGCAAAACACATAACTATAGCTTTTCAAGTTCACAAGTGACCACTCCTGAAGAATCCAGGAAAAGCGTAATTTTCTTCTTTTCTCTAGGTTTCCAGCCTCCCCTCCCCATGAATGTTCAACTTAGCCCTAGTTAAAAACACTGTATTGAAAACCAGTAACTACCATTCACTAGAGAATGTACTAAGAACTCTGCAGAAGATTTTAGAGTCTTGAGTAGGCAATGGCAGCTCTACCTGTTCTGATGTCCTGGGAGAAACCTGTATGTTGTTGGCTGGTGCAGCTGCTGTAAGGAAACCTGTCAGGGTGCCCTGTGCCAGTCTGTGTGGCAGACTAGTGGATATTATTAAAGGCAATATTCAATCTCTCTGAAGTAGGTTCATGAAGAAGGCACGAGGGCATTTGCAAGAGGAGGAAGCTCCCCATGAACCCGTTCTCTGCAGCATGCTATGGGAAAGTCCATTCAGGATCCATTTAATGCTGCATGAAATTGTAGTTCCCAGCATCTGAACAGATGTAAGATTTACTTGCTTTCTGTGTTCCCTTCTTCTTCTATCTTATTAAACTAGCTACTTTATTGCTCCATTTGTTGTCAGTCTTTCTTACCAAGTTCCAAAAGAACCCTGCAGCATTTCTCTCTCCCTTTCATCCCCCACCTCCTCACAGTGCAGAATGAGGATGCAGATGTTATTCACATACTGAAGATCTACAAAAACAAACATCTTACAACTATTCATCCTCTCAAGCTTCAGTACAAAAACAGAGTGCAGCTTTTTCTTACCCATAAAAATAAACAGAACTCTGCAGACACCCTGATATATACATATTTATATACGTATATAAATCTCTATATCTGCGGGACTTTAAGATATCCCTTCCAACTGACCAGAGATGACCCCTCTGCCAAAAGATGATTGCTTTGTAATAGGAGAGATGGGAGTCTTGGCTAACCTGGGGATCATAACTTCTAAGCTTAGGGTAGCCATTACTGCTGCTGTAGCAACTCAAACTACTGTAACATTTTTGTTATAGGGAATGTAAATCACAGCTGGGAGAGATGGAGCTACTAAAATATTTTTATTTATATTAAACAATATTCAAAAACAAGGGGGGATATGCCACCCACAGGTGAGTTTTTCAAATTGCTCATAAAGCCCCCTAAGCAATGCTACTGCTTTAGCTGCCCAGCAGCATTGAAAACAGAAACAGTTAGAAGTAATTGTAGCAGAGAAACATGATCTAATTTTGCAAACCCCCTGAGGGCTTTATCAATCACTCAACTCCCTTTAAATTTTAAAATTGCAAGAAACCAATAACAGCAATAGTATATCAATAGTTCCATGTTTGTAGGTAATAATTTTAGCACCAACCATTTGTTTGTTTCCTATTGTTTAGAACCACTGAAAATATCGAGCCTATTACATATGTAAATATTCACCAATTCCAGTTACCCATAAAATCTTCTTTATATTTCAGGACAAAGGTTCTCCCCTCAACTTCTAAATTTGTGGTCTGCCCATGTAATCTGTCTGAGAATGCTGTGGCTGGGTTTGCACAGACTAAGCAGAGATGTGTACCTTCAGTTAGTTTGCAAGTGTACACCACACACACAAAACAAACAAAAAAAGACAACAAAAGAGAAAACAGGTACAATATACAGCAAAGGTTTTTCAAAATGTGAAAGTTCACCTCTAATACCTTTCTCTTTTTAAAACAGCTGCAGGGTTGTGCCACCCAAGAACTAAAGACATTTTTTTTGTTGTTACAGAAGAGACATTTTCTAAATAGAAAACTCGGAAGGCAAAAGGTTAGTCTTTGAAAAAGAAACCACAAACCATTATGAATACAAATAATGAGTACAAATACACAAGCAAGATCAGCATTTTACCAGGAAAGAAAGCTTAAACATTTAATTACTATTTAGTGCAAAGACAGAAAGAGGGGTGGGAGAGAGAATCTACTCATCCAGCCTGCCTCTGTCTCAGAGGGAATACCAGGTATTTATTTTAGTATAGCTAGTAAAATGCCTCCTGGCTCTCCTCATATAGAAGATGCTCCTGAGCTACCCAGGAGTCAATGTGATTTCCAGTGGGAAGATTTAACACTCTAAAACTGCAAAATGAACACCTCAGACAACTGTGCTGTAGGGGCAGAAGGGGAAACTGGGTCCAGATCCCCTTTACCACATTCCAGTCTAGGCTTTTCCCATGCATCATCCAGAGCCCCTCCCATGCCAGTTTTTTTCATCCTTTTTCTATTTTTTTTTAATTAATACTCCTTAGTCTGCTTGAAGAAAAGGCTTCAAGCAAGAGGATTTCTAAATTCTAAATTTTTTAAAAGCTGCTTTTTACATAAATCTATGGAGTGTTTTTATGGGACTGTTCAGAAAACTGTCAGTTTCCTATTTCCCCACTGACACACTGGCTTCTGTGATTTGTCACAAAGATTATCTCTGTCACGTTGTGTGACATAATACAAAGGAGCTCAGAAAATATGGTGTGACATGCCAATTAATGCACTGAGGCATAGGGAAATTCAAAAGCAGTACATGTTTAAAAACTTAGATGACTTCTTTCTGCCCTAATCCATCCCACCTCTCCCCTAAGCCCAAATGGTTTCCCTGAAAATTTGTCAGCTTCTTCTCTACAATAGCTATATTTAAGCAGAAAGTTCTTGGAACAAACAAGTGTCTTCTCATAAACTGAAGTGCAGACTAGTGATTTGTATTTAGTATAGTCTAGAGTGTGAAATCACATGTACAAAGACTCTTTCGGAAGTGGGTAAAGAAAAAAGCTACCAAGATCAGAGCCATATTTGGAGAAGTTCAGTGAATAAAATTGCAATGTGTAAGCAGTCATCAAATAAGGAGAGACAGGAAACCTGCAGCATCTGTGGGCAACATAGTGCCATGACATCAAAGATTCACCCAAATAAACAGTTCTTTCTTCTTGAAATAACCTTTGCTTTGTGGTCCATGAACAGTTGCATAATACAGATGCATGCACAGTCTGACATGTCCCCAGAAACAGCTGAAAATGGGCTAGACACCAAAAATGTAAGAGTACCCTTAAAAGGCTGAAAGCCTCTTTAAGACTTAGAACTATAGAATATCTGGAGTCATAGAATATGAATGTCTTCCAAAACAGTACATAAGAAAAGGAATCACATTACTACAGTGTCACATGGTAGGGTCTCTCAATAGCAGAAAGTAATTTTATTACCAGGTTTATTTTGAATTGCAGTACTACAGTGGTATCTTTGAGTATCAACCTATTACTGTTGACTCCATCATGCAAAGAAGAAAAAAAAAAGCAATCAAAAGAACCAAACAAACACCACAATATATTTCTCATCCTCGACTGTGAACATTCCCAAAGTTAGAGAAACCTATTCTCTCAAAAACTGAACTCAGACATTTGCTTGTTGTAGCACTGTGATCAGAGAGTGTCTTTCTTTTTTATATAACCTCTTTTGCAGTGTCATGACACTGGAAAATAGGAATAATTATAAGATTGAGATTCTATTATTATTCTACTATCCATTAATATTCTTAAGACTAATGTCAACTAAATTTGAGGGTTATCTTTAACTGTGGACAATTCCTGAATTTGACACAAAAATTTCATCAAGCTTCAAGCTTTTGGGGGGTCAGCTGGAAAAATTAGTTATTTTACCTCAAGAACTACAACATGGATAATACCCTACTCATAATAGAAAGACTAAAAATACTTAGAATACAAGAATACTCTAAAAATACTTAGAATACAGGAATCAGTGTGCTCTCTGACCTAAATTCCATTTGCTGAGTATCATTTTATATTAAATAGGTTATATAGAGGTTATATATAGGCTGTCTCATAATAATGTCATCACTTTCCTCTTTTGGCAGTAAAAACTGTGTGTTTGGAGGACATATGCAGAACATAACATTTTAATCACTTCATCTCTTTTTGTCTGCAGATTTTAAGAGTATAATCAAGAAATCATAGTTAAAAAAACCCTCAAATCCCAAAGCATCCCCAGCTATGTCTTGATTGAAGCAATTTTATCTTCTAATGTAATAAAATCAGATTTAATGGTTTATATAAAAAGAATGAGGCAGTGCAAACATATCGTTTAATGCACAGTATATTTTAGGAGTTTCTGCTCAGAAACATACTGTGTTTCTTATTCTTTCTTACTGCAACCCCCATTTAAAGAAGAGCTCCTTAATATGTATATAAACATTTAGATTGTCATATGAAAACTTCCACAGAGGTGGAAAACAACATTGTTTCTTTGAGCTAAGAGGTGGCAGACTTTGGTAGCACCATAGAAATCATATTTGAAATTTAGTACCAGCAGTCCTGTAACCCCAAGAGTGTCCAGCACCATAGAGTTGGACTCCTCCTATACCCACTATGTTCACAAACAGAGCACGAGTAGGATGCTTTTTTTTTTCAGGGACTGAAAAAAAAAAAAAGCAGCCCATCCAAAAATAAAAAAAAACACCCCACAATCTGAGACCCCAATTTTAGACAGAAGAAGCATGAGGGAAGGTAGGGCTGTGGTTTATAATGCCACAAAAATGATGGATAAGCTGTGATTCAGCAAATCCTGCAGCACAAGAATGAGGTGGCCTCTTGATAAAAGCAGTGGGAGAGAGATAGCCCAAAGCAGAAAAAAGTGGTTCTTTGGACAAAAAACAGACAGCAAACATTCTTTACTGCCACAGGAGGCTGTGAAGGCAGTCAGTATTAGAAGGCTCAGTGACAGATTAGCCAAATTCAGGAGCTCTGCGTGGCATGTACTATTGGTCAAGGATGCACCCTCTCACATGCCTGATAAAGCTGCAGATCCTGGAAAAACACAAGGACAAAGGACCAGAGAACATGTACAAGTGCACAAAGCTTTCCCTAACCCTCATCTCCCCAGAGTCACTATTGGAGATAGGTATGAGGATTGGCAGACTGCCACTCTGAGCTAGGAGGGTATTTCTTACACTTTCCTGTCATCAGCTGGGATCTCTATCAGTAGGAAATAATTCTTTCCAATAGCATGCCTTCTGACCATCTTCTATTTCTGAAATAGAAATATCATTGACCTTCTTTTCATAAAGAAGAAAAACCAGCAGCATCCATGATTATTTCATATAAAAGCCTTGAAGTTAACAAGTCTGCTTTCTCACTTACCTTACCCTAGATCTGTTTTTAACTGGAAAACATACTTCTGTCAGAGGAGAGGTTTGAAGTTCGAAAAAAAGAGTGACTCACCATAAAAATGGAGGAAAAAAATCCTAAATTATCCTGCAAGAGAAATCTTTTCTCAAATGAAAGGTGATCTGCATGATAATGATGGTCTCTCGATCTCCCAGCAATTAATTTGGCACTGACCACTGAAGAACTGTACAAGTAACAGGAAAACATCTTGCTTTCCACCCTATATAAAGTTGGTGTTCTGAAGAAGCAATTGAAGGTTATTGAAATCCAAATCCCTTCCATGGGATTTGCATTAGGCAGATAATTCTGTAGTCAGTTGTACCATACAACCTTGTTACACTGCACTGAGAGTGTAACTGAGGTTACATTCTACCGAAGGAACAACCATAGAAATTATACTTAAAAGACATGTTGAATCCATATTGCAAGAGAATTAACTTTCCCATACCACAACAGCAATCTTTCTTTCAAGTTAATCAATGAAAGATGCAAGTCCCATCAAATTCCCTTCATTTTTATACCCCTATTTCACACAAAGACGAATGAAAGGACAAGCATGATTTCACTAATTATGATTAAAAAATTTACTAATGACTGCTTTATGTGTACACCATAAATAAGATAAATATAGGACATCTGAGTCAAATTCACCAAATGCTTAGAATATGTGGCACTTACAAGATTAAAGTGCGAAATTTTTGTTTCAAGTAAAATACATAAAGCATACATTCTAGTATGCTAGAATACAACATTAATTGCAGTAAAAACAGTATATGCAATATATTTGGGCACAAATTTTCCCATTCTGGTTCAGACAACCTGTCTCTTGTATTGCCATGTACAGTATGTAAAAAAGGCTTAACAACTTAATTTAGATGTTTTGTACTCTTCCAATTAAAGCACACAGAAATAAATGGCAAATCTTACTTCTACACTAAAAAGTAATGAACAGCAAACTTTGCAATTAAATTACCAATTTAATGAGAAGAAAAAGGAAATACAACCAAGATTTCTCATGCTTTTCCAATAATATATTAATATTTATGATCACTTCATTATTTCCTGGTTTAAAAGTAAAACACTCTCAAAGTGATGCTTTTTCTCAGCTTATTTAATCATGCGCATAGCTTAATAAGAAGCTAAAGTAGTCAAGTATATATTTCGAAAGTGTTCAGATTCTATAAAAAATTTTAAAATTTGACAAAATGAACTGATTCTGCTGCACAATATAGCTCAACAGAGAAAAGCATCGTGAATGACTGTTAATGCCTCTCCTTTCCTGGAGATACAGGTAGAGTATTCAGCAGAGATTATTCATATCTAAGGAGAAAAATAACTCTTTGATGATGGTGAAGCAGTTAGCAAGGAGGCAGACATGTAACTGTTACACTGATTTCTGATATGTAACACCTCAGGCCTGAGAGGTGACCTTGTGTGAAACCTGAAGTTCACCAAAGCCAAGAGCAAGGTCCTGCATCTGGCCTGGGGTGGCTCAAAGTACAAAGAGACTGGGTAAAGAATGGATTGAGAATAGCCATGAGGAGAAGGACCTGGGAGTGTAGGTGGATGAGAAGCTCCACATGACCCAGCAATGGGCACCCACAGCCCAGGAAGCCAAAAGTGTCCTGGGCACCATGGAAAGCAGCGTGGGCAGCAGGGCCAGGGAGGGGCTCTGCCCCTCTGCTCTGCTGAGACACCACCTGCAGGGCTGCATCCAGCTCGGGGGACTAAAGGAAAGGCATTGAGCCATTGGAGCAAGTCCAGAGGAAGGACACCAAGTCAATGAGAGGGATGGAAACACTTCTCCTGTGAGGTCTGGCTGAGAGAGCTTCAGTGCAATTACTGCTGCTATACTTGATGCAACATCCAGAAAAAATTTTAATTGTTCCCTCTTCATTTAATACTCGACACCTGTCTGTACAGACAGTGAAGGAGTATACCTGAATAAGCATTATATAAGCATTATACCTTTTTGATCAGAGAGATGCATTTTCTACTACAAAATTTTCCCTCTTTCCTTGGTTTCATTGGTCTTTGGAGGCCACCCCTGTTCTTCTTGCAATAAAAAGAGAACAGGCATTATCATATTCATCATACTTTTTTCTATTTAACAGATTTATTTTTTATATTAAAAGGGAAGTTACAGATAGACTGTAAGACAATATAGGTAAAGCAAGTTGGTATTGTTTTGCTCTGTTCTGTTTTTCAGAAGAAAAAACATTAAGTTTAATTACATGGAGGAAAACCTTTTAAACATGTAAATGGTAATGTCAAAGCAGTTCTAAATAACAGACTACCTTCACATTTTATATATGCATAAATATAGACTAAAATTGCCAGTAGTCCTTAATTGTTTAAAGAAGGGAGACCAAATTAAATTATACATGTCATATAATTAAAAGAAATAGAAAAACGTGACAGATTTTTTTCTTTAGAGCTCAAAGAACACATCAGAGAATAAAAAATTCGTCAGATGTCGTGTCTCAGAGAAAAACTGATCAGTCAAATTGAGCAAAGTATCTTAGCCTTAATGAAAGATGCAATTTGATAATATTGGCACATTTTACAGCAACATTTTCATTTTTGACATTTTCTAGATAAAATGCTACAGCCTTTCCAAGGATATGTCAGAAGGCTGAATATATTTCACCATATAAGTCAGAATCATACAGGAAAGAAAAAAAATTTACCTAGACACTCATCCTGTATTCAACACAAACCAAATGAACACTTTCAGTGAAAGCATGAGGACATTATGAGCCTCAGGACACAGTCCTTATATTTTCACCAAAAGTATTAATTCAGAGCCCTGTGGCCTTCTATGGAAGTCAATTCCCACTTTACAGTGTACCTCCTACTAAAGCAACCACTTTTGTGATGAAAGTCTTCTGTTGTTAGTAAAGAAACATATAAATCTCAAGTTATAGGCTGTAGAAAGGAAAGGAAGTAACAAGTATATTTTTATTACTATTTTAGAAACATATATGACTAAGAGCAAAAAAGTAAATTTGTATTTTTGTTTACCTCCTGAACCAAAACATAGATCTTGACAATAGTTTCCTTTTTTTTCTGCAAGATGTTTGCATCCATTTTGATTTGGACAAAACCAAGCCCAAAACACACTACATTTAGGGAAGCGAAAGAAACAGTGCACTGTAAGAAAGCTGAAAATCTTAGTTCACAGGAATTTGTAGGAAAAGTCAATGGAAACTAGAGTCTGGATAAAGAAAACTGCCACAAGCAGCAACAGCAGTGTTAATAGCTCTACTCTTGCCCTGCAAACCCTGCTGGTTTACTCTGGATGGGCAAGCTAAACACCACCAAGAGTAATATACTGCCTACAGAAATTGAGAGCAACACATCCTACACCACCTGTGTTGATCATACCTAAAAAAGCCACACATAACATCTACCACATTCCTAAAATTATACAGTACCACTCTGAAGGCATAGAACATCTGCTTGAAATTAAGCTTTATGGAGGAAAGGAAATATAGGACAAAACTACCCATGCATCAGATTCCTTACCAACAGGAATATAATAATTTTCAGCCACCAACACTCCCCTAGTGGAAAAACATACTAACAAAATACGAGTTACTGCTAATTGTCTGTTAAGCTGATGCTATAATTGTTTTGAGATTGTTTTTAGATATCAAATGAGGATGTGTTTGTGAGTCTCATGGAAAACACAGCTAAAAATATTTTCTTCAAATAAGTTCTGATTGGAACCAGATCATGTTATTATCACTAAAAAGAAATCACCTTTTATTTAAATGACAGGATGTAATCTGTTGGACATGAGTCACAGGAGATCTCACACTGAAGCAAAGCACTCTGCAGTGAGAATAAAATGAACAGGAAGGATCATCCTTAGGATTATCCACTGAGATCACAACACAGTGAGGGGGAAAGTTTACAAAATGCAGTGTGAGTGGATGCAATGTTTCATTACATAGCCTATTAAATATTCCTGTATCTCCAGAAAAGCAGAGCAATTCCAACAAAAGATGGGTACGTTAGCGATTTTATCCCTTTACAGTTAAATACTGACTTCTCTAATTTACAAATGGATAGGGATATAAAACACAGGTGTCACAGTTAGGATTCAGAAAGCCTTAGTGAATTTTCTCCTTAAAAACACAGAGCTCTTGTAATATTGTCAAAAACAAGCAAGTCAAAGCCTCCTTAAGAGACTTCTACTAGTTGGTTGACATGCTGTAGCTGGCACGCTTCACTTTGTATGTTCACACATAGAAAATTTGAACTCACAAAATTATAAAAATAAAGGCCCAAACCTTCCAGCAATCAGAAGGAAAGATGGCATGGTTAAGGAAGATATTCCTGTGGATAAACCTCAGTTGCAAAAATTAAGGCATAGCTTTGAAAAATACCAAAGAACTGCAATTCTGAAGTTGAATGAAACCATATGTTCTGGCATTACTGGAAGAGTGAAACAGGTGGCAGTAATACAGGTGTTTCAGTGTACAGCATTCAGGGTTTTTTTGGCAGTTTCAATCAAAGAAACGACCAGTTGCTTACCCTTTTGATGTCAAAATAAAAAATAAAAAAAAAGGCAAAAATCCCTACAACTTAATAAACAGTTCTAACAGATAGCAATGCTGCATGCTGATTTTGCATTGCCATCTTTATAAAGAACACCAAAGACTATGTTACTGTCAGGCATGGAAAAATAACATGAGCTTATCAATCCAAGCAAACTGAGTATTGCAGGCCTTCCTCAAAAACACCAAAAAAACACAAAATTACTATTTGTGGAAACAAAATTCTTCTGAAACGAGAAACCTAGGCAAACAAAACATTCTAGAATTAATCAGAAGTCAAATAAAGTTTCATGGTTTTGCTAGAGGTTTTACTGCTACATATGTAATGATTGCTGCATTAAGAGAACTGCTTTTTGCTCCTTGCTCTGAGATTCTGTCTATTGCATTTCTTTGGTCTAGTTATCCCCCACCAAGGCCTTGCTCTTAAAACTCAATGCAACAATTTCTCTTCATGATGCCATCATGACTAGAAAAAGTCTTCTCTAGTCCACATGCTGTGATTAAAAGTATTTGAATTTGAAGCCTTCAAACTCAAAGACTTCAAAACAGTCAGTCATACAGAAACTTAGAAACAAAATACACAAGGGCATCTTGGAAAACAAATTCTCAGGAACAATAGAAACAGGTTATTTTATCAAAGAGCTGTCTACATATCTCACTTTTAAAAGCCAGTAGAGAGCAGACCTACTAGAATATCCAGCAGTTTTCTGTCAATTTTTTTCCGAAACTTTTGTTCTCTCTTACTACAATATACCAAAAAAATACCTGTTTCTTCCAGGAGGAGAAGACAGACATCTCAGTGACTACTTTTAAAAGAAGGAGGAAGGAAAAATAATCATAAAAGAAATTTAGAAAAATTTATATGACTGCATTGAATAAATATTTTATATAGTTTGGGGGATTTAATATAGTTTTATAACTCCTAGATATGAGGCTTTAAAGCATCCAATAGAAGAAGTATCATTTCTGGAAAGTACAAGGAGTATCTAAATTATGCAAACCTACTTAAATTTACTGGACAAAAGGAGACAAATTTAAATGAAAATACACAGATTTTACCTCTATACATTAGAAAAGACTTTGCAAGCAACACAGAAGTGAGAATTTTCCTTCAACTTCATGAATTTACAATATAAAAAGACCAATATGACAGATCAGGAAGAAGTGGGTTTGCCATTCCATCTCTTCTGTACTTCATTTTGTTATAGACTACTTCAACATCATTCAACAAATCTGGAACAAGGCTATGATGTTAAAAAGCCAGTGAAAGATCAAGTTTAACATAAAGAACACAATTTTCAGAAGTGTATATTAGTCCACAACTGTAACTTCATGTTGAAGTTGCATCTGAAAAAGTTAAAGTTCAGTAATATAAATATTTACATTTCTGCAAAACAATGCATCTTTCCTATTTATTGAATACAGCCCTGAAAAAGACTTCTGCAAAACACCCAGTGTCAAACAGGGAAGAAGGGAAGAAAGTCAAGAACTGAACCTGATCCTGAAAAGGCCTCCTAATTAAGCAAAGATAAACCTTTAGTAATTAGTGTCTCTACGCATTTCTCAACTGATCTCATTATTCACTTTTCTAACTCCTTGCTCTTACTTTCCCTTAAGAAGCTAGTGAAAGAAAAATAATGCTGTTTCTCTCATCTTTCCCCAACTTCTGTGTACCCAAAGTCGTGGAAGAGCAGGAGCTTCACCCTGGAAACCTGTTTGCAGGTTCAGTTCAGAAGCTGTTTGCAGTTTTTCAAACACACCCACAAAGTTTTTTCTCTGAACTGGTTAGGCAAGAAACTTAAAAGAGTGGTGAGGAGGTTTGTCCTTAAAATTAGAGTGGAACAAGGGCAAATCAAGGGCTACAGAGACAGGTGGCAGGAGAGAATAGAGGCGGGGGCTGGCATGGAAGATAAGAAGGAAATCCATGTAATTGCACAAGCCTAGGAAAGTCAGACTGCAAGTGACCTGGCAGCCAGGATGGTTGTGGAGGGCTCTCTCCTATGCAAAAAGGCTTGTCACCACAGAATTGTTTCATCCAAGGGGGACTAGAGTCCTTTTAGGTAACATCTCCCCCTGATGGTGCAGCAGTCCCTGATGTGTGGGGTTTGTGGCATGCAGGCTGCACACACTGTCACAGTACTGCACATAAAAAAAAAAGGGATCCAGTCCTTCCAATATCTGGAAGGGGTCATCACAGCAGCCTCCTGATGCCATAAGCCACCTCACTGCCTTCTGTTCCAGGCCCTATAAATACAGGGGTCCCAGTAGCTGGCTTGCAATTTGCTGAGTTTGAGGCCCTCTGAAGCCAATTATCATTGGAGAAGAGAGGACCTGGAGCAGAAGGACTGCCCATCTTTGTGTGGCACACCAGAGTGGTGGCTCCTAAAACCACAGCTGAAGTGGAAGCAATATAGGAGGAGTAATATTGTCAAGAGGTTGTCAGGGGTCACTGCCAGACCTGACTCAAATTCACCAAAGACTCATTCCTCACCACATAACACCATTCTGAGCAATAAAACTGTCAGGCGGCAATTTTCCCAATGTAGCCATTGCTCAGAGATGGGCTGGGCATTGGTCTGCCAGTGGGAGGTGATGAGCCTTCAAGAAATTTGGTTTGTGTAGTTTTCCCTTTCATTGATTAAACTGCCTTTATCTCAACCCACAAGTTTTTTCTGCTTGCCCATCCTGCTGTGGGGGAATGAGCACATTACTGGATAGGAGCTCAGCTGCTGGCCATGTTCAATGCACATATTCAAACAGATAGAATGTGGGGTTTTTTCCAGAGATCAAAACTGTAGGACTTAATGTAAATACCAAAAAAAAAACCACTAAAAAACTATACATCAGTATTTTTTGGTGTACATTTTCCTTTAACACCCTCTCACACATTTGGAAGTAAAATGCAAGTGTTTCTTTTAGCAGACATCTGATCTGCACAGCTGTCTACTGTAAATGTCACAAACTACTGCTGTGACAAAGTCAGCAGAAAGACATCAAGCTTTGGAATAAGTGGGGCATAAAACCACCTATAATCTTCAGAGTTTCTTCTCTATTAAGTTAAACAATTTCATGAATTCTCACCTAAAGTCATGACATGTAACACTGAGACTGAAGAGTCAAGCAAGATAAAGAAACCAGTTCGAGACTACTACCTGAGGCTTTGTGATTAATAAAGTTTGGGGTATTTTTCTGTAGTTTCTGCAGTATATGTCTTCACTTCAAATGTGAATTTTTGAGAAACAGTTGCTGTGCCATTTTTAAAATGTCAAAAAAGATAGGATAATTATATCAATAACAATTCAATTTTCAAGTGAGCCTACATTAGTCATCCAGGCTTTACTTCAATAAAAGGATGACTACTACGTGCAGTGCTTGCCTTACTTATGATGCCTCCAAGGAAACATGATATCAGCATGTATTCTGATAGAAAAAGACAAAAATCCCATAATTATCAGATGATTTGTGACTTCTTTTTTACTTCATCTCTGTATTCCTAATACAAAACCATATAAGACTTTCCATCAGAAACTTCAGTCTTTAGTTCAGTGAAGAATTCACCAGCTTTTCTGATTTATATGTATATACACACACCACTTCTTACCTAAGCAATCCCTTATAGCATTACAGTTTTTAGGTTTTTATCTTTTAAAAATCTGCTCATAAATAAAAATGTATTACAGACATATTTTTATTTATATTATGTTTACAACTCTGTCATTGATTATGAGAAAGATATTTAAGTTCACTTTTCTTCATCAAACACTAAGCTTTTAGTCTGAGGCAAAATGAGAATGTTTGATGGAAATATGTGGTTTACTGAATGACACATCAATAGCATGAAGAAAGGAATTATTTGGCAGTTATAGGCATATTTACCCTGAAAAGCCAAATGCATCTTGCTAGACCATCCATCACCATTTCTCCTCCTGTCCACAGTATACAGATTGTTCTTCCTATTACTCCATGTCTAGGCCACTAAAAACTTCCCTTCCTGTAAAATAACCAAAAAAAATCTTAAGGATTGAAGCCATACTTTAAAGCAGTAAATTATTAGCTCCTTGTCATCTTTTGCAAAGTAAATACTCCCAATCTGTAATAAGAGCATTAATATTGCTGAACTATGTAAAAATTATTTTGCATTTTAAAGTGTTGGTCTGAAATGAAAATGCATAATGAACCATACTCCAAACTTGATTAGCTGATATGGAACAATTTCTGGCACTGAGGATAAACAAGCCAAATAGTACTTGCTTAATTACCTATGATCTTGTAGGGTGCACATACTTCATCCTTTATATTAAAAAAAAAAAAACCAAAAAACCAAAAAAAATTCACAGATAAAATTAATTCTGGTTTATAATACACTGTCATGATACAAGTTAAATATACAGAATATATGCCCATGCGCATAAGTTGTTTTTTGATGTTCCTCCACACATATATTTAAAAACTCAGACATGGAAATATGAAAACGCAATATAGCTTTAAACTAGCAAATAACTCTGCTTTAATTTGCCTTTCCAGTAACTCCTAGTGGTTTAATATCACATAAATATTGTTCCATAGGGTTGTTTTTGAGAACTGGCAAAGCCTGACTGATTAAATTTCCCATAAAACCTCCCAGTATCAATTAAGTAGAGAAAAAAATGCACAAGTAATTTAGAATGAGAAAGGACTAGTCTAAGTCTGCTATGTCACTTCCAGTGACTTTAAAAACATTTGTTTCATCTGCAGCCATGACATATGGTTGCCTTAAGCATGCCAATCATTTTCAACATCTATGCAGCTTTAAATCATAAAAATTTCAGGAAAGAAAAATCATACCAGAAGGTCACAAAGAGCATCTGATCCATAGCACCATAAGTCAGATGGAAGAATTTATAGAGAGGCAACTAGTCTCTCAAGAAGAAACAGCAAATCGCTTCTACAAGAAATCACTGATGGGTTGAAGCTAGGCCATGTGCTCTATACTCCTGCTCAAGCACAGTCACCTAGAGGCAATTTCTCGAGACCACATCCAAATGGCTTTGGAATATATCTCCAAGGACAGACACTTCATAACAGCCCCAAGCAACCTGTGCCAGTGCTCAATCATCCTCACAGTGAAAAAGTATTTTCTGAGGTTCGGATGGAATGTTCCATGTTTCAGTTTGCGTCGATTACCTCTGGTCCTGTCACTGAGTACCACTGAAAAGAGCCTGGCTTTGTCTTCCTTGCATGCTCCTTTCAGGTGACAAGATTCCCCTGAGCCTTCTCCAAGCTGAACAGCCCCAACTCTCTCAGCCTTTCCTTATATGTGAGATCCTCTATCTCCTTATCTTTGTGGACCTTCTCTGTACCTCTAATATGTCCTCGTCTCTCTTGTACTGAAGCATCCAAAACTGAATCCGGCATTCCAGCTGTGGACTCACGAGTTCTGAACAAAGTGGAGGGATCAGCTTCCTTCACCTGAATATCACCAGAATATCATCACCCACCTTTGCAACAAGGGCACATTGCTGTCTTACATCCACTGTCCACTTACAGTCCACTAAGTGGACTGGGGATTTCTTGTTTCTTAGGTCAAAAATGCCCATGGAACAGAACACCAGGGCAGACAACACAAACCCATGAATGCAGCTAATGCATGTGCCAGGCTACCTTTGAAGAATCAGTTCTTCCAAATTTCAGGCTAAGTCTTTAAATGTGTTTTCACAACTAATCATCATAGGTTTCAAAGAAGATAAACATTTATAGATTCCATGATCTGAGGTCCTAACCAGTTTTGAAGTTTTAGAAAAGTTAAAGCATTATATTCAACTTCCTTCTAAAAGATGGTGGAGTTCTTTGTAGTCAGGCTATTGTATGTTTATTATAAATTTTATTATGGTCTGATATCTTACGATTTCTCACATACATTTAATTGCATTTCTAAAACAAGAATATTAGAACAAGACAAAAAATATCTTTGACTACCAGTATCCTGGTATGGAACTTGCTAAAAAAGTGAACTTTAGAACAGTATAGGAAAGGGAAAGTAACATATCTGTTTATGCACCTACAGAGGAGTAAAAAAATTCAAAACACATTCTCATAAAATACGGTAAAGAGTCACATTTAAGAATGCTCCTTAATTTACACCCACAAGTAAAGGTTCAAGTATTTGAAACCTGAGAGAATATTTTAACCTGAATGTCTGAAACAAGAACATAAAAGTCAGTCCTAAACACACATGCATATTCCAATGTCTGGTAATATTTTAAAATACAGTACTTATAATTTGCTTTATTACATTAGGCTGCTACATAATGTCACTTGAATCCATAACATGTTTTGTTGCCATGGAACACTGAGACCATCTCTTCTTTTATATGCAACTAAAGCCAAGATGTCCAGTCACTTAGTTGGATAAGCATATGTCAGTGGTACAGACCAAATTTGGATCAGGCTCTAAACTAATCAATAATCCTGAAGTAGGAAATCAAATTCTAATCCTTTTAAATCATGAAGAGTGTGCCAGCAAACAGCACCAACAAAGCAAGATGCTCAGGAAACCATTTCACTCCCAAGTTTCTTTTGCACCATAAGTATTTTCATCCTTTTCTATCATTGTATTAAGCGGACCAGAGTAGATCAGTACTATATTAGCTGAGAAAATTGGGAACAGAGGGAATATTTTAATGGGGTAATTCTTGCTTCCAAATCTAGAAATATTTTCTCAGGCATTTATTGTTTCTAATGCATCCAGCAAAGTTATATGTTACAGTGTAAGGTGATGGCCCAATATTACCATTTTTCTGCTTGGCACAAAGCAGGGATATTTCTAGTCTGTACAGAAAATGTTGGTCTAAATTTACAGCATTTTTTAAACACATTTGCAAAACACCAACCTTTTCTGAATTACTCTTCTGAAAAGCAATATCTCATTCTTGAGTGGGCTGAAGATTTTAGTTTTCATCTCCTCTGTTAATTAAGCACTAATGAAAGTAAGTGGTAAAAAGCCAGCTTTTGAGACCTATTCAGGAGCAATCACATGTTGAACAGTTGATTAATGAAGCATTAATAATCTCTTTTAGTATAAAGCGGTACGGAAAAAAAAGAATTAAAAAATCCAAGAAAAGCAGATACTATTGTCTAAAGTGTCAGCATAACAAACAAATATAACTATATAGTTGCACATACATACTGAAATAAACAGTTTTGAGCATTTGGAAACCAAAAAGGCCTTGAAAAGATAGCTGACAACATTTAAATATCAGGCTGGAAATAAAGATAACTCTCCAGTGATTTCCTATAATTTAGATGAACAGCAGCACTGGAGTGTTACATGTGGTATAGCTATAAAACATTAGATGTGGGATTTGGTTAGCACAGAGGCTACACAGACAAAGCCTTTATGTAGTTCTCCTGTCATGCTGCCCATTAAAGGACTAACTGCAAGTATTTATCTGCAGGTACAACAGTTTCTCATCTTAAAATTGACATGTTTCTACTGTTGATTTTATGACAGTTAAGTCAGATTAAGAGTACAAACTTCCTTTTCCTGTACATTATCAACTTATCTTGGAGGTTCACGCAGACATTTGTCCTTTGTGTCCACATGAATGAATGAACCTGGCAGAGACACTGACCCAGCCACAGGAACTAAATAATAATATTTAGCCTGGTCCAGGGATACCTATGGCCACTTTAGCAGCAGAATAGCAATTATGTTGAGCACTCAGGGGGAAGCATATAATCTATGTAGTATTATGGTGCCTCCAAACAGCTTTTTAAGGAAAATTTTTGTCACTTTCTTTTCATTCATGTGCCTTAAATTAGAAGTAGAGGAGTCTGCATTCAACTGACCAATTGAAAAATTATGTCATATGCATGCATGGAAGATACACAACCACTTATGTTTATCATCTCTCTTGTTTTTTATATCAACCAGAAATGTTTATACAAAGAGTTTTGGCTCAGGTTTAAATCATTAAGCACACCTAACATTTATAGCAGGACAATTGTTGCCAGCACTTTCCAGCTTAAAGGAGAGGAAAACTGAAATTACACAATTTTTGTTAGCTTGCTTAAAAGGTACAGCCTGGTGATAAAATTACAGGGAGACAGATGCATTTACAGCAAAACAACAAAAAAAAGTTGATAATACCTATTTAAAGAATCAGTCAAGCACCAACAAGGGGACAATTTGAAAAATCAAGTTTCTAAGGTACTTATACACAAAATAATTGTGCAGTAGGTCCATAGGATTATTCCACTGATGTCAAAAGCCTATGGATTAAATCCCTTATGGAAAAGTAAACTTTCCAGTAGATGAGCTGAAGGTCAGCTCTCTTTATACTGTTAGTTAACAAACTGCCAACAACAACGCCCAACTTTTAGCTTAACAATTGACAGGCTCATATCAGCATGATAGTAACAGCAGAAAATAATTTGGCAGAGGACTGCATAGCTTAATTGTCATCAATACTCTTATGTTAAGTATGTTCTACACAATTATTGGTGATCTGTGGCAAAAATATGTTTCCTGAGCCTCTTAGTGTTATGTCAGGTGATAAAATACTCATCTGTACACAGAAGCACAGAGAGACAATGGCAGATGCAGCAACCTGAATAATAAAAAGCCTGTCGTAGCTCCTCCCAGGTCCATCTCCACAAGTCCAGATATGCACAGAAGAACAAGCACAATCAGGAACCCAATGGATGTCCTCTTCTGGTGGCCACACTGCCCCAGGGCTGTCCCAGGAGAGCCATCAGCCCCGTAATCCAGGTGTGAAACCCAAGAAGAGCTAACAGGACACAGCACTCTGGAGCACCTTTTGGTCTGAGGAGGTCACTGTCTAAGGGAAAAGATATATTTTAAAATACAGGTGAAGAGTTTTACATGCATGTACATAGTGTCAACTTATATTTGTGTGTCTGCAACCTATTCTCAGCCTTGCTTTTGCTTGGCCCAGAGGATGCACAACTGCCTCATCTCTATCAGCATGGTGGATTAGTCTCCCACAATACAGCATTTTCCATGTAGCAATTTAGGCTCTGCACACTCCTATCCCTTTCTGCTTCCTTGTCCAAAACATCTGTGCAAACATTTTTATTTCTACAAAATTTGTTGACAGGCTTTTATGAGGAACAATATTTCTCCAATACTCTGTAAATATATAGCATTCAGTTGTTACTCTGCAGGATCTATACTTTTAGAAAGAAGCGACAGTAACTCAGTGAAAACCTGCAGATTTAGCTCTTGCAAAAGTCAACATTATTCAGCAAGATTCTTAGGAGTGTAATTATATAGAAGGCTCCACCTGGCTCTAAAACAAAAAAAAAAAAAAATTAAGATGCGAAAGCATGAGAAAGATGTGCATATCACTAAGCATTTGCCTACTTCTGGTGAATAATACTTTGCTAAAATAACTTGGTTGTCTTCAGAGAACTACAAAGTTCATGTGCAAGACCCTACAAATTATTAATAAAATAACAAGTGACAAGCTTTCTAAAAGAAAAATATCTTTTCATGGAACATTTGGTTAATCTTTATCATATGGAAGAACTTTTTAGAAAAAAAAAATATAGCACAACACAAAAAACAAATGGAGTTTAATGGAGTGTTTTGTTTGTCTCTGAAAGCAAAAAGCTTTCAAAGGACAAAAATAATAGTTCTTTTAAAATAACATATTCTTTTCCAGTCAAACACAATACATGCATAATAAAGGTGTAAAAACAATCTATGCTTAGATCAGAAATTAATGGTAGATCATTAAATGTCATTACACTATTAAGTCACTGAGTTATTGTCCTCATTTTTTAAAAAGAAATCCTTTTCTCTCATTCATTCTTTTTTCATTAATAAATATCTGTTTCCAGGAAAAGGAGCACAATTTATGTGCTGACTATGTAATGCAGATTTTCTCTGTTATTTTATACCATAGTTATTTTATGTTATAAAATCCTGCTCCAATGGATTAATAATGTTGTGTAGAACAGCATGATTTTTCCCACTGATTACAATTAAGAAAACTACAGTCCATAAATGATCTAATGATCCTGGAAACTGTATTTTGAGGAGTCTCTCTCAACTGTAAATTAGTCAACATACCATAAAGAAATCTCTTTTAAAAGTTAGAACATAATGAAACTGATGAAAGGATTCTCAGAAGGCTACATGCAAATATACATCTTTTTTAGTGAGTTTTGCATAATATTAAACCTCAACCTCCAGTTTTGGTTATTTCAAGTGACTACACAATTTAAACTTTATGAGAGCTAACAAACCAGAAAAAAGCTACTTTCACCCTTTAAAATCATATTTTTTAAGGAAACTCAGAAAGCACGAGATTTGCTTCACTGAAACACAGACCTGATATAATTATTCTTTCTGACTGGGTGTCTTCTCTACCCTCTCTCATCTTTGTGCCTATTCTCACACCTTCCACAGCACATGAATAGACATGACTTGCAACGCATCTTAATCACTTTCACTACAATCTACTTTTAATTATTCTTGTCCTCACACTATTTGTCAGCCACAAAGACAATTGTAAAACCAGACTCTAAATTCCAATTGTAAGGATTCCCAAAAAAAATAAAATAAAAAGAAAACCTAATGAGGTTTTTAAAAGGGCTTACTGTTGTTCATTTACTCTGAGTTAGACACACAGCAGAAATGCCGACAAGGTATCCTGCAGAGGTCAAAACAACAAAAAAAATTTTTACTGGCAACTTTGGAAAACCAAAGAACTTTGGACAAAGGTTTAGTGCAACATTTAATCAACATAAAACACTTCTCAAAGCATTAACTTGGCCCATCCAAATTAGTGAACTGTAAGCCCATTCAATTTTAAGTTACTCAAAAATTCCTAGAAAAGGGAATTGGAAGAAGAAGAAAGAGAAATCAAGAAAGAGAGAAAATATGTAGAAAACCACACTTACAGTTAGCAACTCCTGGACTCCAGCAGTGCTCAGATAGAAATTCCAAGAGGAGGCAGAATCACAAAGTTCTTGCTCTGTTTTGCCTTAAATATCCCATTGGCCTTCTTGGGCCCTTCCCATAGTTGGTCATTTGGCCACTCGGGAGCTGGATTAGGGGATCCAGAGGTGCATGTGGAGCATTGCCTTGGTGTGCCAGGGATTGGCAGGGATACAGGCTTTAGCAGGGTGCATCACCTTGGCACAGGACCTGCCCCTGGCCCCACACATATACCCCAAAATGTCTTGAGACATCAGCCTTTCCAGTCTCTCACACCAATGTGACTCAATATTTGTCTTAAAATGGAATGCCACAGTGGGTCACACTATCTCCACAGTGGCTTAGGTATCACGCATTTTAAGAGGAAAAGAAGTTAACAAATCAGGGGAAAAAAAAATCTCCCAATCCAGTATAACATCAGTGTATCTGTCAGCCTTCATTATGTTCCCAGGGAATTATTTCAGCTATCAAAAAATTATCTCCTTCCAGTGTTTACTTGGTCAACTATAACTGAAACTCCAAATTATAAAGAACAAGAGCGGTCCCAAAACTACCTCTGGAAATATGGCCTATGCAAAGTACAGGAAAGAAAATGTAGGATGCCATTTCTTTGTCATCATTAGACGTGGGATTGCTGAGATATAAGAGTCTTCTTTTTTCTTTGCCTTCAGAGTTGTATTGACATGATGATATTGTGCAAAAGAGAAACAACAGACTCTTGTCCCACTTTTCAGAAAGCTGAGCATTCTACTAGTCATATGGCAAAATCAATAATCATCTCTACTAAAACACTGTTCTACATTTTCAGAACCGCCCATAAATCAGTATTTCTGAACAGGAGACTATTACATTTTCTAGCATTAGTGCTAATTTTTTGCAAAGCCATAAATATTTTTATAGATATCCACAGGTGAATATTCTTAGAACACTCCAATCTTGTAATAGCATCCACAGATTTACATCAAATATAATAGAGTAGTTCTTAAAGTGAGTTACACTCCACTTGACAATATAAAAGAAAAACAATGGTCTAGAATTCACAGGAGCAAGCGGCAGCATTCACTTCCATGAACAAAAACAATGACAGATCACTGGTCTTCCACATAACTATGGGGGAAACTAGCCAAGACAGATGTTACTACTAGGGAAAAATACACAACAAATCTTCACACCTACATCTGTTACCTGTCAAGCTGCTTCTACCTTTTGGCCTTGGATGCCAGGCTTTCAGGTTGGCTTTTCTTCAAAGATTGAAGGAAATGCATTTAGGCACAGAGGGTGGAAGAAGAGAAAAGTTCAATACCCAGCCATTTTCTTACATAAAGCAGGGAGGTTGTAGGAGAAAAAAAAGTCATGACATTGAAAGACAAAATGTCGTTTTCAAATCAAATAATTTCTTTAGTATTTAAACCTCCAATGAAATTCTGAAAAAGTATAAATTTATTAGGAGCCAATACATGTTTTGCACATTACAATCAGAAAGGTATTTAGAATGTAAGCCTATTCAGTTTATGAATTCACAGGTAGAGAAAAGTTATAGAAATTCTGTCATGTAACTCCAGCTTTGTAAATATCTGCTATAAAGGTAACTGCAAAAAAAACTCACTCTTATTTTAATAATTAAAACACAATTAGAGTTTACAGGAGAATGTCCAAGACCTGGAAGTTAAATATGAAAAGTAACATAATCATATCAGTGTCCTAAATAAAAGTTATTAAATAAAAAACAGAAAAACTAATTATACAAGGATTTTCCTGTTTTGCTTCCCTATATCAACTACAAAGCTAACATATAATGTATTTACAAAGGTTGTAAAAAATATCAACTTGTTCAAAACTACTGTTCTGTTGACAGCATTACTCATTTTACTGAATCCCTCCAAGTTCTCATACCAGTCTCCATGATAATCCTGGAAAACAATATCTTATTAAAAGAGAAAAAGAAACTGTTTCAAACTGTACCAATTGGAATCCGTAAACAAATTTCATTCTTTCTCCTATCCTGTAGGGTCCAGGATATAACAGTTTGATTCAGTCCACAGTAGAAAAAAAAAGGCAGTGGTACAAAATTCAATCCAAAATCCAAACAAAGGTTTATTTTAGCACTTCAGTCATCATAATGCTTAGATACTAGAATGAACTCTCACTGATCAACTATATGGCATTTGAGTTTAACAAATGCATGCATATACAAAACCAAAACAGGCATCACAGAGAGTTTCCAGCATAAATTCAAGGGAATTAAAGTGTGGCCTTTAAGGACCTGAGGTATAGCCTCACCATCCAGAAGACAGGATTGAGTTTTATGCAGTTAATGAATTTGGACAGTAGTTACATCAAAGCATTCCCTCCTCTCTAAGCATTCCTTCCACGGGCAGCTACTGACAAAGTTATTTCAAAGATTAGAGCCATGCATTAATGAAGACATCATTGCCTGATAACACAGTCATTAATATGTCTTACTGCTAATTATTTTTGTCATTAGAAAACAATGCTCTGTGGCTACAAATTTTAACAGGAACATAGCAAAAGTTACTCTGATCTTGTATTAAGCATACAAAAAATGGAAATATTTCACAGAGTTTCACAGGGTTTAGACCCCACAACAGGATGCTAATAATGATTTTATAAACTTTAGAGATGTAGAGTAAATAACCTATAGAATTTTAAAAACTAGTTCATAAAATTTCATAAAGGAAATGCCATTGTCATAATCAAAACACTCTGTCATAGAATAAGAATTTATGAAGGGAGAAACTTATGTTTTGGTGGTGCATAATGCAGTGGGGAAGCTGAGCTGAATGGGACTCATTTGGGTAACCTCTATGGACTTTGGAATAGATGTTTTGTTATTATCATTTTGATTTTTTTTCCATATAACACTGCTATAGGCCAAAAACATTAAGTATAAATGGAATAATACCACAATGGATACAAACAATCTCAGTTAAAGGTTTATTTCAAACTTTGTCAAGTCAATAACAGAATCCCATTTCTCAAGAAGATACTGAAGGTACTCAATACTGACAAAATACTACACTCAATACTTAGAGACAGAAAGGAAAAAGCCCTTCAATTTCTGTTTCTACAATACTGTGATCAATACTGTATCACCAAAATCACACACTTCACTCTTATTCTTACAGTAAGTCTGCAGACTGGCAAAAGCAGTTAAATTTGGTCAAAAAAAAAGTGATGGAAAAAGAAAAAAAGAGTTATACTGTATAACTTTGGGATTTATAACTATTTTTAGAGACAAACATTCAGAAAGAAAATTCTTATAATTAATCCAGTGCATGATCTGAAACTAAAGGGACATGTATTTGTGAGCAAGAAAATGTCCAATCTGTTATTAATGCATTCCCATACATTTTTTCCCCCAATTTGTATACTCAGTTTCCAGGATCTCCCCACTCCTTTTTTTTTTTTTGTATTTTTGATTTTATATCAGTTCTAGGGCTCCTATTCTTTTCCCACAGGTCATCCATATATCAATACATCCTGTCCCCAAGGTGCCTCAGAAACATCCATTCTGCAGAGGAAGAGTAAAATTGGCATTCTAATAGTCAAGTATCAGTCCCATAAGACAGATTGGACATAACTTTGCACCCAGAGCATTCACTTGCTTCCAGGCACTATCAGCATGAAACACTGGCATGATCTATTTGGCTGTCCCAGCCCTTTTGAAAAGCTACAAATGAACAGGAACAGACCTGATCAGTGTCTAGGATTTTAAAAGAAGTCACCAATTCCTTATATCCATAACTTTAATGTAAGGTACAGGCCAAAATTAAGAATTTGGTGGGGAGACAAACCAGCTGAATCTATATCTAGAGGGCAGAATGTTTATGACATCAATCACAAGCCTTTGCAGCCTGAACCTTAGAGTAGAGGAAAGTGAAGGTAGAAGCAGCTAGCCCATGGTCCAGAGATGGCAAAAAGAAATATATTGTAAATATATTGTATCTTCTAGAAATATATGCAGCTTTATATTTTTTCTTTACTTCTGAAGTGAAGCTTGGTAAAAAGAACTCTGTAAAGAGAAAAAAAAATAAAAAACAAACAAAAAAAACCAACCAAGATTAAAAAGTAAGGGTAAAGAAAATAAGCCAGAGCTGAGATGTCAAGTCTTACTCCTAGTCTATAAACCAGTACCAGAAGTGTTTAAAACAATACCTTCCTTAATATTACATCACTGGTCAGAGAAACACCATAGAAATATTTTTGCCTTGTCAATTCAACATGAAATATTCTGTTCATTTAATATATATATCAAGTTTAAAAAAAAATCTTTCATGTCAAAACCATGTCAGTAACAAGTCGGCTTACCTGTGAAGCCAAATATCACACTACATTTCAGATATGCTATCAAGCTGTCACTTTATAGTCAGCAAAAGTTGTTCCCACCTACCTTTACTATCTCATATTTTCTCTCCTTTTCTCAAAATTAGGCTAGCCAATATTTTCAGAATAATGTGAGGTTTTTTATTCTTAAGTCTAAGGCTCTAATGTTCATTCACTGTACTGTCATTTACGTCATTGAAATTCAGAAAATCTTATCTTGGTGTTCTTAAATATTTAAGCAGCAAGAGCTATTTGTAAACAAGGTTATAGGTTCTATTTCAGGTGTTCAATAACTGGAATAACCACTGTCAGTAAAACAGTAGTGCTAGAGAAAGTAGGGGGATATTTGTGCATCATCTGAAATCTTACCCATCTTCCCTTTTCTTCCAACAAATCTTTATTACAGGCACACAAGTAATCCCTAAACCCACATAAAGGTAGTCCCATATACTGCAAGGGTATTTCTGTAAGGAGTTACACAAAAGAGATTCTGAGAATTAAGCACTTTTTTTGACAGCATAATTCAATCAATGGACAATATCAACATACTATATAAAAGACACTGCAAAATGAAAACTTAGCACCTTAAAACACATCTGCTGCCTTTTCTTAAAATATAATTTGTCCCAGAAGGACTTGTTTTGTTTTATACTATAACTTGTAAGTGGACTAACAGTAAATTAAAGGAGCCAATATGCCTTTCCTTGAACAGTCGAAGCACTCAGCATACACTGCTGAGTCTATACCTGGGGGGATCTGTTAGTTTGTCTTCCAAATACTAGTGATTTACTCACATCCATTCTTCCAAGCACATTAAGAGCTAATCACCATTACTTATCTGGAGAAGAATGGATGAAGTCACTATGGAGAAGAGATTTCTTTTAACTGCAGCATTTGTATCTTGATATTTGAATGGAAAAATATATACTACTGAAAAGCCAACAAGGTAAAAACACAGTTCTTATAATTACACCCATTAGGAACAGAGATTTCTTTTTTATTTCCTCTGATTAAACAGTAAGAAAACAAACAAAAAAAAAAGGTCATTTAATGAAGATCTGCAACACAATAGGTGAAAAATCACCTGAGAACTCCTATATCATGACCCAAATTTAGTTCTCTCTCCTAGTCCTCACAGAAGAAAAGAAGCTAATTACAAGGATTAGTAAGAGTAGTCATTCTATAGCATGGTTGCACTGGTTCTTCTCATGACAGAATTCAAATACTTCCATTAACTCTGAGGGAGTTCACACACAGTGCTTGCTGGGAGAGAGGTGACACTGAAATTACTTTCTGCTAAATAAGGGATTATAATGCAAAGGACCGATCCAGGGTTTGATATTTGCTACATCTATATATTTCACAGAAGAAAACCATGGACAAAACCAGACTGCTGACACATCCCTTAATCAGGAAGCAAGTCATAGCCTCGTGTTTAAACATTCATATAAGAGAAGCTATTAAAATAAAGGAAAAATAAAGGGGTTTTTACTACCGTTTCCTGACTAAGATTTAAAATTTTATAAGGCTAAATAAGGTGCCTAAACAGGAAGAAATTTCTTCCACTGAGAAGATTGAGCAAGTAAAGGAAATAAACAACATGTTTTTTTCAACCATAAAACTTCTATCAGTTCTCATTATTTTGAAAACTGGAAGCATTCTGTTATAAAATTTTAAGCATGTTCTTCTGCAAAATTTTACAAATTTGGTATTGTACTTAGAAGTCGTCTTTTAAGGTTTGCCTTTTTGTTTGCTGGTTTCACACCAGTGAGTCTTCCTCAGCAGAAGATGAGCATGGAGCTCCACCTAAAGGCACAAATATAAATCTCTCCTTGAGAAATGTAACCACCCAACTCACCAAAGTTTCACATAAATTAAAAAAAAAAACCAAAAAAAAACCAAAAAACCAAAAAACGCAAAAGAAAATAAATGGGAAAAAGTTTATTGAGTGCACTAAAGACAGAGCAAAGGGAGAGAAAAATCACAGCCCCTGTGGAGTCAGGAGCAGTATAGCTCTTCCACTACCACACTGCACTTCAGTTAATTATATCCTCAGAGTGATTATCTTGACCTTGGTGCCAGATCAACACGACTACAGAGCCGTATCCAGGTGATGTGGCTTTGTGCACTACAACGCTTAATGGAATGGACATACCTTGGGTATCTCTCTGTAAAATCCCACTGTAGCCCAGTATCAGCCTCATATGTTTCCAAAAAGCAGAAGGACAAATGAGACCTATCTTTAACTTTGCACTTCAGCTGTCTTTCGAGCTTCTAGAATCCAGAAAGCCCAAAAAGTCACATTTCAATGGCACCATTTTACCCCAGACTTTGAGCCTACATGTTTTCAGTCAAGAGTAGAACATGGCAATATCTGTGCTAAACTACAATGTTGCAAATCCTCAGTATTACAGTTCTCTTTTGATTAATTACTGGCTTGCTAATTCCTCAAATTAAATCTATTTGTATTAGTTTAATTTCTATTATTATTATCTATGCAGAAAACCTGCTCATTTTGTTAATAAAGACAATTAAACAAAGAGGTAAGAAATAATTAGATACATGACACTTGCTCTGTTGAAAAGAAACATTAAAACCAAGCTGGTTGTTTCCACTATTGGATATAACTGCTGCAATGTTTCACTGCTGTGCTGCCTAAAAGCAGATCTAACATCTCCTGTTGTCCATTCTTTGAACTGCCAGATGTTGTACTCATGGCAAGATGATATTCCAGGTGCAAGACACTGTTCACTCTGCATGGACATGAGCAGTTGCTGCAGTTTCAGAGTTCTGAAACTCACTCCGTGTCAGTCTCAGATTCAGTCAAAGAGAGAAACTGAGAGTTTCTAACCAGGCAGAAGCCTGGGAAAGAGTTAGAGAAGAATGTAAATAATCTTTTATCTCCTTGTTGTTCATATTGTTTATAGTTAAGTTCTATCACTGCGCATCAAGCACTCTGCACCAATGGTGTGGGTTGTTTTCACTTCAGGAGCAATGGAGTTGGTCAGCACGAAGCTCTGTATAAAGAGCAATGCATTTTGACATAAAATCAGTTTTACTTTCAGCAGCCTTCTGACTCAGAGTCTCTTCATTCCCATCCTGCCTCAACAGCCTCAACTCCGCATCAAGAGTGAGATCAGTATTAGCAAAGGTATTAACCTTGCTCATGTGTTCACTAATGAAACCCAATTAGTGAGAAAGAACATAGTTTTGGTTAAGGCATTTAACAAAAATGGCATGACTTTTTTACTTTTACACATGTATTATATTACCAAAAACATTTGGGACTTTGACCAAGACTGACTAAGCCCTAGCACCATTTGTAAGGTGCTAATGTCTGTTTGCAGAACCTCTTCACCCTCCTAATGTTTACTCTACTCTCCCACACTCTTTCAGAATGGTTCATGTGTACATGAAAAACATCCAGGTGAAAAGCAAAGCACCTTGCCAGTTTGTCTCTCACTGAACACATTTAATGTACAATTCACAGATGATGAATTCAAAGGGGTCATCTAGTTCTTAATGCTATGCTCACTCTTCTGTTAACATTTTATGCATTATAGTAGGAAGTTTCTAAATTTACAGACTTGAAAAGGGATAGAATAGTGAAAAAATTGAGAGAAGACAAAGAGAAATCCTTGGCCAAACAGTAAAATCTGTGGTTAAACACCCATGACAATCACAAGCTAATAGAAAGAGGTTTCAAGTAACCACAGACTAGCTACTGTGGCTGGACAGATGAATTTTTAAAAAGTGTGATTTTACATTGCAGTGGCAGGTGATGAGAGCAATGACTTCTGTTCACTGTGCTGTAAACAATGATGCCAGAATCAACACTGACGTTTTCAATTCTGTACACTGCTCTCAACTGGCAAAGGATAAAAAAAGTTAGGCACTCCACATCTTTCCCAAAGGAAACACTTTTGAATGAAAAATGGAAAATAGGGAGTGACTTCTCACACAACTCATCTCACTTCTACAGGCCTGCTTTAATTTACTTAATTAATGAGGCATTCAAAGATGTGTCACAGAGCTGCAGTATGCTAGGGACACACCCCTGCACCTTCAATGTCAAGCAACATTGACACTTGAGCATTGTTACTGACTAAATATCACAAAAGGAATGAAAAGCAGAGATGGAAGACAAGAACCACGAGAAACAATGAAAGCTGATGAAATCTGTGCAGGAAAAGTAAAATTAGAGTCAGAGGAGTATCCCAAATATCAAGTCAAAAAAGCAACCATCACAGAAAGACCACAGTACTTGGGATAAGATAAGGCAAACATGCTCAGCTGTAAATTAGAGGACTAGCAAAGAGCAACAGTGGGAAGAGGATCAACGAAAATTGTTATACTGACACAACTCAGTGGCTGTTGAAGAAAATTGCACCCAAAAATTAAAAAGTCAGTCATGAGATTACAGTAAGGATGAAATGAATAGAAGGATAGACAGCCAAGAGCCCACTGGGTGCAGAGAAGGTGATCAGTATGGGAGCAGGAAGATCAGACAGCTGGGATAAGGTGGTCAAGCTGCAATGCAGAACAAGGCAGCAGTGGAAATAGTTGGCTATCTAAGTAGGACTTAGAGCTGCAGTTATCTTTAATTTCTATGTTTTAAACTAAATATATTTAATTTTATACATATTTTATTAAATATATACATTTTGAGACAAAATTTATGTACAGATGCTGGTCTTTATTTTTACAAGTGATGGATATGAACTGTACAACTAGAAGCAGAGTGTTGCACATTGAGGTAATTCCTCCTTTCCAGTCTTTTCCTTTCTTTCACATTTAGTATACAGCACAGATCCTCTTAATTAAAATTAATTTTAAACTGCTTCTTAAATTATTGCATACATTCTCTGCTGAAGATAACAGTAAAGTACAAAGATATTTAACTGTTATGCAGTAAAACCCCAACAACTTACATATGCTGGAATAACAGTTCTTTCTCTTGTGCTAAAATACAAACTCTTCCCAGCTTAGTACAGCAAGAAGACAAGTTGAAGGACAAGGTCCAAAGGAACTAGAACTGTAGAATGACATCCAGCCCCTACATCAGAAAATGTCTGAAATCATAATCAGACAGAGTTGCCTTGTGCAACTATGAAACATCATTCAAATATCCTGAAAAATCAACAAATGAGTATAATAATTCCAGAGACAAATATTGGTGCACAGATTTCTCTATAGTTTCATTTTATCTTACAAACTCCTTTAAATATCATTATTTAGACCTTGTGGGAATTTATACATATGCCCTCTTGTTATCTATCCTCTTTTGCAAAAGTACTATTAAGTGATAAGTATGTCTTGTTCAACCTCTTTCAAAGTTGAATGACTTCCAAAGTAGACATTTAGAAGTTTTATTTATGAAAGTAATCACATTATACAAAGAAGCATTTCCTAAAAATATGCTCTATTGTACAGATGAACATTTTCCTTTGAAATCTGTGCAGAATCAACCTACCTGCTGTGCTTTATTACAGAATCCAAAATTATCATGAAAATAAACAAAAACCTGGTTGCCTTTTCAACTGTGTAGAAGCTTTCAGCAAAAATTGCTCTTTCTTTTCAGTAATATGGTTCACTTTCCTTTTCTCCCCCTTTTGATCAGTTTACATACTGATCTTGAAGGCTGATGTGACTCTAAGGGAGTGTGTCATGTCTGTACAGTATGAAAACTCTCCAGCTCACTAATGCCAGTAGTAGAACGCAGATTGCCCAGAGAAGTTATGGATGTCTCCTACAACATGGTCTAGTGGAATGTATCCTTGTCCACAGCACAGAGGTTGGAACTGGATGATCTTTAAGGTCCCTTTCTATGGTTTTAGGGTTTCATAAAACTATGGTTCTATGATGACACACCATATTGAATAAACACTGCAGATGATTGTGCCAAAGTTTAAGCTACTCCATCTGAGCCCAACACAGTAACTCAGCTGGGTCCACCAGATGCTCTCAGCTGGATTCACTGGAAACAGTATCACTGTTCTTCCACTGGTCAAAGCCTCCTTCTTATCTTAGCCTTCTTGATCTCCAATATAAATACAGAAATCATCTGCGGCATTGCCATGCAGAAGAGATATTCTGTACAGGTAAAATGTTCTCCAGACTAGCAGGTCTGGTAAAACAAATTTTATCCTGAGTGAGCACCAGATACATCAAATTGGCACCATAAACAAGGAACAACAAAGAGCAGTGGGTATCAGACTTGATGCCAGAATGCCTTTTGGCAGGCCCTTTGTTCACAGACTTGTCAATGATTTCAGACATCACTCATCCCAACAGAGCTTTTTTCTTCACTATGCTTCTGCACACACAGTTACTGAATATGTTACACTGAAACACCAACATAAACATTTTCCCCAAGAAAGACAAACCATCTGCCTGTCAGTCCTGAGAGCTGGTGCTTGAACTGATTCCCAGTCTGCCCAGTGCAATAATGAAAGAGGATTTATTTATGTGTTAGAAGAAACAGCCTACATGCCAGTGGCAATGCACATGGGAAGGAAAAGAGTTTGCAGTTGTCACTTATCTGTATTTCAATAGAATCACAAAGGCATTAAGACTGGAGAAGAACTTTAAGATCAAGACCTGCCATGAGCCAGTACCACCACCATGTTCACCTCTAAACTATGTCCTAAAATGCCATATCCACACATTTTCTGAACACTTCCCTGGGAAGCTTGTTCTAATGGTGAGTCACTGTTTCCATGAAGAATTTTTTCCGAATACCTAATAAATTTTCCCTGATAAAACTTGAGGGCACTTCCTCTCAACCTATCACTTATTAGCTGGGACAAGAGGCTGAAATGCACCTCACTACAACTTCATGTTAGGTAGTTGTAGAGAGCAATAAGGTTTCCCTCTCCACCAGCCTAAACAACCCCAGCTCCCTCAGACACTTCTCATGAGACTTGTGCTCTTCACCAACTTCATTGCCCTTCTCTGGACACATTCCAGCACTTCAATGTTTTTCATGTAGTGAGGGGCCCAAAGCTAAACAAAAGACTTGAAGTGCAGCCTTATAAAGGAGGACAATCACTTACCTGGTCCTGCTGGCCACACTATTTTTGCTAAAAACTAGGAGGCCATTGGCCTCCTTGGTCACCTGGACACACTGTGGGTCATGTTCCACCTGCTGTCGCTCAGCACCACTGGGGTCCTTTTCTGATGGCCAGCTCTCCAGCCACTCTGACCCAAGTCTAGAGCACTGCAAGGGGTTGGTTCTGATCCAAGTGCAGGACCCAACACTTTGCCTTATATATCTAGTACAGACCTCATACAGTTAGCCTCTGCCCATTGTTCCAGCCAGTCCAGATCCCTCTGCAGAGCCTTCCTACCCTCTAGCAGACCAACACCCCTGCACAAAAAAGGGCTACTCATGGGGCAGGCCTGTAGTTCATTTAAATTGAGCTCTTAACTCTAGACATGTGACAGGCCCTCTTCAGGTACATGGGCTGCCTCCCCTCAGTAGTAAACTGAAGAACTGAGCCCAACAGCCTTTAGTTAGCAAGGAGAGTCTTCACTGAAAGGAATAAGGAGTAAGCATGAAGAGTTTATGGCTTTCTGGGACAATGATTGAATAATGAACATGATTGTCTTCATTATCCCTGATAGAAGCTCATTTACTTCATCTTATGGTATTGTGTCTTGCTCTCACAGAAGACATCTTTGAACTCCATGTGCATCTGAACAGAGTCACAGCAGATGGACCGTTGGGCAGGACCAATGTCTGACAGTATAATTTTTAATTTTCAACCAGTCCCCTGGTTTGGTGAGGGGAAAAAGGCTAGAAATCACTGTTGATGTCTCAAGGTCTCTGAGACTCGGGCACAAATGTTCTTATGCTGCATACAAAATATTGTGATTAAACACCTCACAGATAAAAGCTGTTATGCATAATTTTCATAACATGTAAGGTATTATATGTGAAATGATATTGCTTTAATTCACAAAGGGAAAGTGATAAGTAATGGGACCTAGAAGGGACAAATAAAAGTCAATAAGGAGGTAAATATGAAGATGGGAATTTGAGTTAAATGCTTTATTGGTGATGTATACTAGCATATAGTTACTTGAATTGATAATCCTATTTAACATATTTAGGTATATACTAATCCTTTTTACTTTCAGAATGAGACAATATAGCAATGTTAGTACATATAAGCACCTGAATCACACCAAATAATACTGACAGCTTGTTTGGGAACAACAACTGAATAGCAGACCTGTGGGACTGAGCTTCATGCTGTTAAAACATGAATTTATACATTATGTTGCTGCTGGGCTTGCCTGGCATTCAGACAACTTTGCAGATGTCAATTTACCTGCACAATCATATGATAATTTAGTAAAATTAGCATGAAATTCTTCAGTATCTCCATATAGTTTGCTTATAATTGTAAAGTAAATACGTACTTACCAAGGTGTTTTCTTGCCCTGTGGTCTCATAGTGACTTTGTTTACTGGTTTATTATGTGTATGTGGAAGGTGTCGAAGCTGAGGTGTCACAAAAATGTTACTCAAAACATTGATGAAAGCAAGATAATTCCCTGTGGAAGGAGAAAATAAATTATGAAGCATCTATATGCCTTCCAGTACTGTAGTAGATGAGTTTATTCTCTTTGATAGAAAGGTAAACATTAAAAAAAACACCAACCCATAAACAAACCACCACTCTAATTAGCTTTATTATAATCTGTACAAGGTTATGTTAAATCCTCACAAAAAAAAAAAATACAGCATCTAAGAGGAGCTGAGCTGATATATTTTTGATAATTGATAAATAGATTTAATTTAAAATCTTTTAGCAAACAGGCATTCACAATCCTCTATCCTCCCAAACTGCCATGCTAAGATAATTCTCAGCACACAAGTTTTATCTCAGCTCCACCCTCAGATTTTCTGTCTGCTCTTGACCTGTCTTACATAAGTTTTCCCAGAGGTGCCCACAGTGGCTGATGAGCTCAATGTGTTCTCCAGTAAATCCATTACAGAGAGGGCTGGAATCAGCTGCATCCAGCACAAAGTACACCATGATATCTTCCTTCAGAGGCTATGCCTGCAGCTCCCACCTCCCCACTACAAAAACCTTACTACCTAGAGCCAATACAGTAAACTATACATCCTTCTGAAACCAGAAGTTTCAATTTCCCTGTACTTCTATTAAAGTACTTCTAATAATGTACATGTACAAGCATATACACAACAAGGAAGTGCAATTTTTAAGTGAAAATGTAATGAGATATTTTCCCCCAAAGGAAAAACAAGATTTAAACAATTTTAAATTGGACAAAACATCATTGTTACCTCAGAATGGATAGTGGTTTTCAAAGCCAGATGTAATTGCTGCTGTAACTTTGCAGTGACTGCATTGTAGGAAGGTACAACTGTTCCCCACCTGCCTCCCAATAAGAAAGGTAGGAAAATTCATTCCACTCCAGTCACTGATTTGTCCTGCTAGTAAGTCAGACCACACTTGTGGGGAGCCACAAGTGTCTTTGTTCATGTTGTCAGCATGACACTCTTTTTGCCACAGGAGTCTCAGGGAGAGGATAATTTACTTTCACCACAGTTTAGTCACCAAAGGTGTATTAATCAGCACATTCTAATTCACTACAAAACCGTGACTGTTCTTAACGGTTTACAAACAATGAATGCCTATGACTTAGTTTCAGGTGAAAGAGTAAAGTTACACAATGGCTACAGGCATTAATCAACCAGATCTGAAGCAGGAGACTAGAAAATTAGGATATCTGAAAATAACTGGGTTTAGTTAGTTGCAGCTTCTCTGTAATTTATGGCTATATTGATTCAAGTAAACAACAACAACAAAAAAATAGAAGTTATGTACTGACAGATTCTATGCTAAAGACTGTTGGGAAGCTAATATACCCCAGATGCTAACTCCTCATAAATAGACATTATTAAGGAGGACATTTTCAGGTTAGGCATCCATCATGAAGCAGCCCAGTACTAGGACTTCTAGAACACCAACAAGTTTGTAAGGCTGTGTAAGCAGCTATCTCTAAACAGCACCTGACTGGCCTAAATAATGAAGTTCTCCATCTGTAGTTTCTTTTCTGCAAATAGATATTGCAAATGAATGTAGTTGAGGAAGAAATAAAATGTATTTTTTTTATAGTGATAATCTTAACAGAATCACCTCTGCTCATACCTGACAAAAATATTTCATTTGCCAAATGATGAACAGGTATTTGTTAAAGTAGTTCCACAACAGTTTAAAAGATCTCATAGATAACTCTCTGTAAGGTTTTCTGTGTCTCTTTGTTGGCCAATGTTTGCAATAACTAATGCAACACAAACTCTGGCATTCCTAGATTGTCTTTTTGTCTCGTTCTTTATATACTTCTATATTCATTTATTTTTCCTTCACCTTTGGCAGTACTGAGACATATGAACACTCAACTACCTTAATGAATATTTGGAATTTACTGTTTTAGTATAGTATATATTATTTTAACAGGCCAGTCTGGGACCTAGTTCTAAAAAAAAATCATTCTCCCCAATATTATATTGCTATGAATTTATATGATTGTGACTTAAGTCTGAATTTCTCCTTATTAGGGAGGATTATCATGGTATTTCTTCTCTTTGGTAAATGGAGCTCATTTAATGATATTTGCCTATACAGGTGTATACAGAGGACTAGATAATAATGTCTTACAGCTTACACTGTAGTGCAGAACTATGATAGCAGAATTATACAAGAGCATAAAGACTGAATATTATTTTTTTCTACATGGCAAGGTTTGTATTAGAGGTCTTTTATCTGCCTGAATACATATATTCTACTGACACATGGCTGAAAATATATTTCACTTATTCAAAACAAATGACTCAATTACATCCCCAGGAAAGGTGCCATCTTAAAAAGTAAATAAATTACATCAGAGCGATTACAAATTACAACACAACGTGTAGCAAAATTATTTATTGCCAGGATAACAAAAGATGTACAACTTATCTTGGAAATGAAAAGAAGAAAAACATTATTGCTGTAATTTGAACAAAACTGATATTCAGTATTGATTGCTAAACATTCAAATATCCTGTACTGATCATTTATAACAATCTCAACCTCTGTTCAAACTCTATCAGAGGATATTGATTAGCATCATATAACAGCCTAAAGAACAGCAAGACATGCACAATGGCTTTTTTTCCATTTTCTGCTGCCCTCCCCTGTTTCTTTTTTACCACCTTTGTTTAAAGAAACAAAAAACTTTAACAACTTGATTCCATTTGCAAATTTTAGTGTCAGAAAAATAGGGCCATCTACAGCTGCCTCATGTATCTGGAAAAAATTGTCCAAAGAGGTTTCTGAGAAACTGCTGCAACATCTTGCAGAACAGCTAAAGAAAGCTGGTATGATGGTCATTTTTTAATTTCTCTACACTCCCTTGCATCCCAGCAAAACTGCCCAGAAATAGTCATCTTTTCCTCTTCATGTGAGACATCTCTTCACAGCAGTCTTAGAGGAGGAGACGACAAAATAGTCCTTTAAACAGTGCTCTCAGACTGCAATATTTCTTTTTTAAAAGATGCAACAGAAGGAGGACAGAATTTTCAAACATTAAGGAAGAGTATTTTTATGACAGATACCAGGATGGAAAATGTTTCTCTATTCTCTGGGCAAACAAGTAAAGAACTTCCTGCTATTTACTAAACCCACAAAACAGTAAAATCCCAACCACTTTTGATGCCAGAGGCAAAATGCTCATCAGGTTTTGGAGGCAGGTTTTTACTCATCAACAGCAATTGCTGCCAATCTGTTCAGCACACACAGTAGAAATAATTGTGAATTTGATATTTCAGTGCATTACTTGAATTTTAGGGTCCCTATTGATCTACTGCTTTGTTTTTAGAACATATCTTTAAGAAAGCTCATTGTTTCAAATTAATTGTTGTGATTCAGTTCTTTCAAAATAGTTTGCTCCAATCAATGTTAACGTTTAAATATTTATTGCACATACTTTTTTTTTAACTCTTAAACCACTCTAAAAATCAGTTGATTACTGTTAGGTATGGGCAATGCACAGAAGAAACATGCAACATGTGTAAAGGAAAAAGTCATATGGACAGAAATCGATGTCATCCAATGTCCACAACAGAAATATTTGCAATTGCAAACCAAACAAATCTGAATTACTTGGGAAAAACCCCTACACATCCCAGACTTTGAAGGAAAAAAGGTCAACCATTGAATGATATTGCAATAGGAAATGCTGAATATGACCCTCTGTAGCAGTCACAGTAAGACACAAGCAAGATGTTATCATCACCTTCAGTAAATTCAGTAACAACAATTCATTCTATATAAAAGTTTGTGGAGGAACAGAGGGCAAAAAAATTCTGCATTTCAGGCTCCAGTTCTCAAGTTTTACGCTGTTAGTTTAAAACCATACTGGTGCACTGACTTTAAATTTCTCTGCTATGCAAAAGCTTTTTCTTTTAAAATTTTTTCAATTAAAATATTTGTTTTAAAAATGAGGGGTTTTCTTACTTCTCTACAATTATATCAATTTTATCACAATCACACAGAAAGATTAACCAGTGAGGGCATTGGGCACATAATATATTCGATATGCTAACATTTCATTCAATACTTCTGATTGAAAAGCTAATATTTTGTTTTTTTTAAAGAAATATTTTCTTGAAATCCTAAGGTTCACAGGCAATGCAAGCACCCAGTATGGCTTTGTGGAGAAATATCTTCTCTTTGAGAAGATATCTTTTTTTGAGGACAGATTAGGAACTAGTGCCAGTCCGAAAGTATACCTTATTTCAGAAAGCCAAAGACTTGTTATGAAAAGCAGGCTGCTCAAATATAAAAGCCTGAAATTCTGAGGGTCTAACAACAGCAACTCTATTTACCATACAAAATAGATTTTTGCATACACACAATATGCACACGTCCACATGCATCTGGATGGGCAGGACATTTCGCAAGAAAAAAACGTAAAAATACAGTCAACAAAAAAATTTTGTGCAATTATGTAAACACTATCCTGAAAGACAAAACATATAGAGAATAATCATGCCAAAACAATTTTCACAGACTCTTGTGAACTGGAAGGGGCTCATCATAAAGATCAAGTCCAACTCAAGTGAATGGCCTATACAGGGATCAAACTCACTTGGTGTTATTAACACCATGCCCCAAACAACTAAAGTAACCTTAAATTCATTTGCTAGACAAGACCTATAGAGTCATATATTCACAAATCAACATTAAGATAGCCATTACATACTTCAACCAAGAAACAAAGTACACAACAATTACTGCAAATGGATTTTGGCCAATTGTACCTATACAGTAAGAAAATACAATACAATAATGGTAAATGCATTTTACTTTGATAACTTTTGTGACAATTTCAGGCATATTATCTGCTAGTGAAATATTTCCCTGAGGTTTTGCTTTTCTATACATTTCTGGTTTTGTTTTCTTTGGTTTTTATTTTACCTCTGAAAAGGCATGAGCTCTATGCAAAGTTTATTTTTATCATTTTGCTTAAACCATGCAAATACTGAGAAACCTATTTTCATTTAAAAAGAGAAGCCAAACACTATTGCATAATAATTCATTTCACGTAGCTGGAGAGAAGGGACTTAATGCTAAACTGTGCAGTGATTGTCCTGTTGATGCACTTACATGGTGTAAAGGTGTCTACTTTGAAGCCTTCAGGTAAAAACCACATTCAAGAACTCTCTTATTCATTATAACTGCAAGTAAAATTAGATCCCGAAATAAGTTCCCTACAGTTTAGCTATTAATACAACCAATTAAAACATCAATATTAACTGCAGTAACAGTAATGAAGTACCACATTCTTCATGTGTTTCTCACTAGCTGCTCATTTTTTCAGAAAAGCAGAAAAGACTCTTGTCCCCTCAGAAATTTTCTGTCGCCCTGTAGCTACTTTTATTGCCAACTAATTGGTAATTGGGTCCAAGAAATACTGCTTATGACTGACATATCTAGAATATAGTGATCTAAAACAACTGGAAAAGTTTTAATTGCTCAATATCCATTTTAATTAGGTAAAATCTTAGAAAATAAGGTGGATGTTTGACCAATAGGTCCTTCTTGACCAATAGATTTCTCAGGAAATATTCTAGCTTCTTTTAGTCCTTTTAAAACAACAGTATTCCTGTGATTTATGTTTCTCCTCTAAGAACACCTACACTCTATTCAGCGTTAAAAAATATCTGTCACCTTGAAAATTAGCATCCATCTTTTTAAGTAACCTCCCATGAAAGGTATTTTTTTGCTGACCCAAAAGAAGTCACCTGCATGGAGTTGTGGGCTGCTAGAAATAAGGATATGGAAATGTAAGAGTCTCTGTACTCAAAAAAAAGAAAAAATAAAACTTCTATATCTTCCTCAGTGGCAGATCTAGAGGCTGTAAACTGATGCTGTTCCTAAAATTTACTCCTATAGTTTCACTGCTTTGTTACCTCCTCTTGTACATATTCCAAAGTGGCCATATCTGTTGATTTTGAATGCCACATGTAGCAAGAGAATGACATATCTTAAAGAACCAAGGGGGTTACTGATGACATCTACCTTCAAGGTGACTAGTGCTGGTAACCTGGAATCACAAGGAATATGTGGAAGTCTCCAGGATCTTTTGAAATGCTAAATTCATAAATAGCAACGCTAAGATTAACCAACAATTCTAAATTTTGTCTGGAATTCACTTTTCTAGCTCATCCTATCTGTCCCAATAAATTAAACCTATGACTTCAGAAAGGACAAGAAATAAGATCAACTCCCCATCGTTGTAGAAGTGTTTTGCACTTTACAAATTTTTTGCTTAATGTTGTTTCTTCTTAAGAAGGAATATAAAGTATCAACTAAATCTTTTTCTTTTTTATTTTTCATGCAAGAAAGCATGAAAACCAGAACATGTTCAAGCTACTGCATGCATTTTGCATGTAGACACCCAATCTACATTTTGATATGTAAATTCAGAGAACTAATCCACCTTAATTTTTCTAGATACCTAGCAGATGAAACATCTCTACTAAGTCCTACAAAGAAAAGACTGTAAAATCATTTACATTTTCAGAACTCTGCATGTAATAGAAAAAAAAATAAGCATTTTGCTTGTGAATGGGTCTGCAAATTCCAGATGAGTTCTGTTGCTTAATAATGAAATCTTTCTTATCAAGTAAAAACAAAAGCTTTTAAATGCATGTATTAAGTAAACAATTTAAGATGCACTAGGTGAAAAGTAAATAGAAATAATTGTAATGACTATGATCAGGGATATCAAAATCACTGAACAATTGAGGTTAGAAATTACCTTTCAAAATTACATAGTCCTAACCTCCTGCTCAAGGGGAGTCAGCTGGGGTACACTGTCCAGAGCTTTGTCCAACTGATTCCTGAGTATGTCCAAGATGGAGACTACACAACCTCTCTGCACAAGCTGTTACTCTGCTTGGCTCCCCTCACAGCAGAACAGTGTTCTCTTGTGTTCAGATGAAAGTTTGTATATGTGAATTTTTGCCTATTGCATCATGTCCCATCACTGGCATTGCTGAAAAGATACTGCCTCCATCTTCATTCCCTCTCATCAGGTATTCATACATGCTAAATTCCCCCTGAGCCTTCTCAGGCTGAAGAGATGGGAAGGATCATCTCCCCTGACCTGCTTCTGGCTTTCTTTGCTGCAAGGGAGCATTATGGGGTAAGCTTCTTTTCTATTAGGACCCAGAAATAATGCATCACCAGCTGACCACAGGCCCCATTCCCAGTCCCTCTGCATTACTGAGAGGGAGGAGGTAGAGAAAATCAAGAGGGAAGCTTAGCCCAGAGGAACGGAGAGGTGAGGTGAAGGTGTTTTATTTCTCATTACCTTACTCTAATGTGATTGGCAATAAATTAAACTAATCTGCCCAAGCCCAGTCTATTTTGCTCATGATAGTAACAGGTGATTGATCTCTCCTGGTTCTTGTGTCAGCTCATGGGTCTTTGATTATATTTGCTCTCTCTCTGAAGAAGGGAGAGAGAGAAAGTAGCTTTGGTAAGCAACTGGCATCCAGCCAGGGAAAACCCACCACACCTACTTTAAAGTGAAAATGGAAATCTTAACTTATTAATGTCTGTATTTCCACAAATACAGCTACATTCTGCAGTACTACAGAAAGGTTGCTTTAATGGGTTGCTCTCTCAAAAATATATGTCCTGAAAAAATCATCAAGAATATGCCTATCTTGATCCACAAACAGATATAACTCAGATTTCCACATAATGTAATGAACATTCTTTTCCTAAATAATGAATATGAATATTCCCATGTTTTATACATTCATGACCACTGAGAAGTAGAGTGGTCCCTCTGGAACGAGTAAGATTGAAATTTTCCCACTGAATGAAATAACATGTTCATATTGTAGCATTTCATCTCTGTCCCATAGGAACTTGGCACTTTTTAGTGGACGGTTTGCATTGACTTGATGGAGATTAGAGGTTATATACTGGATCCTTGCATCTAAATATTCTTAGAACCATTAAAATTAATTATTTATCCCTCTTGTGGCAGAAATTTTCTCCAGCTTATAAAAATAAGACCTTGTTCGTGTTATGAAAACTGACATATTTCTCTAAAACGTGTTCTTTATTTCTGGTTCTTCCATAACCTCCTGTAACATAAGCACTTAGATATGGACTATCTTTAAAAAAAAAATTGTTTACAATTTCTAGGTAATCCATTTAATCAATTCCAAAACGAACCTGTACTTACATATTAGGAAAAACAACCAAAACCATTCTTCTGTAAACCTACAGTTTCATATTGCATTTTACCACTTAGAAGTAGATGGCCAAAGCTACATGAAGTGAGTACTAAGTTTTATCATATATACTTATTAATATTGAAAGAGTTGTCATTATTATATCATGTACCCAACTTTCCCTAAGTCAACAATATTTCAAAAAAGATCACAAAGTAGAAGTAAAGTCTTAAGAGAACTGCTATATTTGAATTGAAGCAATTAAGATGTTGAAAACTCAAGTGCTAGAAACATATAATTAGTGACAAAATGTATACACTTATTTTTTTAACCTCATTAAGAGTTAAAAAAGCATGCTGGTTGTTGTTTTTCTGTAAATTAATAATTTGAAAGGAAATAGCCTATGACTGAGCTATTTGTGCTAGAAAATGAGTAAAGTCTAACTTAAGTTCATTGGCAAAACTTGTGTAATTTTTATATCTTCAACTTCAACAAAAACTAGCTAAAGTTAGTTAAACAACAATTAAAGCCAACTCAGAGAAGGTTTTGACTCACACCTCTTTGCTGCTGAAAAGATATTTGAAACAGTATAATCTTTCTTTATCTCTCTAGTAGTTTCATACACTTGAGTTTAGGGAAGTAGATGATAGAGAGACAGAAAGCATCTGCTCCTGAATAGATACCTGTGGAAATGCATAGCCATACTGAAAAATAAATGCTCTTTTTAAAATCTGAGGAAGTGGTGTATTCTCCATCAGGATAACATTTCTACATCAGACTTTTTTGTGCAATATTTATATGCCCAGGAATACATTAGTAGGGATTTTCAAAATCCAGAAAATTAAAAAAAAAAAAGAAAACCGTATCGTCAGAAGCAGCTCCTGTCATATGGTACAGAAAGATTACATGAAAATATGAAAAGCCATTAAAAAGATCTCGAGAATATAAGTAAGTTTTACAAATAAACTACAGAATTTCTCTAAACAAGTAAGGAAGTACAAATCTCAATAATAATTACAGGAAGATATTGAATGCCAAGCAATATCACACAATGCTACACAATTAAGATGAAGAGCATCCTCACATCTGTTGAAAGAAATTTGCTTGCTTACTAAATGTCATGTAGATTTTTCATATTTTTAGAATAAACACATAATTATGTACTATTTTTAAACAAAATACTGATTTTTTGACTATTTACTCTAATTGTTCTCTCTCAATCCTCCTCCCTCAGCCTTCCCTTCACAACCAAAAGAGAAGTGTCAAAAATTCCATGATTTCCTCTGATAGTAATTTTCTTAGTTTGTGTTCTGCTTAGTCCTACTTTGTGATATATGAAACAGAAGAATGTCAGGGCCTAAATGGTACTTGGTTCAGAATCACCGGGATTTCTTACCATAATAAATAATTCTCCCCCTGAAATCTAGACTCCATAAAGTAAACCTGAATTAACAATATTGAACACTATACCAAGAAATGTGATCCAGAGAATCTGTTCCAATGTTGTAATTCACCAAGAGCAAGTCCTGCCTGACCAGTCCAGTGGCTTTCTGTGGCAGTAACTACATCCATCAACTAGGGAAGAGGGACAGGTGTCATTCATCTGAACTTCTGTAAAGCATTTTACATGGTCCTTCACAACATTCCTCTCCCTAAAGTAAAGTGAAGTGAGTTTGATAGATGGACTTTTAGATGGAGAAAGAAGTGGCTGGATAGTCATGTCCAGAGGGTAATGTTCAATGGCTCAGGGTCCCAATGGATAAGACTGACAAATGGTGTCCTTCAGGGGCCTGTACTGAGACCAATATTATTTAATTTCTTCAGTAATGACATAGAAAAAGGGATTGAGTCCACCTCCAGAAAATCTGCAGATGACAGGAAGCTGAAAGGTATGGCTGTCACTCCTGTAGGATGTCATGCCATCCAGAGGGAACTGGACAAGCTCAGATAATGGGCCAATAGGCATCTCATGTGGTTTAACCAGACCAAGTTCAAGGTGCTGCACCTGGGTCAGTGGTATCAGCACAGGCTGGGGGTTTAACAGCTGGAGAGCAGCCCTGCTGAGAAGGACTTGGGGGTGCTGGTGGCTGAGAGGCTGGACATGACCCAGCCATGGGCACTCCCAGCCCAGAAAGCCAAACATGTCCTGGGCTGCATCCAGAGCAGCATGGCCAGCAGAGGAGGAAGGGGATTCTGCCCCTCTGCTCTGCTCTGGTGAGACCCCACCTACAGGGCTGCATCCAGCTTTGGGGTCCCCAGCAGAGGAAGGACAGGGACCTGTTGGAGCAAGTCCAGAGGAGGCCACCAAGTTGTTTAGAGGGATGAAGCACCTGTCCTACAAGGAAAGGCTGAGAGAATTGGGTTCAGCCTGGAGAAGAGAAGGCAACCTAAGACAACCTAGTTAGGTGACCTAACTGCAGCCTCCCAGTACCTAAAGGGATCCTACAAGAAAGATAAACAGGAGCTGTTTACAAAGGCATGTACTGACAGGAAAAGGAGGACTGGTTTCAGCTTGAAAAAGAGTAGGTTTAGATCAGCTATCAAGAAAAAATTCTTTAGTCTGAGAGTGGTGAGACACTGGAACTGGTTGCCCAGAGAAGTTGGGGGCACCTCATGCCTGGAAGCACAGGGTATTGGCAAAGCTGTGTACCATTGTTCATTGTCTTGGGGTCCATGGTGAGCATTTTTGCATGTGAATTACCCTTTTGTTCACTTTTGCTATTAATATTGTGGTAGTTACTGCTCCTTTCCTTGTCTCATTGCTGTTTCCAGTAAAGTGTTCTTCTCTCAACCTGTAATCTTCAACTTTTGTGCCTCCAATTCTCAAGTCCTTCCCTGCAGTGGGGAGAAGGAGAAAGCAGGGGTGAGGCAATGTGAGAGAGCAGTGTGTGGTTTGGGACACTCTCAGTGGGAGCACTGGATTTATGGGAACCATTCCTAAGCCACAACATGAAGATGGTATTTACTTGATACATTAAAGTGCAGATCAGATAGCCTCCCATGAGATGTTTTCAACAACTGCTTGGAATTAAGCCAAAACCTTTAGTATCATACAATGAAGTGGGCACATAAAGAAAGAGGAAAAAACTTGTTAAGGCTGGAGGCAGAAATACTAGTCCCTCTCTCAAGTTACCTTACTGAGCCAGCTAAGTTAGGTAACTTAGTTACTAGTACAGGAAACTACTTGAGGTGACCTAAGAAATTGATGGACATAAATGGATAACATCAAGCTGCCTTCATGTTCCTGAAAGCGCATTAAGAGATAGATGGCTTTTACAGATGGTGAAGGGGAAGATGTGCAAGGAATGCCCAAAATCCAGTTCTAATTGAGGGGAAAATAGGAGATCTTCTGGGAGACAGATCAGCATCTTTTCCAAGATCCTCAGTGCCCAAATAACCCCATTAATAATGCCAGTCTTATGAGCTGAGTGAGGATACTGTATGTTCCATGATCACACATTAAAAAAAATTAGCTAAAGAGTAGAATCAGGGGAGGCCAGTAGACTTTTATGATGATATCCCCAAATGTGTTTTTTCTCTGTTTTAATTTCTGTACAAAAGTCTGTGTTTGCATTGTATGGGTGCACCAGCTAGAAGCACATTATCTGCCTTACAGGATCTGGAAACTGCAGACAGAAAGGAGAGGAATACCTTCAGGTCCTGAAGCCAATGTATTTGGCTACACTTAGCAATTTATATGGAGATTTGAGAGTGACAGAAAGAAAATTGTTTTCTGTTTGAGACAGAAAAGAAGAATCTTAATAATAAACAGATGCCTGAAGTTCTTGGTTTATCAAATGACCTTTCCAATCGGTTATTGCCTGCTCTTATGATGCCACTTTCACAAAAAGGTACTGCTCACCAGTATGATTTATGTCAATATAAAGTCAAAATTATCATCTTTTATGGCACATGTTATTGGTACACATACTTGAATAAAGTTCTTCTTTTTTTCTGCAATAATTTTATGAGCAGATTCATGTTGTTACATTACTTTGGGAAAACTTAATTTGCAAAAACATCTGCAGTCATGTTTTGGCAAGTGCATCCCCAATGCCTTCCCCTTGGACAGCACAGATCTGACAAAAGCAAAAGGCAAGAATCTGATGAAATCTACTTGTCACTAAACCAAATAACCTTCCTTATATATAGTAGAAAAGATTTATTAGTACTGAGCCCATAACATGCATTGCTGGAAGCAAACATCATGTTTTCTAAAAATAAATGAAGCATGTTGATAACTCCCTGATAATCCATTTCTTTCATCCAAAAGGACTTTCATTTCCAGAGGCATTGGGTTTTTAAATATTTAAGATCTGGGCAATCACATCTTTTGAAAACTGACACACTTCTCTTCAAAAGTATCTCAATGAGCCTAACTTGGACAGTCAGTCTTTTGCAGAGATTAGAAAATTTCAGAATTATAAGGAAGGGAAATGCCAACACACTTTGCTTTCTTGGCTCCAGACATCATCAAGTTACAAAGTGAAGCTGAGTCCATATGCTTTCAAGTGGTCAGTGAAATAAATTACCCAATAAGATTTTCTCTATTATTGGTGGAACAGTTATAAATGTTCAGAGACATTTTGATCATATAACCACAATGTTGTTCTGGTCCTTAAGAAATAGTAGGCTTCAGTATATTTGCATATTAGGTATCCAACCCTTTGTTCTGTTTTCCCCTCTCACCATGCCTTTGCCCAGCTTTCAAAACAAATTGGTTAAAAGAAACACTGCATTTTAACAAATAATTCTGTTCTACTATAAAATGAGAGAAAAAAATCCTCAAAACTCAAAAAAATTGAGTTTTTCCTTTACCAAGTAGAGAAAACTTACTCTGCTCCTTTTGAGATTCCATTAGATGTGTTTAAACACTTAAGAGGTAAATTAGTGAATTTAAAGAGTGAATACACAAGTATTTTCTGTTTGCCTACACACAGAATACCTGGAATACAGAAAACTATTTCTCAAACAGCCTAAATCAGCATGACACAGGACTGGCCCTCAGGAGAGCTACATGGAAGAAGCACTTCTGCAGTCCTCAGCATAATGTCTCAGGAGAAATAAGTGATCAAATACAGTCATTTACAAGGCTGCTTTGAATGCTTTTTAAAGCATTTGTAGATGCAGCTGTGGCACTGGGAGAGTACTTAAAAAATATCATACAAGTAGTTAGAGAATACAAGCTGAACTTATGAACGTAGGGCAAATAAATTCAAAGATATAAAAATTAATATTACCTAAGGAGCAGTCCAGGTTAGTTCATAATCATCACTCAAATAGCAGTGATGGTATTGGAACAGATTGCCCAGAGAAGCCGTGAATGCCCCATCCCTGGAAGTGTTCAAGGCCAAGATGGAAAGGGCCCTAAGTAACTTTCTCTAGTGGGTGGCATCTCTGCCCATGAAAGGGGATTTGGAGTTAAGTGATCATTAATGTCCCTTCCAACCCAAGCTATTCTATGAGTTTATTATTTTTCACCATCAAAAGAATTTTATTTATTGAGGAAGAAAAAAACAACAAATAAAAAACAGGGGAAAAAAATAAGAAACCAAACAAACTGGCACACCCAAAGAAAAGCAAGGTGGGTGCACTTTTGTCTCTAAATTTTAGGAAACAAGTATACATTATTGCAAACCTCATAAAATTTCAAGGAAAACCTTCAGAGAAGGCTGCAGTTTCTGTGTTTGCCAGGCACTCATTGAACTTTAAAGTTCATTACTTAAAATGCACCCTAAAAAGCATTCTATTTTGACAGCTAAATTTAAAATGCTCAATGGAAGACATACCAAAGAGAACAAGTCCTGTTCTTGGGCTGTGCAGCATTAAAATTTCTCACAGAATTTCTGTTCACTTCTGGATGATCATGAATCATCCTGGTGTGAGAGTTTCTTTCTGAACTGAGCTTACAGCTGCAGTTGCTGTGGTAGCAGTGATGCTCTGCAGCCCTGTTGCATGTCAGGGCAGGGCACTGAGGCAGCCACTGGGACTCATTTGAGCTGGGACAGCAAATTACACTCTCTGTAAATGCTCTGACATGAATTTTATCCTTGGTTCACAGCTTCACCCCAGTCTGAACTGTAGCCTGCTTTAGAGCATGGGGTAACACTTACATCTGTTTGGAACAATTACATCCTGCAGAGAAAAAGGAGAAATCTTTCTTTTGTCAAATTCTCTCATGATTGTAAGAGTTCACTTACTGCCACTGACAAGGGAATACAATTTATTTGCTGTGCCTGTCACAGGGGTAGTTGGAGCAGTGCCATACTTGCAAGTCAATTATTACCTTGAGGAGAGATTTTTTCCAACACTATACTGATAGCAGTGACAAGAGACAGGTGACAGAGAACAGTGCTTCCCACAGACAACTCTGTAACAATCTTTTCCCAAAGAAAGGCAGAAATTTCTTCTTCCTCTCCACCATAATGGCCATTGCTCTTCCTAGCATGAGCTCACTTATTCCTTATGTCCTCCAGCTTTCAGGTACAAACAAAATTAATAAGGGAGAACTGCTCTACTCTTCCTTTCTAGAAGCAGAGTTAGCAATCCAAGTGATTTTTGATGTTTTGGAAGACTGTTCAAGATGGCAAACTGTATGATGTTAAAACAGGATTCAGAATCATGTCTGTGGGTTGAAATATTTAAGGTAAGTAGAGATCATTGAAAAAAGGGAAAGAAGAAGCTGTCTGAAACCTACAACGTCCAACACACTCACAGATTACATACTCTAAATATATTCAATGATGGACTAAAGCAAAGATACAAAGACGTTCAGATTGTAGGGTGAAATATGTTACAGCACTTCTGAATGAGTTTTCATGAAATTTCTGCATAACACCAGAGTGTTTAACTGAGACTTCTGGCAGCTCTGGTACAACACAAGCAGCTACTGTTTAAAAAAAAAAATCATGGATACAAATGGATAGCAAAGCACTGGTGAATGAAGAGAACCGTTGCCTGGTTGCATTGCCAGAAATATATTTTATAAGTAAACAGCCACTTTCCCTTAAGATCTTTCAATACCTGTCATTGCAGAAGACAACTAAGCTACAGTTCTTTGGAAGAGTCCATGCAAACCATCCAGCAAAGTTGTGGACCCTTGGAACAGAGTTCCAATCAACAAAATATTACCTGGTATTTCTATTGTATAATTCACGGTTGTTATTCAGGAGCACTGTACTAGCAAGTTGACTAAAAACAACACTTGGAAATTCCAAAATCTTATGAATTTTTAGAATGAATGTTTGTTCATTCTCATTAGTAAGATAGTGTAGTATTCCTCTTTTCTGCAAGAGACAAAATGACAACATAAGAACAAAAAGAGCACAGAGAATCACAAAAACATATCCCCAACACTAACTAAACCAGAGTCCAATAAGGACTCGTGCAGTTTATGTTGACAATATCTACTAGTAACTGTACACACTGAAATTAAGGCGTAGGTGTTAGAAAGACTGTATCATGACAGTCACTAAGTGAAATGGTTAAATTCATCTCAATCTGTCTTCACAAAACACAGAAACAATGATCAGTTTTAAAATGTAATACAAGTCAGTCCTTTAAAGCACCTTCTCAGCTAAACTATACAGAAGATATAGAGCACACCCTACAAATAACTTGGAAATACACACAAAACATAATAATTTAACTGGCTTAAGGGGGTACAGGCTGGGCAGTAAACAACAAAAAAAACCTCCCAATTTTAAAATCAAATGCTGCATATTCAATGACAAGTACATCTCAAAGGACCAGTGTCTCAAGAAAATGCTTCTAATTAACCCTCAAGTATTGTACAGCCTTAAGGTAAATCTTTTAGGTTAAAGTTCTAAGACACAAACTGTTCTTTCTAGTAAGAAAACAAGACAAGATTTATTCTTCGGAGGCAGTAGAGCAGAGTAATAAAATACTGAAGTGCCAGTCAACTATTTCATACCGCATTCAGAAGGCAAGAAACATATCCAAGTTTTTCATAAAGACACCTTGCTTAAATACTGTATTTTCCTCCTACAAAAGTCAAAGAGAAAATGGCACATAATAACAATGCAGAAAACAGGGAGAAAAAAAATGGAAGATTGTTGTTTAAATAATTTTTCCAATTGACTGAAACATTTCCAACAGTTATACCTATGAATAGAACTGAAAAGGGTAAAATTCACAAACACTATCTATGAGTTATTTACATTTTATCTCTGGTTTACCCACATAACCTTATTCATAGGTGTTGATCCTTCCCAAAAGGACAGTAAAATCACTACTAGAATAACAGGTAAACCACTATTGCTGCCTCTCATCTCAAATTTGGAATGCACATTTAATTATTTTTAAAGCCTCACTTAATAATATTCTGATTTTTATTTTTCATGTTCATTTCCTTTCTCTTAAAAACTGATCAGCCATACATGACTTTATTCTCCTAAGACAACTGGGCATATACTTAGAGGACTGTAAATCACAACTGCACTGATGTGCTTTCACAACACTCCTTCCCCCTTAACCACTTCCCAGTATACAGCCATTCAGGGTGAATTCAGACAGAGTTATACACCAAAAAAAATGCTTTCAGACTCATCAACTTGATCATCCTCATAAAAAGAAATGTACTTAAGGGGTCCCAAATTAGGAGAAGCTGTAAACCAGAGTTTCACATGTTACAAAAAACTTAGCTACAGAGGTGGTAGTTAAATTCTCTTAGATTGGCTTATTATTCCACCTCTCCTTCCTGAATCAAGCTATTATTTCAATGAAGATTTTCAAGATGGGTTTGTTAAGTGCTCACACGTCATCTTGCCAACAAATTAGCATATATGGAAGAGGGCACCATATTATTGCAAATATATTGTATCAATAAGTATGGAAACTTGAGATAGTCTTCTTAACTCCTGAAGAATGAGCTTAGCTTTTTTTTTTCCTTCACAATCAAGTTACAATATGATCCGCTCCAAAAGAAAAACAATAGGACATCAGAGGATTTCTTACACTTGATCATAAGCAGACTAATAAATACATTCTACTTTAATCATTCAGGAATGACTGTCCCAGCATATTTACATACTGGAAACGATCTTTTTCTTCTCAAAATCTTTGCCACCAACCTGACACATTTAACATACCAATCATCATACCTACTCAGATTTCATATTTGAAAAATTGATCTCTCAGCAAGACATAGGTACACTAAAAAGAGAAGAATAATGAGTTATTGATCCCACAAAACAGGACCAACACTGAATTTGGGGAATGAGAACTCAAACTGAGAAATAACAGAAACAAGTTCAAGGAAAAAATTAATGCTGAGATAAGTGCTATTACATTTTTATTGCTTATCATTTTATTTAAAAAAAACAAATGAACAAAAAAAACCCAGTAGAACCAATTAAGTATCCATTTTCTTACATTTAGACACAATAGAATGAAACAGTAAAGGATTTTTTTCCTCCTGATGGAAAATGTATCCATTTAAGTCTCCCACTGAAAATTTACTTCTTTCTCCACTTGCAACCAAGTGACAAATAGTTTAGACGACCAGATAAACTTCACCATTAGTCCATTTATTTTGAACCCCTTTGTCCAAATCCCTTCCAAGGATGGCAAGAACTGCTATTATTGATTCACTTGCAGTATTAAGGACTTCTGAAAAGTACCAAATGACATCGCTGTTGCTATGGTGGTACACTTAGAGTTCATAAAACTACTAAAGAAGTAATAATGTTCTCTCCAAAAAAGAACCTAGTAATAATAGTATAATAATAATACAACATAGTCCATAACCTTCCCAGGGCTTTCCCTTGTAAGAAGGCTGGCTAAGACTGCAAATGTTGATGCCTTTTGAGTTAACCAAGGAAACTAATGGAATAAATATATCACAGACATGTGGTAAAGGCAGCATAAGTACTCATGAAGCAGAAAGCAAATTAATTAGAAAAGACTAGTTCATGCTTAAAATTCTAGAAGAAAAGTTATTTGCTTAATTCGCTTTAAAAGTAGCCTACACTACCTCATGCAATCTTTAAAGACGATTCTTGCTTACAGATGAATTCAATTCCTTTGTAGAGTCCACTATGTTCCCAGCATACATTCAAGAAATAGTATTTATGCCAAAGGTTTCATATTGACAAGGGCATCCATGACATTCAGTTCTAATATATCAACATTTGCAGCAACTGAGGCTGCTGAGTAAGAAATTCATTTCTTTAAATCAAATCTAATTCATAAACATTCCTCACTTCATTTACTCATACTATTTCTTTTCTTTACCTGAAAAAAAAAATGCTGAAATTTTAAGTAAATGTGTTTCGCCATGCCTCAGCAGTTACCTCTGTCAGCAAGCATAAATCCTCCGACTACACACTACAATGGAATATTCCAAAAACAAGGTTTCTCAAGCAGAAAAGTGACATTTCCAGGCTAAGCCTTCAAAACTTTTACTACACAAGTTAGAAAATTATGGAAATAGAATTTCAACCTTTGGAGTGCTAGAGGAAAACTTACTGCATCAGGTGAAGAAGATAGAAGAGGAAAGGGTAGGGTGAACTTGTAGCCAAGTAATGCATGAGTTCTGCCATCTCTACAGCCAGCTGGATTCTCAAGATGCTGCGAAGCAACTTCAAGCAGAATGGGGAGTAGCAACATCACCACCTCACTTCAGTCATACCAACATACTTTGGGAGACAGAGCACAGTGCTCACATTGCTCTGAGCTAAAACTCAGTTCTGTCTCTTGTGCCAAAAAAACAAGAAATATCATCACAATCTTCCTACAAACCTCAGATCCATCTCTCAAGCAAATGCCATGACGAGGTTCACAATTTTCCAGCCTTGAACCTAAAGAACACACACATACGTGTATGACATATTCTTGGGCCTTATTTTTCATACTCACAGTGCATGAGATTTGCCACCTTCTTTCCCTTCCCAGGTACTATCAAACACATCAAAAGCTACTTCTGCACCTTGGAATGAGCCCAACCAGAAGGTGCTCATACACTTGCATAAAAATCTGATTATAGGAAGGGGGATTTTTGGGACTTTTTTTCCCCCACAGGTTATATACTCCCAGGCTCCCAAAATCTGAAAGCAGGGGTTAGTACAGATGGAGACAAAAGCAAGAAAAACAATCATCATCTGGTCTTAATATAATGCCTATTGTATGTTTTAGTGCAGTTTTCCTGAAGATACAAAGATTAGCAGCTCAAAGATTAAGGGATTTCTAATTTAAAAAAAAATGAAGGCTGCCTGCTGAGCATCTTCCAGAAGTAGCAGCAGCAGTAGCTGGAACAGTTTACATTTAGCCTGCTATTTGCAAATGAGTACTTACAAACCACATTCTACAACTAATTGCATCCTACAACATTCAGAAGTAGTCTCTTTTAAAATATAAAATGATTTTTAAATCATAGTTTTCTAGCCACTAGGGAATGTGTGCAGACTACAAAGTAAGGTACCTTGATATAAGTAATAGCACCACTTTCAAACGGTAATACAACGTCATGACATAGTTCCCACAGTCATCCAATATAACTGCCCATAAAAATGTCAGCAGACAATATACACCTTTTCTGTCTATGAAACTGATATGAAGGGCAGTAAGAAAACAGGAACATTATTGCATGTATGCTCTGGCACAGACACGGTTAAGTCCACACCCCAAAATTCTGCTCCATTTTCATGCATTTCTGGGGTATACTACATCCACTGTATTTGAATAAAGCTGAATTAAAAAAAAAAATAATACTTGTGCTAGACCTTATCAGTTGCTCTCTTGAAAGGAATTTTCATTGTGAGAAGAATGGGAAATCCTCAGGAATGCTTTGGATCATGTTAGGGCCCTGGTCAGCTTTGCTGGACAGAAGTCCATGGGAAACAGTATTTAAAGCACTGGCAGTGCAAATCAATCCCATTCATCAAAAAAATTTGCCTCTGTCACTGTTTAATCCCAGTGGGCAACAAAACACCACCTAATCCTTTGCTAACTCCCTCACTGTGGGATGACAGAGAGAATCAGAAAGATAAAAATGCAAGAAGACATGGGTTGAGATGAAGACATTTTAAAAGGTACAAAACAACCATGTACTCAAGTGAAGCAAAACAAGTCATTTGTTCACCACTTCCCAAGGTCAGGCAGCCGTTCAGCTGTTCCCTGAAGAGCAGGGCTCCATCACATTTAACAGCAAGTTGGGAATACAAACACCATCACTCCCAAAGTCACCTCCTCCTCTTAATTTCCCTGTCTTCCTTCTTCCCCTTGTGCCCCCGGTAACCACATCATACAACATGGGTAATTTGGGGTCTGCTTGTCATGGTTGTGTCCTCTCTCAGCTTCTTCTGCACTCCCAGCCTCTTCCACTGCTGGTGGGACAGTTTGAGAAACAGAAAAGACTGTGTAAGCACATCCAAAAGATAGCAACATACAAGGTGCTCCAAAGAAAATTAACTTTATCCCAGCTACAACCAATGGAGCCACATAGTTTAAATGGTCCAAGACAGCTAAATATCAAAAAGATGGATAAGGAAAGAATTTTTTTAATACAAGAGTGAAAGATCAATAAAGCTTAGTCAAAACATAGACCTTCCTGTCAAAACATTCAGAGCAGTGGCAAAGATACCACTCAGTTCAGCAGAGTTCATTCATTCTCTCAGAGGTAAAGGCAGCTCACATAGCTTACTGCTCTTAAGAAAAAAATGTCTGAAACAAACCTGCCCATTAAAGTATCTCTCTAGTCACTAGTTTTGTCTTGGTCTGAATTTTTACTTGGTACAACCCACTAAATATTCCTCAGAGAGTATACATTTATGAGCACATATCTGAGTACACACAAACTGCACAAATTAAGTGCAGTCTATTGAAGCAGACTAAGTCTCCAAAGATAAAGATAGTTTGATGAAAATGGAAAAAGTTTCCTAGGATGCTACTGGTTTTAACACTTCCACAGCATTCACTGAGACATAATCCCAGTTGTGACTATTGAACAGATGGATTACCATTTTCCAGACATGATCTTGGTCCTCCTAGCCTACAGGCCTGTGTTGCCATGCCAATCTCTTCACAAGATCACCACAGAGATGATGCAAAGTAAGATATACTGTTGTTGCAATACTACAATTGAAAAGGCTGCTGTAGAAAGAGCTGTTAAAATTCATTTTAGAAGTTGGCATAGTTTCCGGGGACATCAAGGTATCTGAACTTGAAAGGCTTTGTGGTTAAGAAGGGTTGATGGGCAGGTAGAAAATTGGGACTTCTAACAATATGGTAACTGCTGCTTTAAGGAAGGTTTTTAAATACCTCTTGGGTTACAGCAGAAGCCTCTGTACTGAAATTTCAGGAAGAGAGAAAACTGTGTACAACACAGTGGGAGGTTTGTTCGGGGGTTTTATGTTTAAAGATGTGGAACACTGGGATCATGACCCTCACAGGAAAAACAGAGGAATAAAGAAAGCAAAGATTAAAAAGAGCATTATACCACTTCCCCACACATCCACACTGAACGCTGCAGAGTTTGTGTCAGTATGAAGAATCAATGAGGAAGAACAAATTTAATTTAATAAATAAAAAAACCCACAAGGAGAAAAGAAATCTTCAAAGCAGTCTCCAGAAACTGAATGCCCTACCGCATGATGAGAAGAAAAGGCTCAATGTAACCCAGGTTAATGGATAATTAAAGAAGCCACCTGCACAGTGAAGCAAAAAGTCCTTTCAGCATGCTTGAAATCCCTAGCAGAAATAAGTAGACATTACCACTCTCTTCAAGGAAGTAGCAAGAAACATCTTCAGCCAAACAATACCCAAGTATTCTCCTGTTAAAGACAAGGCCAATTTGCTGGCTGTTATTTGGTAACAACTGGGGCAAAATATGAAGCAACAGCTCAGACAACCAAAAGAAAAGGGAAAAAGTGAACCCAAAACCTTTGTCTTCAAAAAGGGTAGGGTTGGATGTTTCTCAGTTAACTAAATTATCAAGTCAGACTACTCAATAGCAGTAAAGCTCACAAATCTATTCCGTTGTTTTAGTCCCACTAAAACAACATTCTTCCCAAGTCCATTAAATACAGATATTTTTGTTAAAGAAAAATAAATTCAAAGCACAGGGCTGCTGTTAACTTGCTTAGAAAAAATTAACAACTAGTAACAGTGAGACTCCCTAAAACCAGAAGTAGCAAATAAAAAGCATGAGGTTTAGTTTCAAATTTAATGTAAATGGAATCATCCAGGATTTTATAGAAATGAGTCAATGTCATGTTAGTGGAGTGCAAGCAGAAGACAGAACAGCAAAAAGAAATGTGAAACTAGTATTCCTTGCCACTAAGTACACCAAATATGAAATCCATTTCAATGAGTGTGTGAAAGACACCAAAACATTATACATAGTGGTTTTTATTTGGGTTTTGCCTGATTTTTCTTTCCAACTTCAGTTTTGAGACACTGACACTTGTACTTCCCAGAGCTTATTGAAAGACTCTTCTGTTACTGAGTTTTTCTCCCCTATGAAAATATTTTTAGAATAATCTTAGCCTTTTCACAGCAACAGTAGAAGATGATGATAGTAAAGTGCTGCAGGCAACATAACTATGCACATACAAACTCAAAACATTAAGTATTTTCAATGTAAGCAGATCTCAAGAGTGTTTAGCTGTTAACTTAAGGTTATGAAATATTTCTTAAACTTCAGTTTTGGATGAAAAAGTTTAACAGAACTTCTAAAATCCTAACCTATAGAATCTAAACATATTCCCATTGTGAGAATTTAGTTCACTTTCCAGTATTAAAGAATGTAATGTCATTCAGACAGATAAATGTTTCCACAAGGACAACTGATATGACTTAGAACATTTCAATTTTTACCTCTTCTAAATAAATTTTGTTGTCCCCAGATCAGCAAGATCATAGACTTCTATTTCCTATGTAGTGCTATATAACAAAGTCACATATCTCATGGTGTTTTTACCTGATTTGAGTTTTGAGGCTTCTCCATCTCAAGTATCTTTATCTTGTTATCCTTCATGTCCCTCTCAGAGATCCCTCTGCCACCTGTAATACTTCTCTGCAGAGCTTCACAATCATCCTGTATTCCTTGAGATGCACTTCAACATGTATTAGAAGAGTCACATTCACACCTTCCATCTATGCTAATACTTGACTGTTCCTAAAATAAGAGTTCTATATAAACCCACCACTACATCTGCTTCGGAATTAAGAGAAGTTCTTGTGTTGGAAAAGGCAATTTTGTTAGGAATGTTATTCTGGCAAAGACATGCTGGTGAACGTCTTGTCCTTATCACTGTTACACTACCACATACAGACATATCAGCTTCACACCCTGAACATCAGGATACTCCCCTGTGCCTCCTTTCTCATAAAATTATGGTCTTCATAAGAATTTTCTCCTATATCCAGAAAAGTCCTGAGGAAACAGAGCAACCTTCAACCCCAGAAAAACCCCTCTCTCTAGAACCATACCACAGGGCTAGGAAGTGCAGATTTTCAAGTGACTGCAGATCACGAATCCATCAGTTATCTGCTTATCTGCTTCTTCATAACCCTTTACAGCAGTAAGAACAAATCTCTGAAAGTGAATTCTAAAAGCCCCATATAAGCCAATTCCAACTAAGGAAAAGTTATTTGAAGAAAAACCTTTGTTCCGCTTCTTACTGTATTAAAAATACCAAGCATTGACCTGGGGGCACTGGAAAAACATATTTTTGTCCTGGAAAAAGGGCAAAAAAATCTTTCCACAAATAATTTTAGAGTAAGACTAAGAAAAGTTTAGAAAAACAAAACAAAAGCGACAACAAAAAATAAAAAGTATGTAATCATGCAGAAAACATACATAGCTGAAGCATATCATTATTATCATGCTCTGAAATGGTCTCATGTATGAAAGATTTTCCACAATGAAAGATTTTCAATCAGCTGTGCATAGAGAAGACACATACCTCAATTTAATAATCTAAACACTATATATAAAAGCACAAACTAGGATACACATGCTGATTATTCACTTTAAAATATATGGTTGAAATTGCATCCAAGTGATTTCTCAGTAAAACATCTTTTGTGACAAAACTAAAAACTATTAGCAAGAGAGAAGAGGATTTGTGTAAAGGAATATAGCGTGACTGGGATTTTTCCTCATTTCACACACATCCCAAGAAAGAAAAAGAACAAAAGTTTTGTTGTGTCTGTAAAGGACTATGCTTTGATCATTTGTTCCCAAATAAAAACATCTCATAGAAACATACAGCAGTTTGGGCTGGGAAGGACCTTAAACATCATCTAGACCAGCGTATCACAGGTCTTTTACGGTGCTTTGAGAAACCTAAAAGACAAACATGCTGAAATACAAATTGAGATCATATTAATTTTTTATTATTTGCTGCCTTAGTATGAGTACAAAAACAACTTGGAAATTTCTAAGGGTTCATGTTATCCTGCACTACACTCTTAGGCTCAACTGAGGGCATTCATATTAATATGATAGAACTTCCTTAACTCTTTATAAAGAGACCTCATAAAAAAATCAGAATTTTTAATATATTAAACAAGACACTATACACATGCATTCACAACAAATTCTAAAATAATTAAAAGGCTAAAAGAAGAGTCCACTGTAAATTTATCTCAGGTCTGCAGAAAAAATGAGTTGCAGAGTTGAACATGAATTCCTACAGCAATACTAAGTATTCAGCTCCAATGCATATTTCAGCATGTTTTCAAGTACTTTTTCCTAAAAAACCACTCCCATAGAAGTGCTCTTGTTGAATGACACAGAACTGTTTAAAGAAGCTTTTTTTAATGTTATTAGACATATAGTACTTAGCAGTCCATCCCCATTTTGAATTAACAGTGTGATTTTGTCTCAGAGAAAATCTTCAGACATTTACATCTGTGTATTTACTGGTATGGTGCATTATATAAAAGGGAAAAAATTACAGGACATTTCAGCTTTAAATCATGATTTTATAACCACAATAAAATACCACCTGTTTCAGAGAGACTACTAAAAATAATTAAGGTGAATGCTCTCACTGTAACAGGACAACAGAAGAGGCATGCCTTCCTAGTTAGTTTAGACTTGTGTCAAACTATCCATAATCAGAGCTTCAGCCATGATTCAGTGCTGTGATATGCTGCTGTTGCTGCACAGAGCAAAGAAAGCCAAAGCAGGGGAATCCCCATCATTAACCTGACCGTAGAGATATTTTTCCTCATTTAAAAATATGGGGTGAGGGTAATAAAAACCTAGGAGCCTTACTTGAATTTACATCTACACAAATAAAAAAGATGGATCCTTATTTGTTCTTCACACTCCTGCAGATCTCTGAGCACCAGAAGAAATGGAGGTTATATAATGCCACAAGAAGATACTTTTAAAAAACATGTTCAGACCCACCCTTCATTCTCAAAATTCACTCCAGATCTGCCTCAAGTTGGTGATATGAACCACCTCCATTACGGAAAACAGTGAACAACAATAATAGGTTATTTCTACAAAGCAGGAAGCAGTGTCACAATCCATCAAGGGGACAAGTGATGTTGTACAAAGACATCAGACCATATATCAGGGAACCTGCATGTTTTATTGTACAGTTGTTAAGGACACTTCCCTTTTCAGCCATCCAGGAGCCACTCTGGCAGCCACACCCACACCACCTCAGCTGGGATCAAGGCCCCTTTGCAATTACACACTCCACACTTACATAATATGACCAGATTTCTCCACTGGCTCTGTCCCAGATTTCGCATAGCAAAGTCTTCATCATTTCAATCTTTAAAATAATTCAGTCATGATGCAATAACAAAATAGATGCTCCCAAAGCCAACATTTCATTCCTATCCCAGCATCCAACACCGCCCTCAGTAATTTTTCCCACTCTGCAGCCATACAAAGCACAAAGTGCAGCTGTCAAAGCCTCTTTCTATGTGCAGCAGAGTTTCCAATTTTGCCCTTTAATTTTGCTCCCAAACTGACCACTTCCATAAGGAGACAACCAAATTTTGAGAATGTCAAAAAACATGTCAAAAAAGTCAACCAGAACTTGTGAATGTTTTTGTAAAGTGGCAGACAGATTCTGTAGAACTTTGTCTCTCTCATTTTGAACTTTATCTAAATATTTTCATAAAGGGTCATAAATCTTTTTCTTCTTTCCGCTTTCAGGCTGCATCAGCACAACACATATGACACAGTTTACTTAGGAAGACAAGGGTGAAGCAAGCTGTCCACAAAGTGAAAGGGTTCAAGGCTTAGCATGTCCTATTCTTGCATGTTTCAAATCCATCCTATTTCCCATTCAGGGATGGAGAAAGCTGAGCCCATGCCAGATAAAAAAATCTAAGGGGTTGTTCAGTCCCTTTCAGCCTCCTGTCCATGGCACCAACTTACTATCACAGTTCCCACAAATTCCTCAAAGCTGCTGGCTCACAAATCACAAGACACCAGTTCAAAGGTGGATTCCTGACAGTCACAGCCATCAACTGATTTGAACAGGCTGACATACCCTAAATTTCAGCAGGATTAATCAGTATATCCCATGAATTTATTTTTTTTATTTCTACTCTATCACTCCTTTTCCGCTCTATTTAAGTCATAGTTGTAATTCAATGTTTAAACATATCCCATATTGGACATAAAATGTCCAATACTGGACATAAAATGCACAACACCATGCAGAAGACAAAGTAAATGTTTTCCCATTGAACTTTTGTGGTTTTCAAGCTTTCAGTAAAAAGGACACCTCTGGTAAGCATCCATCTTCACAGTCCCAGACAGCTACTTCTTAAATTGGAGATAGGTCATAGAATTCCTTGATAAGGATATAATTATATTAAACATTTATACAAAAAGAGAGTGAACATCATCACAAAAAACCATCCATTAAGAGTGACCTAACTGTGGAGAAATCACAGGTGACTCTGAAATTCCTTGGAAATGACCAGTAGAAAATGGGCAAGAATCAGGAATATGTATTGTAGACACTCACCATGTTCTTTTATTCTTTGTAATGACACTTTCCCTGTTCTTTTGTTCTTAGATTGTTTACACCTCACAGCCATTTATCAGAGATGAGGTAGGAATGCAAAATGACTTGGTTTGACTAAGTACACATGCTCCTATGGTGTAGTTTTTTTCAGGGCTCTTGGCATGGAAAGATCTTATTTCCTCGTAATTGGCTGGTTCAAATAACTCATACCTTTATAATGGCTAATAATTAGACTTCTACGCATCAGCATCAGCTCTTGGATAGTAAAGATACTAGCCAGTAAAATCTGATATTCTAAAATAAATAATGGCACTACAATTCAGAGTTTAAAAAGCAGTTTTCTATTGCTTTAAGAGTACAGTTTATATTCTCAAGTAATGCAACAAACAAGTTCCTGAGAAAGGTTTTTCTCTAAGACACTACCCAAAAGTTCCTGCTCACTTCCTCTCAAATCATTGGAATTAAACTTGCACATCACTTCTCCAAATATATACCTGTCAGTTTCTGTTTTTCCTTCGGCTCTAATGATCAGTGAAACTGATAACATGACCAGCTGTGGTTCACATATTTTCTGCAGTAGTGTTTTGCTCAATCTAAGCCTATTAGTATGACACATCCCTAGCTTGTTTGCAAATGACAGTCACACTGGACATATGACATTATGACTCTCTTATTCCTTCTGGGAACATAACCTTTCTTTGACTTTATGCCTCTGAAATACAGCACCTACAACCAATATATTTGCACCGCTGTTAGAATCATAGAGACCTTTACAATCTCACCTGTGATGAATCTGTCCATCATTCCTAGTCAAGCAGGGCTGCTGGCAATGCCTACTGTCCTGAGCTCTCTGCAGTTTCTGCTAAGCCTGAAAACGCTGTCCTGTGGTTTGTCATTCCTGTCATTGCTATGAGGCCCCAAACTACCCTTGAACTACTTGGTCTTGAAGCAATATATATAAACAGAGATCTAAACCGTACATATATACATACTCCATCTAACTCAGAATGCAAGAATATACCATTGTAAAGAAAATTACTGTTTAGGAAAATATGTTTTTCACATATATCAGAAGTTAAAATGTACATATACAACTAGGTTTATGTTCTACCTTTTTCCTATTCTATCTTCACTGTTATTTCAAACAGCTTTATCTGCATATCCCTTCCAAAATACAGACAAAATCAATCAGCCCAGTTCAAAGCTCATTTCTGTGCATCTGTTCAGATACCTGTAGCGAAATGTAAGCACTCACCACAAAGAAATTTAACTACTTTGAAAATATCCTTATCATTATTCAGGTATCATTATTCCAAAACATCCTTTAAAACTCATTCCCACCAAGTCTATTAAAACACTTTTGTGTTTAGAATTTCAATAACCTGCAAGTTTCTCATCATTGGAGAAGTGGGAAGACTAAAGTAAAAGCCAGGTGTTCTGAGGTGTGTTGGAAGACCATGGGGGCAAAGAGCAGTTTCAACAGGAAGATGCAGAGGGCACAGGGGCACCAGGAGAGGAACCCAGATTCATAAGGAGCTGTTTGACCCATGGGATGCAGGATGAGGAGCTGGAGGCAAGCCCCAGAGCCTGAGCAGAGTCCTCAGAGAGGAGCACAGAGCATGGGAGCCATGGATGCAGGGGCAGCACCTCAGGCACCCAGCTGTCCCAAGAGCATCCTGCTGCCAGATACTCTTGGCTGCAGCCAAGATTAGTAAATCTACAGTACCCCATAATTTAAATTATGATATGATCCTTAGGAAGGCCTGAAGGACAAGGATACTTTCCAGCACAGCACTTAAAAGCTAGCTTGCACTACAGGAGAGTTGCTTCTTATAATGACATTTATACATGAAAACCTGATTTTCAAGTTGGCTCAACTGCATTGAAATTAAATATTTTTAACTGAAATTAAATTGAAATTAAATTATTGAAATTATTTAAATAAAATTATTTTTTCAGTGGTAGAACAAACATTTCCCAGATGGTTGAATAACAGACTTAAGAAAAAGTTTGGATTTCCTGTCATACAGCAAGAAGTATTTTTGGTCCTTTGCCTACAAATTTCAGAAGCAAGAAAAGCCAATAAATTATTAGTCCCTCTCTACCACAGAGAGCTGAGGAAGTTTCTCTATCCACAGCAGGAAATACAAAGTTATCTACTGTGTTATTCATCAGCCACATAAAATTTATGAACCATGACAGTCCAGAAACACACTCTCACCACTCTGCAAGGCCATTTTCAAAGGACTTGGTCTAGATTACTCACACACTTAGATATGTTAAAACATTTAGAAAACCCAACCTAAAAATACAAAAATGGATTTTTTTTTCCATGCCCCAAGGAAAAAGTAAGGGACTATGGCAAAGACATGGCTTACAGCTACTCAGTTGTGAGTGGCTGTAAACAATGCTCAAACTCTGTCACACAATGTTCAAACTCTGCCATCAGAGCAGGAGAAATGTCCTAGAGGCATAAATTTGGTATGCAGTTTTCAGGAGATTTTTTTCATCATATCTAGTCAAGGTCAGTTGAAAATCTTGATACATGGAGCTGTCTACAGCTACCCATGAAATCAGATTTTTTTTTGTCTGATTCAGGCATTTTTTTTATATGTAATATTTAAATAGTTCTTCAGAAAAATCTTAATCAAGAACCTTATTTAGAAGCACCATGGAATCTTGACTGCTGAGGAGAGTTTCAGGGAGTAGAAATCAATGCAAACTTTGAAAGATTAATATTGAGACAGAACCTCCTCCTGTTTGACTAGGCAAAACATAAATGCAGTGGAAGATGGGACTTAACTAAAACCAGAACCCAAAAAATCTGTGTCAAGATGGTTTCCTGCCCATTCTTACACTATTTTGCTATTGCTGTCAAAGCCATGTTTCATAAGACCAAAATCTGTAGAAAACCAGATTTTATTCTTTTCACAAGGTAGGAGTCCTGGTCTCATTTAAGTGTTCATATTATTTCAGTTCAAGAATCACAATGGCAAGGTAGAGCCTAAGGAAGGAATGATAATCTGCATTTATTCTACTGCTTCACCTTCAAAAACTTTAAAAAAAAACCCCACACACAGTTACTAAGAACACAAGAGAGAATAGGAGCAATTAAGGCTGAGAGAAATGCAAGTGTGAAGGACTTGGTATTATAGTTCACTGGTGCTTTATTCTGAACAAAAATAAGGGCTTACAAGATTAAGAAGAAATACAGGACAGACCCTAAATTTGTTTTACTTTGAACTCCAAAGTTAAGTCTCCATGCATTTGAAAACTGAATATTAAACTGAAAAGTAGAACCAGACATGCTCTCTTAAAAGCTGAATACTATGTGTTACTTAAATAATAAACACATTTTACTCATAATTTATGTACATGCTGCTGCACTCCTGACATATGTGTGGGAATTCACATAAGCAGATGGAAAAAGGAGCTCAATTTCTTTCCTCAATATTATGTATTGCAACATTTATCTGTAAATTAAAATCTGTTTATAACATTGTCACCAGTGACATTTTGTGCTAACTACTGATAAATTGCATGATTAAACAGAGATATGAAGGATGCAGAAATTAAACTGATCACTCTTTCATATTAAACACCTGACTTATTCATTGTATCTCCAGGGTACTATTGGATAACAATAACTTCATCCCAACTTTGTCTACTTCTTCCACTATTTCTCTTTATTTGATATAAATATTTAATACAACTCAAGCAGGAAGAACCTATCTCAGAACTGAAATAAAATTTAAATTAGAGGGAATTCTGGAACTGAAGCAAAATAGAAGAATACATGCAAGTGTAAAAACGTGTTGGAAAGTTACTTCACAGGTAAGCAGAGCTGATCTTCCTTAATAAAACTAGTCATTATAAGTCTAAATTAGTCTCAAAATAAAGAATGGATCCAATATCTTCCATAAACAGGGGGAAAAATTAAACTACACTAGAGCTTCGAAAAGTTCACAACTATATTTAAAAACCTGGAAGCTGTGGGTTTAAAATAGGAAGGTAGAAATACTTCCTAGTATTGAGTGGCAAGTAAATAACCTTCCATTTTTCTGTTGAACTACATCCTCTAAGATTGATTCCTGCTCTCCTTCCACACCCCAGGAGACCTTTGTTAATATTTTGGCAGTACATTTTCTAGAAAACAGAACCAGTGGTGGCCCACCAGTTACCAACACAATATGCAAGCAAACCGCAGTAACAATTAGCCCTCTGATCTCCTCCTGCTTTCTGAAAGGAATACACGAATTCTTTTTAGGACAAGCTGAGCAAGTCCAGAAATGCAACATTTTCTAGACACACACACCACCCACCCTCTACCATTGGAGTGCAGCTCTAGACAGGTTACCTGCATGGTAGAAATAGTCTGTTCTGAAAGTCCTGTTTGGTGCTTAGCACCACCACCATTTTTTCATCCGTGCAGCGGGTGGCAGATGAGGAGGAGAGGAGAGGCTTGGTCTGTTTGACCCTTACAGTTTGCTTTGCAGGGCAAAGTAATTGCCTGAGCATAGAAAAATGGTGCACAGGTGCAGATAAAGGGCATATAGGGAAAGATATCCTAGGTTTTACTAACCCAGTGGAAAGGGACTACCTTCACAGTGAATCAGATGGAAAATGCACAGGAAGACCAAACAAAGATGAAACTCCAAGTAATTAATTGGTTGTCTATTGATTTGAGTTAGGCCCAAGTTACCTCTTCCTCTGGATAGAACATACCAAGTAGGACTAAAAACTACTAGAAAAAGCATTTAAGCAAAAAAAAAAAAATCACTTAATACAGTATCTTCTCCTCTTGTCATATTCATGGCAAAGGCATTTCATTGTCCAAAAATTATAATTTCATAAAGAAACTTATCTCAGGCCCTAACTTGCACACCCATAGATTAAATTCTGAAATCATTATAGATGTATGAAAAGTTGTAGCCTTAAGAAATGTGGATTTAGAGTTGCTTCACACACACAAAATAATTGCACTAGATTTTTGAAGTGCAAGAAAATACTGAAATGAGACCATAAAAATAATGACATTAGCTGAAACGAACATGAAATGTCATTGATTGCATTTCCCTGTGCAATTCTTGTGCAAAATAATGTGCTAATTCATTACCACAGAGTAATGTCCAATATTCACATTAAATACATGATTATGCATTCATTCATGTAGAACCAACATAAAAAGCACCATGTTATACAGTCAGAGTTGGCAAAGTTTTGCATCTCCACAGATCTTTCCTCAGGTCATTAGTCTTTTACCATTAATTCAAAAATTGCTATATAATCAGAAATACAAGAACATGTATATAGTTCTGTAGAAGAAATATATCTTCATTATGTAGCTTGTATTAATAAATATCTGTCATTGGGGGGAAAAAGAAAATGTTAATCAAAAGATGTTACAGACCAATCAAGGTGTCCTTGGCTGACTTATACAGCAGTATTTCATATAATGATGATCATGACAAAGTTTGTGTTCCAAAAAATTTTATGTCATGCTAACCTTCCCACCAGCACCAAGGTTAGTGCTAATCACTCTGGTCAAAGCCACTCTAAAAAGCTAAAACCTAAAAAAGGATGCTAATGAACTCAACAAAATGCCAGCAGTTAGCACCTAGGCTCTTCGGCTGAATTCATTACTCAGGCACTGCACAGAACGTGTCTCAGAGAAAGAGGAGCATCACAGGATGCTGCATTCTGTACAAGACACAACTGATTCACCTCTGAGGCATCCCATGTGAAGCAAACTGGGGTAAACCACAGGAAAATTTCCATTCCCCCACAACACCAACAGTCTAGAGTGTCGTAGGACACCAAACAAATGAAGGTAAATTATCTAATCGCTATTTGCTCTTTAAGTGTCTATTCCCTATTCAACAGTTTCCAATTCTTTTTTTCATACATGCCTATTGAGCATAAAGTAAAATAGATTTGAGCAAGTACTCCCAGCACATGCATAGATTTTTTTTAAAATTATGTACATGTACTACTCTTTTAATACATTATACACATTTTAAAACAAACAAAAAATTAAAATAAGTATTAAATAACCAATAATGCAATTATAATTTTATTTATTAACAGCATAAAAAAACCCCTTTTGGCTTTCCCCTAAAAATAAAACTAATTTTTTTTAAGGAGAGGTATGTGACTGAATATGGTTCATTATTTTTGCCAATTTGGTTCAACACTTTTTGATGCAGCAATTCAAAACTCTGGTTCAAAGTTCAGTTTATTTCTATAACGAATTTTTTTTCTAAGTTCTTGTCAGATCTGGTAAGGACAGCATTACTTTCACTTCATAATGCATCTGACAGCTTCTACTATAACTAGAAGTGTCAGCTCTACCATTTTCTTCTTTTTCCCTTGTTTCACATTATTAGCCTTACATTTGATCAGCAAGTTCCTTTGCAGGTATCTTTTTAAAATATTTGTCTATTTTGTGACGGTTAGTTTAGCTAAAAGTAGATCATATAATGTTTAGATCCACTTAACCAGACACATGTAAATTGTAATAAATCACAAAATATTTCAAGGGAATGAATAGGTGAAGGTGCCATTGTCAACCTCTACATTTTGGAGTATCCACTCTTCCCTGAGTAGACCTTGTGACCTTAATGTGGTCATCTGACATGTGGACCAAGTCAGAGCACCAGTGTCAAGCTGTATATTAAGTATTAGTAAACTTATTTTTGAGGGTTTTTTAATCTAAAAAGTTTACATAAATGGAGGCTCCAGTATTTTCCTCCCACACCCCATCTTGCACACACCTCACTTTGCAGACCACTAATGTGCCTCTCAAAACAAGATTCTATATCGTATTTTTTTAGTAGTTGAACAATAACATACCACCCAATATACCTACTTCATGCTTGATGGGGATTGTAACTGAAAATTTACCTTTTTGTCATTACTAATTTTTTCTCACCATCACTATTTGGGAAAAGAAGTAGTTCAAGTTATTAAATTGGTAGGATTGTCCAACTCATCTTTAGAAATATATATTTAATTCAAGTCCAAAGGACAACAACACAATCCCAGTTAAATAATGCATATTTTCAGCCTCCAAAATGTTTGTTTTCTTTCAATACCTGTTATGATCTAAGTAGTGAGACATGTCTCCTGCAGTGGGAATTTTTGTTTGGATACATTACCCAGAATGTGCTAACTAGACCTTGCCTCTGCCAGGCCTGGAGTTGATGCCAACCTATTGCTCCCTGCTGTGCTTATCTCATGGAAAAGTCCTTCTGTGGCTTTTAAAAGTGTTTGTAACAGGCAATTATGCTTTTTAAGTCCTCATAGTACATCAAGTCACACAGGTCACCTGTTCCATAGAATAATGAGAGTAAGGTATCAGAGTTACAATTGCCTGTATCCTCCAAACATCATTAAACAGAATCCATACCAACAGCAGAGACATATAGCCATCAGGCCCAAGAAGTGAGAAACTTGCTTGCTCAGTTAGTAAATAGAATTACTTTTGAATGGGACCCAAAATCCTCTCATTACAAGCAATAACTGAAAATTTGACAGTCATACCCTTGGAAAAACATTCACAGAAGAGAATAAAAAGGAAAAATGTCTAGACAGAAGCTTTTGATATTATCATTCATGGTCCACAGAGGCTGTCATCAAGATCCCTTTTTAGTAGTCTCTGGTATTCACTGCTTTGTTCATTAGTATCTCTGGAGGTTTTTTTATAAGTTTTGTTCAGCAACATCACAGATTCCCTGTCCCTTGTACTGCTGAACTCTACATAGGCAATCTCCAAGCAAAGTATGCTGCTATAGTATACAAATGAGTGACACAACTTTCTTTTAATGTTTTACATTATCATGTGATCACTCCATCCTGACTTTTCATAACTGGAGAATAAAACTAGTGATGATCTGAGATTTATATATGCCATCACTGATAACTTTTTATTTCCAACTTCCACAGAAGTGTTTTAAACTCACATAAAGAAGTCCTATGTATCTATTGAATATGCAAATTTTTCTCTTAATAGAGGATCATCTTGGGTACAAATGTGTTCCGCTTATATTACTGATAAAATGATTATATACAGGCCCATAGATTCTGACTACCAGAAAAGAGTAAGCATCTATTGTCTTTGGTACAATCCATACATTTTTTACACCATCACTCTTTTAACAGTAATTGATACAAAATGCAAGTCATAAGATAAATTTGGCTGTTTCAAGTGTGGCTGGTTAGCATAAATAAAGATTCATGAAGCACAGAAATAATCAAAACTGATTTCTCCAGTTTTTCTTAAAAGTGGGATTCTAAATTACAGCAAAGAGGCAACTTAGAAAGCAGTGAACAATCAATTTCCACATCCCATTCACATGCCAAGTCTGGTTTGAGGGTAACAGGATGTTTCTGCTGCAGCTAAAAGGCTCTAGGACTGCTCACAGAGTTATAAGAACAGGATAAAAAGTAGCTCCCAGTCTGGAAGACAATCCCACTCCTGCCTTTAACTTCCCCTTTACAGTCTACATTCCATGAAACATCACTGAACCAACCATTTTCCAGAGCCAAACAGTGCCTTGTAGAGGTACTCATGCACAGCTGCCACAGACCCAACCACAAAGTGCTCTTTGCTCATAGAGGTCTGTTCAAAAAGGCTTTTCCATAGTGTTTCTGTGCTCTATATATATATAGCTTGTACATAACCACTTTTAGAAAGTGGCCATTATACAAATGGCCAAGAATGATTCAGGATGAAGGACTAACCAAGTATGCAACCACAAAAGAGAAGCTCCCTTCTTTAGTCTTCCTTGCTTTAAGAAACAATTGGCAAAGTTCTAGGAATATCAACCAGATGTTGAGGCTGGGGGAACGGAGAAACTAAAAGCATGAAGAGATCTCTCCTTACAAAATTTAAGCTACATAAGGCTATTATCCTAAAGTCTTAGACATTTAACCAGATTCCTGAATGTTCAATTTGATAACTCAGGTTAGGCAGAGAACATGGAAAAAACAATCCTACAAAATTTCACAAAAGCAATCCACAAAGTCATCTATTCAGACATGCAAAGTTATTTTATAATCTAATAGCTAAGTTGTCAGCCATATGCAGACTAATTTATTTAAAGTTATCACACATGCACATCACATATCTCTTAGAGCATTAGAGTTAGAAAAACCCCATGTCAAATTCCCTTTCACTCAGCCCAGAACATAAAAATTAGGCAGTATAGTGTGCAAGAGCACCATCTAAGTTAAACTTTAACAAGTGCTGAGGATTCACATAAAATAACTGTCACAGCTTTGCAGAATTCTAACCCTCACATGCATTTTTTTTCTGCTGTCACTAATGCATGTGATGTTGTTAAAATTAACTTCTGAATTTAACATTCTTACATTCATTTATTATTCATCTACACTGAACTCCGCATCCCGGACATGCAGCAGGACTCTGAATTAACTAGCATGAGGCATATTCACTCTGCAAGACAAATTACCATTTAGGTTAGAACCTGAGCCTTAGTTTTCAGACCATTTCTCCTAGCCTTTACAGAGTCTCTGTTCTCTTCATACAATACCTGCAAACCTTCTTTGACCAGAATATGAAGGTTGTGTCAGGTTGGCATTGAAGATGGAACTTCTCCTTTGTGCAGCAAAAGCTGTAAACCGTACAGGTACTTTGGCAACACACTGAGTGAATTGCTCTGTGCTTGCCCGAGAAAATACACAGAAATCATCAACAAAAATTTAACAAAAATCTGATCTAATTTACAGACCTATGACTCGATAACAGCAAATCTGTTAACCACAGCAAATCTGTTTTCCTCAGTGCATTCTGCAGAATTAGCCATATCTATGTTCCTTTAATATGAGAAATAGTCAGTCCAGTTCATTATCAGACCAGGAAGAGTCAGTAAGTTCTACAGACTCTGATCTGTGACATTTGAACAAGGTGATCGTTCAAGCTTTTAAACATCAGGCACTCATTTTTGTTCTTCCAAGTGAATGCCCCAACTATTAGGCTACCAAACCAGCCTCACCATCAGCATCTTGGAGAGCTATGCATTCCAAACCATTATGACCCTACTTTTCCAGTTCCAATTAGCCAGGCCACTCCACGAAGCAGGAGGAATACCTTCCTATCCAGACATACTTTGGTTTTGACAGAAAAGGGCTTCTATCATTTCTTCTTTCATCCACTGGGTCCATTCACAAAGTGATCTGGTGTCAGATCTACATGGTAAGCCCCATTACCCTGCTTCCATAGGGATTTCTCAATCAAAGGGATATTATTTAACTGAGGAAAGGAAAAAAAGGAATCATTATTTCAGTTATAACATTTTCAGAGTGTTTTTCAATGAACAGCATATTCACAGAGTATTTGTGAAATAACTTTATTTTAAAAGATGAAGACAAGAAACTCTCTGTCCCTGTTCTATTTCTCCCTCAAAATACCACTAAGTATACTATAGAATATAGCATACTGCTGTTAGCAGACCACATCCTCTCACCTCTACAGCCACCATGTCATATACCACCTCTAGCAGAGAACAGTCCTTCCTCCTACAAAGATAACTTTCAAGCAATGGCAACACAGAGAGAGTTAAAGTAAAATGGATTCTGCATCAAGGCAGCTGATAGGACTTTCAAAAGAGAGGTCAAAAAAGGGCATTCTTGAATGAAATGCTTCTATTAACAAACATAAAAGACCCCAGCAATTACTCGATTATACATATGTTTCTAGATATGGTAGTTTAGAGGCTTTGTAGCAACAAGAAATTATTTGCTTTCTACATCAAGTCATTATTTATCAATGTCTTCCTCATGAAAACAGATTAAAAACATTATCCTCCTGCCTTCTCCCAAGTGAGCTCATAGACAGCCCTTCCAGCCAGGCTTCATTCTAAACTCACCTCAGAGCTCCATCTTAAAGAACCTCTATTTTCAATAAATTCAGCATAAATACATTACCTGCCCTTTTGCAGTCACAACAGCCAACACCACCCATACACTTTTACTCTGAAGTAATCTACTCCCATATATGCAAGCACCAAGACTGAGAGAATTTAGTGTTAAGCAGAGAGGAACACTCAGCATCTTGAAGGGCCAGGAGGCCACATATTCCCATGCCTGCAGCTGCACAACACAGGCACAAACACTGAAGCAGTCTGATGATTTATCTGTACCTTCTCCTTCAGCAAACCCACTCCTCAGTCTCCATGCAAGACAATTATACTGCATGGAGATGGCACCTGCTCACTGTGCAGACTCACTTCCCATGAACATTCAGAGTTGTCTTTGCTGAAGTGACTCATTTAAGAGTTTGCTACTCTCAAACACAGCACAGCCAACACAGCCACAGGTAAGAAAAGCATGGTTTGATTGTTTGAAAATATAAAGTCTGACACATTAGCACATTGCCTTGGTTTCACCTGCTGAGCCAAATGACTCTCTATAAGCCCCAGTCCCACTGGAGACAATTAAGTCCATCAGTGCAGACTCCCAGTCATGATCACAGGTGTAACAGGGCATCATTTGAAAACAGGTTATTCCAGCCTGCCAGGCCTTCCCATGTGTGAACAGTTAACAGCTGCCCTTCACAGGGCGTCTTTTACAGAAAGAGACCACTGAGCTATTTTTAAGGCCTTAGCTTAAGCTCTAGCTCAAATAAATTATATTAAAATAAAAACCTCTTCTGTCTCCTCTGCACCTGCACAAGACATAATGTAGGTCATGGGAACTGAAGTCATCCACCTTGGTGCCCCACAATGAAAACCATAAGTCATTAGCACATTTTAACAATCCCCTAGCTGCATTCAATGTAGCTTTCAGCAGTAATTTAAACTTGATAAGTACCCGCAGCAGCTACTTAAGTAATCAGAAGTCCCAGTTCAGGAATACAATGCACATCCTTTTTGATGTCTTTCTTTGCCCAGGGCTCTAAGCAGCTAATTCTTTAAAATATGAAAGGATAGTACACAGAATAAATAGATATCATGGATAAAGCCACCTATACCACAAAGGTTTGGTTTTCATTTGCATAATCAGGGCTGTATAGGTGGGAGACACAAGATAGCTATATAACTTTGCCAGTGGAAATTTCAGGTGCTGGTAATGGTTCATAAATTAATGCATCAGTTTGACCTCTGGGTCCCAAAGGGAGTACTTGGGATGACTGATTCACACATTCCTTTCTCTGTTTTAAAACTGAGCACACTTTGTCTAAAATCAAACATAATAAATAAGGAAAGCATAATCTTTTTTTTACCATTTCCATTGTAAAGTTTCACTTTAAACCACTTTCTGTTCCTTGAATTTCAGTCTAGTGCTCCATCTATTAGCTAATGATTCTGGTCTAGAAATACTGTTACTCCAGCTTGTATTTATTGAAAAAGTACTTCCCTAGAACAGAAGATGCATATAAAGATTCACACAAACTCTGTATAATAAAGGCTGATGTGAAGGAGGGGATGGAGGAAAGGAGGATCACGAGGAAAAAGCTACTCTTTATCAGCTACCTACCAAGCCTTGTTTCTACCATCATCTGTGAATTCTGAAGCACTTAAAAGCAGTATAATACTCTAAAACTCACACTGGGAAAAATAAACAATGTGCTGGCCTTAAAAGAAAATCCTCATTTTCCAGGGTTTATGTTAACAAAACAGTGAAGGAACCACACATTAATTATGTCATCCTATTAATAGCTCAAGTTATGCAATAATGAATAAACTCCATGATGAGATGATTGTGTTGTGAAGGGTGTAATAAATTGTTTCAAAAGGAGAAAAAGTGAAGGGATTGCAAAATACACCAAGGGCGTCTGAGGGGAATGCTTCATGACAGATATGTGGCTGCCACTAAGGTGCAATTGATGATTATCTTAATTATCCCCATGTGACAGAGTAATGCAATGGTTGATTCTAACAATTAAGAGGCAAATACCATGTGTTAAGAGAAGTTTTATAGACTTACAGTTATGTTTTACCCCCATTGCTTTGTTATCACATGGTGGCCTGGGTTCAGCATTTAGGAGGGTTGGCTTATTACTATGGCAACATCTGGTCTCCAATCAAGATTTAAGGTAGTAAACTCCACCACTGGACAGTGAAGAAGGAGTCGATGGACAGAACTTTGAGAGAGCTAAAGGGTTAAAAGGCAAAACATCCATTATGTGGATGAGCACATGGTGAGAAAAATCCTTTGCTCCCGGGGCCATAACTTTTTCTCTATTCAATTTTCTGTTGTATTTTTGATAAGGTTTTAATAAACCTTTTCAATTTTGGAAGACAGTATCATTTCTCACACTCAGTAGTAGTCAGGTGAAAGCATAAGCTTCCTTAGGAAAAAATAGTTTACCCTTCCCCAAGATGCTCCCCAAGAGCAAAACTCAGATCTCCACTAGATTATGGTTTTGTCCACACATAGGATGTTATTTGGATGAGCTAAAATTTGGTAATTTTTTTTTCAACAGGCTGTGTTCCTACAAAGAGAGAGCCCTAAGGAAATGCTGAATTGACAAGGATATCCATTAGCTTGTTATGCCATCAAGGACAGCCCTTGCTAGGACAACTGTATCTTCTAGCACAATTGATAGATGCTAAACCCTCACAAGAAAAACTAAAGGACCTTAAATCCCCTCAAAGACCCACAGAACTGCTTGCCATTTAAAAGTGTTTTGGTCAGGCTCAAATCTCTGGGCTGCTTCAGTCAGCAAGAGAATCCCTATCCAGACTGCACAACCAAAACAGCCTGAAAATTATAGAAGATTTGAGAGAATAGAAACCCTGCAAGTAAAAATGTCATGCACCTATATTCACAAGACTGCTTCCAAAATAAAGAATATTAGCTGGTATTCCAGTATCTTCCAAATAAAAACCAGAACCAAATGGGATAGACTTGAAAGTTTGTCAGGAGGCACGTCATGTCCTTCCTGTTCCACAGAGTGGCACAACCAAGGTCTGCAGGTCACCAAGGAACTCTGAGCTTGTGACAGTCTTCATCATTCTCCATGATTTTAATTCCTCAAGGCTCTCCTCCTTTGGTTTTGCCACGAAAATTAAAAGAAAAAAGCTACCTTATGTGCAGTGCCACAAGTCTCTTTGTGTACGCAAAGAGCTCCTCTCTGCTGCCTAAGTCTATTTCACAATACAGGAAAAGAGGGACTTCACTCTCCCTGTGCTCCACCTGCCAAAGTTTTCCAAATGAAGCCTACTTTTTCATAAAATGGATCATTTTGCACATCTAGTTTAAGAATCTCTGGAAGATACTTTCTTAAGAAAGGTAATTGGTTCTGAGCCCTTTCTCTCCTCCTGCAATCTGATGATTCTGGTGTCATGTATCTGGGTCCAAAAACTCATGGCAATGGATCTTCCATTTAGGCTTTTTGGAATGAAGTAGCTACTGCCGTTCCTGTGAGGGAAAGAACTCTCTAAGTCACTGTAAAAGAAGAGCAAAACACACATAAATACACACACAAAAAAGGAAGGTTAAAGCCTGTCTAAAGGACCTTGCATTAAGAGACCAAAAGCCAAATGCAGCATTTATGTCATCACTTCCTTAAATAACTCCAGCAACTGATGGAGTGTCTGTGATATTACTTTGAAACAGCTTTCTACAGTTTCTCCTCACACCATTTTGCCCATATGTCCTTTGGTGAATTATATGTATGTGTGACAGAAGAAATGACTACATCATGTTTTCAGGTACTCACTGCACTCTACTCAGGTTAGGATCAGGCCACCATCTGACAAGACATACACTCTAAACTACTAACATTCTGCCTTCTACAGATTTACCCATATTTGTCCTCCTAAAAGTGCAAAATCCTTTTTGAGTTAATATTGAAGTAGGCTTACTGTGAAAGAGGTACAAATTCCAGCCACCACTAATGGAAGTGACAGTTTCAGATACAAATACATAATTAAGAGTAGATGAAAAGGCAATAATGCCTTTAAACATGCAAACTGTTTAGAATCATCTACTTCACTACAAAAGAAATAAAAATAACATTGGGCTGTTTCCCTGTAAAATGACAGCTTTTTTTCCTGTCTGTAATGTGCTTTTTTGCACTAGGCTGACAAAAATTATTTTTTCAGGTTTATACCTCCATTATTTCTCATTATTTCATCTTAATATCAAAACAGTGCTGCAGTATCTCATACAATAGTGCATGTAAGCTGCTACCTATTAGGGTTAGAAAGTATCCTGGGGTTTCCATTTGTGGTGATACAATAGTAGATTGTAACTGGCACCACTACAGTCTGCAACAGTCCACAGAAAAGTCCCCATAACATCTGTTAGCATAGGATAAGCATAAACATTTCCATGTCTGGGCCTGTATTCTGATTAAGACCAATAATACACTGTGACTTCTGAAAGGTGAAATTAAAATGTATTTCTCATAACCCTGGAGTAGAAGTAAGTAAAGTAAAATAAATAAATTATATTAATTTTTCATGTTTTTCTCTTCCATTTTGAACTGATTGGCACAGCCTGCTTCTTTAATGTTCATTCAGAGCATCAACATACATTACCACCTTTAGCTCTCTCATCTTCCCTGACTTAAATTTTCCTCCAGCCTCTGTGCTGAATTCCCTTCTGTTAGCCTAAATATTTTGTATAGTTATACAGGAATTTTGCAAAATTTTATTTTATTTTACTTGACATACTTTGGCATATTTACCAGCCAGAAGCTGCAAGTTTGGTTTCCCAGAAAGAAGTGTGTCCATTTCTTCTTATTTTTGTTTCCGTTATCCTTCCTTTTCTTTTTTTCCACTTTTAATCTGGGAAATAGAGACTTGGCAAACAGTCTCAAAATTCTCTGCCTCTCAGGATTTAGCTCTTTCAGCTCTCTTATGGGGCAGGAGAATGACAGATTCCATGAGCTTGCTCACAAACTACCATCACAGCACTCCCAAGAATCTTACCCCTCCCTGTTGGTCTTCACCTTGTTATTTCCTTCCTTTCTACAAAGACACATTCTGAGTAGTCAGAACTTCGCTGGTTTAATTTTCTAATCAGAAGTCTTTAATAATAATAATAACCCACAAGAAAGCCTCCATGGAATCACTGCCATGGCTCAGCAGAGAACAGAGCTCAAAGCAACATTTGTTGTGTCAGATATCCACTTATGCAGTCAGCTGTGAAACCACTGCAGTAGCAGGCTGGCTTCTGTGGGCTGCATTCCTTGCTATCCCTTCTTTTTAATTGCTCAGTTTTAATCATTTCAGCTCAGCCCCAGTAGTTACCCAGAAGATTCAAACAGCAAACAAAAATCTCCAAAGTAAGATTGCAAAAACAGTGCCTTAGCACCATCTGTGGCAGAAATTTGTCAGGAAGAGACATCCCAGCAAAAATTTCTGATGGGAGGGGGTGATTAGGTAGCCACAAGGGCATGTCTAACACAGAAGGCCACTACAGTTCAGATATTGGGAACTGCTGTTGCTATCTTTGCAGTATGTATGTGGAGTGGTATCTCCAGTAGCAGGCAGGACATCTGTGATACAGCTTGAAGTATGTTTGACACCCTTTTCAAGCTTCAGTCTGCAGCTTAGATGTATTAGAAGTTACATTATCTTGTAAAGCTGCATGCAGATCAAGCAAGCTGTAGAGAAGGACATGGGTAACCCTTCAGTTTAGTGCTGATGATTCAAACTCTAAAAGGCACAAGGATGACGAGTGTGCAGGAATGGTTTTGAGTTGCATTCACAATCCTTGTCCTCAGTCAGCTACATGTGGCATTTCCTCATCTGTTTAAGGATATAATCTCTGCTTTGGTTCTTGCCATGGGACTTGAAAGAACTGAACTTCTCAGAAAAAAAAGATAACAGGATTAAAGATCTACACCAACAGTAGCAAAAACCTACAGCAGGCCTAAAATCCATTGCATTTCCAATCCTTGGAGAGTCCCTATAGAACAGCATAATTTCTTTTCACTAAGAAAATCAGAATTTGACTAAGGTTGAGATCACAGCAAGTCCTCTTCTAGACAACCTACTCAATTGAAGAAAAGGGGAAGCTGCTAAAGCATACAACATGTATATGTACTTGGAGACTAATTCAGCATAAATACATGCGTTTCAAAACACAGAATCATAATCATAGGATGGTTTTGGTTGGAAGGGAGCTTGGAGTAAAACCTTTTGCAGTAGACCAGGTTGTGCAGCACCCCTGGCCTTGAACATTTTGAGGGATGAAGCAGCAACAACTTCTCCATAACCCCATCATAGAAGGCCACCAAATTTCTCAGACACCATTTGCTTAGTGAAGCCATGCTAGCTGTCACCAATCACTTCCTGGTTTTCCATGTGCTTCAGCACAGTTTCCAGGAGGACCTGCTTCATGATCTTGCCAGGCTTCAAGGTGAAACCAACTTGCCTGTAGCTCCGTTTTTAAAAATTAATGTTGTTTTTCCTTTCCCAGTCAGTGGGAACTTCACCGCACTGCCGTGAGTTCTCAAATATGGTGTATAGTGGCTTAGCCATTTTTTTCACCACTTTCCTCAGGACCCATTCATTTATTTCATCAGGTGCCTTGTGCACCTTCAGGTTCCTTAGGTAGTCTCAAACCAAGTTTTTTTCTACATCAGCTAGTTCATTCTCCATGTCCCTGCCTTTGCCTTTGGAAAGGAGCAGGAGAGTGTGGCTGGACCACTTGCCAGTGAAGACTGGTAAAAAACTCTTGGAGTACTTCAGCCTTCTCCATGTCTTGGGCAACCAAGTCTCCCATTTCCTTCCAGAGACAGGCAACATTTTCTCTAGTCTTCACTATAAAAGCTTTTCTTGTTACCCTTGATACCCCTGACCAGATATAATTCTACCAGTGCTTTAGCTTAACTAACCTGATCCCTGGCTGTTTAGCCAATTTCTGTGTAGGCAGCCCTTGTAGGCTCCCTTTTTGAGATGGAGCTGCTTCAAGAGCTCCTTGTTCCTCCTGGCATTTTTGCCTGACTTCCTCTTTGTTGGGATGCATCGCTCAGGAGTTTTGAGAATATTTGATGCCTTTAAGTCACTGAACTATGTCCAATTTAATACAACTTGCTCTCTAAGGGAACCAGTAAACTGTGCAGCTGGTATGTTGACATAAATATTCATGAATTGCTAAGAAAGCTAATAGGATCAATAAGAGTGCAGCCAAAAAGACTACATCACTCTTGGTAAGTAAGGATCCAATTTTGTTGACAGCCAAGTCAAGACAGCAATTTGTCATTGCCTCCCAAAGAGTCAGGGCGGGGAATGAAATTGCACAGGACTACTCTGCAACCTGTGTTGTGTTCTGCAAGGAGCACTCAGCTTGGGAACCACTTATGAGCCACAACAACAAATAGGCTTAGTGAGAAAAAGTATCTTGCCATCTAAAAGCTATAACAAATGTATTTTTATTAAACTGCAGAAGGAAAACACAAGTATAGATTTGAGGAAAAGATTTGTGTTCCCCCAGTCCTTTTACTGCTGGCTGTTTCCTTTTCATTCCACCAGACCTTTGAACTGAAATGGCTGCATGCACAGTTCTCTACATAGTGCTTTACCTTCTGTGCCTCAGACTGCACCACTGCTGACCAAGGGCTCCCAAAGCTTCCCTTGTCGGTCCCTCAGTTTCTGTCATATCAGAGGAATGTTCTCTGGAAGACACTCCTCCAGCTGCAGGGACCAAGGACACCCCACTGGGCTTATCAGGCCTCCAGTGATGAGCTGGCCAATGTTTGCTGCCAGTAGAACACTGCCCCTGTCCAGAGCCCTGCTATAGAACAGCCCATTCCATGGCCCACAGAAAACTCTCCAGGCATTTGAGTTTCGCTCTCCCCAGTCCCAGTGGGGTGCACCGGGGCAGGGGGTGGCTGTGTGCTGCCTTGTGCCTCTTGCAGTCAGCTGCAGATGATTCTTTGGCTGATCAAACCCACTTCAGGACCTCCACCAGACAGAGGGGCCAGCTAAGGCACATGGACAGGAGCATGAGGAGAGAAGGACCATGTGCTGGGGCCAGGGCAGCCCTGAGGGGCCACAGCCCACACACAATGGGCCTAGGGCAGTCCCTTTCCCTAATATTCAATCTAAACTTTTCCTGGCACAACTTGAAGCCGTTTCTTCTTGTCTTATTGCTTGTTAGATGGGATAAGAGATCTACATTCCCCCTGGACACAACTAAAGTGATGCTGCCACAATAGAGATGATTTTTTAAGAAAGCACTGATCTGCATAACTTGGGGGCTGTTCCCCTCATAAAAGGTGCCCTGCAGAAGCAAGATGACTTTGTCATCAGTGACTGCCAAATCCTGTTGTTCCTGCAATGAAGGTATCCCCTTGCAGTGATAAAGTGTGGAATTTGTAATGCATATGTAATGAAACTGCTGTAGTGTTCTAGGCTGAGAGTTCTTGCACAGAGAAAACCATAAGCTGGTAATGCAAATCTGTATTATTTTGTAGTCTAGTGTGTAGAAATAAAAGGTGGAGTTTGTAATGGATATTTATTCAAACTGCTGTGACCTCATAGGTTCTGTGTTTTTTTTAAGTAAGGTATGTGGAGTAGTGGAAGTGAAATAGAGTAAGGAGAAAGAAGCAGTTGATAGAAACCATTACGCATTGATTCCAGCCTCCAGCACCACTTGTTGCCTCACAGAGGGAATTGAGAGGGAACTGAACATAACTCACTGTAAGAACAAGAGGAATTGAGACTAAAAAGGGAGGAAGAGAGGCACTGGACTGAAACAGACCCTGGGGAAGTGAGAAGAAAAATGTTTCAGTAAATGTTTAATTGTTTATCTTCTTGGTTTTTTTTCTTCAGTACCCGAATCAGTAAATTGAAGTTTGTTAATTGTAATTAAATTAAGTGAAACTCCTGAAATAAAGGCTATCTCACCCACAGTAATGGTGCTCATCCCTCTGCGCAACTCCTGTAATTCTGGGTTACAGGAAAAAGTGGAGAAAGAACTTCCTTCCCACTCCAGATGTCAAGGAGTTAGTTCTGTTTCTCTTGTTTTCCTTTCAGCTCTCTGGATTGGAATGGTACATTTCTAAACGCAATTACAGTTTTGTTTTGTAGGACTCCTTTTTTGGGTTTGAATTAAATGGTCAAAGAGAAAAACAACCATATAAACCATTTTTCATGCAGCTCAGGTGTAAAGGGCATGTTTTTCATTCCTGTAGAAACCCAGCTATATTTTTCTGTCTAAAGTTATAATACTAAATTTTCTCTTTGCACTTTCATTCAGATTGTTTCTGAATGAAGTTTGTTTTAGTACAGTTGAAAGAAGCTTGGTTTACTTCATATGTCAAAAACTCACAAGAGCAAGAACAATTGGAATAGAGGCATCCACTTCTCTCTCAGAGAAGAGTTAAAAAAGTGGTGGGGCAAGAATGCAAATGAGACCATAACATTGAGAGGGCACCACAATTAAAAATACTGAAAGAACATAAGAGCATAATAGGGAAATCAGTTACAAAAACCTGTTCTGTTACATAGAATTTGACTGCTGTAGTTAGAAACAGAGGATAACAACTGATATATTGAAAAACATACAGTCTTTGGGTTTAGGAAGATAAGTAAACCTTCTTGTGATAGCAAAAAACTTAAAGTGTAAGAGACTCTCCCTCTTCTATTGATTTGACGCATCAAAGATAAACCAATAAGAGAGAGTCAAACCTCCCTTGCTTAAACTAATGAAAAGATTCTCGTCAGCAGCAATGGATCAGGGCTGAAACATTTCAGCAGGATGTATTAGGAAGCATTCTGGCACAACCACATGAAGAAGTGTGACTTCATACTCTGAATTGTTTTGAAGCTAGACCTTGAATAGTCTTTTCCAGCACTGGAAAGCTGAGTAAATGGGCTTCCACTGAAAACACCCTTAACTGGGTGGGGGAAGCAGCTTGAAAGGAATTCCTTGAGAGGAAGGATTCAAAGGCTTGCCTCTTTGCCAAGACCTGGTTGCCAAAACAGATTGGACCCTTGGCTCCATTTGCCAGCACTGACAGAGACAGTGAAATGATTTTTCTGTCCTTCCTTAGGCAAGCTCCAAGTAAAACTGGTGAAGATTAATCTCTTTAAAAATCTACTCTTTTCATGTTCTTTCTATGAGGCATATGAATATTATCTTGCTAATGAGTTTTAAATGCATTTCAGTAGGATATTAAATGTGAATTTGCATGGACAACTTTATTGGTTTTGAAATGACAGTTAATCTCAAGTAACCTCTCAGAATTCAGAATAAGTGTCTGTGTGCATGTACATGCACAGCAGAATCTTGGATTAGTCTCAACTGATAGTACTTTTAATTCTTTTAGGTGTTTTTTGATTTCCTTTTCAATTGTCTTGTTTTGCTTATTGAAACAGATGCATACCATTTCCCTCCTAAATATTTTTGTTTCTTGTATGTGCAGTAAAAAGGTCACTTTTCCAATTTCCTCTCCCCTGGCCCAGCACCAAAGAGATGTACCTAGACAGGAGATGTACCTGATCTTCTAGCTCTAATACCAGTGGAAAGAGGGAGTCTCAAGACTCTCTGGCCAACATCCACTAATTTTAAGTGACTCCAGAGTGAACAGTCTTCTGACTGACAAGTGTTCCACTTGCCATGATACAGTACCTTCATAAGGTTTTTAGTGGACAGAGAGAAGGATAATTTTTGAATAACAGAGGCCAAGAGCTAAAATTTAATTATTATTTCTAGGTGGTATTGTTGGTAAGAAAACAGCAGGTCTTTGAAGGGCTCATAAAATCCCAGCTAACTCCTCAGAAGCCAATAGCTGCTTCCAGAACTCCAGGCTATGTGCTCATTCCCAAGCAGAATAGGCATATCTCTTCTCTTAGGTGGTCCTCTAATTGTGGTAGAACTGATGTCACTTATAACTGAAGTCATTCTGGGAAAAATACAGAAATTTCCACCAATGGGATGCTTTGGAGTGACAACAATTCTATGTTCTGCAGTCTTAATTCTCTGACCTGCATACAGGTAGTTTACAAGTGGAGAAAATAATTCTTCATGCATTGACCTTTCATATAAGCTGGTCATGGCTCTTTAATCTTTGTGCCCCACTAGCAGTCCATAAAACAGACTTACTGAAATTTGTAATGAAAACCCCCTTAATTTAGAGAGCTTTCACTGCATTTCAAGATTCTGTATTGGATTTTGTTTGCCAAGATTAAGTCCCGAAAATGGGTGGGCTATGGAAGTTTTGTCCTCAGTAGCATCACAAATTTATACATTTTAAATATTGGTATACTAAGATGGGATTCATTTCATTATTTTGACAAAACACTAAGTAAAATTGAAGTATGGATCTGTATCATATAAACTTATCCACAGCAACAGAAGTATAAGATTTAATGTGGCAGGAACCTAGTTTTGCAGTGTTAGATGAGAAGAACAGGTGCAGGGAGGAATGGAGATACATTCCAAAAAAACCCTGCAATGTTTGTTGAAGAGGTGTAACAAAAATATTATTTAAAAAAAAGAAAAGGAAAGGAAAAAAAGTAAAGAAAATATATGTAGAGAAAGGTTGAAAACTATGGTAGAGAACTTCACAACAGACAACATGTGTATCTTGATGTTCTGAAGGCAAGTCCATCAAAAAGAATTTCTCAGTCTTTCTCCATGTCACAGTAGAGAAGGAGTGTCACCTCCTCCAAATTCTGATGGGGAACCACTGTGGGTCATTATAATAAAATATATTATTTTATCCCATTCATAAACTGATTGAAGTCTCTCTGAAGATGGTTGTTCCTTGTTTATACCACTCTCACTAAAAAATTATTCCAGAATGTAATATCCTTCAAAAATTGCTTTCATAGCTGGTTTACACCTGTTTTGCTTGTGCCAACTTCACCTTCCAGACTACTTCACAATTTACTCTTCCAACTGCTCCTTTCCCACTGAATGTATTGAGAGTATGCTCATGTCTTCTTAACCTCCTGTTAGCCAGTGATTTTAAGTCTTGCCTGTAAGTAAGAGTGTTCACTCTTCTGACTAGCCTTTTATCTCTTCTCTAGTTTGTTTGGAATATATATTTCCCAAGTGCAGTAACAAAATCAACATACACTATATCACAAGGGTCACAGGTGTTCTGTATGTTCTGACCAGTGCAAAAACATGTCTGGGTACAACTTAAAATTGCATTCCAGAATCAGAATGATTTAATGTGTACAGGCATAGCTTCTATTTAATGAATGCCTGCTGTATGGCAGAAATTCTTGTTTGTGACCTTGTATTATATCCCCTTTTTATCACTATAATTTCTTCTGGGTCATTTTAGCTCTTCTCTGTTTTAATCTCCTCTGTATTGACAATAACTCACAGCTTCATTTCAATTCATTAAGTATATATAATGCACATGCTACTTACTTTGAATGGAGATCTGTCCCAGAATTAATCCTTGAAGATCTTCTTTATGGCTCAGGGATAGATTATATCTTGGAAATGTAATATGATTATTCACATAATACAAAGCACTGTCAATAATATGTGGAATGCCCTTACAGGGGGAGGGGGAAGGAGGGAGGGCTGACCTTTTGAATAATATATTTAATATGTACCACTTATAGGTAGTTAATACGCAACATATTGCCCATAAACCTACAATAAAGGTTGTCTAATCTGATTATTTCAGAGACAAGCTCACATGTCAGAAACTGCCTAGCCCTACAAGACTCAAATTGCATGCTACCAGTTAGGGAAACAGGACACAGACAGCTACATAGCTCCCAGGTGCCTTCTGCTTCCTAGGCATGTGTGGTCTGGTTTGCTTTCCAGTCTACAAGCCATGTAGGCATTTTCCCCATCCTGTTGAAACAAATAAGCTTGTAGTGCAACCCCATTGATTTTCTCCATTTTTGCTAAGCTGCAGAATTCAGCAACATGCTCATGCAGAGGCACACAATGGCTGCACACCTGCAGCTTTATTTAAAGTTTCGACTCCCTGCGTGAAATGTTGAAAGCTTTATTCAGTTTGTTTTGGTAAATTGGTGTAATCTAAATAGACTGAAAAATATATTGACTAAGGTTAAAAGGAAAAAGTAGCATATGTTCCTAACTGTGCCTTTATATTAGTCTAAGATTCTTCTTTGTTAGTTGAGAAAATGCCCTTTGTTGTTGAGTTGCTACAGTAGGAAGCAGATGGCTGTTTAAATCCCAGAATTCCCACCAGAAAATGTGAACAGATGTCTGTAAGCAGAAATAGAAAAAAAAAAAAAGCTTTCTGTAAGTCCATACACTGGGAACAGAGCTATTTATGAGATTTTACAAAAATCTGTCTGCTTCCAGAAGCCAATAAAACATTTTGTCTCCTTTTATCTTTTTCAATTCTTCCTCCTCACTTTAAAAGTGCACACCTGTGACATGGATGGGGCTTTGATTAAGCAGCCAAACTTTTATGAATGTAGGAATAGTCCTAGTAACACACTGGCACCTTGATGTATCTGCCTTTCTCAAAACGATAGCTTATTTTCCAGATTTGTTGACATTACCGGTACAAAATCTATCATGTACACAAGAGCAGTATTACAGAGCAAGGTTCAATGCAAAATAGACCAAATTTCAGAAGGCCTAGCCATTAAAAAGGAACAGAGATGTAGGTGGATGTGGTTGAATGTTCAGCAGAGGTTTTGATAACACAGCCTAACTCCTGTGTCTCTTTCAAATATTCATTTGCCTTCCTTGTTTTTCAGAGTTTTGTATCCATTATACTAGAAAGGAAAACTGCTTACTCTTAATGGCAGCATTTCACCTCTAACAGTACATAAAATTTGATGCACAAACATGCAGTAAAAGATTGATAGCTGCCCATAGGCACCATTTAGTGTCATGGATGCATAACAGAAGTTCAGAGTTTTGAGAAGGGAAAAAAAACCAAATGCAAAGTACAGTCTTTATTATATGATGCCCCTTGGAGGTTACAGAATATAAAACCAGCTTAAACTCAGTTCTTGTGCCCTTAAGGATTCCTCTCTGATTTTCTCCTACAGTTGACTTTCAGCCCTTAGAACAAAAGGAACCACATCTGAGATTTCTCATGAAGTTGCTGAGAAATAAAGTATCTTTATGACAGTTTAAGCAACATGGGGAAAGCAGTCCTATATTCACATATGGAACAATGGGTTTCCAGCCATCAGAATGTACTCTTGGGGTTACTATCAACTCACTGCTCAGTAGTGGTCAGAAAAGCAAATCAATGGTAAGAATTATTAAGAAAGGACTAAATAACAAAATGGATGTCAAATTGTGCATGATTGTGACAGAACACCATATGCAACACTGAACAATGGCCTTCCTTTTCCCTCCAGAGGGGACTCAGAGAAGGTTCCAAAATATGCAATGGCTTCTAAAAAAGAAAAACAAACAAACAAATCAAAACAAATTAGAATATGGCATATGTCTGTAAAATCTGTGTATAATGATAGGAATAGACAGATAGCAATCACTTGCTCCCTTCTCCTGCCAATGTGAGGGCTGCAGGCCTTCAATAAAGTTACCAGTTGCATAATTTAGACTATTCAGGAGGGCCTGATTCTTCACAAAGCAGGTAGTGAAGATACAGAATGTACTATGCTTTGTGATGAATTAAAATGTTACACCAAATGTTGCAAAATGACTGGATAAGTTGATGGGTAAATCCACTGAGATTGTATAAATGCATAGAGCCCCTGTGCTAAAAATGCTGGACTAGACTAGACTAGACTAGAATAGACTGTTTCACTTGGAAGGGACCTTCAGTGATCATCGAATCCAACTGCCTAACCAGCTGAGGGCTGACCAGAAGTCAAAGTATATAATTAAGGGCATTATCTGAATGTCTCTTACACACTGACAGGCTTGGGATATCAATCACCTCTCTAGAAAGCCTTTTCCACTGTTAGATCTCCTGGTTGGTAATGTTTCATAACGTCCAATCTAAGCCTTTCTTGGCACAGCTTTGAATCATTCCTATGCATCATTCACTGGAATCCAAGGAGAGGAGTTCAGCATCTCCATCTCCACTTCCCCTCCTCAGATTGCTGTAGAGAGCAATGAGGTTGCCCATCAGACTCCTTTCTCCCAACCAAACGATACAAAAGGTCATAGGTGCTCCACAAAGAACATTCCTTCTAGCCCTTTCACCACCTTTTTTTTTGCCCTCTTCTGGATGCATTCATGGACTTTCACATCCTTCCTAAATCATGGGTTCCCATAAAGGGACCAGCAGCAGGCTCAGTTTGAGTGAGCTGTGTGTGCCCTGGCAGCTCAGAGACTGACCCCCACCCACCCTGGGCTGCACCAAACACAGCATGACCATCAAACGGTGTGATCACCCTGCAATAGTCAGTGTTGCTGCTTGTAAAACTCTTGAAGTATGTGTTTGTTCTGCTCTTGTTCTCTGTCATTTAAGCACTGCCAGAGGCAGGATGCTGGACCAAACAAATCTTTGGTCTAGCTCTCTGCTATGCTGTGCAGAGGTCCCCACAGCCTAGGCAGACATCTAATGCTACACAGATGGACTGTAGAAAAGAGTTTCTGTTCTTCTATGCAGTGCTTATCTACAGACATCTCCCTAATGCTATAGAAAAGAGAATAGAGCAATGGGAAACATAAAAGGTGTATGTAAATCATGTAATTTTTGCTAGGGAAATTCTGAAGATTATTTGGTCCCAAATGTATCCTATTGGGACTAATAAATATAGCTTTTAGATCCACACATTCCATGTAACATGCAGGAGAGTTTTAGACAGCATCTGCATGCTTTCAGAGATAAAAAAAGTAATAGATGTGAAAACAGAGGTTTTTTCCCCAAAGCACAGCTGGAAACAGCCACCAATTAGATGAGTATCTTGACATTTTTAAGTAAGACTGTGGAAAACTTTGCAAGAACAGGTATCAAGCAAAATCATGTATCAAAGCAACTAAATTTCCAATAAAAGAACATGCACAGAAGCATTCTCTTCTTATTAAATACTAAGCTAACATATCAGCATCTTTGGAAAAGCTGATAATCTAAGTGGAAACCATTGTCATTGGCTAACCCTCAAAATATTATTATTTCAAGAATTTTAGCTTTGTGCTCTTGGTATCAGTCTTAGTTTGTGATGAAAAGCTGAAGTTGTGAACCACACAGATTAAGAGGCTTTTTCCTGTATAATTAAATGAAGATAATTAATTTATAAATCTGTGCCACTAGTAATCAGAAATCCATGGTTCAGCTTAGAGCTATGAATTTCAGTGGGGTATGCTTTTTAAACAAAGTTTTATGATATACACCCACAATTCCAGAGTAGGTCTATTCCTGAAAAAAAACCCAAAACCTAAGAGGTGTGATATCAAAATATTCCATTAATTCCGATTAGTCCGTAATCGATTTTTCTATGCAACTCAGATGGTCTACTGAGGTTTTTTCAACTATAAGCCCTTCTGTGTTTTGATTAAGAATTACTTATTTAATACTTATTTCTGCAGAAACTATGTTCCTCATTTCTTTCTAGGGAAGAGAATGAAATCCCTAAAATGAAGGGGGTATTTTGCACCTTTCCATGGCATTTCCTCCCAAGAATCTTTCAGTATTTATAGACAGTTAGCAGCAGCAGAGTTAACTTGGCATAGACCCATAATTTCTTTTACTCCACAATCAAGAGATACAGGATAATATTTAAAAGGATGCACTAATTTCAATCAGACTTAGCATTTAATGCTTCTTCATTAAATTTCTTTGTAAAGCAAACTAACCACATGGAAAAGTATATACTGGATCTGTGAGTGGGAGGGAATTTCCCAGGTTTCTAATACTGAATCTGTTTGAAATAACCAACAGCATTGTTTACTAAATTGATACTACTTTCTAAGGAGTTTCTGACAGCTATCAGATGTCTTTGTCAAAGGATCTAAGAGACACTTACAGGACTATAAGCAGTTCTTTATTACTAATTAGCCATGTGGTTGGCTTTGAGATCTTTCAGGAAGAGCTATTGCTCTCAGAATGTGGGTTAGTGTACAGAACCCAAATCTTCAGGATTCATTGCAAACCAGACACTCATGTTAGGAAGAGATGTCATAGTAGGAACATATATCAAGCTGTGGAAGTCATAAAAGGGAACAGAAACAGGCAGTAACTTCAGCAGATCTAGCACTCGTGTTAAGTAGATGGTCTACAAAGCATTCAATTTTAATATTTCTGTAAAACTGAAACCAATAAAATCACAGATATGCTGGTCCATAATCTGAGCCTTGTTTCCAGGCCATGGGCAGAATTGCTATTTAAAACCCCAGAATTAAGATTTCTGTCTCTTCCATAAAGAGGTGGAACAGGTCTTCTGTAGCCACCCAGTGAGCACATTTAAATTTTTCTTTAGATGAAATTACAGGTATGATCCCAGCCTTCAGAAGTGTAATTTTTGTATAAACAAAGAGCTATTTCATAGAGGTAAAGGATGATTTTGTTGTGATGATATAATGCCAGAACAAGTTTTTACAACATAACTCTGACAACCTGGGAAAGACAGAATTGAGACATAAAGCTGTCCCACAGCTGATCATCAGAGTTCTATGAAACTATTCTATATGGCTTTAAACCAGCCATTAGTGTGCTGTAGAGTTTGCTCATGCCCATTTGGATTTGCATTTGAATTCAAAATTAGAGATAACTATTTGAAATAAAAGTAGTTCTCTGTATCCTACTGGGCCAAGGCTGGAGATGGGTCATGTGCATGGGAAGTAACAGCCTGTGTAGAGATGGAATATAGCTGTTCTCAGTTCAGACAGTGTCTTATTTAAAGTACATTTGGGGCACACTGGGATTCAGGAAGTAATAAAAAGTGTATCTACAGCTGCAGCAAGCAATAAAACAAGGTGAATCAGGGCTGTCCTGGATGGATAATAATAAATGTTGCATTTCATAGTGGTTTTCTCACTACTTCAGATCCATATGTAAAAAAATACTGAGTCACCTAAAAATTAAACTTTGTCTTTCAGTCATAGTAAGTGCTCAGTTTATTCTCTTAGATGGTGCTCTGCCGGGTATTTGCCACTTGCTACATCTTTGCTGCTTTAAAAGTGTTTTCCATTTAGGCAATATGTTTTACATATTGGATGAAATGCATGAATGACAGGAAAAAAATAAGGGACACTAAAAAGCTCAGGTTTTGCTCATGAAGGAAAAAAATGTAAAATTAATCAAGGTTAGGCAAAGAAGTGGAAAGACAAGATGGAGTGATCTGCCCATATATTCTGGCACATCCATGATTTTAGTTTTTGGTTTTGTTTTTTTTTTTTTTGCTTTGAAATCACTCCAGTAACCAGAAGTGCCTAAGCATTAGATACACAATAAATCTTACATTTGGTGCTTCTTTAGTTTTACCACCACTTTTCATCCCAATGCTGCACAGCACTACTGCACATATATCACCACTTCAAACTCCTGTGCCTGAAATCAAAGTATAAACTGGCTATACTTTGCTGCTGTAGTGTGTTAATATTCTGGTTGCTAAGGCAATGCACTTACCAAGTTAACTCTTGACGAGTACTTTGCCTGAATAACGTGACAATATGAGTCAGTGCAGAGCACTGTACAGTGACAGCTAGATAACTCCTGATTTTTCAAATTGAGTCCTTTAAAATTAGCATAGACATTCCCAACCTACACTGCATTTTGCAGCACACCTTATAGATATGCTTAATTTTCTATAGTGCCACCAAAATAAAACAGCAAAAAAAATCCCCCACACTCCAGAAACCAGAATTTATTGCTGATCTTTATTTCCTCCCTCAAAATGACAGCAGTATTATAGCATTTTGGACACTACTTTAAAGGGAGAGAGAAACAAACATGGACACTTTTCTATGGTCACTGGGTATCTATTCATAGCTGAATGATGCTAAAGCATCAGTAAATAACCCACAAATTTCGGATGCTTGAATCAGAATAAAGATGAAGGGACAGGAGACAGCTTTTTGGGGAAAACAGACTGTTTGTCTCCTCCTGCCCTCCATCTATCTGCACTTGTATCTTTACTTAGCCAGAAAACATTCTAGTGAACACCCATCCTTGAAATTTGGGAAAAGCATTTAGTGACACTATCATCTTCCTACTTTGTACTTCTAGCCACCTACAAGTGACATTGTGTTTCTGTAATAGGACATTATGCTGTCTGCTTGAAAGCATTTGTTTGATACAACTCCTTGCAAAAGTACTAGAACTCACATTTACTTGTATCTTTCTAAAATGTATTTCAGATGTTTAATGCTTTTTCTCCTTTTGTTTTTTTTCCTTATTTTTTCTTTTAATGATGCTACTTTCAAATGAAAGCAGCTCTATATCAGTAACTTCAGATTTGCTCTCCCATATTATGGTTGATCCTTCATAACAGGAAGGCTGTGATTAAGTAAATTTTTGTTTAACACTCTCTACTCTCTCCTCATTACCACAAAAAAAAAGTTCAGATTTAGGAAGAAAATCCATCCAGCTGTCACCATCCCCTGAGATATCTAGTTAATTCCTACTGAATGAAGGGGAAAAAGTCCTAGGGGTCTGGGAAAAGTCCTTTGAGAGCTGACAGCCTTTCAAGAACAGCTGGTAACTAGTTTCAACCATCCAGTAAGGATCAGTACAACCAGAGACAAGTTGGCAGAGAGTAGTTCAGTCCTTTCCTTAAATTGCAAGCAATTGCAGTTTTTTAAAATAATTTTTCTTATTAAATTATCTGTTGTCATTAAAAATCAAAAGTGAAATCAAAACTCATCTGTCTTCTGGACAGAACAGTTACATATCCATGTCAAAAGCAGAGAGATCTTTCAATTTATAATCTTGTTTCATAGGCATTCTGCTTGGAGATAGTCTGAACATCAGCCAGAGGAGCCAGGTGATGCAGACTGAGAACTGCAGACCACTCCAAGCATGTGACAGGGAACAATTATCAAGGTGAACAGTTATAAATGCAAATGAGCTCTAATGCTGAAAGATGTGAACAGCCAAAGTTCTGAGCTATCTGCATACACAGAAGTCACTCTGTGCCAGTACTAGGTGACATTGAGGAAGATCACTGTCTGTCAGTGGCTAAAAAGTTGAGGGAAAATGGGATTTGTTTTCATTCTTCTGTCTCTTCTCATTCTAACATTCAACCTACAAGTGATTTTTCAATGCAGAGATATCCAAAACCTTCTTGTGTGTGTAGCGAGGAGTCTACTGAACAAGAAACAACACCCAACTCTTCACTACTGGCCTAAGACCTTGCAAATAGCACACAGACAGCATCTGTATGACATACTTGCATAGCCTTTTAACCCATGTACTCAGATCAAGCAACTCCTGGAAGTTGACTATCCCTTCCCTCCAAGGAATATGAATATCCCTTCCCTACAGCCAGCACACTACTGGTTTCCTAAAGGAAAAGAGAGAAGCAGAAATGGCAGGCAGATGTTCCTGACCCCTAGAAGCACTCCATGCTCTGAAAATAGCCATGAGAAGTAGAATACATTTGTTCCTCCAGAAGAAAAGGCCTTTCTAGATAGATTATGATGCTAGGGTCAAGTCAGCATCTTTATGCCCAGGTTGCAGGTTAAGTGATCTTTCTTTGGAAGTTTTCTATTCCTTGGAAATCATCATTTCCAGCAGTGAATCAGTTTCATAATAATATCTCTTTGTGGTAGTCACCCCACACAGCTCCCCAAAATCCACACAGACCAAGCATGGAGCATGTTCATTTGCCTTGCCACTGCTGATAGTCTCTGCCCCAGGAAGGCCTACTTTTCCAATGCTAATGCCAGCCCTATAATTGTATTTTTTTTAACTCCTTTAAATACTCTATATCTTTAATATTTCCTAGGATGGGATTCCAGAGCTCTAAGGCCCCTTGAAAGAAAAGGAAGAAATCCGAGGTCACTTTCCTGAACTGCAGTGCTGGATTTCTGTCTCTGCCCAGCACTGTGCAGTATTTATTTCATCTTCTGGCTTTCTTATTCTTTGCTCTAAAGTAATGAGAGTTTCTCGATTGACAAGAGCACTGATCAAACCAGTAATAATCTGCTTACATGCTTCATCAATGAAACAGAGCTAGGCTACAGCAGGCTTGTACTGCACATCATCACCATACCCACTGGGGATAAGGATGATTATAGCAGTTACCAAGGCCATGGGAAGGATTTTGTCTTGATCACACTTTTCCTGCTGACACACTATCTGCAGCAGCCATTTCCTTAGTCAGGTTAATGAAACTCTCTTTGGTTTGTGTTTTCTCATTTAAGATGGCAACTGCTACAAAAAAAAAGATAACCTCTCTGACCTCAGCCATTATCTCTCACTGTGGTTTTTCATCGCTGAATCTGATAATTGAAACTACAGAGTCAGAAGAGCAGCACTCTACATAGTTTAGTTCCTAGTGTGAAACCTGAATCCCAATGAGAAATTTATGTGTAACACTAATTATGACTGACATTCCCTGTTAGGGTGGGAGATAAAAATCACATCACAGTGTAGCTGGAATGGTCTTGCAACCTCTCTACAGCTGGCTTAATGTTTCTATACAAATACCTTGACCTTTAGAAAAAAGAGAGTGGAGGAAAAGCAGGAGATGTTTTTAGCATTAAATGATTCCCATTTGTAACTCTATGAATGGCACATTTGGTCCAATTTCCAGTCTCTGGCATTTCTAAACTGCCATGTTACAAATAGACAGCAGGCTATAAACTTTCTCCTTAGAGGGAAGGCAGGCAATCAAGTCGGTACTCCAGCCAGCAGGTCTGTGATGCTGCTGTGTCAGAAATCCTGCACCCACAGACAGGTGCAAAGGCAAAAAGGTGGTGGAGAATTGGGACTTATGTATTTGTTAAATTGGGGTTCTCATCAAGCTCAAATGAGATTTTTTTCTATTGATTTTGCCATACTGTTTCCAATAAGAGCAGGAAATAATATATTCAGACTTTTCAGCATCTGATAGTGATGTCTTATTGTGAGCCTTGATAACATTTACATTTTGGCTCCCTCTTGGCACCTTACAGCCCACAAAAGCTACTGCAGTGCCTTTATCATAAAGTTTGAGAGTGGAAGAGATACAAGACTGTCATACCCAGCAACTAGGAGGGTGCAAAAGAACCAGCCTGTGGATGGACAGCTCTGTTACTTTAGCAATGCTTGGCAGGCACGCACTGTATAGCAAGGTTTGCTTTCTGAAATGTTCACGCCCTTCACTGCTCCTAGCAGCATGCACTGTTCTCAAGACAGCTGTGGAATCTCCCTTTTTATCCCCCCTGCCTTCACACCAGTCATAAGCAGGATCTGAATCCAGTCTCACATTCATAGTAAATTACTTACTGGCAGCTAGGGTGAAATCTGGGAAGTTCAGCAGGTTTACAATTCTATTAGACAGCTACACAAACATTTTCAGATGTTTAATATTTACAGGAGTGGATGATATTGGGCATTAGGTTTCTCTGTCTGTGAAGAGAGTTTGTAATCTTTAAATTGCAAGATATGTAGACATATGCTTTAACTGGATCGCTGAACATTTAATCTGAGGAATTATGACAGCAGCAGGAGTTTACATTTCTGCATATAACCTAAGGTACACACCATGCATGATCACACGTGTCTGTCTCCAGTGCTGAGAATCCATGGCAAAGCAAATTAGTTCAGTCTGGTATACATGGAAACAGCCAGAGCTACAGAGAACTGGGGTGATGGAGGAACAGACACCACTTGGGGGGGGGGGGCCATACATGACACCTCCTCTCAAAGGCCGTTGTTAGTGTGGGGGTGCCAACAGTGAAGTTGAGGTGTGGGAAGATAGGTCCTGTGATGGGAGGGTGTCCTGGTTTCAGCTACAACAAGGGGGAATACCCACACATGACAAGATTTGCTATACCTCTGGCATCAGCTTGAATTTTTAGCTCTAGTTCTGTAAGGCAAAACCACAATCTCTCTGCTGTCTGATTTGAAAAGCAGGTAGCAAACTGACATCTGCAAGGGAGCAGTATGAAACTTGTATCCATAGATAATGCTCAGAGGGGAAAGGAATTATTAAATCAATGGTCAGAGAGACAAAGAGACCTTAGATTAATGATCTCAGTTTAGTGACCTTCCTGGGATACAGAACACTCATTTACATCCTGAAGAGCAATCAGGAATGTTTTGCAGAAGTTATTATAATGGCTTCAAAATAGTTTTAATTGGGAAAACTTATTGCATCATCTCTGCATCACTTCTACTAATTGAAGAGCCCGAGAGACAGAAAAGTTACAGTCTCCCTGGACTGTGTGTGTACCATTAGTCCCAGCTAATGCAAGCTCCTGGATCACAGTGGGATGGCCACTGCTGAGCACACATATATGGCTGCAGGCCTGGAGGAGCTCCTACAAGATGCCCAGACAGACAGCTTAGAGCACACAACACAGGAGTTCTGATACAGTTGGTAACTCTCCCAGCCACAATAAAGAGCCTGGAATAAAATCTCAGTGAGCAAGTGGTACAGAACATGAAGGGAAACATGGCATAATCAAGAATGTGTCGGTGCTTCCTGCCCTTCCTGCAGAAGGAAGGGAGCTTCCATGGTGGCCAGCAAGACAAGTTCAATGAGAATAACCTGCAGCAGTGATTTGTCAGGTGGCAGCAAGAGGCTGAAGTCATTATTCTCACAGGAGCTGAAGACCCCAGTAACAACATATGGCCCAGTGGGGCTGCAGACATCTGACTCCCATCTGCTGCCCAGTGAGCTTTCCCAGGGTCTGGGTTGTAGGAAGGGCTTCAGGCAGTTGCTTATCTTCCTTGCCAGATGGTGAATAAATGCCTACAACACATTGCCATCCAGACATGGATACTGTTGGGTGCAATCTCAAGGGCAACACCCCAGCTGACATTTTTAAGAGCAGCTCAGTTTCTCTGTTGTGCTGGGAAGGATAGATCCATTTTTTATATTCCACTGGGCTGGGCACTGCAGGCAAGAGCAATGACCTGACAGATACCTGCAAGATACCTCTTCTAAGTATACTACCTTTCTGCAGCACCACACTATATTCACATCAGTAGCAACTGGAAACTAAACTAAAGTTTGTTTGTTTCCTTCCTGACCTTAAAGAGGTGAAATCTGCTCCCTGTTCCTTTGAGGCTGTTGGAAGCTTCCAGGAATGAGTGATTTCTCCAACATAGAGCTTGCTAGAAGGAGTTGTAGACAAACATACATACTGTCTAAAGACTGGCAAACTACTCCCAGCAAAATATCAAGTGGAAATATATAAAGGTTATAAGAAAAATTAATTTTTCAGAGCCTGGGATGAGCACATTTTCCATGCACAAATTGGCACTAATGCTTCCAGCTGAAGCATTACACCTGTAGTATGTATTTAAAACATATATTGAATTGCATGAGAAATTAGTATTTAAAAAAATAATCATCAAGAACAGATGAATCATGTGTCCACTACAGAAAAGGCAGGAAAAGGAAGCAGACAGCTGAAATCCAGTCTAAGCAGAAAACCCAGCAAAAACTATATGAAACTTTTCAATAGCTCCCATCAGCACAAGGTCGATGGTTGTTTAAGGAAAAGGTTTATTTTTCTTTGATTGCTTTAACTCCAAAGTACTCCTTGGCTGCTCAGTTTTTGCTAAGGGAATTAGATTTTCTGAATTCCTTCTTCTTTCCCCATTGTGGGGAAAGTTTAAACACTGTAAAATGTTGCCCAAAGCTTTTTATATGACAGTCTCATAAACCTGCTTGAACTTAGGCCCAGCCAAGAGTTTAAATTCAATATAGAATTATTTGGAATTTGTACTAGAAAAAAGGAAGCAAGGCTTTCAGAGGAAGCTTTCTTCCCTGCAGAAGTTCACTTTTTAAAAAAAACAAAAATAGTATATCTATATGTGGGTAAAATCATTCTCTATCCTCCCTAGACATAGATATGTAGTAGATCTGTTTTAAAAAAGTTCAGAATGTACTGTTCCTGATACCTTTATCAAAGAACAAAATAAAAATGGAGACGTAATTCCACAGTTATTTCAGTGGGGAAGGAAGAGGTGGAGGGAACAGAGGGATTGTCACTAAACAAGTGTCAACCAGCAAGTATCCATCTATTTGGCTAAAGCAGCAGAGTGTGCCAGAAGCACCACTAGAACACTTTACATTGTAGTGCCTTCTTTTGCCTTTTATTTCAGATTATTTTCTCAAAACTGGTATGAAAGAGTTTCTTTCCTGGGTCTAGTGGTCCCAGAAATCTTTAAACCATATGACTGGCATAAGCTAGCTCCACAAAACAGAAAATAAACACCTGAAAGACTCTGAAAACTCACTCCTTTGGAAATTTGCTTCCTTCAGAGCATTGTTTGTCCTGTTCACACCCTCTTCTGTAGGGAAAAGTTCGATGTACTTGAATTTATGCCTGCAGGGATCATGTTCAGACCAAAGGTCTCTATGTTAGGATGAAATTCTATGTGTACTTGGCATACGCGGGGAGCAATATCCAAAACAGGTGGCAGAAAAATGCCTCCTTGGAAGACAAGACAGAAGGCACTAATTGCTTTCAGTATAAAAATTAAAATACAGACATTTGCATAGTGTTACACATCACTAGTCAACTCCTCCATATCATTAGTCCTTCCACTGACTTCAAAGCAGAACAAATTTCTTTCTTGGAGAAGCATACTTTCATTAGTGCCAAAGTGGGAAGGACGAATCCCTCCTTCCCCCTCCCATCCTGTCATTCCCATTCCCCACTGAACAAGAAACTAAATCCCAAATTAGCTTTTCCTTTTTCTTGCACAGGTGCTTAAGAAAGACCTCAAAAAATAGCTGTTTAGGAAACAGTGGGAGAAAGCAGACTTTGAAAACATGGAAGAACCCTACTGTGAGAATCTTTCTTGATGGATCCAGGGCTGTATTTACAACAAGTAAATTAAAATAATCCCGCAAAATAAAATGCTCCTTTTCAGTACCTCTCCTCTTAGTCACATGTGGAACTTAAATAACTCTGCATGGGCTACACTATAATTACCAACTCTTTTACACTTAGTACACAACTTCTGCACTTGGTTTAGAGACTTGTTCCAAGGATAAAGCCTACAGCATTCCAAACCTGATGATCCAAAAAGCAAGCACTGAGCAAAACAGTAATTTGGTATCTGCATGCATCCATACGTAAGGCCACTTTAAATGATTTTACTAAGTTTGACAGACAGCAAGATTGGTGCCTGAGTCATATTTTCCCTTTTCCTTCTCACTTTAGCCCATTAGGAAATCCATTTTTCTTCTCAGCCAATACAGAGCAGGAGGCAGAAATGAAACATGAAAGCAACAGTCTCGTACTTCTTCAAAACACTGGGAAGAGTGAGGTCTGGGATGCAGGAAAATAGGTAGTTTGTTTAGGCTGTCTAAAGCAACAACAAAAAAAAATCAATGTTCCCCATCTGTACTTATAAATACAGCATTTAACAATTGAAACAACTTCCTGGTACTTTTGGCCTGGCCTGGAAATTTCTTTCATTTAAAGAAGCCAGTATATCTTTCATTTAAACTTTATCTTTTAAAGGCAGGCTAGCTCAGTTCCAGAGTCACCACCTCTGCTTCTACAGAATGCTGAAGATTATTTTATAGGAAATGCTTACTAGGTTGAAATTAAACCCCCAAGTAATAAGCAAACAGGAGGACTAGAGACTGGAAACAGCAAGGAAAGGAAAAAGGATTTATTTGAAGAAGACAGGCAATATAACCTAGCTTGCACACACACTTAAGGTTTGATAGCAGTTTCTCTTGAAACTGTATTTGGATGTGTTTTAGACTTGAAATTACAGCTTTAGCTACTTACTTTGTCTAGCTATAACAGCCTCTAAGACAGCACTCAAATATTAATGAAAGAAATAGCTATTCCAGCACTCAGGCTTCCTACGTGAATGCTCACAGCAAGGATTCCTAGGCAGATTTCTACAGAATTTAGCCAACCTATACCTCTGATCAGGAATCAGAATTGATACAGAAAGGATCATCGGTAATCAGTTGCTAAGCAGAAAGTAATTTGGCAGGAAATCTGTTTGCACATTAGATCAGGAACAAGGGGCCATGTGGAGATAAGAAAGAGTCAGTATTTGCACTTGAGACAGGCTAGTTCAGACAAAATATTTAGTTGTGTTTTTGCTTGGACCTAAGATAAAACTTTAAAAGTCAATTTCGGAAAAAATCATTTAGCTTATAATAATGTTTCTCTTTTTCTTCTTAATTTCTTGAAATACAGGCACCTACAAATGTATTTTACCAAATCTGCCATAGGTTTTACTCACAGATAGATCAGTTAAAGATTTACTATCTGTTGGTATTTTTTGCTAACAATTGCCTCAATGTAGTAATTACACATAGACAGAAATATACTGAACTTATTTATTTCATTCTTCCCAAATACAATAAGTTGTCATGGCATAACTGGGGGCCACAGGGATGTGAGGACATGTGAGTGATAAGTGAAGGCAGATTATAGTTAAGGACTTACTGCTTTAAGTACAATACTATTTTTCTTAAGAGTAAAATATTTAGGAGATTTTCAGGCTTTAGCAGCTAGCAGTATGATCTACACAAGGGAATATTTCTATCATTTACCAACATTTCTAAGTATTAGGGCAAGGAAATATTATGAATATTTTTTTAGCTCTTGAAAGACTTGATTTTAGTAATAAAACAGATATTAACACATGAATGATATGTCTTTAATACACATCATAATGTAGTCTGCTATTAAAAGTTTGATTTTCCTTTTTTCCCACTCCCCAGTTCAAAAAACCAAAATGAACATAGAATAAAATCAATAATGGTGTTTGTCTCTACTGAGAAAAGTATAATAAAGTTACATTCTCCTTTATATATCAAGATTTTAGACAGGACTGAAAGTGCTCCAGGCCAGCACTGACGGATCTGGTAAACACAATTTCAGTCTTCATACAAAAACAGAAACCAGAATAATATGTTCTTAAAGAAATAATGCAAAATAATGCAGACACAATAGACTGACAAGAACATTGAAAGAATAATTCATTTGTTTAGTACTGACTTTCAGATTATTTCAACTATTTGGAGTAATATTTTTGAAGGCAGTGAGGTGGGACTTTTTAGCAAGCTCACCTTTTTTCTGTCTTCCTCCTGTTCTTCTACTGCAAAAATACCCTATGCCATTGTTCATAACTGCTCTGCAGCCGGAATATGTAGTACATATCCAAGTTCCCAAAGCTGGCTGAAGTATCTAACTCATATCAATAGCTGACAGTATTTTTGTAGAAGGCCCCATGTGGGAGAGCCTTCCCCATCTCCATTTACTCTGGGCAGTGTTTTACAAGAAAACAGTTTGTAAAAACAGCTCATCCTCTGCAAATAGCCACTCCATGGTGAAAAATGCAGAAACAAACTAAATAACGGTGGATGAAGACATAAGAACCAGAGAATATCAGTTTTCATGGTTTGTTTTCTGCTACCTCATTCCTGCTTGGAATAGAAAAAGACATCTCTTTCTTCTACAGCCATCTAACTTAGTGGAGGTTGGTGCAAATTTAACCATAGATTTCATATTAATTCATACCATACCATATTCATAATTCATATGCAATTATAATAAAATATGAATTATAGCATACAGATTAATATATAATAATATATAAATATTAATATATTTATTATAATAATTCAGACAATTACCATGTATTTCCACACCACTTTCAAGAAGAATTAAACACTTAAACATATGTGGGTATCTGGGTTCTCAGAATAGTATTTTTAATTAAAAATCCCAGATAGAAATATTCAGATTTCTTAGTTTGAAAGTGGTGTGGGATTTAAGCATTTTCATATTTCAAGGGGCTCTTGAAAACAGTCATTATCCAATGAAACCCTACAGACTTCAGGGAAGGCAGATATAAAGCTAGAAAATATTCAGGAATCCTTCCAGTAGGAGATACAGTTTCCATAAGCATCGGGCATGGTGAAAGATTGTTAGTCTGGATAATAATTGGATTATATCTAAAATACCACACCTGCCCAGAATCTATAAATTCAGAAGTGATTCTTTTCTCCCAACAGCATCCTACATTTCACTGCTATTCAGAGCATCTAGAATAACTCTGTTCTCCATATTTATTATGGGTTTATTGTCCTAGGTCATCTTGCAGGGACCTAGTACAAAGAAATTCCCTCTTTTGCAGCAGTGACCTACTGAAGGGTTATTTTTGTAGAAACATAAAGGCATTTACCTTCATAAACACTTCTTTTCTACAGAGCAGAGCACAACTGATGACGAAGGACCCAGAGGCTGTAACCTGTGGGCGACACCAGTGTCAGCTCTCTCCACCATGGCACAGCAGTTCTCTGAGCCAAGCATTTCCAAGATTAGTTGTAATCACAGCAGTAGCCAGTGCACCTACCTACAGCCACAGAAAAGCTCAATTATTTTCCAGAATTCATCCTACTGCATAGCAAATAAGTTTCACAGGGTGATATTTCAAAATGATTATGCCAACAGTGAGACTTAATTCTCACTGCACGCCAACCAGCTTCAAGGCTCTGTTGGGGAAACATATGAGAAGCCTAATTTTTAGCCACACGGATCAGCAGTTCTTCACAACAGGAGCAGAGTGGCAGTTCACAGCTTTCAGGTCAGTCAGTGGAGCAAGACCTTTTTACCCAAATTCACCATGGGATTCAGAGCCCAAATGTGTTCAATGTTTGCAGCTGAGCATCAGCTACCTCAGCAGTATTGGTACCTGGGATTTCTACACCCTCTGAGGATTCAGTGCCAGGAAGGAAATGCAGAACAGGTATCCCACTGCCTCTCAGGTATATGAGAACCTCTGCTTTCAATGTTGGAGACTGCACCTTGACTCTAGTGCAAACCCAGGAGGTGCCCAGAAAAAAAGATTGCAGTGGTAATATAGAGGGGAAAAAAAAAATCTATGCAGAATTTGAATGCACAAATTCTTTGGGAAAGAAAAAAGGGGTTTACCCAATATAGCCTCCTGAAGTAGACTAGCAGGGGAAAGCAACCAAGGCTGAGTTCTTTGCCTCAGGAGAGATAACAAAGGGCAGTTTCAATCATGCCTAGGTGCTTTTGCTCCCTATCCACAAGCAGCACTCCTTATATCAGCCTGAGCAGGTAAGACCTGTGCTACAAATCTTAGTACTCGTCCGAGTGACCTAAGTATGTAAGTAGACTAAGATTTTTCACTCTTTTGTGCAGAAAATTAATATAAGAGGATTCCGAGCCTTGTTTTCCCACAAATATCACATTTCCTACAAATCAATGCTCTTCCAGGTAATTTGGAAATTTTAAACATTTTCTGGCAGAGGAGAAAATTTTTCTGTATTCTAGGTCAGTGGTCTAGCTGCTGGTTTCCAGTCTGGTCCTGGTCCACTGAAACACTTCATATTAGGTGATTTCTTTGTGCTACCTTTGCTCTGCTTCTATTGCTCCCTTCAAACCTGTAAACCTTTAAGCAGATACAGCTAATTTTATTCATATTACACAACCAAAAGTCTAAATCAGTATCAGAATGCCTCTAGCACAGGACAGCAGAGTGAGAGACAAGCATTACCCTGAAGTCAGGCAAATTAAAGTGCTATCTCCATTGTACAGGCTAAGCAGCAGAGGGGAGGATTAGGCAAGTTGCCAGAGGTCGCAAGAAAAAACATCTGTGATAGCGTGAGGAGCTGAGATGCCTGAACCCTGTTCAAAGCTGCAGACCATCACTTTCCTTTAGCCTGTAGTTACTATAAAAGTTACTTCTGTGAGCCTGGAAGGCAGGTTGTTTCTCAGGTGTTACCAACTTTGTGAATAATTTTGTTTGTCTGCCTAGTGACATTTCCCACCGCTGCTGCATGCAATATCTCACACTGCAGCAGGGGAGAAGAGAATGCTGCTCACAAAGCCAGGAAATATGAAACCTTAAAGAATTACCAGAAGAGCTGACAGGCAGGCAGAGCATCCTAAACAAATTCAACTCATCCTTTAATCAATTGAATTGCTTTCCAGCTGATTGAGCCCTGTAGGCTTTCAAATCCCAGAATGCAGACCAAGTATTAAAAACTACCTTTTGGTCTGCATTTGTAACTGTAGGATTCAAGGTCAATTCCAAATAGGAGTGCATCACACAAATCTTCAAGATGATGATAAAAGAAAAAGCCAGGAAGAAAATTAACCTCAGATGAAAGCTAGTAATAATCTTGACTCCTGACTCCTGATGCTCTTCACGGCAAAAGAGGGTTATTATTCCCTCCCTTCCCCTTAAAAGAGAAAATCCAGGCAAAAGCAAAAATATAAGAAATGGGTTTTTCTGAGACGACACTGCCACCTATTGTCACTACTGTTTTTTCTCACTTTCTAATTAAGCCTTTTACAGTCCATCAAATATCTCGTCAAAACCAAACATTTGTCCTTCTTCCAAACATCTCTTCTTCTTCCAAAAACTGTTTGAATTAACCTCAGATTTCATCTTCTCATCATCAACCCCAGATATACCTTCAAAAACAACTCAGAATTTTGTTACTGGCCTTCCTGGCTACAACAAAGAAGACAGAGTAAGCTCATTTCTCAGTCCACCTCCTACAACTTAGACTACTCTTCTTTTTCATTTGATGACTCCTGTCCTTTCTAATTTCTAGCTTGCACAGTGAAAAAAATAAGTTTCCTCTTATAATCCAATCCCAATATTTTTGCTAATATCCTTTTACATATTCACACATTTTTTGTTCAGATCACGACTTTCAGGATAGGCCCAGAAAATACCTGAGGGCACCAAATAGGCCCATATAGAGCCACTCGCAGTAAAACTGTATATCATTGCACTCCCAAAGACTGGTTTCCTTAGAAAATCTAACAAGAAGGCTCATGCAGCCAACACCTTTCATATTTCTGCTCTAAAAATATTTGTGCAGTAACTTAAATTTATACACAAATAATGCCAAATTGAAGGGAAAATATTAATATTGCTATGTGTAAGCTGTGATATAGCTATTGCTATGTGAAACCATTTCTTACCTTCTTTAGTTACTCTTGGTACCTGGGTAATACTACATGGAACAGTGCTTAGAGATGACAAAATAATCACAAATAAATTTAGATTAAAATGTAAGTATTTCTATATTAAAAGTGAGTTTAATGTAACTACTGCCACAAAATGATGAAACAAGTAGCAAATCCCAGCACTAAGCTAGAATTTTCCTTCTCAAAATTAAGATGTTCCTTGCCACATGGCTGGAAACCTTGAAGAATCATTTTAACCTTTGCAAAATTTTGCATGTAGAAAAATCCCTCTAATACACAAATGAAAAGTTTCAGCATTTGATATCAAAAAAGATGAACTGAGAGAACATACATATTTTGCAAGGAAAAAGAGGAAAACTTACTTGATTTTCTTATTAAAGTGTGGATACTTTAGAGATTCTGTGGAGGTGGAAATGCTATGTTTAGCACCAGAAATTGTGCAAAAACAGCAAAAGCAAGCAGAATACGTTTGCCTTTTAAGGTGTTTTCAAGTACCCCTGATAACTACCAGTGATGGGCAGGGCTGTAATCCCTTTCTCAGGGCACCCCAGGGAGTTCCTGGTGACCTTCTTCAGGGTCACAAGCTGTGGTCAGAGTTCACCAGATGCTTCAGCTTTATCTGGAGGGGGAAACCCTGGTGCTTCTTCCTTCTGTTACTCTTCTAGAATTAAGATGTCTTTGTTTAATTTTTTCCTAATCCATTCTTGGTTGCTTGCAGCCAATGTGATGATTGTCTCTCTGTCTGGATCCAGCTTCATCATTTCCTTACAGGTGCTGAAAATATCTCCCCTCTCACCTTCAGTCCCCTAGGACACAAGGTTTCTAAGGGTTATCCTTCCCCATCCATTAAAAAACAGGTCCTGTTTGGTTTATACACTTTAATTCTTTCAGGAGAATATTAACAATTTTCCTCACAGCAAATTTGATAGAAGCCTTATTAGAGGAGCAATTTTGAAGGATGTGATCATCTCTTGCAAGTTGTTTTTCAAATATGTTTTATGTAAAAAAGTTCAGAGCCGACAATGTTCTTCACAAGAGGGAATCATTCAAGCATGAATGATTTCAAAACTCATTTGAAAAATAATTACTTCAAGTTCAGCCAGTCCTATATATTTGCCAGAAGCTGTTGAATCCTCTAAGTTAACAAAATAATACATAAACAAATAAATCAAGTGGGAGAGGGAGCAATAAAAATGGAAGTATTTTAACAAAAACCCAATAGCAAAGTGTGGTAGGGAGATGTTTCTGTACAATTGAATATAATGATATTGTAATATGGGACCTGGGGAACATTTTCCTCACGTTCTGTGAGCGTTAGTGGCTTTAACTGTACTCTAAAGAGGAAAACACCAGATCAACAAGATATACAGCACACTGCTGCTCTGTGTATACATATTCTTTGGCAAGAGAAAATAATTTGGCTTCAAGTCTTAGCTTTTTCTGGATTCTTTCAAGTGAAAAAGATATTGCAATTTAAAAACTCTTGTGACAGATTTCAGGCTGAATCTCAGGTGGTTATAGGCAATGTTTTTTGCATGGAAAAAAAAGCATTTGTACCAGCAGAATGCACCATATGGTTGAATTGTAAAGTCTTTATAAACACAAGCCCCTTGGAGCTCTTTTTCTTTGTTATAATAACTTCTGTTTATTTCTTCTACCTATAATTCTGAATTCACACCCTTTGACACGGCTGAGCTATCAGGGGTAGCAATCACATACACAGCCCTGGCAAACAAGCAGGACCATGTGGGATGGAAGGACACAGGGCTGTGACTGGATCCAGAATGACTCTGCCCATCACTGAACACCACCTGGAGCAAGCACAGTCGAGGACACAGACACTTCTATGTACCTGGCAATAACTAAAACACCAAGGACACCTATTTTCATTGTATTTTTCTCTTAACCTTTCTTCAGTGTTTTTTTTATTTTTTTTTGTTTGTTTGTTTATTTGTTTTTGTCCCTTTTTGTATTTTTTCTTCAGGATTTGGCACAATTTCCTCCCAGACATCACAACCTATTTTTCTTAATTATTCCTTCCATTTACCTAGTTTTTTCTAGCTTTTCCTACCACAAGATCAAATTCCCACGCTGTTGTCTGATTGAGTGTGAGTCCAATGAGCAAACTAACTATATACCTGTATGTCCAAGTAAATCCATTATCTTCTAATGGGTGCCTAGTATTAAGCACAGCCTCATGTTTTGACTAGGCAGGGGTTATTTTTTGTGGAGCATTGACAGCCAGGATCTCATTTCATAATTTTTTTCCATCCCACCAGGATGATGGGAGCTGGCAAGAGTACAAGCATAATCTGTGCTACAGAAAACATGGAGGACTGATATTTGCTGCCTCTTATTGCCTGTATCTCAGTCTTAGGATTTTCTAATCTCTGAACTCGGGGAACCCCATGAAAAACTGAGTGAAAATAAATCTGATTTATCATATTGTCACCAGCATTTCCACACACAGGCTCTGGAAATGAGTGCTCTTTTAATATTTAATAATGCCCTCTTGTGGAGATTCTAATTTTCTTATTTTAAGGCTTAGTCAAAACCAGCTGTTCTCGCAGGGATAGGTCTTTTTTCCCTGGAGACCCAATCAAAATTCCCTGAAGCAGCTCTGCCTGGCTTTCTCTCACACACTCCAGGGAACACCTTGTACTTCAGGTAATGTAAAAGGGAAGAGAAGGAGACACCACTGCTGATGAGTTGTGGGTTTGGGAAGGCCATGTGGCATGAAGGTCGATTATTTCCCATCCGTGGTGCATGGACCTAAGTGGCTTAGGCTACCCAAGCCTGCCTTGCAAGGCTTTAAACTGCCTCTGGATAAAAGCAACAGAAGGGTCTGCTGGGATTGCAGCCTACCTCACACTCATGACCTTTCCACTGAGTAAACTGGAATCTGGGACAAGTGTACAAACCATACCACAGTCAGGTATAAGTGAAATATCCTTATCACAAATTTAGGTTTTTCTCTCTGAGGTCCCATAGGATAAAAGGCTTCTTTTCCACCAGCAGTGTAGGAGATACAGCTATAACACTACTATGAGCTATTTAGATTGGAGTATTTTATTTCAGATTTTCACACTTGGCAGTTTGAATTTGCAACCTTGAATAGTACCCAGCATAACGCAAGAATGTATATATACAAAAAGTCAGCATTATGCTAAAATTGAAAGTACAGGAAGAGAAAATCAGTAAGTATTTCAATGTTCCACTGCAATTCTACCTTTACCCATCAAAGTGGGAATTTTCACATTTGAAAACCATTAATAAGGGGACAGAAATGCAAGCTGCTACAGTTTTTATTTGCTGAATATTCTGTATTCACTGAAAATCCACTCTTATGGTTTCAAAGCTTTTTTCAAAATGAGTGATAGAGTTATTTTCCTATTCTTTTCTTTGTGAAATATGACATCACCTCTTCAGATCCTTCATTTCAAACCTAAAAGATTTCATTCTGTCCTTTAGGTAATTGAACTTGTAAAATGTATTTCCACTCTTGATAGCCATGTTAACCGTGACTGGCTTATTTTGATTAAACCAGATGTGCCTAATAAAGTTAGGAAATAGGTGACATTTTTAGAAACAATCCATATGTCAGAAGTTGGTTACACTTCCATTTTAGTTTTCCATTAGAGTGTTCAGCTTTTTTTGCTCAATTTGAAAAAGCAAATCCCTAATTAAAAGAACACTGATGTCTTCAGTGTCCTCTTAACTTATTCACAACGTGATTTTAATGACAGTGTTTTTCTCAGCTTAGATTTGTTTGGGGTTTTTGTTTTTTTGTTTGGTTGGGGGGTTTTTTTGTTGTTATTTTTGGGTTTTTTTATTGTTTGTTTGTTTTGTTTTGTTTTGTTTAGCCCAGAAGCCAGCAGAATTACTGGCAGGGAAGAGCAGTATTATTTTCTTTTAAAATCCTGCATAGAGTATTTCATAAAAATGGAAACTTGCACAAACTGTCTCTCTGACTAGTAGATCATAAAAAGTATTTTTACAAACATCTTTAAATCTCAAAGCTGCAACTTGTCTCTGAAATTGAATACCTCTGACTGTTTTTGTATCATGCCCTGCTTTCCAATTTTTTTTTTCCTTTGACTACAGCAGCAAAGAGGTTGTTTTGCTATAAAAGTAGCATCTGATTCCATTCAGCCCTAAAAATACAGGCCAATTCCTCTGTCCTTGTACCTTGACAATAAAATTACCACTGGCCTTTAAATGACATTATGTCAAACTCAGTTTGGTGGTAACGAAAACAAATTTCTTAGAGGAATTCCCAAGACCATCAGGGTTTTTCAGGGTTAGTATGGTAGTTTCCTTGTACTGTTCTATCTAAATCCTTAGCAATATGCTGTCAGCATCTGAAGGCCATGGCTCCAGACCTGCGCATATTTACTAAGTGCCTTTTCTTGCTTTCTTTTTTATATTCAAAGACAGAGATATGATGGTTACAAGGCATCAGTGAAAAGATGCCAGAGCTGCCACAACCATCTGCCTTTTTCCTTTTCCTTTGCAGATTTCTTGTGGTCCTGAGTTCTTTAAATATCACCTTCTATTTTCAGATTACTTAGTGGTTGCATGCACTACACTGTTAAAGTGCAATGTTTGACATGTTTCCAAATTAATTTGTAAATATTTTTAAAGCAAGCTTTAAAACTTGGATCTGTAAGAGGCTTCAATTTCTTCAGATTTCAAGTGTGTGGAAATATGGGATGGTAGTTTGTTCACATACAGAGACAACTTTGAAATCTATTTAAAAGTTCGGACCCAATATAGCTGCTTATGAATAAAGGAGTTTCCATCAATTTCAGTGATGAATAATAACAGTATGTTTTCAAATACGCTTTTAAAATAAACAATAATTAAAGTGTAAGTTTAAAAGTCTTAAGGAATCTTAGAAGGCTTTTAAGGATTCCTTGAAGTAAACATAATTGCCATATATATTTGATATTCATTATGTCTTTTACATATATTTCTGGATATATTCCACCAAAAAATAACAATTTTTTTTTATTGAATGATGTATTGACTTTATCAATTCATTTACTCATTTTGAATAGGCATCAATTTCCTTATTCTGTATTAAAGACAAATAAGAATCATCTTGATATGTTTGGGTTTTATTTTTTTCACACATTCTTCAGTTTCAGGCCTGTGAATTTGTCCCTTACACAACATAAATAATAATATTACATTCCTTTCAGTTATAGCTATGGCTTTATTTACCTCATTTTCAGCTTCAAACTTGGTGCTGCAGGTGGCACTCTATGCCTAGTAAAAAAATCAGTCACCTCCAACACAACAAGGCCTCCCTGGTTCCCTTTCTTCCAAGCACAGTAGCTGCATAAAGCTTGTGTTTGATCCATTAAGTAGAAAATAATGATCCTTATCTAAAAAGAAGTTATCACAGCCATCTTGTATGCACTGCTGCTCTGGGCATTTTAGTGATGTGAAGTAACATGTATGAAAATCATGAAAATCAGCGACTGGTGTTGGACACTGCTTTTCTTCAGGTTATGAAAACTGTATCTTCCATACTTAGGACTTGAACCTTTGAAGGCACCTTAAATCTTCAGTATATTCTTCCCTAGGTTTGGAAGGCAGAGGCACAAGCAATTTGAATGAGGCTGCTTGGGAGGTCTTGTAGGTAGACAGACTACTGAATCATACAACTGTTACCTGAGGGTGCAACAACTTCCCATTATCCCCTTTGCCATGTCTTCCCATGTTTGCTCCCAGAAAGAGCATATGCTTCCTTTTTTTCACCATGTTGTGTCTATTTTAGCTTTTATATTGTAATCACTTAATTGGAGACACTCCTATAGATATCTGCAAAGAGCCCTACATCAGCGGGACCTCGTTTCCCACCGACATCTTGTCATTATGATGAAACCAAGCATGAAAATATTATCAATAACAACAAAACTGGGAAAGAGGATGTTTCCATAGAATTGCTTTTTTGCTATTCTCGAAGATTAATATTTGATCATAATGGAGTCCATCTGAAGCTCTGAGTTACCATTCTATAGGTAAAAGGAAATTGGAGAAAATCAAAATCATGACAAAATAGATGTCATTCATATAACCTGTGATTCAGAATACAGCTGGATCTGAAAAGGTCACATAGAAAATAAGCACAAGGGCTGCAGGAAGCATAGCTACCTGATGACACAAACACAGATGCTGAATAAGAACATTGGTTAGGAATTAAGAATGTTATCAGCTACACCCAAAGGCATTAAGTCCCTTTTCCCTTTTTGAAAGAGGCACATTTCCATGAAAAAAAAATGTACTGCTAACAATGCTTACAGCAGATATATTCTAGGAAAAGGATATGAAGGCTTTTGCAGCTACTAATTTGATATGAGGAAAACTTTATCAAACAGGTAAACTGATTTAGAAAATACAAAAAAAAAAAAATTCAAGGGAGCTGATCTCCCTGGATTTACAGAAAAAGGAATGGGTTCAAAAGTGGCAGTGTGGAAGAATTTCCCAGATTAAGCATACAGTCTCTGCATGACAGCTTTAAAGAATAGGATCAAGTAACATTTTTTTCAGTTGATTTTCAGAAAAAAAGCATAATTTAGATTTCCTTTGTAATCATTATTCTACTCCGAGGAAGCCCAGACTCTTACCAGTGCCCCAAAGGTCCTAATAAGCAATAATTACCCCATGTTCCTTAATGATTTGTAAGGTCCAAGACAAAGACAGATATTGGGTCTTCATGGTCTTCTCCCAGTGTAAGCTCCTCTTTGTTCTTCATGGGTGGGAGCAAGCAGTTCCACATCTCAAGCTTTTCCAATTAAATTAATAAAAAAAAACCAAAACCCATTGTAATAATTTCTCTGACTGACATCTTCCAGAAATAAGTGTTCACACATCCCCAGACGGTGTTCTCCCTTGAAGATATTGAAAATCCACCTGGACATGGGCCTATTCTCCTGAGTAAGGGGGTTTGATGTGATGACTGCCAAAGGTCCCTTTCAACCTCAGCTGTTCTGTGGGTTTGTTAAACTAGCAGTCAAACAGACTGATTTCTACCCCATTTCTGCTTCACTCACAAAGAGAGCAAATGAAATCCTGTAACAATCCTGTTACCTCTAGCATAACATGAGCTTTCTCCAAGACAGCTGGGTCACCTCTCCTCAACAGTCAGAGTTTTGCCTATGACAAAAATATGCACATACTCCATCATAAGCACCATCTTTTGTTCATTTCAATTTCTACCAGCAAAATATTCCAGCCCCTTCCCACATTCCTGTACCCTGCTTGCCCAATTTCACCAGGCTCCTACTCTTCTCATAAATAATGCCAGAAGAATTTGTGAGGGCCAGAAGGGACACATTTCCAGATATTTGCTATCACAGGTAGCTGGGTTTAGCTTTCTAGAAAGCACATCTCCCAAACCAGGCCATTTTTATATAGAGCCTTTTCCCACTGCTGATCACGTCAATCCAGTAACAAACTTCTTTGAGCACCCACAGTCCTTGCAAATCTATCTGGTTTTTCCAGGTTTCCCTGCTGAAGTCATATAACCCAGACTTTTTCCATCAACAGCCCAGATCACATACCCCAAAGCCTTAGGCATAAGCAGCCAGAGTATTAAATACAAGAAGTTTTGTTTCCTTTAACTTATTTCAGCAGAAGCTCTGATGGTCTCAGCAGCCGTCAGGGCTGAAGATTTGACCGGCACCTCCTTTTACAACAAGCTTTCTTTCAACTTCTGGTTCTTCCAAATTGCTGCTGGTTTTCCTGAGCTGGTCTTGGACCTGACATTTTATTTCACCTCCTAGTGCTCCGTGGGGTCTTGGTGAAGCCTGTAGCTCTCCTCTGCTCTGACTGCCCCTGCTTATGGGCTGTATTTTGTGGGTGAGACTCTTGTCTGTGTTGTTGTCGTCCTCATCTCCCATCTTGTTCTTTCTCGTAGAGTGCTCTTGTACTTATTGTTGGTTGATGCATCCCATTCTATATCAGAGTATCCCAGAATAGTTTGGATTGAAAGGAACCTTAAGATCATCTAGCCCAAAACCACCTGCCATGGGCAGGGACACATTCCACTAGACCAGGTTGTTCCAAACCCCATCTAACCTGGCCTTGAACACTTCCAGGGATGAGGCATCCAGGACTTCTCTGGGCAATATGTGCTTGTAACTCTGAATAAAGAATTGATTCCTAACAGCTAATTTAAACTTTCCCTCTTTCAGTTTAAAACCTTTCTCCCTCATTCTAACACTATGTGCCGGTGTAAAAAGTCCCTCTCCCTTTTTTACAAGTCTTCTTTAAGTCCTGGAAAGCTGCTGTCATGCCTTTTTTCACCATCTGACTTGCATGTGGGATTGTGGGTACAGGGATTTTCTGAGAGAGTTTGCCTTGTGTACAGGACAGAGACAGGAAGCAATTATGGAAGCTGGCATTGCGGGCGGGATCCTCCATGCTTGCACTAGTCCACGGTAGGTCAGCCTAGATGTGAGGCAAGTTCTCTGACCTCTTACCCCAAACTCATCAGGACGTGCACTCTGAGGCTCGTGGTTGGCTCCCATTCTAAAAGCACTGTGTGGGATGTGTACTGCACCCCTTCACTGTGGGTGCTGAGGGGATTCTTCGAGCCTTGTGCTCAAAGGGACTTTCTGAAAGGCCCACTCCAGAGAGCAGAATAATGCTAATTACTCCTCCTCGGCAAGACTCTGGGATTTACATGACTGTGAAAGAGCCAAAGGCCAGACATCTGCCACTGCTTTTTCACATAACATAAGGAAACTAGGAGGTTTGCCTGTGGAAAGGCAGGGGATAAAATGTTAGGTGCAAACTGCAAAGACCATGAGATATCCCACTTGGCTGGCAGCAGGGCTGTGGGAGGCTGCAACTAAGAACCTAAATGTGCAGTGCATGGGGCAGGAACAGTTTTATCATTTGATCATAACACTTATTTCTGGAAGATGTCAGTCAGAGAAAATATTACAATGGGGTTTTTTTTATTACTTTAATTGGAAAAGTTTGAGATGTGGAGCTGCTTGCTCCCACCCACGAAGAACAAAGATTTAAGAATACAAAGTGGGAAGACTTTATATATGAGAAAAGCATAAGAATGTAAAAACTGAGCTTACATCAATATTTTAAAGTATGGAAAAAGGTAGTAAAGCAAATACTAGTTTTCTTCATTACATTCCTGGTGGTTTATGACTGTTAAGCTTAAGTTAATTAACATACCTAAGCAAAGATGTAATGTAAATACATTGTTAGAACTTTAGGTAACACATAGAAATCACAAACAAGAAAGTTGCTAATGTTTTTGTAGCTAAGTTTATTTTAGCCAAAATGTTTACATATTTATAACAACATTATACTCCAAGTTTAGTGAATTCTCACATGTCTACTGACCAGCTACAAATGACATGAAATAATGAATTTTCTGTCAGTGGCAATCTGGAACACCAAATTTATTAGGTAATGTTAGTACCCTCTACCCCAAAGTAATTAATTGCAATGCTAACTTGGCATAATAGCACAATTGCAAATGCTAGTCTGGATATTCCACACATTTTTTCTTTCAGGATTCAAATACTTGTGGCTTTTCTTCTGAATGTTCTGGAACAAATATTTGTGGCATGTCTAGACCAGCACTTAGTGTTGAATTTGACTAACTCAAGTTAATTAGTAATTAATTAACTGGAGGTATAATAGGACCAAAACCTCTATTCTGAGGAGATTGCAATCCATCTGACAAGTCCTGCAGCCTGACATTGTATAATCTTCATCATTTCAGTTTAAGTGTAAGGTTCATTGAAAAATATTTACATATGAAACTTGGTAGCTAAGAAGTTATTTGCATAGCAGTCCAGCAGCCTTCTGTGAGTGCAAAGTGTCTCCGAGGAGCAGCTTTCTGCAGCTGTAATGATCTCCAGGGTATGAAGGCAGAACGTGGCAGAGATGTGCATGGGGCACAGCTGTACAGGAGCACATGGGATGGGATGTAGTGCTTGATGCTGGCAATGACGTGCTGTGTCCTGGCTGGAGGCTGTGCTTCCCTGGTCAGATCAGCAGACATGGGGAAAACACCACCCGCTGTCAGGTGGTTGCTGTTGGGGGCAGCTAGCCATAAACAAGGTTCAAAGATCTCACTGGAAATAGTTCTCGGCACTTGGGCTGCCAGTCTTTGTTTAATCAAGACCAGCTGAAAATGTTCTCCAGAACTCGAGGTCTCTGAGCAAGACCCCCAGCATAGCAGCACATCCATTACAGTAACTGCACTGGCGTTTCCTTCTGTAATGCTGTATTCCTTTCTGGTGTTTTGTCACATGCTCTCCAGTGGGTCCTCTGGCATTCAGGACAGATAAACAGTATTATTTTTCAACTGAGAAGTGACTGTACTGCAGTGATGTTTTTGTTTGTGCTTACAAAATGTGCTGAGACACCAGATTCTTGTTTTCTCTCTTACTCTGAAAATGAGGTGAGTTAATCCTATCGACAAGATCTGCCTGATGATCTTGTGAAAATTGCTAATTCAAGGGCTGTGTTCACTTTAAGGGTAGTGGCATTGTTTACATAATATACACATATATGTAACATCTCTGCAGACCTAGGAATATAAAAGGCTTTTTTTTCAGGATTGCCAGTGGTCATTTCAACAGAAGTGCAATAACTAGGCTGGTGTGAATCTCCTCAATAACAGCTCTATACACAGATCTATCTACTTATGCTACTGCAATTATCTTGTTTAAAAACCAAATGGTCACATGAAAGCATTCCTGTGCATAATAATTCCATCTTTAGAGCTTAGAGACAACCTGATTTATTTTAATCATGAAAATCTGTTCTCCAGTCACTTTTTCAGCTAGGTTAGGGAACCAAATCAATGTTTACCAAGAGAGACAAAGAGATACATCCAGGACTGGAGAAATTCTATGAGTTTCTGCTTTTGAGCTATGTACTGCAGTTAGATTTTTATCGTTTGGTAGCCTAAACATGATACAGCCACTAAAAAAAAGTGTGTACAGCTCATTTTGCATTAGCTCTTTAGCAGCAAGCTTCAGCTGGGCATCAGCTTTAGTGTTAAGTGGTAACACGGTGGTTCCTCACACTTCAGCTATTTGCCAAATCTATTTGCTAATTCATTCAGCTTTGCCTTTCTCTCTGCAAGGAGAGAGCTGCAGTTGTCTTCCTGCTAATTTCCTGACCCACAGGATCCTTGAACTTCTTTTAGAATAACTGCTAGAGGCACAATAGCAGTTTGTAATAGCTAAGGTTGTCAAGCCTGACGTTAAGCTCAGAGGACTATATTTAGGCACTTCAACAGGTAGCCTGATGCACAGAAGTGCTGAGCCTGCAAGCTCCTTCTCAGCTACTTAAATACTGAAATCCACAGACCAACCAGCTGAGAGAGGTCAGGACTCCTGAACATCCAGACATGCACTAAGTGCCTGAGTGTGCTCACAGGATCATAGTGCAGAGTGTTTCCTTTTATTTCAGCACAATGTATATATTGAGCTAGTAACAGTTTTACCTAGGTAATTATTACTTTCTTCACTGTTGCAGAAAAGCTGATGCCTGACATTTGCCATCAGTTCTCTCATACAAGCCCTGAGTTAGGCCAGATCCTGCTGTTAATAGCCAAGGGACACTAGCTTATTTCACCTTTCCTTTAGAAAAGAAATTAATAGTAAGATTCAATGTTGGCTTCTTATCAGGCAGTGTTTAATGGTCAAAAGATAAATGATACCTTGGTTTCCCTTTGTGCAAAATAATTACTGCCCTATAGGGATGGCTTACAGACCATAGCTCAGTTTCCTGATGAATTATGAAGTATGAGCATCCTTCTGCTCACACTGAGCTGAACACAAGTCTTTGGAACAATGTCACAGAATAAAATTGTCTTCAGCCACACAAATTCTGATGATCAAAAGCAATAATCTTTACCTTTTCAAAACCTTCCTATAGATGTAATAAAATACTCCATTTAAACTGCTTTTACCATGACATTTCTGCATGAAATATTTCCTTGTAGCCAAAATGGTGTATTTTAATGACATATTTGTTCTTCAAAAAGCCAATAATCAAGATTCTCATGGAATTCCTGAGTGTTTGAATGAATTTCATTTTAATCTGTTATTGTTTTGTTGTGAATGGTATATGTAAAAATGCTTCTTGATACATAATACAGCTGTTGAAAGTTTAGTGATCTTTTGGCATATGTACATTTAAGCCACTATACCTTGTAGACAGTTCATAACTCCTAGACAAAAGTTAAATACTACTTTATCCCAAGTTCTTAGATGTGGCCATTGCTTGGATCAGAAACTCCCTTGTTTGGTCTAGAGGCAGATCTCAATGGGGACTGATCCAATGCAAAATGGTGCTGCCCAAATTCTGAAATCAAATGAACAGACTTTGCCTATAGTGAATAATTAAACAAATGAGCCTAATGTGCCTGCCTGTGTTGATTTTGGCTTATTAATTGTGTGTGTGATCCCGTGACTCATATTTCACTGCAAAGAGTAACCCCCTTGCTGGCAGTGTGTAGGGCTGCCTCCTGCTTTGTTCTCCACCACTGAGCAAACACACCATTCCTACTGTATTTAGTTTAACACCCCTATACAAGCAGGCTCAGGATTAGACCTTCTGTTTATAAAGCTAGGTTTAAAACAAGTTTGTTTTCTCTGCTTAATCCAGATTAATAAGAGATTTGCATTCTGTGTCATTCTTCATTAGCTATAAAGCCAATTAGGATATATTGCTTACTGTATGACTGTAAAATACTACAAAAATACTCTCTGCTCTTGAGCTCATCTGTAAGGACATTATTTATAATTAATTGCCATAAATCTTCTAATTGTTTTGATATGATGCCTCTGCTTTGTCATCCTTCTGAATTCACTTGACAGATTGGCTCTTGGCTTTCAGAGTCATCGGCTGCATTTAACCTTGCTTTACTTTTAGAAACAGCCGATAGAGCAGATAGGGCAAGTGAAAAAACTTATCAATTATAAATCATAATTTCAAGTTTCAGAGGAAGAAATTATATCCATATGCTGTTATTATTCTTGATGTTGCATTGCTTTTACATGAATATTTAAGCTTTTGTTCTTTGCTTTGCTTGCACTTTATAAGAAGGTAACTGCAGAATTTTGGAAGGTCCTATTTTTTTGGTAGGCACTGAACTCTGCTCTCATGGAATCTGACTTCAGATCTCCTCTTAACATGAAGAAGAGATTACGCCCTAAAAGAGGAAGACAAATTCATTACTTTTTCAACACTAAAAAATCATATTCAGGCTTGATTTGTTCCTTTTTGGAAGAAATGTGACCACAGCAAGAAAAGGTATTCCAAACTGGTTTTGATATTAAAACCCAAAAGATGGACTACCTATTAAATTGAATATCACAGAAAAAAAAACAGTGGTTCATGTTGCAGGTATGAAAGTCAGTCTCAAGATCAAGAAGGAACAAGCTGTGTGTTATTAGGAATCTATAAATTTTTACCCCCCAGACCTTTTTCAGTATTGTCCTTCATGGGTTTTGACTGTTGCTTTCATTTTTGCCATATAGCCAGTTAAAGTTAAGATGAGAACAGAAAGACAGGAAGGATGTCTGTGATAGCTCAACAAATTTTTTAATCAAAGCATATCAGTGTTAATTAAATACCAAGATTCAGAGCCAAAAGCAAAAAAGGATGTCACTGTCCTGACTTCTGGAGTCACTAGGTTGACCCAATACTTTCCTCCAAGGCAACATTCATAACAAATTCATATTAACTCTGTGTGTTGTGCATGTACTTCCTCATTTGGGTGTATGTGTGGATGGTGCTACCGCAGCAGTGTGAGGCACTGAGAGTGCAGACATTGTGGTAGTTGTTATGGCTAATGCAGTGCTGAAAATGAGCTGCTTCATGCTGACTGACAGACTGAGCCCATCAACCTAATTCCTGTATCCCACTGGGAATCAGGACTCTCGCCACCTTTACTGAAGTCCTGGCTGAACTTCACTGCAGCCTTCCAATCCTCCTCTCCAGCAGGAAAGCTGTCTGTGATCCTCCTCAGCCATCTGTGCTTCATTCACAGTCTTACATGTGATTTACTCTAGCTGCAGCCTCATTAACTTCAGTATCCACAGTCTCACATGCACCCACTTGGGGGCTTGAAGGGAGAGGTAGGGCAAGGTCATTTTCTGAATCTTGATTACAAGGGTTTGTAGGAGGTGCCCAGCCTGCTGTGCTTGAACACAGTGGCCTTAAGCAAAAATTCCATTCACTACTCCTTATCTCAGCAGAGATCTACAGGTTATTTGCACTATTCAGCAGTTAAGGGGAAAAAAATCCCACAAACTAAAGAAAGTAAATCTCAATGCTTTTGATACAGATAACATTGAGAAGAACCTTTCTACAGTAGAAAGAATAACAAGAGAGCAGCATGCTGATGAAAATGAGTTTCCAGAGGGCATTTTCAATACTACTAATAAAATATTTTGTAAAATTAATGTTTCATGATGAAATATGAAAATGATCTCTGTCCTCCTAAATCATTGTGCATCATTTCTGCTCAGATGCTGGCAGATATGGGATGAGGACTAGAGGACTAGATCACTAGAATTACACGTTATGGGTTTGGTTTGGGGGTGCTTTCTGAAGATGGAAAGGAGGAAAGTGTGTCACATTAAAATATAGGGTGTAGTGCCTTCTGACTCAACAGTTCAAGTGGTAAGTAGGATATGCCAGTACCCAGAGTTTTAAGGGTAGCACAAACTAAACAAAATAAAAAGCTCCTTCAAGGAATTCCTTTCTCTTGATTAAAAATACTGACAAAAACAGAATGATATTTTGAAAAAGTGAAATATCTGTCTGTTCATATGAAGTGCTCCAGGAGATCTTGCTACCACTCTTTCTTTTTAGGGGAGGAATTTTGGCATTCTACAAACATTTGGCTGAGCCTACAAAATTTGCCTCTGTGTTTTATTAAGCCTGACTAATCCACCAGGATAAAAAACTTCTCACATGACTAGAATTATCCAAGTTTTGGGCTCAGAGCACATCAAGAGCTTTCTAACACCTAGGCCCTGCCCAAGCCAGGTGCCCAACATGCAGACTGAGGAGTGGAGAGTCTGTTGGAGAAGAGCCTGGTGGTTGTGACTACCTGGCACTGCCAATGCCTCCAAGGAAATGGTTAGAGAGGTGTGATTGTTTTCCTTCTTAACCAAACACAGTTCAAGGAGATAGACAAGCAATCTCTGTGCAAGTTTGTTGGATTTTTCCTTAGCAGAAATCCAAAGGACTGATTTGAAAAGTAATATCCAAAAAGGCAAACTCCTTAGCTGGCTGGTGTCAAGTGGCAAAGGTCCAAGGATAAGACCTGCAAGCTTCAGCCAGAAGAACAGGTTTTTATCTATCTGGAATACATAGGGATCCCTTCATGTTTCTTCAGGGAAATGAAAATGGACATTTACTGCATTGCAAGTCACAACCTCAGGCTACAGCCGAGGTGGAAGACATCATCAGGATTCTTGTGCCATTCAGCCCTCAAGCAAGAGATTCTAAGTAAGAGTCCTCGTAGGTAATTATTTTGCAAGTCTTCAAAAAAGCCTGTGTTCAAAATGGCGACCTGCAACTCAAAAAGGATGTTTAATTGCTCCCATAAGTATGGGATATGCAGGAGTTCTCTGTTTGCCTATGCACACAAATATTTATAATCAAATTTACAAGCAGACTGATGTACACAAGAGAGATGAGGTAAGACAAGACATTACAACAAATTATTCAGAAAACTTAAAATATGCAATGTGTTTCTGCTATACACTGGAAAAAACAGTATGTATCTGGTACAAAGTCTGACTAAGTTCTATAGTAACTATAGTGCCCATTCCAGGAAAATAGCATTGCTTTACTCTGAAAAGAGAGATGAAGCTCCTGCTCAACATACACCAGGGGCTGGAAAGCTAAAAATTTAATAAATAAAACTATTTGGATGCATAAAGAATGGGATAAAAACTAATACAGAAAACATTACAATGGTTTTATGAAGATAGTTTTTTTTTACTCTTACAATTCTCTGTCCAATTTTCAATTTTCCACTCCCCAAAATACAAGCCAAACATACAGAGACAGGCTACAGAATAGCAGAGGAATGTAAAATTTTCATTTGAAGAGAGGAAAAAAATATTAGACATGTTTATTTTACAAAAAAATTGAATTTTAAAAAAAAAGTGAAAAAACTATTTAAAACAATGAATGCTGTAAAAGCAAAAGTATTAATATCTATGAGCTGTCTAATAATGTAAGTTTTAAATAAAATTGAAAATAGAGGAATTCCAAAATGATGAAGTGGAAGGATTAAAATAAATCTGTATTTAGCCTGTGGATCTTCTTAATGTGAAACTGCAATGAGGTTAAATATATGTCTGCATTCAAGAAAGGAGGGATTGGTTATAATTATGGGAACATATGAACCTAGAAAAGTGTATGAAAGACGAATATTTGAAACCAAAACTCTTGTGGAATATATAAAATCATCTGCCAAACAATGTTCATCATTAAAAAGTATGTACAAACTATCTTGCAATTTCTTAATATAAAGTCTCCTGCTCCTTATCCTGGGGGAGATGATATTGGTCACTAAGACTAATGTTGGCCTGTTTTAACTGTCCCCAGAAATTTGTTTATGATCTTGTGTTTACAAAACCAGTCACAAGTAATTTTGCATTGAGGATGTTTATATCAGCATAGGACTCTTTACGTCAAAATAAATAAAGCTGGATTATCTACAGTCACTTCACTTGTTTATAAAAGTTGATATGAACACTCCCCTGTGTTTTCATCAAACCACAAATATTTATTCTTGGTCCAATCCTGGAATACACTTGTTGTATGTGTACACACTGACTGAGGAAAATATATTTTAAGTAGTATTTTAATCAGCAGCTAACTAACTTAAGGTGCAAATGTCTGACTACAAAGACAACTTGTAAAGCTGCAGAAGCTCATTTTGTTGACAAAAGGACTGATAAACTGTCAAGCACACCAAATATTTGTGGCTTTTTCCATAAACACTTTCCCCTGTAAAATCTGTTTATTTTAACCTTCCCAGTTTCTAGATCAATTTTCATCAAATTCACAATACAAAAGTGGAAACTTAAAATGTAAAATGTCCAAAGTTTAGTTTATACAAGTCACTAAGGCAAAACAGCATTACTTTATAAAATAAAAGTAATGTGATAACAATTAATCACTGGATTAATGCTGTTGGTAAAAGACAAATTAAAGCAAATTTTGGATGCTCAGATTTCAAACCAAAAGGTACTGGTTTCACTCAAGGAGAGGCTATTCTTATCTTAGAGAATACTTTTAAAAATGAACAGTTTTTCAATTGCACTCAGTTATGGTCATGTGCCAGCAAATGGCCACCACATTCCTGGCTGCTGTCTGTTAAATGTCTGCACTGCTTTTGTCTGGTGTTTGTTCCTATTGAGCTGAAAATGCAAAAATGGCCACCACAGCTACAGCATGCCTGTAAGCAGGTTACTTTATCCCTATTTCCTTCTTCTCCTTAGTCCTGCAATGATAGATGCTTTCTGTACAAATGTGTGTGAAACACGAGCTTTTCTCCTTTCAGGAAAATGAAACTTAAAAAGCAGTAACACAAATTATACATGAAAACATAATTTGTTTGCTGAGTAATATAATCTATGGCAGTGTCTTCCCATTTTCCAAGAAAGACTAACTAACTGAGTTTCATGGTAAGATCTTATATTAGCAATATAATATTATATTTGATAAAAAAAATCAGCTTATTTTAGAATTTGTGAGTCAAAGAATAAGAAGCTCCTTAACAACCATTCTCATGGTTGAGAATGGGGTTTTTTGTCAGTTCAGCTGCTCAGGTTTTTTTCAGTTCAGGTGCTCTTTTATAATGGAGAAAAAGGATTGTGCTTTATTCTTTATCCCACTGAAAAGAAATAATGAACATCATTGCTGAGCCAAAAAAAAAAAATTATGTTTTCAACTAACTACTGGGCAGGAAATTACTGAAAGTTTTGGGGGTCCTTACAGAATTTGCCATACTAGGATGGACAACTGGCCCATCATAGTCTTACCTTGCTTCTGGCAACACCCTTTTCCCCATATCCTCTCTGAAGGCAAAGCTCAGAAACCCTTGTCACCACTCTGCTGTTCTCCTTTAGTGTACAGCAAGCATCACAGAATGAGGAGACAGATGAAGTGAGGCAAGCTTTGTTGACCCCTTTCCGCAAAGTGAACTTTTCAAAGTGGATCAAACCATTCAAAAAGCTAAAAAAAATGTTAGAATATAGGCTAGTATATTTCCAGTAAACTCAAAGTGAGGAAACCAGAGCAGGAATAAAAAATATTCGTAGCCAATTCCTCTTGCAATGCCCTGGCAGGGTTAAATCAGAGCAGGCTTCCAGTTTCTTTTCAGTCATTTCATTAACTTTCTAAGTAGAAGCAAACTCCGTTCCTTCCCCTCTGCCCCCTAGCAGGTTTTCTTTCCATTCTTCTGTGGCCCAACTCATCAGCCTCTCCATCTGATCATGATCTACAGGCTCTGTAGATTTCACTCTCCACCTTGCCATATCCTTTAAGCTGTGCAAGTTATTTCCCTTCATCCTAATTAGCAAATTCCCAGAAAGGAGCAACATTAATGTCACCTGGAAGAATCTACATGGCCTCTGATTTTTAAAGAATAATGAAAAATGGTCAGAAAATCTATAAATGACATAACTAGGTGACAAAATGAGTACTTTGATTTGAGGAATGTGTTTTTGTATGATTTTGATGATCCTCTGGAGAATCAGTCACCATTTCAAAAACCATGGGTGGTTACAGCCCTGCAACATTATGAATGGTAAAAGACTCCACAAGCAGAAGTAGCTTTTAACTGATGCTTGTTTTTTCTCATTGTTTCACACTTACGTCCTTATACACCTTAGAGGTGTTTGTGACCTCACTAATATCCATGGGACTTGAGTGCTTAAAAAATTACAGTTATTTGGAATTTGATAAAGCATGAATGGTCCTTGGCTGGAGGTTTGATGTATAGTTATTAAGAATAAACAGAAGTGAGAATTTTCTTTGGAATCTAAAAAGCCCATTTCTGCACATGGATATTCAGGCTTACACAGGTGCTGAATAAAGTATTTTCAGAATAAAATTTACTTTACAACTCCATTTGATATACATGTTTTCTTTATGAGAAAGAATAATGGCTGAGTGACAGAGAAGATTGTTTTCTGCAAGCTCACCACCTCACTGGTTGAGTCACTTGAAGTGAATAAATCCAGAAGCTTGGACGCAGGTAAGGGTATTAAGACCCACAATTAAGTCATGATAAAGCCCCATAAATTCTGCCATGATAAAATTCCAGTGCATAACTTATTATAACAGTTATTCCAGTTAAAATAACTCCCAGGAACTTTTTTAGTATCACTGAATGTGTTTTCTCCTCCTCTGTGCAGTCTAGTCACTCTCAGCTGAACTTCCAAAGCATAATGTTTCTACAAGTTTTGAAAGCTGGTTTTAGGCAGCCCAGAACTGAAGAGCCAACAGCAGTCATTACTTTTGACTTCATCTCAATTTTGTCTGGTAGTACTCCAACTGTCAAAGGGCAGCAAAATCACCTTTTCTCTGCAGAGGAGGGCCATGAAAATAAATTAATAAATAGTTGCAAAGCAATCATCTATTTTAGTACTGAGCACTGGAGCAAATCTCTTGAGGAAATTAGTTCTGTCATCAGAACAGGGTTTAAGTAGCGTGCAATTGATATGGCAGCAAGCCTTGAGCATCAAACGGTGAAGGTGATGTAAAATACTTCCATGCATGAATCAAGTCCCCTGGTCATTGTGCTGAAAAAGGCAGGATTCCTTTAGGAAACCAAATGTATGCTTGTGCAACCAAAGGAAAACAAATGTGTGCTTGTGTAACCAAAGACTCTATTCAATGGCACTGAGAATGTGCACATCATAGAAACTTCACTTTTCAGCTCTTTCAGCCATGGTTACACCTGGTTACAGGCAGATCATTGGTTACAGCCAACGATCTGGCTGCTTTAGGTAATGCCTTAGGCCTCACCTAAGGCAGCTAGATCTTTAAGACCTGGCTGCCTTAGGTGAAGACTTTGCACAGAAGGTGATCTGCAGGATCACCACCAGAACGTCTAACAGATTATCTCCTGGGGTGATACGATCCATGCATCCAGTTTTTACCGATCTGTGCATTATCTTTGAATATCGAGTAATTTGGAAATTATGAACCTTGAGCTTCATCACCACACTGCAGCATTAGCCAGTGTTAATAGCATACAGTATTACTTCATACAAAGTATTAGCCAGCCACCACAGGAAAATAACTTTTAGTATGACTCAACAGAATTGGAATGTGTGATTCTGCAATTCAAGCTTGATGAAGACCACTGACAAACTTTGGGACGATTACAAGTCCTTAGCTACCAAAGAAAAAGATTTTGTTGCCATGGGCTTTTCTGTGGATATTTTCTGTGATCCAGTCATATGACACCCAGTTCAGGTTCCATTGCAATCAGTTAAAAAAAACAAAACAAACAGTCATATTAGTATTGTATCCTTGATCTGTCAGCTTCCCAGTTTCCCCATCTGCAGGGTAGCAATAAGCAGGCAACATTTGATGGCACCTGAGCGCTTTGAGATCCTTGGATGACAAAGGCCAAAACCAACAGTATTTTTTTGGTCTTGTGACAGAATGGATTTCACTTACACAACATTATTTTGAGAAGCGTGTTAGGTGATTTGCCTGTCCATGATAACAATGACAATAAATCACTCTCCTAACCTCACTGAGAAAACGAAGCAATATTTACAGATTACAGTGTGGATAAGGCAGAAATAGTGTTCCCATCACTACGGTAGAGGATCTGTCAGCACTTCCATTACCATACTTCAATTCGCTTTGCAAGCCCAATTTGATTACCATTACCAAATAGACTGCTATTTTTCATCTTTACTCATGTTAAGTGAATACCTAATGGAAATTAAAATTGTTTTTGTTCTCCCATAACTAAAACTGGCTTGAAGTTCAAACAATGAAATTTGGAAAGCAATTCAATTTGGCCAAAAGAAAGAGATAATGTTAAAGGATTGGCCACTTCACATACTTAGAATTCAATCTCACCATCATGCATCTAGATCTGTATTGACATGATTACATACCAGAAAAAATAATACTCCTGTGGAGCTCTTCCAATTGCTCTGATACCTAGCATCATTTTTTTTTAATGCTTAAATATACATTTACAATGTGTCTGGGTGGTCTTTGGGTCAAAAAATATGCTTTCAATAACTTTCCCTCAAATACATATTTTTTATTTTAATAAAAAAGAGGAAATTAAACACAAAAAACCCTATTTTTTTAACATTGAGGTTTCAACAATGATGAAACTAAAATTTAAGCTTGACACACCATTTTAACTCATTCAGCAATGTATTTCTAAGAAATGCCAATAATGAGATGAGTTAGGATGAATAAATCAGCCCTAAATGGAAACTCCTAAGTTATGCTTCATTCCTGAGAAATACGTGCACGTGAAGGATTTTCCTGTTATGATTATGTGAAAAAATAAACCCCAAAAAACTTGTGAGCTTGAAACTGAACTTTCCCTGATGGTGTGCAAGCTTTGTTTTCATGGAAATGGTGTACGAGATGCCCCTCGGGGACCCCGAGGCCAGCAGGTAACACAGCCCATGTCAGATGCCTCCTCCAGGAATGGGACTGGCTAGCCCATGATACCACTGAAGGCACAAGGAACACAGCCCGACCTTTGCTGGCCATTCCTTGGAGCTCCTGAGTGCTAATTTTGTTCAGCATGACTGAAGCAAATGTGTTCTCTCTGTCTCTCTCTCTGAGAAGGCCTTACCTTCCTTTATGGAGAATGGGATGAGGCAACCTCTTATGCTGCTCTGGTCGTGTCTGTGCTTTCCAGATGCAATGCTCACAGTGCTTCATGCCATGTATTTCTAACAGGTGGTATCTGACTGCTTGTGTGCATTTCACTGTGTGCTAAGGTCTGTTAAAAGCATCTCACAATCATTTGAAAGGCTGTAGTGGAACTGTGAGAAGGAAAGTCAGGCTGCTTGCCTTGGTTTGGCTTCTGCATTGAATAAATACAACCTGGAGAGAGAAGAGAGAGGGCACTTTCCTGCAATCTGCAGAAACAGGCATTGTGTGAGGAAAGGACTTTTTAAAGATACAGTTTTGCAGCAGAAGCATAAACTGATGACTGGAAGATGAGGGAGCAAACTATGTACAGCCCTGGCTCAGCTTTTTGAAAAGAGACTGCAGATTTTGAAGGCCTCTAAAAAATATGTAGAAAGGTGGGAAAACATTCAAATGTAGAATTTAGGTGTGTATCTTTCCGTCGACACTCACGCTTACTGACCTTGTAATGTTATTCTATCTTGTTTTATCTTTCTACCTGTATAAATTGAATTAAAATTTCAGTAAAACCCAGATTGTGAAATTCACAGGTTTATAGTAGTTTGGGAGTGTTTACAACTAAGAAATAATTGTAAAAAAGCTCTGGCTAACTCAGGATGCTTTGATGGTTGGATTGCTTTATTTTCCTTCCTTCCTGGTCATATAATGTATCTCCGCTGGCCACCTTGTATTTGGAAATCTAGTCGAAGACCACAATATGCAGGGTCTAATTCTTCCTTATGGAATATAGACTCTGTGGCTAGATGTGGAGCCTCAGAGTTGTCTGATCTCTGTTAGCTCCAAGGATTCCAGCCATCCTTTGTTTTCATTTTCCAGTATTGGACGAAAGAGAAACTGATGCTGTCATGTAGATTCTATTCAAAATCTTGGCGTCCATGATTTATTTAAAACTACCCTCCAAGTATTAACGCCTCTGCAATGAGGCAAGTGCCAGATATTAATTTACAAAAAATCAGGGTTAATCCAATGAATAGCAATCTTATGCTACCTCATATTAACCATTGATTAGCAGCAAACATAGAATTTGCTTTACAAAAATGGAAGCTGAATAGCAATATAGTAAATTATGATTTAGAAAATCAAAATATCACTTTCACATGGTGACAAAAATATATAACAGAAATAAGCAGACAGATATACAGAAGTACTGTTTTCTCTAGAAATTTACTTCCTGTTACTAGAGGAGATGTGAAAACAGATTTCTTTGGAAAACAGGAATTTTAAATTAATTAGATGCAAAAATTGCAACCACATACAACTTCTCTTTTCTGAAAATATGTGTAACTGCTGGCAAAACTGAACCACGACAAGTTAGTCCCAAGAATAACAGAAACAGAGGATGGACCATGTGTGGACAGAAATCCCCTTTTGTCTCAGTTCTGACAAATACTCCCAAGCCAGTAATCATTTTGGGAGGAAACTGTTTCTTCATGCAAACACTATGATCTAGAGGTCATACTTTCTTCCCTAAGACACATTTCTGTGGCAAATCCCCCAGTTCTTGCAGTGCTTCAGGTCTTGCCCCACAGGCCTGTCTTTGAAGAATGAAAGGTTATAAACCATGGCTTTAAAGCATGGGGCATCCCCTTGGGCAGATAGCCTGTGCAAATGCAGCCACCCTCACAGGTGAGACCCTTCGTTCTCTGTATTTCACCTGTGATTTATATTTCATGGCTCTTTTCCTGCACCTCGTGCCCCCAGGAGCGACGACCATGCTGAACTCCAGAGATGAGGCTGCAGAGTGCAGATTCCCCTCCAAGAGCAAAGAGCACAGCGCTCTGCCCCGTGCCTACCCCGGGGCTTGGCACTTTGTCCCCATTTCCCCCCGAAAGAAAGAAAGAGCACGCCTAAGGCAAGAGAAAGCCAAGATGCAAAGACAGGCAGTCTTCTGTCCGGGATGGGAACCCTGCCCGGGCCCTATGCTCTGGGGAGCCAGACAAACCCCGGGTATGCACAATCCTAATGGCAGAAAGGGTTTTGTACAAATATAGAAAAACGATCTTGTGTCGAATACCCACGTTTCATGACAATTTCTAAAACTTTTTTTTTTTTTAAAGCTGCTATGTGGAACGGGGCAAATATTACCCTGAATCTTTAGGAGAGGCGGGGGGGTCGCGCCGCGCGCTGTTCCCGCCCGGCCGCGGGGAGGCCTCCCGGGGTCCGGGGGGGGGCGGGGCGGCGGCGCGCGGCCGCGCGGGGGCGCTGCGGGCCCCGCGCGCGGCCTGGGGGCTGCGCGTGCCGGCCGCGGCATTCCCGCTGCCCGCTCGGCGCGCAGCGGCCGGGAATGGGGGAGCTGCTGCCGCCGCCGCCGCCGCTGCTGCCGCTCTGCCCGCGCCCCGCGGCTCCGGCGCCGCCTCCTCCTTGCTCGGCCTGAAGCGCCCTCTCACTCGTGGATCCCGGCGGGGCAGGGGCCATGGGCCGCCTCCCCGAGGCGCGGCGGCTGTGAGGCGGCCGGCGCTCGCTCGGGGAGCGGTGGGCAGAGGCTGCCGGCGGCCGGCCAGGCTGCGCGGGGAGGGGAGTGCCGCTCGCAGCCGGCGGCGTTCGCGCAGGCAGCGCCTCGGTGCCGGTGACCCGGGGGTGCCGCTCCCCGCCCGCGCCCGGCCGCGGCGGTGGATGGATGCGCCATGGCCACGCTGGTGTGCCGGGTGCAGCTGCTGGATGACACCGACCCCTTCAACAGCACCAACTTCCCCGAGCCCACCCGGCCGCCGCTGTACACCTTCCGGGAGGACATCCCGCTCGCCACCCAGCTGGCGGGGGTGCACCGCCTCCTCCGCGCCCCGCAGAAGGTACCGGGGGAGAGCAGGGCCGTGTGAGCGGGGGGCGCCGGGCGAAGGGCAGGGCCTCTCCGCAGGAGCCCGGCAGCGGGAGCAGCGGCCGGCGGGCGGCCCCGGCGCGGCGGCAGCCCGGGCTCCGCGCCCGGCGGCGGGGCTGCCCCTGCCGGCGCTTCCCTTCGCCCCGGCTGTATCGGCATCTCCGTCCGTCCTGGGGAGAGGCCCCGGGGGACGGCGAAGGGGTTCCCTCTGCAGCTCTCCTGCGTTCCCAAGCGCTCTCAAGGGCAGCTACCGCCTCTGCTGTAGCTGTAGCTGCCTCACTCTTTCCCTAGAAGAAGAAAAACCCCATCAAAGTAAAGGCCAAGTTGGGTATCAAGTATTCGGTGCCTGTCCCTCGCTAGCGCTGTCTGGGTATCTGGGGATACTGTGGGATAGGGTGGTGTGTCGGGCCAGCCGGACTGCGCCGGGCACGGTCGCGCCGGCAGGACCCGGGCTCTGCCTGGTGAGGTTTAATGAGCCAGGCAGTTCCAGCCGGGGCTTTGGTAAAAATAGCAGCGTCTGCTGCCCTTGAAACAATCGGTGCTACTAGTCCCTCTTGCGAAGAACTGCAGCATGACCCTTGTCAAGTCTTACCTATCTCTTCTTGCATGCTTGTTGTAATTCATGTGCTGGCATTTGTAGCTTGCCCTTGAAATCAGGTACCCGATCATTATCCTTGAATTTCTAGTTTTCAAAGCAATGCCATTCATTAATTGACATAATAATAATGTCCTTTCATTATTATTATCTTGTATCTGCGCATTAGTTCTGCAGAGTGCACTGAAGGAGAAAGGAAAAAATGCCCACTTTTTTTTTTCCTACAAAGTAAAAGTTGTAAAACTTTTATTTGCTCTGTGATGAAGTGGGAGGAAAATACTCTCTTAACATCACTTGTTGTATTATGCTCATGGGAGCCTGCGGAAAGATGACAAAGGGCTGTGTGTCCCCTTAGATTTAAGGATATCTAAAACCCCATAAAAGTACTTCAGAGAAAAGCTCATGGAGCAGACAGAAGTTTTGCATTTGTAGAAGGGTTTCCTCGCATAATAGTTGCCAAGGATACAGCATCCAGTGAACAGAGCTCTGCCTAAAGCACAAAAACTTTGGAAGCTCTTGGTGCGCTGGGTCAATTCTGTTTTCATGTGCTCAGTCGTCCCCAATTCAGAGAGTGGTCCCATTGTTTTCATGGGAGGCTTTTTTTTTTTTTTTTTTTTTTTTTTTATGGGAGTTAGAGCTAATTAAAAGAAAGGCAGGATGGATTCTGACACCTAATGAAGTGATAAAGAGATAGTTTAAAACCTGGATTTAGAGTTAATTCAACCTCATTTTCAGGGATATTTCACTGTGTTATGTTTCGCTTTGGATTGAATACTTCCCTGGCATTTTTTTATAACGTTTTATTTTACCACCACCACCACGGTTTAGTGTCTTAGGAGTCAGCCAAAATCCATGGTCACTCGTATATGCTTAACTCCTGTCCAGTCTTTCTGCTTGCAGCATTTCTCAAGTTTATTTAGTGTTTGGAAATTGGACTTGCAGACCTGGGGTGAGAGATGGCCTATGTCCCTAGAGGTACTGTAATCCTGGCTATTGAAAGATAGCTGCACTGCTAGAGGCAAGTCCTGGCCCAGTGAGTTGTTAATGGGAGGTTCTGCCTCTTCCAAATACTTTGTTTCCGTTGTGAGGGTGTAGGCATGCTCATTGAAATCTGCTTACATGGTTACAGTTACCTTTGTGTTTGCAGAGCTGCCTCTTTCTGCCTTAATTATGTCTCTTGGCTATCTCCGGGCTTGTACAAAGTTAAAAAAAAAAAGGGTTGGTTGATTAGACTTGTTTACCTTTATTCATTATAATGAAAGCATAGTTCCGTGTTTGCGCTTGCAGTTAGGGCAGCATTTCTGTGTTTGGCATTACATCTTTGTACCTGTAATTCTGTAAAAAAAACTGATTTGTGTTGCTTTTTTTGAGTTTTTTTTGGAGGTGGGCATATTCTTTCTGCAGCCTTTCCTCAAGACCATAGTCACTGTCAATAGAAGATCACCACATTATTTGACTAAGAAGAATTTTGCTCCATTTCATCCAGAGATCAGGGCAAATTCTGGTTCCAGAGGAATGCAGCTGTCAAAGCAGAGCATAGGTTGAAATTCAGGTGTCGATTCACATTGACATATCTGAGGTTTGATTGATTAATTACTTTGAAAATTTGTGAGCTAAGGGATAGAGGGTCCATTTAGTATCATCACAGTTACTAGAGCAAAATATCTTGGAACAGACCTAGGTGTTTCTAGCTCAAATGGTGTCCCTGCCTATGGCAGGAGAGCTGAAACTTTAAGGTCTCCTTCAGCCCAAGCCTTTCTATGGTGATGATGATGAAATGCATAGGAACACCAATGTCTAAGTAATTTCTGAAGTTTTATAAACTGGTGGCCTTTTTGCCAGCACGTTTGAATGATCAGTGCTAGGCTTTTTTCCAGCAAGTTTTAAGTTGCCATCTCTTGGCTTAGGTGAATGTTCACTTACTCTCTGAGCAGAGCTGCCAGCTTGTTGCCTTCACACTACTGGATTATTTGCACATCTTTTAGATGATGTACTGCTGTGGGATGTACTTGATAGGATGAAGTCAGTGTCAGGAGTCCAGCTCACTTCAGTGGGGTCAGATTTCGCCATTACTGTCTTGAAATTAGTAATGATGCCAGTGTAGTGACGGTGGTATTTTTGTAGTTAGTAAAACAACTTGTATACTGCAAGTCATTATAAGTTAAACATTATAAACAATTATTAAGAAAACCATTTAAAAAGTAAAAACAAAATGCTTTGACATTCAGACCTGTCATAGTAAGTAATTAGTAGCTTTTTTGTAACCAACAGATGTTCTATCTTGATTCCAAAAAGCAGGAGTTCTTCACTCTAGTTCTTTGAAAGTACAGCTCAATTTCACATGTTGGTTTTACTTCTTCTTTTCTTTAAACTCACACTTTTACTCGAGTTTGGATGCAAGTCTAGATCTACTCACTGTCTTCTGAGCAGCAATGTTTTTAGATCCTTATGCAGTTTCACTGGGAAGTTAAGAAACTGAGTTCTGAGGATAATGTCTGGAATGGTCTTCTCTATCCTGAATAATGTGGAACACCTAAGCTGGTTGATAGGGAAAACTGATAAGAAGAGTCTCTGTGATCTTTCTTTCACTTGGAATTGGGTGCCTAATTGTATTCTCCTCTTTCTTTTTTTTTCCCTGCTTCTCTCTATGCACATACTTTTCTCTACATCCATATCTCTGGATACAGCAACTTTTTGTTCACTGAGTTTTGCTCAGTTCTGTCTGGCATACACTCTGAGCCTCATGGGGCAGAGCACTGCCATCAGGAATGCTTGTTTCAGCTGTCCTGCGTGATTATGAGGGATTTGGTCCTAGATGATAACACACCATCCTGTTGATGATGCAATGAAGTACCACAAATTCTGTTACAGTATTTATAGCCACATCTACAAATGCTTGCTGAGTAACTATGCCACGTTGCAGAGTTTCTGTGGTTTGCCTATATTGATTTGGCTGCCTAAGGTTCCATTTTGAATTTGGCTTTTATTGTTTATGAGGATTTTAGGTCACTCTTACTGTCTGCTGTATGAAGTAGGACTGGATCTAGTTTGGACTCTGACTTCGGGTGTCCCTTTTGCCCATTTCTGTGAACCTTGGGAAAATTCAGAACTGGGTCTAAATTTGTGGCTCAGGCCCTGTGCCAATAATGCTCTTTGAATCTAATTCGGTATATTGGGTTTGTTGGTTTTGAATTGCTTTGAGTTACTTGATACTTATAACTTGCTGACATAGGGTCGCTCAGGAGAGTAGCTATATATACATGGCCAATGTCAAGTGGTGTGCTTTTTTTAGAGATCTTCTTCATTATAACTTATTCACATAATTACAGCATGCTGAGTATGTTGCCATAGTCTGTTTTCACATGCCACAGTAGTGTTCAGTGCTGGGGCAGCTCTGTAAGAAATACATCTTTACAATAATATAGGACATCATGCTGCCTAATTTATCAAGAAAATGTAATTGAAATGCTTTGTGTAACAATGGAAAACGACAACCAAAAAATCTTTCCATCCATATGGGGTATTGGTGGTGATGCTGTAAAGGAGGGTTATAGTGCCATAAGGATAATTTTTTTGGTCTCCTGTTCCCTCTGAGAAAACTGGAGACAACTTCTGTGTTTAAATGCCTTCCAAGAATTTGTAATTAGAAACAGTGTCATTCAGAAGACACTGGTATAAGCAAATAAATCCAGTGAGTGCTAGGGGGATTCAGGAGTTTCATTCATAAAGAAGCCATCCACATTTCCATCTTCAGCTGCTGTGATTTCGCCCTACATTTAAGCCATGGCTCACTCTGAGGCATGGTGTGATGTAAACTGATAGCAGGAATAGTTCCACTGGTTGTGTCCTGGCATGGAGCTCAGCTCTGGCATTGAACTCTGTGCTAGGCTATACCCTGGCAGCAGCCTCAGGTTTTCTGAGAGCAGTAAGCCTACCAGCTGGCTCCCCTTCCCTGGGTTTCCTTGGCATTAAGTAATAATGCATTGGTCCATAGAGGCTAGGCAGAAAAAAAGTGTGGTTTGAATCCCGGTCCTGATGCAGGTACTGGTAAATAGAGCAGCTGTTCTCTGAAGAGAGCATTTTTGGGTTAGTTACTATGTCGTTAATGGGAGCTGAAGAATAGAAGATGGAAATTGGAATATTGTCATTTTCCCAGGGAAAATGAACCCACACTTAAGGGTAGCTGTCTGGTATGTTCTGCAAGTGTTGCTGCTGAGGACTGGGAAATATTTTAGTTGAGGGCTGTGAAGACACATAGGTCTTTCATATTCTGCCTGGGGCAGGTGGACATCAGCCTTTTTTCATCCTTTGAGAGAAGAGGGGATTTAACACAAAGGTTGTTTCCAAAAGGTTTCCCAAGTATTCTGACATCAGTCAAGTATTTCTGGAGCTGACAAATTCCTGTGCTTCAAGAGATTGACCCTGTAGCAGACGTGTGTGCTTGAATTTTGTAGGGAATTATTTATGAAGGCAGAGCGGGGTAAGATACTGCTCTGTCTCCTGACTTGACAGCACAAGCTGCATCAGAGTCCTGTGTGAAGCAAACTTTTCTGGGGGAGTATAAACACCTGCCCCAAAGCACAACTGTGAAAAGATTCTCAGTCTCCACCAGCTCACTGTCTTCTGCGTTGTGGGCCTTCAAAGGAGAAGAAATACCCGTAGAATAGATAAAAAGTAATTGTCAAATGCCTGGCTTTACCTCTGGCAGTTTAATTTAAGATGACTTTGAAGTTCTTGCAAGGTTCTTCTGACAAGTTACAGTTTGGACAAGTTGCAGTTCAGTTCGGTTGTTTGATCCAGGCTTAAAAGCTGTGTTGTAAAAGAGGCACAAATCTGTCTATCCCAGAGATACAGTTCCTGACTTTGACACCTCTCTTGCAGGTCATTGAGTTTGGCTGACCATAGCTCAATAGCCTTTGTAGAGCAGCATGTCAAGAATGATAGGAGCGAGTGTACTGGTAGTTCTCAGGAGTCCACTAAATCTTTAAATCACAGATTGGTCAGATGCGGCCTCTGGAAACTCTCATCACCCTGTGTTTCCTGGAGGTTCTTAGTCAAAGAAAGGAAATTAATAGGAAGAAATCTGACCTTGATGTTATCCTACCACAAATCTAGTACTTGCAGTTCCAAATTTTGATGCTTGCTCTCAAACCCAGTTTGTAGATAGCTCATTTTATTCAAATTCTTGTTGTGTGAAGATTACTAGTGGATTAACTGAGCAAGAAGCTAAGATGACCACAGTTCATATCTATGTTGGTAAAGGAATAGTCAGAGATGTGGGACTTGGCATGTTGCAATCTCCTCCACTTCTACTTATGTTGTTCTAAATAAGAACAAAAGTTTTCACAATGTTTTAGAAGAGTTTTCACATCTAGTGCATCCACAGCCATCCTACCTTGCCAGTAATGAGGGTCTAAATGAGAATCCCTTTTCTTTCTGTCTGATCTCACTCACTGGGTTGTGACAATGAGTGTTACAACCTTTGTGCAAATGTATGCAAGGCAACCAGGCTGTAACTCACCCATTCACCACATTGTCACTGGTGACAACCCTACTTGGTTTTACAGTCCATTTCTCTGGCTGGAATTCAGCCAGGACAGGTTGGTACCTCTACTCTTTCAAAAGGTATTTTGTATTTTTAAGTGACCTGAAGTGGTCTGGGCTGGGGCTATACAGCTCCTTTGGTAAATGCTGCTTCAGTAGGCTGAGCCATGTGCTAAGATACTACTTCATTACCAGCTCAGAAGAAAGAGTGCCACCTACTTACACCTCTGTCATCACTTTCCACACAACCTGGATTGCATTATATTAATATTAACTTTATATTATATTACAGTTATTAATAAGACAGCAAGGAATGTTGTTACATATTTTTAGCAATGGAACAAGTTGGGACAATAGTAGCAGTGAGCTCTCTAGTAGTCCCAGCTACCTAGAAACATCTGCAACTGTCTGGCATATGAAACTATTGAAGACTTGGAAGTTCACTGTCCACGTCATCAGCTTAACACGTATATACCACAAAAATGCATTGCAGTTTCCAATTTCCAAGTTAAAAAGAAGTAATTCTGTCATTCCTAGCATTTTAAGGATGCTTAAAAAATATATAAGTTTAGACCTTTTCCTTTACTTTCAGTATGACTACTTGACTTTAGTAGTCATACTTCTCAACTGACCCTCTATCTATTTTGTAAGGAGGATATTTATTTATTTTATTCCACAGAATCCTGCAAGATTGCTGATTTTGGTCCTGCATGCCTAGTTGCTATCGTTAAATATAGGCAGTGAATTATTATTAATCTTTTGGTCACATTGGTCATCATTTTACATGGTAGTGATCGTTAGGTTGAACAGAAAGGATTGAGGTGACTGGAAAAGCAGCTTCATCCTCTTTTAGTTGTAGTTCTAGAGGTGTTTATATGACAAAATGCATACACTTGAAAAGATGAAATAGTGTTGTCTTGTGTTTACTAACAATTAGACTGTAAGTATCAGGATGATAAGAAGAAGCTGCATAAATAAACAAGTAGTAATACAAAGTAAAGTCAGGTATGTGTGATTACATGCAGTAGTGGAGAGTTGTGCATGGCTTGAAGCTTTATGTTCATCAGCCACATATCTTGTGCAGTTGTATTGCTTTACCTCTAGTGATACAGATAAAGCAGGACACTTTTCCTCTTGCACACAGCATGCATGATTATATTGGAATAAAATGCACTTACAGATAGTGTGTATTTCCCTATTTAGGAAAGAAAGTTTACTTTCATCTTGATTTCTGTGTTGTCTTCTCTTCAAGAAGCAACAGACTATGCCAGTTTAAAAAGATAGTTTTAAGTAACTTTGATAGTGCTTAAAAAATAAAAATTAGGGACATTTCAGTGCTGTTCCTTGAAGATAGTTGTTTCAGATTTACTAATGAATCCTTCAACCTTTGTAAGTGAAATTGACAAGAAGTATTTTCTTTAGAATTCTAAATTCACTATTTCAGTCAGAAGTACCAGCATCAGAGGTAAAGTAGCTGCTCCATCTTCTGGTCAGGTGCCAATGGATTTTGTGTGTATTTTTTTTTGGATGGCTTTGTTATTGACAAGGAGAAGGTGAAGTCCCTGGACTCTGCCTGGTGGGCTTTCTCTGTGTGTTCAGTGTGAACCACCTGGCATGATTTGGGGGCTGGCAAAGAAGGCACTTGCAGCTCTCACAGCTGTGCCAGCCAGGTTGCTTATCTGAGTGTCATATGCCAGGTAAAGCTAGTTGAAAAAGGTCATTGTGTCTGCTTTCTTACTTCATTACTGCAAGGCTTGCAAGGAAAGAATGTAATAGTGGAGTGTGCAATCAGGAAACCAACAGGAATCTCATCTGTGCTAGTGAAATGCCAAATGGGGACTTGTGCCTGTTTTCTCTTAGTGTGGAACTAAAGTTCTGAGTTTCCTCCAAGTGCCAGTGATGAACCCATTCTAGCTATGGCGTAGACATTAATAGACTTCTAGTACTTGGAAAGACTTGGCATTTTACAGGTAGTGAAGAAATCAGAAAAAACGCACATATCTACTCTATGTTTATTCCCATACTGCAGCAGCTGGCCCTGGATCATGACCTTTGACTCCACACACAAAGGGTCATTATTTTCCTCTTCAGCTGTAGCATTGTGAGGGACTTGGCTTGTGAAAATCTCAAGTCCTCTGCCCTCCTTAAAGGAGATCTTGGTAACTCTGTTATGGAAGACGCTTCCAGGTTTGCCAGACAGAGAATTAAGGATACCTGTTTCAGATTCCTGAAATTGTAAGATTTTTCTGTTCTGCCCTGCCTCACAGGTAGGACCTCATTGTCTGACTATTGTCTTTAAAAAGTAAGGGAATTTGCAGGATTTTCTTTGTGTTTTGGTTTGGGTTTACTTATTTTTGTATAAGTTGGTCATCTTCAAAAAGGTGCAAGAACTGGGAAGCTGGTGAGTGCCAAGGAGATGCAGATTCATGTATGTCTCATTATGAAACTGTGCCAGTCCTAAGGCTTTCTGAATTTCAGAAGTCCCCCTCATGAAGCATATTTTATCACACTCCTTCCTTTAGGCATCTTTATAGAGAATTGTAATGTGATTTGAAAATAGGCGTTTTGTAAAAAATTGTGTTGCTGAGGAAGAAAAGGTGCTGCTAAATTACACTGTTTATTTCTACATGTGTTATTTTAGTGTTTTCATCTTCTTTTTCAAGTACTTTACCATGCTACTAGTTGATTTGAGCTTCATTTATAAATACAAGCAACCTGTAATCCATGTGACTATGAGTAAGGCAGGCAGGCTTCATTCACAGGTGGAAAAGCAGTGTATTTTATTTCAGACAGACGTGACCGATTTATCCTAAATGATTAATGTATTGCAATGATTATTGCTGGTCACAGCTGAAGGACTCTCATCTTACTATGAATTTTTTTTTTGTTCTGGTTTGATTATAATACATGAGGTTTTTTTGTCTGTGACTACAGAAGGCAGAAAGAAATGTATCTCTTCTGGGTTTAATATCCACAGTCGTGTTTGCCTGTGACTCGAGCACTCCTGTAGTGCCTTTTTACTGTAGTATTGCTCATTATGTTACTTGTTATATCCCCTTTATTTTTGCACAGAAGTGAGCTTGAATAACTGCAAATTTGTTACTCAGATTTGTTATACTTGCTTTGTAGATATTAATGTGTTCTCATTTAGATGCTGATTTGCATTGTTGCTTTTTTTAGCCAATTTGTATGCAGTATTGTTTCAGATACTGTATGGTGGTGTTACTGGATGTTATTTTGCTTTATGTGTGCATTACTGTAGTTATGCTTCTTCTAGACTGAGTCTTATCTGGGAAGAAAAATGCGTAATTTCTCTGATAAAGCTGAGAGATGTGTGGGAAAGTGGTGGAAGAAAATCCTCATCTTTTAGAAGTTAAAGAAGTGTAGTTTCTGAGGCTTAAGATAGGTGTCTCAGTTCAGATGCTGCTGAATTTTGCTTTTAGGTTTTCTGTCTTAATGATTTTTTTTTTGCTTAGTTTTGAAATGTGGATGAAAAAGCCACCAATTATCAATGTGAATTTGTTAAGCCTAGGGTGTGCCCATATCTTGCAGTTTCTGAATTTATTGTTCAGAAATAAAAATAAGTTATTTGCTTAAGAAAAATGATCAGCGCTCAAAAATGTGCCCTTTGGAGAAATGACCACCTGTAGCAAGTTTGAAATCTGGGAGCTTGTTATAATGGAGAGAATTATCTCAAGATACAGAATTCTTTCTTTGCTAATTAGATGTGCCCATAATTTATATATGTGTTTATCTTGAAAGTCCTCAGAATGGATATGTCTTCCTTTTAGTATTTTTTCTCTTTCATCAAGGGGTTTGAAGGAAGTGTTTCCTGATGGTCATTTGTATAAAGATTAAGAGGAAGAGGATACTGTTTAGGCTACTTTTCAGGGGCTGTATCAAAAAAATTATTGGTCCCAGGAAACTGGTAATGGTACACAACCTTAAGCTTCCTTATGGAAGCTTATGGGAGTGTGGGCTCTGCCAGTAAAGACATCGGCTACCACGGAGCAGCTGCCTGTCTGGTGCTGCTCCTCCCAGCATTGACTCCAGTTTGCCACCACGTTCTCTCAACATGTTTCAGCATGTAATTGCATTGGCCTATATACAGCAACGTGGCTGTCTTGGACATTAATCCTTGCCATTGTAAGAGTGCTGATTGAATTGCAGGCTAAAAATAGGCTGTACTCAGACATGCTGTGTGCTATCAGTTGCACTCTGCTTTGGCAGTCTGTTGGTAACATGACATAATTAAAATTTGCAAAGGCCATAGGCAGAATGCTGTCCCATGATTTATAGGATTTAATGCTTGAAGAAGGTTATTTTCTTAACTTGATGAATTTGGCTCACATAGTTATGGCTCAAATAAATGACCTACTATACTATTCTTCGATAGCTCTGGTAGGCTGTTGAAAGAATGTCCTTGTCTTAAACCCATTCTTTAGATTGATGTTGCTTCTGTGGGAAAGCCACTGGTAATAGACCATAGCATTTGGAAATCATTACAGTTAGGTGTGATTTGAGTGTCAAAAAGGAGATTAGAAATACTTTTCAGTGCCATGTAAGTTGAGCTATATTTACTTCCTTTATGTTATTACAGTTTGTCACTGATATTCCAACAAATATTTCAGAAAGATATATGCAGCTGAGAAGAGGGAAATAGCTTACTGTCTTGTGAATAGTCATTAGCTAGTGTTATTTTAAGAAGTTTCAAGGGAGATTGATTAAAATTATACTTTCATGTTCTTCATCCACCAAATTAGATTTCTTGAAATAAAAACAATAATCGAAATGTCTGAGATAATTAAACACCAATTCATAAATTATGGTTTGAAGAAATACTCAAAAAGAAAAAAACCCAACCTTTTTCTTCAGTGAATTCCTCTGGAGGACCAACCATGAGATGAAGACTGATAGGTACTCAGTCTCTGTTTTTAATTCTTAAAATCAGGGAAGGGAAAGTAAGATACAAATAATTACTGTAAAAAGATTACTTTCTTGCACATTTGTGTGTATGTAAATGCAATCAAAGTAATATTAATCCTACCTTTGTTTTCTCATGTTGAGTATTTGTCAATTTCTTCAAAATAAGTCAAGGCTGAAGTGTGTTCTGTAGGTGAGTCATAGGAGGTTATTATTGAAGCCATGCCCCTGTGGTAGTTTTTAACCAGCTGGATGTTTGACAGTTTAAATAAAGTGACTGATATCATGCTGTATTTCCATGTGGCTACTAATAAGTTGAATGGTTCAAATTGTTTTTAAGGTAGATTTTTGAGACAAGCAGTGACTGATGGGGTAGGGTGAGGGTACACGATAAGAAAGAAAAGAAAGTCTATAAAGCTTTCCTGGCCCAGAAACAAGAATACAACCATGAGCAGGTTGCTAGCCAAATTTAGTATCTCTTGTAGACTGTACTTTGTCACTCGTAACTTGAATAGGTATTAAGATATTTTGTAGGAGAATCTGTTCTAGAAAACCAAACCCCTGATTTATTTTTGGATATCTCTGTTAAATTCTCTGTTAAATACTGATGGGTTTTGTTGTGAGAAGTTCTAATTAGCTGCTTGGGAAAGTCCCAGTGATTTGGCTTGAATGTTCTTACCACAGCCTGTAACAACATAGTTGTGTGAACTTGTGCCTGTCCTACCAGGGAATTGGACTCATGTTTGCTGTTGCAGTGCAATCTGTTTTGGCTTGACTGTAAAGCTGTCACCACTGGGCAATGACCTGAGTGGTGCTCATATTAGTGTCTGCCTTTATGAGCTACTAATGGAAACGGAAAACCCTATTTACTTAATCAGATGCTGTTGAAGCTAATTACTGTGTTTAGTTTGTTTGTCTTGTGGAGAAGGGAGGTGAGTGCAAATCCCTGACCACAGAATGTTTATACAAACACATGGAGGTGTTTGGGCAATTACAAAGGCCTGTGTAGCAAAGCCTGTGGTTTGTACCATGTCTCATTCTTCCTACCCATCCCATTTCTGCTTTTCAGTATTGCAGCGTGTGCTATATGAGAAGGTACAAGCTCAGCTTAAAGCTGATATGGGTTTGCGGCTTGCTGTGAATCAGCATCCTCAAGGAGACAGATTTTGGTGATTGATGAAAACTACTTTGTTCCCCTTCATGGGTGAAACCATGATGATGGGCATTTGGTGCATGGGACAGCTGTCTTAACTAGGGCTTGCTTCTTTCATGCACTACAGGTAACAGAGGAAGCAAAGTCTGTTATTTTTTAAGAAAAGGGTTATTTAAAAAGCAGAAATAGCATTGTAATTGCTTGATTCTCAGAAGCAGTTTCTGCATGGCCAGCTGTGAAGGGGGTGTGGCTGTAACATCCAGTGCTAACAAAAGGATAAGCAAGTAAGGAAATTAGATTTGAACTATGCAGTACAACCTAATATTCAAAGCCGTGTTGTACTCCTGCCCGTATTCCTGATTTACATTTGGGAAATGCTTACTGTTAGTTGCAGACGTGCTTGCAGTGGGTCACATAAAGATGATTTGTTAATTTTTTGAGGTCACTGAGTGAAGAGCTTCTCTTTGAAGTAGAGAAGAGGTGAAGCTTTGAAGCACAACAGTATAGAAGGGCAGAACTGGTAGACCTGCTATGCTAGACCAAAAGGAAGAAACAAATAAAAGCCTTGTAATACAGAGAAAGTCTGCCTCACCCTGGATGCACATCTATGTTTGTGGTATAACGAAGAATGCAAATCAGATTTTCTTTCCTATATCAAGTCTTGGAAAATAGCCATTTCATCTTCTCAGAGACACAAAAGGTTTTGGGGCATGGACCACTGTTTCTCTGAGTGCAAGAGGGAGTGGATTGGTAGAGAGCAGTGCCTGGGATTCCAGCAGAAGCATTTCAGCTGAATGTCTCCTAATGGCAAAATTGGCATGACATTTGAATAGCAACATTGCTGCTGCAGATTATAGAGTTAATGTTTTGTATATGCAGTTTTCCTTTGAGTGTTATATTACAACCTTAGCATAGTCTTCTAAATAAATAAAGTAATAAACTGATGAGCACTCTTTTATTGGCACCTTATTTTGTTCTGGTTCAGGAGAAAAATGGTTTGTATGTAATCTGTTATTTTATTATTTGGAGGCACGGGAATAATTTTGTTATCTTTAAATTCCTCAAACTTTTTAAATTGAAAATAAGCTTAAGAAATATGTCTATTGCCAGGGAAAAAGATATGACATCTGTCCAACTTCCCTGAACTGTTATACTTCAGCCCCTGAGAAAACTTTTACAACTCATTTCACTTATGAGTTGATATCCAGATGTTTTATTTGTCCAGATGTAAAATTATATTTACATAATGGTCTCATCAGTGTCAGAGCAGCAGGTGTCTAAAGTTTCTGTGACGAAAACTGACTTTTTACTTTATATTGGCTGAAACATGTTGAAGCCATGGTTTTAATGTGCTATTCCAATGTACTAAAAATGCCCAGTTAGTGCAGTAAAACTGTATCTAGATGGACTTTTTCTCTCAAGTGAAAACCTCATGTGTTTAAAAGTAGTTAGTTGAATGCTTGTTGGAAAAAGTTTTTGGGATGAAAAGTTTAACAGAATTTATCAGGATAGTCATATCAGTGCCTGCTTAAGCAGTTGATTTTTGAGCAGGGCCCTTACCAACATTCAGTTTCCTTTGCCTGAAGGAATCTATATCCATTTCTCATCTCTAAGGAGAGGGCTGTCACTGTTAAATGTGGACCATTCCACATTTGTAGTAAAAATAGAAATCCAGCATGCAAGACAGTGGTGATGTTTTACAATATGACATAAAATACCATCTGCAATCACCCTAGTTTTGGCATGTTGAATCCTGTCATTCATATACAAAAGGTATTAATGAGACTTCCCTTTGGAATGTACTTCTTTTAATAAGCCTAAGAATCTTCTGTCATGTTTCCTGTGAGAATGTTACTGGTATTTGAAATTATTGTAATGAATAAGAACTCTGTTTAAGAAGTAGTATATATTTTTGCTATTTAATTCAAGTTTTTTAAACTGAAGAAAGTAAAGAAGGAACATATAAATATGAACCTAAATAAAATTATCATAATAAATTAAACTTTTTATTTGAGAACAAGATTTATTGAGCTACCTTCATTCTTGGGAGACACACAGAAAATTAATGATGGCAAGATAATTGTTTGCAAAATACTTGCTGTTGAAGGAACACACCATGTTGGCATATGAAGTGAAAGACTCTCCAGACATGTAAGGTGCTCTCTTCAAAAACGTATTTTAATTAATTTTAATCTTATTTAACAGATTGTAGCAGGACAGTTGTCAAAGGTGGGGATATTTTCTTCATGAGCTTAATGACACAGTGCTGGCTGGAACTTTGATTCCAGATCTTTGGTTCGTCTCCATAGCATAGTGGTGAATAACTGGTACTTGAAAGCCATTTTCCTACTTGCTTAGCTGTCTCCACTGAGGTCTTCTAGATATGGGTCAGATGAGACATTTTTCTTGCAAGTTAGAATCATCTTGAATTGGATGTGGTGGAGTAGCAGACTATGAGCATGGCCTTAATATGCAGCTCAGCTGGATCCTCCAAAGTTATTTTTCCAAGAGCTCTTTATAGTGAAATAATGGCTTAAACAGTATGTTTCTGTGCATTATCCTTGTGTAAATTACAGTAATTATTTTACTATCCAAATCCAAGGTACTTTTTTCAAATAGATTTTAGATGTCATTTGGATACTGAATGAACATTCAATGCCTGTACGCATTCTTTATTCTGCTTTTTCTTGTGATTGTGTACTTCTGTTGTCTGTTAGCCCTTTGTTAGTGATTTTTCATCATGCTGTCAAATTATTCAGTATTCATAATATAAAAATAAGCAGCTTCTGGTTTGCACTTGTCTATTAAACCTGATAGTTCTTGTGCTTCTTTTTCCTGGAAAAAGTAAATACCCTTATTTGGTATTGCAATTGTTTTGTCACAAGCCATCATATAGGCTTTTAATAACAGTCATCCAACAACTGCTATAGGCTTTGCATGAAATCTGTTACATTTTTTATGTTTTTTTGCGTTTTGCAAACAAATGGAATGCTACCAAATAATACAGAAGTATGTGAAGCTGGACATGTTTAAGGGTAACTCAGCAGAGTGGTTTGTCAACCAAAAATCCTCCCATCAGAAAATCAACTATAGCTAGTAATGATCATGGATCCCTTTCTCTTCACATCCTTTTGAGATTTCAGCAACCACTATGTCTAATCAGGCCAAAGCAGGGTCAGCTTGTCATCTTGACACTGTTGTTTAGCAATCAAGGCTGATCTTTCTGGAGTAGAGATTGTTGAATGACTTGATTACACTCTTTGAAAGATGATCATAATATACCATGACCAGGGAAAAGAATCTCTTGAATGTTTTATGTGAAATATACCGCTGTTCTCAGATTGACTTGTGTCACCTGAAGCTAAATTCAAACCAAATGGGAGGGAACCATGGATACATGGGTTAGCCTTTGTCATGTTATGCATTTATATACTGAGGTTCTCTTATATACATTTCTGCAGTGGGATCCTCTGTACTGTGGAAGCCTTGATGTTTTATGAAATCAGTTTTCTGGTTTGGTGTCTGATGACTAAGAGCTTCTTTCTGTCACCTGTGCTTGAATGGTTGCCTTTACTTAACAGGGAACCCTACTACCTTCACAGGTCACAGGACCATTGAGGTATACAAGTACCTTTGCAATTTAGACCGTCTCAGAAGTGAAAAAGTACTGATGAAAAAGTTACTGCATATGGCCAACAGATGAAATCTTTAATCCACTGTTTATCAGAGCAAATAAGGGGAGCCTAATGATGGGATTGAGAGATCCAGCATTAGCTTAAATTGCAAAGCTTCACTTGCAGGATTTCTGTCTATCATGTATTTGCACCATTCTTGGCTTTTGTTTTCAATTATGGACTTTGAGTTGTAGTTCCCCTCCAGCATAAGGACAAAGTTACCACTTATATAATAATTGCAAAGTATAGTAGAAATTGACTGCAGATCTATACTCTATGCTGTTTACAACCCACCACCTCGATTATTTAATAAGTGGTTTCTAAAGGAGGACTGTTTATTCACTAGTAATCAATATCTTCGTATGGTTCTGGAAGGGCAGTCAGGACAAATGAATTGTGTTTATTAACTTTTCTGTTGGTTCATAGGGCTTGCAGTTACTCATCCAGTTACTCATCAGCACAATTTCTTGTTATAAATATAGTGCAATTTCATATCATAAACACTATGTCTAATTGGAAAAGGAGAGAGAAAAAGAGAAATCTCATAGATTTAATTCTCTTACTAGAAGTGTTTTGTGCCCCAGTGAATGTAAAATCAAGATTTAAAATTTTTTGCTAGTGCAGGTCAAGATATAACTTTGGTCTTATAAAAATATAAATTGGTTAAATATGATTTTCTCTCTGTATAGTCAGGAAAAACAGGTAATGGAAACAAGAGAAGACTGCCTTCAGAGCTCTAGCTCTGAAGATACTCTAAACAAATCCTTGTAAACTGTTGCCAGAGCTTTCTGCTTTGCTCTGAGGGTCAGGAGGTATCGAAGCTGATTCCATGGAGATCTATGGAAGAACTGCACTTATGGTATGAATGAGAAGTTGATGTATAACCATGAATATGATAGAAACCCCACTCCTGTTCCACTGAGAAGAACACTTTTTTGTTTCCTCCTGAAAAATCAGGACCTTCATCTCTTCCTGCTTGATATTTCTCAATATATTTTTGTGGCCATGTAAAAAATGAGTGCAAAATCTGTCTGTTCCTACAGGTGGCCATCTAGAGTCCCAGTATCTTCTCTGGAAATTGTGCCTGTATATCTATGAGGAGTGGGAGGTGCTGCTGCCAGAAAATTCCAACAAGAATATATTAAATAAACCTGCAAACCTGGTCTTGTATAGTGCTTCCCAAGAAGACAGCTGACATATTTCCTGTTTAAAAAAAAGCATGCGGTATTAATTTTTCTTCCCAGCATTGCTTGTTTAGAATTCTTGTTCCACTGTCTCAGGAAAAAAAGACAAAACTGCCAAGAGAAGTAGGGTTCTTTTCTTGGATGATGAGCCTTTCCTCAGGTCTGAAATAGAAGTAGGAACTCTGAGGCCTGAATGTCAGAGCACTCTGAGGTAGCTTAACTGGATCGTATTAACATGACAAAAATTTTGAGAGGGAAGATGGCTGATAACTGGGGTATAGAGACAATGTTAGCAAAGGTGGAGAGAAATGGCAGCAGTTGCTGCCTGCAAGACATCCAGAAGTTACCTATTAATGAGGAAAAGCAGAGAGAGATAGGAATTTTGGCCACTGAAATAACCTGATCATAAGGGTTCTGCATCTATCCTAAAAGATAGGTCTATACATCATTAAAGTTACAAGACTGTCCAAGGTTTACAGAAATGAAAACCAGCTCTCATTTCAACTTACTTCATGTAATTATAAATAGAGATTATGCATTATTCTTCTTTTATCAAATTTTGCTTGCCATATTATGCCAAAAAAGGATCCAGATATGCAAAACACTTCTAAGAGGAAAATACTAGGAAGATTTAATTGCTGCTCACTCTTTCAAATAATCCCAAATCCATTTTGTGCAATCTGCACCTATAGCCTATGGATACATTTATAATAATCTCATAAGCAACTTGTTGGAAAGAACATATTCATGCCTGTCACGAAAAAAAAATAAGTTTTGACTTTTAGATATCTGAGACATCTGGAAAGGCCATGAATTTCCTGGTGGAAAACCTCAGTAAAACATCTGGGGCTTATTTCTCTGTCTAAAACCAAATAACCTGAAAACTGTTTGAAGCATGTATTTAAACATAATAACTACCAGGATGTTTGCTCTACCAGTGAAAAGCAATGAAATGCTTCAGAAAAAAAGGACTCAAAAAGCCCAATCTGAAATGCCTCTGCTGCAGAAATTGAAGTATAATTTTCAAAATAAAGGAAGAGTAGGAAAGTCTTGTGCTCACAGTTGCTTTTTTCACTGAGCTGACACTTAGTGAAAATGTTTTCTGATTTTTTTTTGGTTGGGTTTTTTGGTGAGGGTTTTTTTTTTTTTGGTTTGTCTTGTTTTTTATGGAGGGAAAGCCTATATTTCAAATATCCTTGAACCTTCTTCATGCATGACAAAAAGGTTCATTCTTTTCATGTTTTAGGATGATTGAGTTACCTATTCCTTGCCTGGCCAAGCTGAGCAGCCATAGCTGTTGTGTTCTTTTTAATTGGGCTTCACGATGGCTTTTGGATCATCAAAAACTTCCTGCTACTTAGATTGTCAGCATTTTTCCAATCTGTGGATCTTTGTTGGCTTGTGCTTCATTTGGGTTCTTTGACCACTGCCAGCATGGGCTTGAATGTTGCCTCGTGCCTTTTTTTTTTTTTTTTTTTTTTTTTTTCCTCTGGAAGTGAAAAGTCATCCAGAGGTACTGCAGGCAGGGGAAGAGTGAGTATCCATGGCCACAGGAATGCTCCTGGGTGCCCGGAGTTTCCATGTTTGTGTACCAACCGACTACAACAGCGAAGCACCTGTGGAGAATTTCAAAACTGTCTCCTCTTTCATTGACTGCCTTTTGAATGCAGCCCAGTATTCAGTCCTTGTTTTGCCCCTTATAAATAGAGAAGGACTAGTGTTTCAAGAGGGGACTGTGTGTGCACTGAAAAAATAATGGGTAAACTGTGTGGGTGGTCAAGTCCAGAGAGTGGTGGTGAATGGAGTTACAAACTAGTTGACAGCCAGTCACAAGTGGAGTTACGCAGGGCTCATTATTTGGGCCAGTCCTGCTTAATATCTTTATTGATGATAAACGGTCATAAATGATAGTAAATGAGTGGTCATGTGTACCCTAAGTAAGTTCGAAGACAACACCATGTTGGGCAGGATTGTTGATCTGCTGGAGGCTAGGAAGGCTCTGTAGAGGGATCTGGACCTGCTATTCAGGTCCAAGACCATCTGCATAATGTGCAACAAGGCCAAGTGTCGGGTCCTGCCCTTGAGTGGCTAGAAAACTGTCCTCTGGAAAAGAACCTGTGGGTGCTGGTTGACAGCAGGTGGGCCATGAGCCAGCAAGTGCCCAGGTGGCCAAGAATGCCAATGGCACCTGGCTTGTATCAGCAACAATGTGGCCAGCAGGACCAGGGCAGTGACTGTCCCCCTGTACTAGGCTCTGGCGAAGCCACGTTGACCTTCTGTGTCCTATTCTGGGCCCCTCACTGCAAAAAAGGCATTGAGGTGCTGGAGTGTGTCCAGAGAAGGGTGGTGGAGCTGGTGAAGGGTCTGGAGCCCTTATGAGGAGCAGTTGAGGGAGCTGGGGCTGTTTAGCCTGGAGAAATGGAGGCTCAGGGGAGACCTTATCCCTCTCTACAGCTGCCTGGAAGGGGGCTACAGTGAGGTGGGAATCAGTCTCTTCTCCCAGCTAACAGGACAAGAGGAAATGGCCACAAGTTGCATCAGGAAATTTTAGATTGAATATTAGAAAAAAAAATCTTTATGGAAAGGGTGGTCAGACACTGGATCAGGCTGCCCAGGGAAGTGGTAGAGTCATGATTCCTGGAGGTATTTAAAAGATATGTAAATGTGGCATTTGGGGACATGGTTTTGGGGTTCACTTGACAGTGCTGCAGTTAATGGTTAGCTTGATTATCTTAAAGGTCTTTTCCAACTTAAATGATTTTATGATTCTATGAAAGCCAGACAAAAGGATTGGGCCTTCTTGCTTATTGAAAGAACCCGTTTCTTATTTCACTTACAAGCTCTTGGAGAAGATGACATCATCCCTGCAGAGCTGATAAAGTTACACTGGTATACATATTGTGAGTGTAGAATGGCACCAAAGGCTCTGATGCTTTGCAAACTGCAGTTGTTTATATGTTAATTTTTAAAATTATGTAGGAGTTATTCCTCTGTCCTTTTTCTGTATAGTCTGAGAGGGCAGCTTAACCAAGCCATGCTTTTCTTCCCCTGTAAAAATGCTTTCAAATTAATTGGCAAACAAAAGCACCATGAATAAAACAGACCTTTGTGCTTCGTATTTCAGAGTTTTTGATTGTAGCTAGCTCCCACTAGAGAGTATGAGCTATGTGAGACATTTGCCTGTAGTAAGTGAAACTGGAAGGATGAATAGCAACAGCTCCAAGGTAAAGATCTGTTATGTTACTGCAGTATAATAGTGGTTAAGCTCACTTTGAAACTAAATTAGTTCTCGTTGTAATTAGTAGTAAAATCAATTCTGAAGAGAGAGACTAATAGCTGTTGGGTTTTTTTTCTTGAATGTGTTGTTTACTTGTTTCTGTGTTTTATTGCTGTGCTACTGGTTTTTTTAAGTCAGTGAAAGGTATGGTGATTATCAAGGGAATATATGAAGTGAGAGACAGGTATGTCTTCCTTCTAGTTGCTCAAAATGAGTGCTTTTTTATCAGAGGGGATAGTTTGCCATTTTACTTGAGCCAGATATTTTGTAATGAGGTTAAAGTGGTTTTATGGAAGAGAAACCTGTTTTATTCGTTGTTACTAGTTAACATGATGCTTTTTTAGTGTAAGGTAGTATACAATTAATTCTTATGCCAGAAGAAAGCCTATACTTTTGTTTTGAGACTTTTGGGTCTCAAAACAAGTACCAAAAGGCCATGTTTGGAAAGAGGAGATAAGCTTGAGATGAATGCCTTGATCTAAGCCTTGGGAGAACATTTGCTCTTTCTGGATGTGCCAGAAGCTTGCTGTGTGACGGTGGGTTAACCATCTTAGGGTTGCCTCTGCTGTGGGAAGTGTGATTCTTCCCACTGTTTTAAATTTGCTCCTAGCTTTGTTCCAAACTTCAAGCATTGGGCATGTTTCTCCATGTGAAAACATTAAAAGTCTTTTCAACTTTTAGTATTAAAGGTGTCTATATGCAGCTGAGTTCCCTTCATAAACCACATCCACATTCCCATTTAACTCAAAATCATAAATCAGTGTATTTTGTGTGCTTATTGAGGATTTTTTTTATTTCTCTATTTATTTTTTCCTACTTTTTTTTTGAGTGAAGTCCTGCCCCACAAAGTTGGGAAGTCCCTAGTTTTGTAAGGTGCAAGTATGGTGTTCCTGCACCTTCCAGGAAATATTAGACCAGATAATCCATAAAGCCTCAGGATATATTCTGTATGTAATAGGGTATTCCAAGTTACTTTGTTACAGGCAGCTGCAAGGAACATCTGAACTCTCAACCACATGGGTATGAAGGCTTATCTGTGGTGCAAAATATTACACCAGTTAATTTGGGAATGGAGAACTGTGTGTGGTCTTGACTAGCTCATATGAGCACACCACTAAGGACCAGATCTGCACAATAGCCCTGGATGTCTGTAAAATAATTTTGACAACTTAATCTTCAAAATAGCATCTTCCCCTTCCTTGCTTGTTCTCAGCTCTCTAAAGGGGAGTTTTTCCATTATGCATGGGTTCAGTGGCAAATCTGCATCAGACACTTCCAAACAGCCGGTCCTGGGCTATTTTGACAGCTTGATAATCAGTTGCATTGCAAGGAAACCCAACCATTTGTTATGAGGTAAATTGTCAAAATGATTTATGTTACAAGCTGCAACTGCTGGGCAGGAGCTGGAGTACACACATGAGACTGTTTGCTCTGAAGCTGACAAAGTTCCAGCTTGCCTGATGATAACACATAGTTACATAAAGGTTCCATGTACATATATAGGTCTTGTAGGTGTCTGTGACTAAATCCAGTATCTTTTTTGCAGGTAAATACACTTCAAATCAATTAGACAGACTTCTGTAAATACAGTCAAGTACTGCAGAAAGCCATGTGCTATTTTAGTGGGTTTGACCCATTTTGCTTATCAGAACTGCTCTTTATGTTTTATTTTGGTAATTCAGATTTGGTTGTTTTTGTTTTTTTTTTTTTTTATGTTGGCAGTAAGCACTGAAAACAAGGGCCCCAAGTAGGTTGGTTTATAGGAACTTTTACACTTATAGCAAAATACAGGTAATTGGTTGTTCTTTTGTGCATAAAAGAAAGTGATAACTGATGTCATTGATCTATAGTAGCTAATGCCAGGTGATTTAGAGTTGTGTGCTGCTCTCTGTAGCCATAGAGCTACTGTTACAGTTTAGAGGAATTACTGAGGTGATGCAGGCACGTTCCACAGCAGAATAAGAGATCTCAGCACATAGCGGGGTTTCCTGAGATGGGGAAATCCCAGGGAAGTGCCAAGACCTGCCAGGAGCTGGCCACTTGCATGGGACATGATGGGATGAGTCCTATGACTTGAATGGATGGTTACAGGCTCCTTATGAAGGACAGGGAGAGGGGACACAAGGAGTGGAAGGTTCACTGTTTGAAAAAGGGGAAACATAACCCAGGGAACTACATATCAGTTGGTCTCACTTAGGTGTCCAGCAAGGTCATGGAGCACATCCTCCTGGAAATTATGCAGAGGCACATGGAAAATCGTGAGGGTATTGATGACAACCAGCATGGCTTCACTAAGGGCAAATAGTGCCTGACAAATTTGGCAGCCTTCTGTGATGGGGTTCTGGTGTTGGAGGGTGAGGGAAGAGCAGCTGCCATCATCTACCCATAATTGTGCAAAGCATTCAACAAAGTCACATACAAAGTCCTATTCTCTAAACTGGAGAGACATGGGTTTGATGGACAGGCCACTTAGGGGATAAGAAATTGTCTTGGTGGTCTTGCTCAAAGAGTTGCAGTCAATGGTTCAGTGCCCAAGTGGAGACCAGTGAATGGTGGTGTTCCTCAGATGTTGTTAATGGGACCAGCACTGTTCAGCATCTTTGTCAGTGACATGGACAGTGGGATCGAGTGCACTCTCAGCAAGTTCGCTGATGACACCCAGCTGTGTCATGTGGAGGGAAGGGTTGCTATCCAGAGGTCTTGTAGTGATAGGACAAGGCAGAATGGCTTTAAACTGAAAGAGGGTAAGTTTAGATTGGATATTGGGAAGAAATTCTTTGCAGTGAAGGTGGTGTGGTAGTGGGGTAGGTTGCCCATAGAAATTGTGGATATGCCATCCCTGGAAGTGTTTAAAGCCAGGTTGCATGGGGATTTGGGCAGCCTTGTCCTGTGAAAGGTGTCCCTGCCAGGGGCAGGGGCGTAGAACTAGATGACGTTTAAGGTCCTTTTCAGTGCAAACCATCCTATGAGTCTATAACCTAAACTGTGTACCACCCTAATGAACCAATTTAAATAATAAGTGTTGGATGGCTGATGTCTTGAAACATACATGTTTTATTTGCTCTTAAGTATGAAAAATTAATCTTCCTATTCCTAAAAGTATTTAAATAGATTTGCTATCTAAGCTTTGCTCTAATTATGAGCTTTATTGGCCCATTATGTAATGTTTTGAATGTTCACTTTTAAACAATTTTGCATTTCTTTCAAGCTAAAAGCGTAATTAGCTTTCTTTTTGTTGGTGTTCTTGAGTACCATGATCCTCACTTGCTATTTCCCCAAACTATTCCAGTCTTTTTTTTTTCCTCTTTGGGCATCAGCTAGTTCTCCATGGTATCTTTTAGAGTCTGTCCACTGAAAAGCAAAATTGATCAGGAATTTATTATTAAAGCCATTTTTTTTCTACTTATTTTCTTGATGAACTTTGAAACAGGGTGATCAGAGTGTAAGCAAGGAATGACTACTGTTGAGATATGGCTGGTATTGTTGCATTCATTCTTTCCCCACAAGCCTATTATTTTACTTGTAACTGCATTGAACAGTGCGGGTTTTTTGTTTTAGTGTTACTCAGATGTTATCCTAATGAATTCAGATGGGTTTTTTTTTTGTTTGCCTGTTCTAGTCCAGACAAGTGTTTTAAAGCTGAGGCTTGAAACTTTTTGGCAGCTAATCAAATAAGGAAGAAATCACTGATTAAAAAAAAAAAAAAAAAGAAGCACAAGTGCCAAATAAATCCTGCTTAAGGGTAGAAAATAGGACTTGAGATCCTTTGTGCTTTTCTAAAATCTTGAAGCTAAGAAGTGAGTCTGCAGGGTACATGTATTTTCCCCATTTTTCGGTTCGTATGTTGAGTTTCATTCTCATAAACTTTAATCTTGCTCTTTTAATGACATCCCAATTTATGTTTGGTTTAGAAACCACAAAGCCTTTAAGAGGCAGTCTAAGTATTAGGAAGAGTTGATGACTGTACTCATTATAATATTGTTAGTAGAGCAGATCTTTCATTTAAACCTCCAAGGTTAAGGCTATATCTAAAAAATGATTCTGTTGACAAATGTATGATGTTCTCTTTGATAGTGCTGCCATACTTTATTTTCTTTTGTATTTCATGCGAACCCTTTGTGTGAACATGTTTAGTGTCTTTTCTTCTACCTTAACCTATGGGTTTGTGTTAGTTTTTTAGTTTTTGTTGTTATTGTTGTTGGGATTTTTAGCTTTCAGACACCTGATCAGAAGTTTCTGAGTCAAAGTTTGATTATAACAATACACTTTATCCTGGGCTTCTTAAGTCTTTCACTGGCTCAGTCTTTGACTCTCATGAACTACCCATCTCTTTTGGCCCTCAAAGATTTGTGAATTTTATTTGAACTGCTGTCATTCCAGAACTGTTTCCTACTCCACTTTCTCTGAAGCTGTCCTCTTTCCCCAGGACCTTCCTGTTCTAGGTTTTCAAATGGCATGGTATGTTGCCCCTACCTTTCTCATTTTCCTTAGTTTTGATTTCTTATAGAGAAGTGCTCATGGGTGCAAGTAACCTCTTCTATCAAATATTGATTTTAAGTACATCTTATTGCAGGACTGACATTTCAGCTGCACCATTTTTAGAAAAGTGCCAGTGTGCACATATAGATAGAAATGCCATCTACACATGGTATTATTGCTTGTTATCTTTTTTTTTTTTTGATGGTATATTGTCTAGTAGGTGTTCAGCCAGTTATGGCAATGAAACCACCACAGCCAAAGATGGGTGATTCCTTACTGTGTGCATTCCTTTATATCTATAAATTGTGTGAATAGTTCTGAAGTAGTCCAGTATTTTAGTTTTGTGATAGAATACTGCGCTACCTGCAGTGTCCCAAATGCAGTTAAAGTAGCAATGGTATAATTCTTGTGTGCAAGGTGGAGGATATCAATAGAAAACTGTTACTCCAATTTTTGTGTTAGGAATAAAAGGCTGCAATTTATACATTCATTCTCCTACATGACCACAAAAATCCTTTTTCAAATATTAAATACTTCAGTTTTTAGTTTAATAAGAGAGGCACAAAAGACAGGTGGAATTATCATGAAGTAGTTATCATTTCTGCCTTCCTGGACTACTCCTTACCTTTAAAATAATGATTTCTGAGATTTTAACTCAGTGCTTTTCCTACACACAGATACACACACTCTGAAGAAAAGATTCCTCAGATGATAAACTTAATTGAACCTAATCCTTTCTCTCCTCCTCCTCCTCTCATTTTTCTTGACCTAGCTCCTTCTTTGAGATTATTTCCATTTCCTTGGATACCTTCACAGTAATTCCAGCCAAATGTTAATGAGAGCTTGTCAGCTGTAGGTATCCCCTGTGTATCAGCCAAAAAGCTGTATATAATTTCAAATAAAGAATCTTGGTTTTATGGCCTCTCTCCTTTCTGTTCAGCTGAAGATGTCCTTAATCATGAAGGTGAGGAGAGCTAGCTCTTTGTCTTAGTTAGGAAAAACTGAACACAGATGAGGAAAGTGATTTGAAAAATCTAGATGTCAAAAAGTTTGAATAGATGCAGAGGTTAAGTTATTATCATGCTATAGGTGTGTTATGTTTACTGTGAGAAAAATGTGGTTATTTTGAGTTAAAGAAATGTAGCTTTTTAGTCTAAATTTGCTGAATTTTGTTGCCTGTTTGGTTTGTGTCTCATCTCAAATTTAAGTAACTTAAAATGGTAGAATTAGGTGTGTTAGTTCCCCATCCCATATACTATTATCAGGGTTTTTTTATGCAGAAATGCAATTATTTTAAGTTTTTTCAGTTACTTTTTTTTAGTTAATAATAAACATTGTACTAAACACTAAATTAATTTGGCTATCTTGTTCCATGGCTATTGACATTTTGAGCACTCATTTGTTTCCTAACAATGCTTATGTGGCTACTGTTGGAAGCCACGGTGTCACACTTAGATGCAGATACTGTAATAAATTCTAAATTGCTCCCTGGGGAGCACTGTGTTAAAGAGATCACAAAGCAAAAGGTCTGACAGTCTGTGACAAAGCTGCCTAAGAATAGCAACAGGTAGGCATCCACTCATTACGTGTTTGCTGTGGTGTTGTCTGTATTTGAGACCTCTGAAATAGCAGTTTCAGAATTTTGAACTCTGAACTTCCTTTTGTTATTCTTAAGTCAAACCCATAATATTAATATAACAGCTTTCTGTGTTTGTTTTCAATGTCTTTGTTATTTCAGCAGAATATTTTTATTGGCAGTGTATTTTTCCAGTGGCTCTTGAGGATCTAATGTGGCATTTATGTTTCACTTTATGCCCTGTATTACCTGACCCCAGGAGTATTTTGTGGCGTCTACCAGACCAGAGATAAAAGCTGCTGGTTCAGACTAGGAGTGCAGGCTATGTTCAAAATACCACCATTTCCATATCAGAGTAGCAGTTCCTTTGAATGCGATTGTGCTCCTATGTCCCTGTGCCCAGTTGTGCAAACCTTTGGATTATCCTTTCTGTGGAGACATGACTCTGTCAATGTGACTGCACAAAAGCTCTGCAAAGTGAGTGTAGTTTATGAAGTATTTTGACAATGGCAGTTACTGTGCTAAAAATAAATCACTTGTGCATTAGCATTAATAACTACTTCTACAAGATATGCTAGTCACTCCTAAAGGGCTGAAAAATTCAGGATACTCTTGTACATGCTGGATCACTTCTTATAATGCAAAGTTTAAGGTTTAGGAAGTTATTAGGGGTCTTTCCATCAACCTCTAAATGAGTATGGAAGAGAAAGCTAGAGTTCAGCAGCCTACTGACTTGTTAGCATGGATGACTGAACGTGGCACAGTTGCCATCACCAAAAATGACCTGTATAGCCCCAGTGCCTGACCTTACTTTTAAAACTCTGACCTCACAGAAATATTGGTTTAGTTAGAATTTTAAAGGATAGGTTTCTGAGTTGTTTTTAGAAGATACCTAGAGTTACAAAATTAGCTTTAAAAAGGAGAAGCTTATGGGTGAAGGAGTATAGCTTTTTTCAAGTAATTACAGTGGAGCTGCTTGGCACACAGGGCTTTTAGATGAAGATAGTGGCAGTGTGTGGGGTTGCTGTCATGCTGGAAAATGAGAGTAGTTTTTAGTGTCCAGTGTTAATTTTGGGCACTAACATGTGTCTTAAATACAGATTATTTGCTTTCCTTTTATCTCATGAATGTCAAGCTTTTTACTCAAAAAATGTTGTGTGGCATCAGTCCTGGCCTAAGTGCTTTGCTCTTTCTGCATTATATTGCTCAAACTGATGATGACATGACACAGACCAGGTAGCACCTAATCACATGAGAAGGGAGACACAAGAGAGCAGTTGGTTGTAACTGAAGCCAGATAAATAATTGTTGGATTTGCTGTGATCTGTGGGATGCAACTAGACCATTACTATTTTTTCTTAGGCTGTGACAACTAACAGTGACAGCAACTGTATTATGTTTTAAAGTGCCACCAAAGGACCACTGTGTGCAGGTACAGAAAGCCTGTGTCTGCTGATCTGCAATAGAATTCAAAACATGAAAATATGTTACATTCTGAAAACAGCGTGGTCATTCTCATTTGAAGCTTGATCTTGGATGACACAATATTAAATATTCATTTCCACCAATCAGTTTGTACTACTTTGCTTAGAAATGTGGAATACCTTTGTGCTGGTGAGTAGGAAAAGGAAAAGTAGCTGCTTTTTCTGATTTTTCCTGAGGAGTAATTGGTTTTATTAAAGAAGAAAGGATATGGGAATGCAAAGGGAAAACTGAAACTTGTTGTCCCTGGTAAAAGGATTCCCATTGTGTTGAAAACAGTTGAGCCAGAAGGGAGAGTGTTTAAGAACTGCTTGGCTTGAGTGTGTAAATGTTCAGACTCGTGATATGTAAAGCCAAACAAGGCTTTGGATTTAGAAAGGGAAAACTGATTGTAAAGAAACTTTGCTTTTCATCAGCCCTACTCTGTGGAACATGCTGTAGGTGAATAGGGAGCGCACCACCACTGATAAGAACAATTGTAACCCGATCATGTTTAAATGAAAGATGAGCTAAGACATTTGAGTAAGATGAGGATTTTCAGAGTCTGTGCCAAAGGCTAGAATTGAAGAGGGATTTTTATTTCTGCAGTTTGATACTGGATTACTCTAATCTCTCCATCTCTCATTCCCTTTCTCTGTACATTTTGGAAACAATCAAATGAACAAAGTAATCTCTCCAGTAGGTCTAGCTCAAATTATTGGAAATCTGGTGAGAGCTGGCTGTGATTTCAGTGAGTGACTGCAAAGTTGAGTGGTTTTGGTGATTTGTACTAACACCAGTAAACAAGAGTACCCTCCTCTCATCTGTAGAGCCCTTTGTCCTATGAATGGAATCCTTAATCACTGTTTGAACTTCATTTTTGAAGCATGCCTACTTTTATTTAAATAGAAGGTAATATAAAGAGAATACTTGGCTATGCCATGGCACACACACTGGCTGCCAACTTGGTAACACTTTGTTCACTTTTATCATAGAACTGTTTGGGTTAGAAGGGATCTTAATGATCATTTAGTTCCAACCCCTTGCCATAGGCAGCAATGCTACCCACTAGATTAGGTTGCTTAAGGCCATCCAACCTGGTCTTGAACATTTTGATTGATGGCACATTTACAGCTTCTCTGGGAAACTTGTTAGAGTGCCTTACTACTCTGAGTAAAGAATTTCTTTCTAATATCTAATTTAAATATTTCCTCATGTTTAAAACTGTTCCCCTTTGTCTTTTTACTATCTACTCATAGAAAAAGCTGCTCTCCCTTTTATTTAAAAACACGGTTTAAGTACTGGGAGGCCTCAATGAGGTCTCCCTGAAGCCTCCTCTTCTCCAGGCTGAACAACTTCAGCTGTCTCAGCCTTTCTTCACAGGAGAGGTGCTCCAGCCCTCTGACCATCTTCATGGGCATCCTCTGGAACCCTCTGGTAGGTCCACATCTTAGGCTGAGCACCACAGAACCAGATGCAGTACTCCAGCTGGGATCTTGGGCAGAGGTGGAGGATCACCTCACTCAATCTACTGGTCATGCCATTGAGAGAGATTTGTTCAAAAGATGTTCTTCTGAATAGATTCTCAGGGTAGGGAGTTGGAGGTGAGAAAAGAGCATTTCTCATGATTGTTTGTTGAAAAAGTACAACTCTGTGGTCTTTGAATAAACAGGGAAGGGAAGAATGGCTTGTGGGTCTGCTGTGCCTTTTTGAAATGACAGGAGGGTGCATCTGCCATTTCCCTGCCTTAACCTCTACCAACCTGCTGCTGCCATGGGACAGAGACATTTAACCCAAGGAATGTCTACTTGGATGTATACTGGTGCCTATCAAAGCCTTCTGAAGGAAAATTTGTGTGAGTTTCTTTTGGCACAGTAAAATATGTGCTGACTTTGCATTGAATTATGTGCCCAGTAGGCTTCTTGAGTGAGGAGACTGGTGCATACATGGAACCTCTCAAGGGTGCGTGAGGAGGAGCAGCAGCAGTCCGCAGTGTGTGTGGACATAGGAATTGCTCTGTTCTTCTCTCCTCACACCCCTTGTGCTTGGTTTCTTGGTATTTCTCTTGGATTGTAAGAAGCTAAAGGCAGTAGATGAAAACAATGACTTAGTGCACATTGATTTTTTTAAAATTTACTTTAATTTCTGTTACTTAATTAGTTTCTGACACTGGCAGACATCATTTATCAGCAGCAGGTAACTGGCTGAACAAGACCTTTTCTTGCTGCTCTTCTTTTTTCCCCCGCTATTCTTTGTTCCCTTTGGTGATGTACTTCAACTGTGAAATTAAAAAAAAAAGAAAAAAAAAAAAAGGGTGCTCTCCTGTTGCATGGCAATAAGGGCTTCCTTGTGAAGAAAAATGGCTGTTATCTCTTTCTGTGGGTCAGTGCTTGAAATGAGAAAAAAAAAATCATCACTGGTATACTACTAGTGATTTATTTTTAGTCTTCTTAAGCTTGATAGTCTTGTAATATGAACTATTTTGGCCCCACAGGATGTGGAACTAGCCTCTACTGGCCAGATATGGTTACCTGAGACAGAAGGTGACAAACTGAGCTTTTGCCCTATGTTCTTGACCTACTGGTATCCTATAAAGAACACCTGCATGAGTGGGTTGCTTAGCTTTCTCCAATCTGTATGTGTTCTATTTTGCAAATGGGTGTGTTGCTGCTGAGAGCTCTCCACGTGCTGGTGAGGTGGGAGTGACCCGTGAATCAGGACCAGGATAAAGCTCTGCACCTCTGACCTTGTTATGCTTGTTCCTGGTAATAGTTGAAGCCAGGATACCCCTGTCCTTTTATGTGGTAGAGTTTTGCTCCATAATGGGAGAAAATGGCAAAATATGAAGGAATAGGAAACTGCTTTTAAATTTTCTCTTATTTTAACTTTTTAATCAAATGTTTGTTTGCTTTTGCATAATGAATTGTGTTCAACTTCAAGTGAAATTTTAACCAGTGTAGGTATAAATATATAGCAGTCTAAATATTGTTTGTAATCTTATGATCTTTTTATGTACTTCCTCTTCAGCTGTTTTGGATATGTCTGTCAATTTAGGCAATTGTTACTTTTTTTTTAAAGCTGCAGGAAAAAAATATTTAAAATGCATGCATAATTTATATCCAGATATATATATATATGGGGAACTGTTTGGATGGTGGTATTTAGGGTGCCAGTTTTGGTTTTACAGCATAGGTACTGTAGTGTGTGGATGGTGTGGAACAGTTACCACTGTGTGGACACCAGCTACAATCTGAAAAAAGTTCAAACATCTCTCTGTTCTTCTTCTAGAACTTTTATTACAGAAAGAGTGGTTTAATTTAGTTGCTCTATTTACACGTCAGGCTGTTGTACTCAAGCAATTTGTTGTCTCACTGTTTCTATGTTCTGGTCAGTTATGGAAAATCAGTGAGTAGCTAGTGACGTCAGTGCTGCTTAAGAAGCCTTTTCCAGGTTCTCCTCTTGTCCAAAAAGACAGCTATAAATCAGTGAATCAGCACCTAAGCAAACTACTACTTCTTGATACTGATCAAGTCATGACAGAGTACAGATCTTACTATTTCAGTAGGGAACTGAAAATTATAATTAGCACATCAGTTACAATTTTAAATGAGGATGACCTGCATACAGTCTTAATTTCTTTGCTTCCTTCCTGTAAACCCAGTGCACAGCTATGCACTGTCAGCAGGTCAGCTAGTGACTCCGACTAAAGCACTTACTGTGTTGACTGTTGCATGTGTTTTTTGTTTCTTCACTGGTGTGAATGAGACTACTCTTAGGTAGTTCCATTCTTCATAGAGATTTCAAAAATTTCCATAGGGATTCAAAAATATACCATGGATGTTTTCCAAAGAAACTGTTAATTTGCAAAGATGAGAATGTAATTGAAATAGCTTTTTGATACCATTTAATGCTTACACTAAAATAAAAAAACCTTGAAATCTTGCAGAAGACTGATGGAGTAACCCTGTGTTTGACTCAGAAAAGTAGCATTACTTTTGTCCCATTTGGTGGTGCTTATTTCTGTTTATGGTTCGATTATACTGGTAGTATTCTTTCAATGTGATTATAGGAAAGTATAAAAAAGCCTACAGGATGAGTTCCATTTAACTTACTTGTATCAACCTTTTGGGTCTTTTTGGCAATACAGTAAAGTGTCATGCAGAAGATGATAAGCAATTTGAAGGGAGGGGTTAGAGATTTTTAGAACAAACGGTTTTGTAAGATTTTGAAAAGGTCTTAGAGAATCTCACCTTTTGGCAGTAGTATAAATGAATTGTGCAGTTTAATAACAACAAAATGCAGATCAGAATTTTGAGACTAGTAAGGAATACTGAAAGGTTAAAGAAAATAATGAGTAAAAAGGTTAAATAAAATTTCTCAAAAGCTGAATAGAAGTCTCATTCATGATGATGTAAAACAGATCAGTTAAATATTCTTTAAAAGCTTGTTTGTAGGAATTCTGCCTCTTGATTTTCCTAAGAGAAGATGTTTTTTAATAAGGATTTCAATGTAAATGATGATCAGTGGGAGAAGCATGTAATGAATGAACTTGATGGAGCTATTTGTGACAGTCTCCAGAGACAGGAGAAGTGATGTATAGCAGATAAACACAGGATTAATGTTGAGCAGAGTGGAGGGATCAACATCCCGAATTGTTACTAATAAGCACTAATGAAAGAACATCAGCCATCCTTTGTGTTAAAAAATGCAGGCAATTTACTAATTAAAAATAATTCATGAAGTGGCTTCTCTTTTTATATTCTGCCTATAATATATGTGTACAAGTGAAGCTGGAGGCAGAGTAGCAAAGTGATCCTATATAAGGAAGATTTTAAGAGTTCACTGCCTTAATACTTACCTTAACTTTTAAAGTGTTATTTTGATCACCTCTGTCTTTGTGTGTACACATGAAAAAGAATAAAAAAATGCCTGACTTTTTGGCAAGACTCAGAATTAAGTAATGGAAATAAAAGATATTGCCATTTCTCTCATTACTGTAACTCTTGTTAACAAATACAGCATGCAATGTACAGTGCCTTAAAGCCCGAATGAATACCATGTTCAGCTGAAACTATGAACATGAGACGAACATAGGTACAATGTACTATTCTCATTTATTTTGTCCACGAAGGACTTCCTGTTCCCATAGTGCTTTCTGTACACTAAAGTCACAAGATATTAGTAAGGCACAACTTCTTTTCTCTAATTATGCAGTATAAATGGAAATAGTGGGCAAATCTCCTAATCTCCATAGAGACAGCACAACATTTATCTAATTAGTAGTTTGCCTTTTGGCATTACTTTGAATAAATTAGCATTTCATTACATACCCTGAAGTACTTGGAAAAAGTTTCCCAGAGTAGTATTTAGTCTTTCTTCTCTGAAGAGTGTATCTTGAATTAGCATAGGTTAATAATCTCGTTTGTAACTGGAAAGAGACAGAGTAGCACTGCTATTGTATTTTTAATATCAGAGGGTTGAACTTGCAGGTTCTTTGCTTTTTTTAATCCCTAGGAATCAGAGTTAAATCTTATGTCACCTTAATTTGCTCCTTCACCAGGGAAAAATCAAAAAAAGAAAAGCAAAAAAAAGGGAACAAATTTGAAATACAACTTGACCTCTTCTCTCTACGCTTTCTCAGAGACTGAACTTTTCTTTCAAATTGCAAAAGTCACACTCTATCACTAATTGAAAATGAGCTTTTCTACAGAAATTCCAACACAGCTAATCCAGAATACACTATTTGTCTTCCTTTCTTGTATCTAAATCAGTGGCAGGAAACAGAGTGACTAAGTTTAGGTGTTGACTGCCAGATAAGAGGAGTGGCTGCTTATTATGCTTTTCCTGAACAGGTACTGAGAATCAAAGCTTGGATGGGAAATTAAAAGAGGTAATTCATCAAGGATAGATTTTAATTGATTTTCTTTCTAAGTATTAAATAGAGCAGAAAGAAAAATCTACAGAAGTGATAAAGGGTGGTAATTTCCTTTCCTTGAGTCACTGGCTGTTTCAGACCCCGCTTAGTCCTTCAGGAGTCGTTGGCTGCCACCTGTGGCAGAAGATGGGCATGAAGTATGGTGTTAAAAATTTGACTCTTCTCAAAGTGGCCTTTGGAGCAGGGATGTATGGTTACACCACCATTGCCATGGTTGTCTTTTGGTAGATGGAGGCATGCAAAGAATCTCTCTGTTTTTGCAAAATCCAGAGGAATGAAACCATCTTCGTTTTGGGTTCTTTGATTGGGTTGGTTTAAAGGACAAGTATCTGCTAGGGAAGGCAAGAGCCTCCCTTGGAATGGAGAATATGAACACCCTCTCTCTTAATTCTGGAAATTAAGGGGCTCTCAGGAAAAAAAGATATGGGAATGGGAATAACAGTTCTTTAATAGTATGTATAATAAGCAAACAACAACAAGAATCACTACAGCATTAATAACAGAACCAGAAAATTCAGTCCCAGCCTTTTGGCTGTGGCCCTTTCCCCTTCGGTGCAGTTACAGATTTAAACAATATTTGGAGGGATGAGGGGTTAAAATCACAATCACTGAAGAGACACCTGGAGGCAGCATGCCACTGTTCGAGAGACAGTGTGCTAATGAGGTCCTTTGGTCTGCTGTCTTGTTAATGGTAACAGGTGGAGATCCATACAGCAGCAAGAGTTATTGATGTGCTAGAAACTGCAGAAGCACTTGGGAACGCTCATGCAGGAATTGGAGCTTCTTCCCATGAAAAGGCAGAGGGATTGATCATCCAAATGAAGTGCATCTGCATGAGCAACCAACAGGAGGAAGTGGAACCCATTGTGCAGCAGGAAAACTATGACACAGGGGATTGGAAGTAGGTGATTAAGGTTCCTTCCAACCCGAACCATTCTATGATTTTTGTGACAAGAGGAAATGGCCTCAAGTTCCACCTGCAGAGGTTTCAATTGGATATAAGAGAAAATTTTTTCACTGAAAGAGTGGCCAGGTGTTGGAACAGGCTCTCTAGTGAAGTGGTGGAATTGCCATCCCTGCAGTGTTCAAAAGACATGTGGATGTGGCATAAGGAACATGTTTTTGTGGTTAACATGAGCTGGGTTAACAGTGAGACTCTGTGATCACAGAGGTCTTCTCCAGCCTTAATGTTTCTCTGTTCTGTTTGGCTGTCAGACTGGATTTTGTATCTAGTAGCACATGTGGAATTTACAATATTTGTGAGCTTGGAAGCAGTTACAGAAGGACCCCCAGTGCAGTGCTGCACATGAAGGTCTCAGCAGTGTGTTAAATTGGACTCACAGATGTCCATTTTTATGCTTCTGGGCTGGATTCTCTGAGCAGATGGTCACTTAACCCTAGTGGTTAGGCAGGACAATCCTCTACATTCACTTGCCCCTTGTTAAATGTTGTCTTGGTCTCCTGCCCTGGGAAGGGTTTTTTTCCTCATTATTTGTTACTTGACACTGAGTTATGTCATGGTAAGAGAGGAGCTCGTGTTCCTTTCTTGCTCTTCTCCCAGCTTCTTTAGTTTTCCTTCTCAATAAGTAACTATTTTGTGTTCCTGGTCAATGAGTTAGCCAGAGTTTTGGAATGATTCATCCTAGATCTTCTATCGTGATGAGCACCCTGCAAATAATACCCAGAAAATTTATTTTCTAACATTAGTCAAATCTGGCTCTTTTTAACAACAGCTGCAACAATTAATGGAAAACTTGAAGATTAGGGAAGACAGAAAAGAAATAAAGACAGTTTATTAATTTCTTCCTCCCTCCCTCTTAAGCATCATTGTGGGCAGATTTCTGCTTTCAGGTCTGGTCCTTGATTACCTCAGTACCTTTGTAGGAACAGGTTTCCAGTCCTCCCCCGACCCAGTGCCTAGGCATGTTGTTCCTGCAGCCTCTGAGGGTCGTTAGTGCCTGACCCTAAGAGCAGAATGCCAGAAAAATCTGTGACTTGGTTGTCTGTACTCGCTCTCACTGCAGGACCCCAACTTTTGGCTGACATATTCTGCACTGTCCCTTGGCTACATCTGTCCTTATAGGGGTCATTCAGTGGCTAACAAAAAAGCTATTTCTTCTTTCTGTCTTCATCCAGAGGCTCAGAAACTCTACTTACAACTCTGTAAGAACAGAGAACAATAGTTTATATCCTAGATACACACTGAAATTCTCTTTCTGTATTACATTTCAAAGGCTCTGTGCTAAAGCCCTCTGATCTTCTGTGTGTTCTAATAAATTTCACTGTGTTTGTTGTGTTGATGCTGTTGTGAGCAACCATAGTCTAGGGAACATTGGTTTGGAATTGAGTAAATTGCCAAAAATTTTTTCGTACATGCTCCCAACATATTGTTTGTTTTAGGGAGATCTTGTCTGGGGACCTAGGAAATGGGAAGGCAATGTTAGAGGTATGTCAGAGAGAAAGACTGCTCTAATCTTATGGTCTGAATTTTGTTCTACAGCTTGATGACTGCACTCTTCAATTGTCTCATAATGGTACCTATCTGGATCTAGAATCCACCCTAGCAGAGCAACGAGATGAACTAGAAGGCTTCCAGGAGGATGCTGGGTAAGTAAAGGTTTACTAAATTTTTATAAATAGGCTTGTGGTTAACTTCATATGTTCAGGTCAGCATAGGAAGAGAACAGAAAAATCTTACCTTGTATGCCTGTATGTCTGTCCCTTTGTATGATTAAGAATTTTATGACGTCTCTCTCTACATTCACTCTTACAGTTTCTCTAAAATATGACATTCTGTAAAGAAACCTATGAATATGAGTATCTTGATTAGTCTAGTAAGATTTTATAGTTCTTTGAAACTCGGTAAATGAGGATGGCTTGTTTGGAGAACTTTGAGATCTTTCTTATATTAGTCATATAGAGGATTGTATTGGGGTGGTGTTCCTGAAGTTATAAACTCAATTTATTTTACCTTGATAAGTTAAGTCCTCCATTTATCATTTTGAAGAAAAGACCTGTATTGGTTTATTTTTTTACTCCTGGAATTGATTGAGCCAAATCAAGGGATGGGGGTGGATGTTGTTTTTTGAATATTCTCTCCTGCCTTTTTTTCTTATTTAATTATTGCTGGCACACATGGATTGCTATGACACAGTTTCCATAATCATCTCTTTGAGAACTGAAAGTGAAAGCAGAAATTAGCATCAGTGTATGTTTGTGTAAATGCACATAGGAGATTTGCTTTTTTGAAGAATTTTCCTTTTCTGGATCTTTCAGGTGATTGTCTTACTTAAGATGCAAAATGAAGAGGAAGTCTAAATCTATTTTGTCTTTCAGGTTACTATATTGGACTGGATAGTTGTGATTATTTTATGGGTGTGTTTAACTGAATTTTAAGTTGGTCAGAGTTTGTTAACAGTAGGAGATCCAACCCCTTTGCTTATACTCCTTCTCTACTTCTGGTAGCTGTCTTGCCTTTGATGAATATGCCTTATAAATCTGAACTGTGCCTCTGAAGATTATTTTATGTGGAGAAGAATTTTAAATATTTTCCAGATATTCATGTGTGTGCATTTGTGTATGTCTTATTCACACAAACCAGTTTGGGGCATGTTTTATAATCATTACAAGATAAAAAACTGTTCTGTTAGAAACCTGTTAGGAGAGAGTTTGTCATTAGACAGAGTAGCCAATACAAGCTGAACTGAGCCTCCTTTCCTATGCAATAGGAGTGCTGAGTGTAGAAAGATAAAGTCTTCACTTTCATGCATAGGTGATAAAAATCACTGGAAAGAACAGCAAGTTCATATTTCCAACTAACTTTATAATGAGTTGAAAGCAAGTAATTTAATGATTTTTTAGCAATATTTTTTCAATTTGTCACATTTTTTCCCCTTCCATTGGTGTCTCTGTGATAGTCCTGGTAATTTTGACTTTGCTACTTTTAACACTTCACAGGAGCAATTTGGCACTGCCAAGCAACCTGGCAAGTGAGAGACCATTTGATGCTTTTCCTGCCAGACTTTACTCTTGAAATATAAAGCTACTGTTCACTGTGTTTTATTTTTATGCTTCTTTTGGCCATGTGAAATCAATGATATGAGTTGTTTTTGAAACACAATTATAATTTTCTCTGTGGTGGCTATCCTGGGGGAAAAAAGCCCAACAAAACAAAAAACATGGAACTGCTGCTTGAAGTTTTGTACTGGTGGGGATTCAGATGGGTTTCTGCATTTCATTTTTGTCCATGTTTTGTGAGAGAAGAAAAGATAAACAAGACGCACCAGAGCTTTAGAAAGTATGTGGAATAAACTTCTCTGTAGGACTTAACATTGCTACTTCATGGTAAATGCAGCTTATGTGATGTTATTCAGAAAAACGGAATATTCTGGACATAGGGTAGCAGATGCAGTCACTAATGTCTTCCTTTGTCCTGTATTTATAGCAAATTAAACTCCATTTTTGGGCCTTGCAGTTTGAGACCAAAACACTGAGCTGGAGTGCTTCTGAGCTGGAGCTTCTGGCTGCAGATCTTGGGAGCTTAACAGCAGCTGGCTGTCTGGAAAGGACTGGCTGGAGAAACCATTTAGTCTCTCACTTTTTCTGTCTGGGTCATTTCAAGGTCCTGTTCTTAATCGTCAAAGCTTTTAATTTTCAGAGATTAGGCTACCTCAGGACCTGCCTTTCTGCCATGCCAAAGCTGCTGTGCTCATCAGGGTCACTGAAGCTTGCTGAACTCTGAGTGAAGGCTTTATTAGCTGGATATTCATGGCATTTTGAAAATTTTAGAACCTTAGCTGTGGAAACTCCTACTCAAAGTGGCCAGAATGTCTTGTAGTCTGGCAGTTTGCAGCATATTTTCGCCAAAAGTCCTTATTCATCTAGGGAAAAATGATGAAGATTTTCTTTTTAAACACTTTTGAAAGGAGACTTATAAATAAAACAAGCAGAAAGCAAAGTCTCAAAAATTTTGATTGGTTTGAGAGGCTGTAGGTATTTGTTTTCTCTGTGAGGGATTGGATTAGTATAGTGGAAAACCAGAAGGGTTTTTCTTCAAAAGGAAAGAAAAGAATGGTGGCAGTTGCTGGAAGTTTATAATGTGTATCTTTAAATAACCTGTATAAGAAACATCTGCACTCATGCAATTTCAAATGAATGCTGTTCTGTTACTGAATATAGTGAAAAGAGGCTTTTGGTAGTTGCTGTCCACTCCAGCAGAATGTCTAGTGAGGGAGAAAAGCCAACACACGTGGCCTTGTACCATACAGGGCTAACTAAAACATAGGTGGGGATTAGATGGCTTTCCGGTCTCCACAACTTTACCTGCTGCCATTTACACCCTTGAGAATAGCTGTGGGGCTTAGGAAAATCAGATTGTTTTTATATGGGGGCTGATTTTGGAAGAACCAGGATGAACATCTGTCCAGGTAATGAGGTTGGCCCTGCAGAAGGTGTTGCAACCAGCAAAAGGGTCCGTAGGAGTATGTAGGAAAACAACATTTCTTTTAAAGTCTAGATTGTGTTCATGGCTTACTTGCTTGTTAGGTTGCTTAGCTGTTGGGCTTTTTTCTCTTTATTCCAACACAAGTTACTTGGTGGCTGCTTCATTGTGTAGGGTAGTACACAATGGAAGTTAAACAACTCCCAGGCTGGCTGCTTTAAGGTGTTGGCGACAGGTAAAGCTCCTTTCCTTGGCTTCCCTGAGGTTTTACAGAGAAAGCAGGAATTGTCAAGAAGTTGATGTGTTTAAATTACCATATAATTGCTCAAGCTCTCTTTGTGGCTATGTCTTAACAAGCCCTCATGGTAGCCCACAAGGTAACACTGTCCTAAAATGCAGAACAAGAGTTTCTTCAGGCAGTGTGCTATGAGCAATGAAAATTTCTCCATGGAAAATGTTTTCAAGACTTCTGTTCAGCAGGGATTCTTTTAAAGTACTTCTGATAAATGGCTTCAGTGCTAATTATTTTGCATTACTTCTAGACACCCTATCTCAAGCCATTTTGTCTGGGTGAGCCCCATGACAGACCTTTTCCCTCTTCATGGTGCTGTTCATTCTGGTCTTGATTCAGAATCTGTTGGAGACAGTGGAGTCTGGCAAGGATCTCTAACATTGTTTTCCTGCTTATGTACTGTATTTTTTCCCACTTAGACTTTGCAAATAGCACAATTATGAGAATGAAAGCTTTTTGTCACTTGTTTACATAAGGATGTTGGGGATGCATTTGAAAGTTAATTTAGTTTTTGTCTTACAAAAATGGTATGGCTTATTTTTTGAAGCAGGACTGAAATCTAGCAGATTCTATGCTGATTTTGTATTAGTTTAAACAGAATGTGTTTGTGTTTGTTCATGGGTGGAAAATGCTCTCAACTTCTGACAGCTTTCTCTCTATGTTTTGTCTTGATGCCATTTCTATGTTTCTCAGTGCCAACAAGAAAAACAAGGGAGGTACCAGGGAAAGACTGTCATTGTGTTGCTACAAACAGGAGACTGTGACTGCTTATTGATATTATTTACTCATGTTGTCCACACAAATATTTTGATTACTGTGATATTAGCTATTAGGTCTGATGAAATGCTGAATCTTAAAAAGGCAATTGATGATCACAATTAAAAGCATGCAACAAAGCAAGAAAAAAAACAAGAAAAACAACCCCTTAGAAACATCAAACTAAAAAGCCTGGGCTGAGAGATTGTTGTAATTTTTGAAAGATGTAAGAATTTGCACAAGGTAGCAGTATTCCATTCTAAAATGTATGAGATTGAGATGTTGAACCACATTTTGAAGTAGATGTTTTTCTAAAACTTTACTGTTGCAGAATAAATGGTGATACAGATTAAAATTTCACATTCCTAAAGAAATACATTGGTTTTTATGGCTGAGTAAGTTGATGCTGTTCTTAATTACCTCACAAATAGTGAGGACAGTAACTATTACCACTTGTATTTTCAAAACTTTTTGCAGCTTTTTTTTTGCTTCTTAATCCTGATACAATTTCATTGTATAAAAATTAATTAGGTAAAATATTGAAATTAATCTTTAGGTGGAACCGTAATAATTCATTTTCATAGCTATCTTGCAATAACCATTGACATCAAAATTAAATAAAATTACTGGTCCCTTATGGTTTCCCTGTTTAGAACAATTGGCAAGGCATCTCTAAGCATGCTTCCAGAGTGTGTAATCAAAATAATTACACAAATGTGCATATATTTTGCAGGCCTGACAAAAGAGACATGTGACTTTGAGGGATGTGCTCTGAAAGCAGGATGGAGGAAATGAATAGTTGAAAGTTCCACCATGAAAATTATTCACCAGTTATGAGATTTTTTGTCAATAAATTTCATTGACACAGTATCTTGTGAAGAAATGATTGACAAATTAAGGTTCCTACTAATAGTAAAATGCTACTACTTTTGTAGTTCATAAATGAATACTGATTTGTGAATATAAAATGTATTTAGAAAAGAAGCATCTTCAAAATAATAGCTAACTTGAATAAATTTTATTGCAGGCCAAGGCTTGTTTTCTTACATAGTTTCAGATTTAAAGCTGGCTTGATGATATAAAAGTATATCTCTTCTGCGTATATTGAGGTCAGAGACTGCACTTTGCTCACACCAAAAGACACAAAATGCAAAGTCTATGCAAGCTTTTGAAAAGAATCTGTGATGCCCTGTTTTGGTGTGTGCTGTCAGGGAGGGGTCTGGAGTCTGACAGTAAGCACAGAAATTACAGGGATCATAATTTACTGTGTGGAGTAGAAGTCTGGGATGTCAGATGGGGATGCAGTCTGTGCACCTTACAGCTTCTTTCCAGTCTAGATGGAGAACCTTCAGACAAGAAGCCTACGAAAAAAAAAAAAATGCAATGATAGATAGTGTTGACTTTCACTGATGTGCTGAAGATGTCCTTTAAAGGAAAGCAGAGTTGGTGTTGCTCTTCTCCAAGTGCCCCAGTCTCGGAAACTGTACTGCATCCTTCTGACTGCGAAGGAGTCAGCATCCATAGTAGTGGCTCCCCTGGCTTAGACAAGGAGGCTTCATGAAGGAGGCTTCATGAGCTCTTTACCCTCTGTGTGATTTTGGTTCGGGGTGAGCAGGAGCCTGGTTTTGGTAGATTTGACTGGGACCGGTCGTGGGCAGTTGATACTTAAGAAATGTCAAGGGGCACAGTGCTCTTGATCCATGTGCCTGAGAGTAGGGTCAAAAGCTCATGGTGGCTTTTGGGGTGTAAGATGGCACTGCAAATACCAAGTTCTGAATGTTCTGTGGTCTGGATTTTTTGCCCTATGGGGATTTTTGGTGGCTATTTTTTTTTTTTTGGTAAGGGTGTTTAAATGTTGAGGTATTTAAGAGCTTGAGTCATTATTTCACAGCTTTTGTTTCTCAATACTTCAGCAGCTGTGACTCTCTCTCCCACCTTGCCCCAGAGTTTACTCAGTTGTAAAGGGAAAAATCTACACCTGTACCAAGGTACCTGTGGAAACACTTGAAGATTTGCTATTTTTGAATTTAGTGATTACTACTGGCAAATGAATGCAATAAGAGAGCTTTTATTGAAAAATAATTTCCACTGTGAAATGTATTGCAAAAATACTGTTGTGCTTAGCTCTTTCCCAGCCCGTTATATACCAAATAAAGTGCCAAACCAAAAAGCGTCTGAATAATTCTTACAGTTTTTGCTAGGACAACTTTTTTTAAAGATAGCCTAATTTGGCATTCAGATTTGCATGTGAAAATAGCTGAGAAGTCCAGTATTTTTTGATGGAAACTTAAATAAAAACAGCTTATGGAAACAGCTGATGCCAGATGTTCTATTTAAAACCATTTAATTTTATTAACATTGAAGCTGCTTAATGGCTGTGTTTGCACTCTGCCCTCTTCCTCAGTGACGCAGCTTTAAGTTAAGTGAGTGGCTCTCGAGGCTTGGAAGTGTGTTTCCCTTCAACTTGTGAGGAGGAAATCCCTTCCTCTCTCCATAAACAGATCATCTGCAAGGCTTCAGGCAGGGCTGCCAGAAAATGCTGCAGGGCTGCTCTGAACTCCTGTTGTGAGTAGAACCACTGATTTGGAATCCAAACCTGGAACAGTACCAGCACTGTGGGCACTCACTGCTGGTATGCTGGGGCAAACCAGTGTAGTATTGCCCAGAGTGTGTGGGCAGCTGAGGGAGTTTGTGCTGGGTAATTAATAAAAGCTGTGAATTAGCTACACTTCCTATTCCATAGCAACTCTTCCTGTATGTGCTCCTACCCCGTGGCAAAGCTTTGTGTAAGCAAGCTCACGCTCGCCTTTCTCCCATGCACACCATTTGTCTGTGTGCTTGGTGTGTGGTGTGTGTTTATTTGGTTTACCCTTGACTAAACTAAGGTGGTAATCTGCTTTTGATAAAAATAAGTGTCTCCAATTTAACCTCCATTTGTGAGCTAACAGCTTAAACAGCTGCAAATCTGTGACTAGCCCAGGATCTCTGGTAATGAAGCCATGAAAATTAGTGAATACTGCCAGGGTTAAGACCACAGCAGTACAGCAAAACAGTAGTTTATTTCACATTTACTGCTCAGTAATTGTGCTTGCTAGCAAACATATTGATAGACCATCAATAAATACAAAGCCCATTTCCGAAGTGAAATTAATATGGAGAAATAAGTGGCTTGTGAACAGTGTTTTGTATTTAAAAATTTGTATGTCAAGTTAGGAGGAAGCCCTTACCAAATATGATGCTAGTGGAAAACTTACAAAATAAGAGAGAGACACAAAGTAGTATATTGATCATGCAAAGTAGACTTTATTTTTATGTACTTACATAATCATATGTGTGTTCTACTGCAAGGTAGGACAGCTTTTAAATATTACTTGCTGAGTCTGGTTAAAATGGTCACATTCTGATAAAGCGTAAATCACCAATTAAGTGAGTAGGACATTGCTTTGAAATGTGTTGTGCTGCTTTGGATAATAAATTCTTCACTTTGTTATCTTTTTAGTATCATCAATTAAATTGGAAAATAATACAAGTTTAGGGTTTTTCCCTTAAGGTAGTAGAGGATGATTTCTAGTAAGAGAGAAATGTTTGTGAAAAGTTCTTAAAACTATTTTTTACAAATTGAATCAATTTAATTTTTTTTTAATTATATAAAAAAATTAGCCGCCTCTTTTGGAACTGTAAGTTAGATTAATGTCAGGTATCAGAGGCTTTTGTGAGAAAGAAGATTATTATTCAGGTGCTGTTTGTTTTTGCTCTGAAACTATGGAACTTCATTAGAAGTTGCTCACAAAATCAACAAATGGGTTAGATTAGAAGGGACCACAGTGGGACTTCTGATCCAAACTCCCTGCTCAAGCAGGGTCATCCCAGAGCCCATTGCACAGGATTGTGTCCAGCTGGTTCTTGAATATCTTCAAGGAAGGAGACTCCACAATCTCTCTGGGTAATCTGTTCCAGTACTCGGTGACCTGCTTAGTAAAGAAGTTCTTTCTTATGTCCAGGTGGAATTTCCTGTGCATCAGTTTCTGCCCATTGCCTCTTGTCCTGTTGCTTGGTACCACTGAGCAGAGCCTGGATCCACCTTCTTGACACCTTTCCTTCAGATACTGACAGACAGTGATGAGATCCTCTCTTGGTTGTCTCCTGTGGAAGCTGAACAGCACCCTCAGCCTTTCCCCATAAGAGAGATGCTTCAGTCCCTTAATGATCTTTGTAGCCTTCTGTTTTATGTGCTCCAGGAGCTCCATGTCTTTCTTGTCCTGAGGAGCCAAGAGCTGGACACAGCACTCCAGATGTGGCCTGACCAGGACTGAGTAGAAGGGCAGGATCACCTCCCTTGACCTGCTGCAATGCTCTTCCTAATGCACCCAGACCAGTCGCAGTGGTCTGGAACCAAATCTGTGGGTCCCACAGTGTGGCTGGGAGCACTAGAGGGACTCTGTGCCTGAAGATGTGGAAACATCAAGTGACTCAGCTGTTGGAGGTTAATTTATTTTCCTTTCCTCCTTGCCCTTGTCCTGTAGGTTTCCAGTTCTTCTAACATTTTTCCCCAAAAGTCCACATATTTCAAAGCCATCTGTTTCTCCAAGTGTGAAGAGGTTTTAAACTAAAATCCTTATGTAATGTGAACTTCAGGTAGAGGTGATAGCAAAACCATATGACCAGAAATTACTTGGTGTAAAGATTCCTGGGAGGAATGTGCAGCCAGAGCTTGACAGTTACTAACAGCAGTGGGAAATATATAACCTAAGAACTGTAAAGCATTGGTCAGGTGATGTGTCATCAGAACATGAAGAAGAACAAGATGTGAGGTTAACAAGAAGTGTAGAAACAAAAAACACTTTTGGTTTTGTGTTTTATCCAGAAACAATATTATTGTTAAAATAGCTCTTCTAATTCAATTCTCTTCACCATTTTCCAACTCATTAAGTTTGTGTTTTATTAATACAAAAATGTAAGATGGAGATTTAATTGAAAATGCTATAAGTATTTCACAAAATGACATGATAAACATCCTGCTGAAAACAATTATATGAGTTGAGCTTTTGGGTTGGGAAAGGACATAGTTTTGTTCATGACTGACAGCTCTTGAGAAATGGTCGTTTTCTAACTGTGAAGGCAGCAGTCAGCCCTCAAATATTTGAGGGGCTGTTGGAAGGTTCTTGTTTTAATGTGTGGAATTTGAGCCATTAACAACTGAGAAAGAGCCAGCATGATGATTCAGAAAGTACAGGGAGGAAGTGGGGAGGGAATTCTCATTTTCCAGTTTCTGAAGTTTGCTTGCACATAAACTACTAAAAAGGACAAATGGAACAAATGTTTCCCCCATTTTGAACTCATTGCCTTTTAGAGAGTGTAAAAGTGATTTATTATCTTTTGGCAAAAATCATTACCTTGTGGTGAGGTACACAAAAGACTGCACCTTTTACCGACATATACTCGGACTACATTAATAATAAATAATTTGGTGGTATTCATGTGGCTTATAATGCATACTTGGTGAATCCCTTGATTGTTTCACTCCACACTTTCCAGTTTCTCATTTTCTTCCCACTTCTCCTTCTATCCCATTTTGTTTCCATTTAAAAAGAGGGGGAAAGGAGAAGAAAGAAAAAGAAAAATAGCAACCCTGCCTAGTAAATGTACTTGTGAAGAGTTAGGGGACGTAAAAACTCAGAATCCCGTATTGACAGTCTGTATGTAGCCCATATATATTTGCTGTATATTTGCACAGTTGTACAGACAGTGGTGTGTCAGCCAAGATGCTCTTCCCCTCACTGGCATTCAGATGGTGGTGGTTTATAGGTTTTTAGTGGGAATGAGGCAGTTATTTATTAAAATCATGTTGACAAGCACAGAACACAATATTAATATAATCTACAGGGGAAAAAAACCCTATATGAATCTAAGCATACTTGGTTCTTTTGTATACTGTTTCTTGCTCTAATGAATAGCCAGATTTTGTCATCCCAGTTTTTGCGTAGGGAACATGCTGCAATTATTTCTATTGGATTAGTAAAGTTTTAATTATTTTTATGCTTTGTTTTTTTATTTTTTTAATGCAGACAGAACAGACAGAAATGGTTGCTATCTGCTTACTTATTTTTGTTCACTCTTGTCAAATGATTGTTACTTTAATAAATTTGTCATGATCCGGGAATGGTCTGAATAAAACCACCCTGCAAAATAATTAGATGACTTGCAAGTGTATTACATGAACAGGATGCAGATACATTCTGATTTCACGCTAATTTTTTAGATGGAAAAAATCAGGTAAGAGAGAAAAGCCCATTGACTTCCTATGAGAATGAGTGTGTGTGTTTGCCTCATATAGCCTGTCATGTGCCAGAAGAGGTTGCTAGTGTTGTCATCCATTTGAAGATATTAGCATATAAAAGACTTCTTTTTAATTATTGATATTATTTCCTGAGCTCCTCTGCTTCCATTATTCAATGACAATAACATGAGCTTGAACATGACAGTTGGATTTTTGGATAACAATCACCTAAGAACTTCAAAACGGTTACTTGTTTGGATAAGATTTTCGGAGGAGTTTAAGGGAGATTCTTAATTCCACTCTCTGTGTACTCTCATGTGCACTCTCTCACTTTAAAAAGACTTGGCTTTTATACAGCATATTTTTTTTGGAAGTGTCAGGTTTTTATTTTCCAGTATCTTGAATCTGTAGTTGACTGGAGAAGCATATCATGGTGAAATGGCAGTCAAACTGTATCTTAACAGCTTTGAAATCAAAGCCTAGGATTTATTCTGTCTGATTAATAGCAGGTTAAAAAACACCTTCCTTACTGTATGTGTGTGCTGGCTTGCAGATCTTTTTCAGGGAAAGCCTGATAGACTCAAGTGCTTGAACTCTGGCAAAAATTTCATCCTTTATGCATTCAACAAGGAACAGTTGAATGTTGCTGCTGTGGTGTACCTTAAACTGAAGCAACTGTGAGGCAATACCTCATTTCAGAAGCATTTTCCACTCCCTAAAAGGTGTGTGCAAGTGAAGATGGAAATGGATGGGTTCTGAAATGAAAAAGCAAAAGCCTTTTGCAAAAGTAATGCACTCTAGAGCAAGTCTGTTGCTATGTATTTGCTTCTGGTGGCATACTGTAGTCTAGGTTTCTTTTGTGGGAGTCGGTTGAGCTCAGGAGTTGCTGAATGCTGTTCTCATTAAGCTACTTCTGTTGAAAAACATAGATGTGGTTATTGGAGATGTTTAATGGCCCACGAAGAAACCTGAGTGCTATGAGAAGCTGTAACAAAATGTGAAGCATGTGTTGTGCATGTGTATTTTGAAAGCAGCATCTGTGGTAGATAGGTTTTCTTAATGGTTAGATTGTTACATCAGGCAGAATTAGCTGCAGAATTGTTATAGGGTAAATCATCAGGTTAGGCTGATGTTAAATGCTGTCCAAGTTTGGAAATAGTTTCAGTATTACCAGGTTGAAGTTAGTTTTCTGTCCAACCTCTGCCCTCTTTGGGATAAATAGGCAACAGCTCATGGTGTTAGTTTAGCTGGGTTCAGTAACCCATTGTGTTTGCTTTGGTGGTGGTTCTGAAGGATAATGAAAAAATCATCTGGTTATTTGAAGAGAGGCTTGGTGTTGGGTAAACGTATGCCTGGCTCATCTGATTCCCTCTGGTTCAGAATTGGCCTTGCTGTGAGTGATTGATTGATACTGCACTTCTTAGCAGTGTGAAAAACTAAGTACGGGGGGAGGTGGAGACTGGGGGAGCAGCAAACCCTCCCATCTTGTAACAACTAAATAATGAAAATACAGGGTACCTATACTGTTTGCTGGTATATGATTTTATTTTCCATTCTTTTCCTTGATTTGGTGAAACTTAGGAGGGCAAACCTGTAGGTTTTTGTGTAGTTCCACAGGTTCAAAGCAGGTTGCAGCTGGGAACTGCTTGCTCTTTACAGTGCTTCTCTAAAGTAGGATGAGGAAGAGCATCAGCTGTGCTGTTAGCTCGGTGCGGGGGAAAAGGTAAAGTCTGTCCTCTGGACCTCCATTCTTACAATCCCTTTACTGATATTTTCTGCTTGAATTGAAACTCTAGTATTCATTTTCCACCACATCGAGGCTATATTTCCAGAATCTTGGCTGGGATCTGAGGGAAAGGATACTCATTAGTTTAAATATCCAAACTTTTATGTGCACAAACTACTTTGTAGTTTTCAAAAGTTTTGCTTCATTTTCTAGCACAGCAAATGATTTTTCTCTCTGAGTTATTCTCAAGAATTATCTTTGTCTACAACTGACTGATAACACTAACCTTAATGGGTTAGATCCCTGCTTGGAACAGAGTACAATGAGACTCATGGGAATATGCTGCTTGAAAACTGCTCTCAGGGGAAGATATAGTTGCCTATTATAATCTATTTATTTATTAAAAAAAAAAAGAAAAAAAAACAGAGTCACCCTAACAAGATGCATCACTCTTAGTTGCTGTGTTGCCATTATGAATGTGTGTAGCACTGCATGAAAGATTGAAATCCAAGTCTGCCTTCATGGGGTAACATTTTTTTATATGCTTTAAATATTTCTGAAATAGAAGGGTGTACAGACCCTAGCTAAGAGCAGAGCTTGGACACTCTCTTATCTACATTAACTGAAAAGATTCTAATTAAAATTTTAGCTCACCAAAATCCAATTGTTAGTGAGCTAAAATCATGGCTTCCAACAGCATTGGACTCAACTTCTGCTTATGGTGGCCTCTTCATGATTTAGATGGCTGTGACAGATTTTATTTTTTAAGCAAATACAATGAAGAATAGTAAGTTTACTTGTCTGTGCGGGTATAGAGTGTTATTAAAACCATTGCAATTTGTCTGCTGCTGTGCTATAAAACTGTAGCTTTTTCCATGGTTATCACCTACTGTGTAGAAAGCAGAACAGGAGGAACCCAGAAGGACACAGCATGGCCCTCTGTAGAATTAACACCTTTAATCTAATGAATTTTCTTTATTGAGTTATTAAGCAATCACTAAGAAAGTTAGAAAGGTGTTTTTCTACTTTAGTTTTAAATGATAAAATAATGTGCTTTCAGAATCAGGGGATTGTTCAAGGCTAAATTTATTGAATTGAAATATCTGGCCTTTCAGAAGAATATTAGGAAGGCTGAATAGTTGCTTCTTGAAAGAAAGAAAACATTGAAATAGAAATTGTATGTTAATTGATGCATTCTCCTATTTTACAAAGATGACCTTTGTCAAGAAAATGATTGTGGTCTGTCTTGCTATTAACATTAATGACTCTTAATTAGATATTTACATAAAAGTCCCATTTTTGATACTAGCAGGTCTTTAGTATAGGTCTGAGAAGAAGGATGTCATGTCCTAATAAAACAGACGCTTTTAAAATTTCCTTTCAAAGTTTCCTTGAAGCATTAACAGGAGACTGTGTTGGTTTATTTTAATGTGTGGTTTTGGCATTAAAGGATTATTATTTTGTTTGTTAATGCTTTTTCCCCTCTGTACCCCCAACAACATTCTTGGTATTTTCTTCTGGTTAAGGGATTGCTTAGCTCGAACAAAGGCTTTGCTTCAAAACAAAGAACTTTTTAACAGTCAATTGAGGTACTATTTCAAAAATGTCATTTAAATGACAACTTGAAAATATATAATTGAGTGAAACTATTTGTAATGAGGTACATAACAATGACAAAATAAAGCATTTATATTCCATAAGACAAGCATTCAGTAAGCTGTTGGCATATGCTTATTTACTTTAATTTATTAGAGAAATTGAATATAGAAAAAGTTGTGTGTCTTGGTTACTCCAAAGACTAGAAGTTAATCTTATAGCAATAATGATTCTGATCTCAACACAGATCAACAGAATGCTATGTCAGCACAATAAGTGAAATGTACCTACTCTTCTACTGCTAAATTTCAGCTGTTGAATTAACTGTGTGAAATATTTCTTGGATTTTTTTAAAATAAATTGTAGCCAGCTGCACTCACTGAGATATATTTTTTTTTAAAAAAGTAATATCAATAAAAATATAAACCTTTGTTAAGAGTATATTACAAACTGTTACATGTCTATGTTTTGTTTTTAATAAATTAATCTTATTGCTGGAAATAGTATTTTCTTCTGTATATTTTTGAACCTACTTCGTTTTTAATGCAAATGGCCTGCCTGTCCCATGGTACCCTCCTTCCCTGTCCTGATATCATGACAAGCTTGCCTACAGGCATGCTTTTTAATACTATTTGGCCAGTAACTCATGAGTCTGTGAAATCATGGATGGATTTCAAGTTACCCTTTTTTTTAAATTTATTATTGTAATATGCTTTCCAGGAAATTGGTGTGTGTAGAATCATGGATGCAGTGATTTTCAGAGGTGATCTTCATTTTGCAAAACTGTTATTCATATTGCATGATAGTCAAAAGTATTCATCAGGAAATTGCGTCATTTCTAATATTTTACATATGACTGGTCTTATTACAATTGGCTGCTGTGTGGCAAACCTAGTATGCCTAAACCCCACGAAATACCTCTGTAGTGATCATCATGGTGTGGCCTACAGGGAAGTGGGAGAAATGCACCATCATAAATGAGTCTTCATGTTTGTAACATCTGGGGCTTCAATCATACTGATTTTGGTAAGCTGGAAAAATGGCCAAGGCAGCCAGTGGGAGATAAAAATTAATGCTTGTGTGTGTGAGAACATTCTGTCCTGGGAGATACTACAGTTGCAATGATAGTGTAGAACAGAGCCTGTAGAAGAGAGCTTGCTCTACATTTTCCTTTAAGTTTTCAGGGGTCTTTGTAAGGAGGAGAGGTAGAGGAGGAAGTAGCACTACTGTTGAAGCTTGGAGAGCTATTAAAAAAAAGGCCTTGTTTGTATTGAGAGACACTGTGCACTGGATTTTTAGAAAAGGAGGAAAAATTGTATTAAATTGTAATGGTCCTGAATCTTTACAGACCTTAAAATGGTGCTGATTTCTCAGGTCCTTGTGTTTATTCACTTTCAGATGGCTGGGCACTACCTGCTGTCTGTTCTTTTAGCAAATCACCACAGATGTGTAGATTGCAGCAGAGCACTGGTGAAGTCATTGTATCCTACAGACTGCTAAAACACTAGAGAGTGCCTTGATAGTAATGTCCATTATTTGTTAAATTACCTTTTTCTTTTAGTTGATCAGTTTTTCAGGATGGGAAGAATAATAGGTCTGATTATATAGACTTCCTTTTTCTTTGCTACTTCTGTACTGTCCTTTTATAATTCTGCAATAAACAATTTTTACTCAATTCTTCCATTTTCTGATTTTATCTTGGAGGATCGGTATATGTCAGGTGTATCAACAAGTCCATCAAGGAAGGGAGAGCAAGAGAAGCAGCTTCTGTACAGAATCAGATGTGAAGGGCAAGAATTGTGGTCAAAAATTCTTTACTAACTTGGCAAATTCAATATTCCAGAGGAGTCCTGGCACTCCTGTGGGGAGGGGCAGCCATTAAAAATCTGCAGAATATGAACACAGGCAAAGTCTGTGTCCTACCAGAATAACAGGAGGAGTTTAGGTGGAGAGAATCAGTCCTAAACCTGGAACTGCTCTAGGGAATTTCACAGTCCAAACTACAGCCTCCTTTCATGGGGGCAATAGCATTTGCTGCTTGGCACTTCAAGTTATTAAGAGAAGGGTAACCCTTTGCCCACTATTTATGTCCAAGCAGCTCCTTTGAAGAGTAATTTTGATTTAAGGTTTTTGGTTTTGCTTTTTAAAAAAAAAAACAAAAAACTTCTGTTTAACTTTTTTTTTTTTAATCTATAGAGAAATAGATTACTGAAACTGGAACTAAGTCCTCTATTAGCAGGTACACAGGTCAACATTAACCACTATTTTTCAGGTCCTTACTTTTCTTTATTTTCCCTTATATTTTCCTAGGGGCAATATTTTTCTGAAAATACCCATCACTACTTCCCTTCCTTTCTTCCCCTGCAGATCTTTCAAAGAAGTAATATAAAACATTTTGCTTTGTTTTTTCATGAAAATAATGAAAAATATTTTTGTTCTGCAAAATAACTGTGGGTAGGGAAACAATATGTTGGGGAAGAACTGCTGTTACTAGAAAAATGTTTTAAGTTACAGCCAGTATAAGATTCTGCTGGGTGTCTGTGTAAAGAGTAACTGAGAAAGGTTGTGCTGGTTTATGCTCTAACTTGTATGTAGAAGTGAGTCTCTGGTTTGCATGACACAAACTAAGCTGCATCCTTTTGTGTTCTAAAAACAGTGTGCCCTCATGAGTGTTTTCCCACAATAAATTCACTGAATCACAGAATGGCTGAGTAGGAAGGGACCTCTGGAGATCATCTGGATCACCTAGAACCACTTGTCCAGGAACTGCCTTTTTAGTTTCAGAAAAACGAGGGAGAATACGCTGCTGTACAAGCATAAAATACATTTGGCTTTTCTTACCCTCCCACCTTCCATCAGGTGAGCAGGTTTGGGTGCAAAGAAAAGGTGTTGTCAGTGCCCTCATGCCAGTTTGCAGGTGTAGCACTAGAAATCGAGAACTGTGCTCTTGTCCAGGTTGAAGAAATGCAACTAAAGCTAATTTGACTGAAAACCATATGAGGTTTTTAGCAGCTAATTAAAACAGTAATTCAATTTAAGCCTGATATGGAGTCAAAGTGGAAGAGGACTTCAGTTTTGCCTCTTTGCATCACAAACATACCTACTTTTGTGCTTTAAAAACCCATTAGGCTATATAAGCAGGGAGATCTGTGAAAGTGTTAACAACATCTTGTTTAACTTTGGATTTTCTTTTAATGCTTAATTATACCTAGCATTAAAGTATTTCTGTGAAAACGAAAATGTGCAGTCATCACTTGATACTTCTCTTATACAGTTTTTATTGTGGTGGGCTGTCCTTGGCAAGCATCCAGATGCTTGCCCAGCTGCTCTCTTGCTCCCTGTCCTCAGCAAAAGGGAGGGGAAATAGGGTCAAATAACTTGTTGTCTGAGTTAAATATGGAGAGATCACCTAACCATTGCTATCATAGTCAAAATGGTCTTGATGAGGAAAATTAATTTATTGCAAATTAAAATGGAAGTGGATTATGAGAAACAAAGACAAAATTTCTAGTGTCTTCCCTTCCCTCCCACCCTTTTTTTTTTTTGTAGGCTCAACTTGATTTGTTTATTTCCAGTTCCTCTTCTTCCTCACTATACCTTTACATACTTTTCTTCTCTTTTTAGGAGGGGGAAGAAGCACAGCATAATTCTGAGGACCCAGCTCTCTGTGAGAGTCCATGCCTGTATTGGTAAGTTAAGTTCCACATGTCTGAAAGAGAACAAATAAACGGAATTGATTTCCAATAAGCAAATCTGTGGAGAATGAATCAGACTTGGCTGTGTTCCAAATTGACAGTAATGGCCAATAAATTGATTTTATTTTTTTGTTTGTTGCATGCTGAAATTAGGTTGTATTAACCTAATTACCCTTAAAGCATGTTAAATATCACAGGGAAGTATAGCATTTGACAGTGATGTCAGATGGTTGGGTGGTTCTTTGAAGAACCTTCAATTATCTATCTTGTCACAGCCTTTGTGGGCACCTGAAAAAGACTGTGTTCATGATTGGGAATGGGATCTGAAGAATTGTTGGCTGACAGCTAATGGCTATATTTTAGTAGCATATTAAGTTTATTACTTCACATCTTGCAGATCTTGGCCACATATTTGTCATTCTCATAGTGTCAGTGTTTTAAAAACCCTCATTAAAACAACGCTGTCACAAGGAAAAGTCTAATGAAAGTCAAAATGTGTGAGTCAAAAGAGCTTTAAGATTCCATGAAAGGAGGCTGATGGTCTGGGATGGTGTTAATATGTTCTCCAGCATTCTACAGAGCAGAATGTTTGAGTGTCAGTGGCAAAGCTAATGCTTATGTCCTGGTGACAGTATGACAAATTCTATGGGAGGCTAGTTTAAAACAAAAAAATTAAAAATCCTGTGTTTCTGTGATACAGTTGTTTTCAGCTTCTCCATAGTAGATTCAACAGTGTAATATGTTTAACTTGTTGGTCTTCCTTCAAGATATCATAGCTGAAGCCTTGAAATATGGATATTTTCCTTAAAAGTAAGAGGCGGAAGTGAAAGTTTTGTGCCATTTCTGCAGTGACTTTTGGAGGATTCAGGCTTTAAATACAGCTAAACGTTTTCTCCTGCCCCCAGGATATGTTATGAAATGGCATTTCTAAGAATTTGAACTGACTATAAACAACCTACAGAATTCCACAAATACCTCTCTTTGAGAACAATCTCTAGTCTGCCTTGTGCAAGAACAGTTTCTCCTCTACTACCATTGACTTGAGGAAGAACAGTAGAGCAAGCATACGTGTTAAATGTTAGAGAAGGAACAGAGATGATGCAAAGTCTAAACTGATTTTATAAATGTGAGTAAAATTAGGAACAGCTTGGAGAAGATTGTTCTTGTTAGGTCTGGAAGTGTATTTGGCAAAACAGACCAGTACAGCAAGACAAGATTTGATAAGTTTCCCGGATTGAGGTTTTATAAAAAGAATTTTCATGTAATTTTTTTTTCTCCAGAGTGCAGCCGTCGAGGAATTGGAGCACATAAGGTTCTGAGCTTCAACGTGTGGTTGCATTGTTGTTATCTGTTTTCATTCAAGCTTACTGTGGGCAATTAGCCATATTACTATGCATATATCTTAATTGTTCCTGTATGAGAGTGTAGTCCCTGGTCAGGTGCTGTTGCTCTCTGGCGGCAAAGAAAGCCAGGCTACAAAACTTGAGTCCAGATTTCCAACTCCTAGAGAAGAGGTGTGTTTGGATATGGGCTTTTGGCTTGGTTCATTACAGTCAGAAAAGCCAAATGCAAGTTCTGGTTCTAATTTCCATCCCCCCTGCCGAAGTTTAGATTTTTGGGGTAAGTTTTTGTTTCAGCCCCTAGCTTGATGTAATGTAGCTTCTTTTCTCTTATTTTCTTTTTCATTTTTTCATACCAAGTTTGTCTTATTTTTTTGGTATGGGATAGTTTGAAAGAGTCAGGGAACATTCTGTGTTTCTTACTGCTGGCACTGTTTGCAGAGTTGTGCCTGGTAGTCAAACCTGTCACAGAATAAGAGGGTTATTACACTGGCACAGTGGGTACTAATTGTGTGTGTGTGTGTGCACATCAGCTCCCTGTTAATATCTCCTTGGAAATGCAAGCATTAGGTTTAGATGTTAAAGGATATGTTACTTATTTAGAGTAGAAGCCAGGATCTAGAGGAATCTGAGATGGTTTTACGTGGAGTAAAACTGTCATACTTTGTGAGTTTTCTTTCAGTCTTCACAGTCTCCATGGAAAGTATTGTGGTTAGCATTGTTACTGACTCTGCAAAGTCCCCAACAGGTATCTAAGGCTGCTTTCTGAGAAACTGTGGTTTTTTTTGTAGTGACCTTTCTGAAGAGCCTCTTGCCATCTTTGTGTTCAGAGTTTTACTTTGTTCTTAAGAGCTGATAGGTGTAAAGCAATAGCTCTCTTGCCATAAATTCTCCCATTTTGAAGTTGGATCAATATGTTTTTCCTTCTTCCTAACTCATTGTACTTTTAAATTGTGGGAAACAACAGAAGTGTTTATGTTCAGATGTCCAGATAAAGTTTTCCATCGTGAGTGACCTCAGATCTCTGGAGAATTCATCGGGCTTCAGTGTCAGAAGATGTATTGACTACATCTACTACTACTGATATTTTTGAGACTTTGGAAGATTTTTCAAGTCCCATGTCAAGTGGGGTAGGGTTTTTGGTTTCAAGCGGAGCAGGGAAGGAATAATATTTAATAACTTGAGTGCAGAAATTGTGGTATTTTCTACCCTGTTAAATAGGAGTCCCTTTTAAGTACCTTAATTTAATGCATTAATACTTCATTTTTTTTAAACTCTCAATTTGAGTTCTTTTCTTATGTACATACTAAGGACTTTCAGCATGAAGGAATGAATTTTCTTTTAAATATTACTCTATTCTCCCATTTTGGCTTTATCCTGATTAAATTATCAAGATTAATTAATAGCTAATACTTTTAAGTGGTTTTAATACAAACTTCAATATTTATCACATTTCATTATATCAAAATAAAATTGCTGAAACCATTTCTGTTCAGAGAACATAACTAATTGAAAATTATAGATGTAATTTTTGTACTTGTTGATGTCCAAAGATCTTAGTGGAATCATAGAATAGAGAGGGTTGGAAAGAACCTTAAATGTCATCTAGTTCTGACTCCCTGCTGTGGGCAGTGATGCCACCCTCTAGAACAGCTTGCTCAGGGCCTCATCCAAGCTGGCCTCCAACACTTCCAGCAGTGGGGCATCTACGACTTCTCTGGGCATCCTGTTCCAGTGTCTTACCACTCTCACAGTAAAGAATTTCTTCCTAATTTCTAATTTAAATCTGCCTTCTCTCACTTAAAAACCATTGCCTTTTGTCCTATCACTAGCCACCCATATAAAAAGTCGCTCTTCTTTTTTAAAAGACCCCTTTGATTACTGCAAGGGTGCTATAAGGTCTTCTTGAAGCCTTGTCTCCAGGCTGAAGAGTCCTGGTTGTCTCAGACTTCACAGGAGAGGTGACCAGAGGGCTGGAGCATCTTCGTTCCCTTCAGACCTATTCTACCAGGTCCATGTCCTTCCTGGGCTGGGGACCCCAGAGCTGGGTGCAGTTCTTGGTTGGGGTCTCAAAAGGGCAGAATAGATGGGCAGAATCCCCTCACTCACCCTTCTGGCCACATTTTTGATGCAGCCCAGAACATGATTGACCTTCTGGGCTCTGAGTGCTCCTTAAATCAGATAGTGTTAACTGTAGTTTTTTTTTTCCCACAAACTTTTAAATTTGACCTTTTATTCAAATCCCATTTATTATGAGTTACTGCCCTTGTGGGAAAAGTCTTTTTAGTATTTTTGGCAGCCATGTGACTTTGTATTTAGTTGTGTCTTATTATTTTAGTTTATATATATTTAACAATTACAGGGCTCAGCTGAAGCCTTGATAAAGTCTAATGTAAATGAAAATGTAACTATAGAGAGTGAACACCAACAGTGTCAAAACTTTTAGCCCCTGAAACTAAATGGAAGGTTGTAGTCAGAGCAACATTATGACAGTGAAGTTTTAAAGATCTTTAGCAGCTTCACTTTTCCTGTTTAACCATTAGGTCCCTGGTTGGCCAGCTCTGTTTGCGGCTCCCGCTTCCTTTGTTTGTTCATAGCTTCACAGGTTTTTTCTCAAATTCTGGTGTGATCTCTGAGAGACAAGACACCATTTGCTCTTATATATCTGGATGCTGTATTTAGCCCAAGAGAGCCCCCATGTCCTCTTCTAAAATGCTTATTCCTGTGATGTTAAATCACGAGTGTTGCAATCAATGTTGACATTGATGTTTGGACAGGGATCCATGACTTAGAATGATTCTGCCAAAAGAAGTTTGTTATGAGCTTCAGTTGTTAATACAATGTAATACAAGAAGAATGCAAATAACAAAAGTTGATGTGATTCTGAGTGAATGTATTGACCTGGGATTACTTAGAGTACTGTGGCTTGGAAGGTCAGCAAATGTTTCAAGGAGCATTTTAAATTTTACTACCTTTTTGTGTCAGTTTATTATTAAAAAATACCCCAAAACCCCAAGCCAAATAAACAAACAAAACCAACCAAAATACACAGCCAGCACCCCCAGTTGGTTCTTTAAATGCTTTTGCTCTATAAAATTACATTTTTTCTTATGGTTATACCACTCTCCTATATTTCTGCAAAGTTTTCTTTTATCTGCCAATAGATTTAAAATAATTTGCATAGATATTAGTGTATATTGCATTTCATAGCTTGATCCAGTTAGGGCCCTAAACAGACTGCAAGTATATTCTTGCAAGTCTTGCAAAATGTATAATATAGCTTTGGTATAAGTTGTTATAACCATTTTATAATCCTGTTCTATTGGCTCTTGCATGTGCGTGGATGCAGAGTTACCTCCACAGTGGATTATTCCCAACCCTGGGACACCAGTGCTGCCATGCTGCACAGTAGCTCTTTCTGACTCCTGCTATCAGGGCATCTGTGTTAACCAGCAGTGTTAGCACCAATAACCCAGTCTTTCCACAGAGCTCTTGGGATTATCTTTTTGATATCCCCTTGCTCTTAATATTATTTATGAAATACAGCCATGAATATTTTCTTGAGCCTTTACTGTTCTGGGATACCTGAGGGAAGCTGTAAGCTGGTTGTAACCAGGGGGCTAGTAGAAGCCAGCTGTTTTTATTTGTCCTGTAATAGCTGAACTATGCACCTATTCCTTTTTTCCATGTACAGTTCTCCCTTCTGTTTTCCATTATGTGGACTTGTTGTATGTGTTAGAGCAGATATGATTAGATACTACAACTATTTCTGCATCTATTGAACCTTCTGCTAGGACTTGTGCCTCAAGCACGTAGAGAGACAAGTTCCTCCCCAGTGGAACCACTGTGCTTTGACAAAGACAAAATCTTGTCTTGAGTCTGTAACTTTACCTGGCCCTTTGTTGCAGATAAGTTGAGATACACGGACTGAAAGGGAGAAAAAACGTGGGTTTTCCTCGTAAGAGCATTAAAGTGTTGAAAAGTCAGTGCTGTTATGGTTAAGGAAATGTGAAACCATGTTGCATTTCATTCTCTGAGAGCAACGTTAAGTTTGAGCCTACAACTCATGTTCTTGGTACTGTCTCACATGAGATGCTTCTCCCTGCAAATATCATTACACCATTTCATCTTATCTGGAATTTGTGCATTTGCTGAGTGCTGGAGTAGGTTTTTCATGGCCATGGACAATGTGAAGTTCCTCTACCTCATGCTTTAAAACCTTGGTGCTTTGTTTTTTTTAAAGAAATAACTTAATGGATTTTAAAATAAACAGCTTTCTTTTCATAAGGGAGTTTCTGAACACACTAAGAAAAGGAGTCTTACTAAAAAGCTTTCCTAAAGGAAGCTTATTTGTAGGACTATGAGCTGTTCATTTGGGCAAATAGTGATACATTCCAAAGAAAGAGAGGAACTTTGGGTTGTTTGAAGGACATTTTACAGTTTTATGTTCAGTGCTAGGCATTCCTAATAGAAAACATTTTCAGTCTGAGAGAGGGAACATGTGGAGAACATTAGCAGTTCAGTAAAACGTGCAACCAATTCGGATTTAATTTAGAGGGAACAAAAGAGGTGCCTTGAGAATTTGTCGGAAGCGCTGTGGTTTTGCCTTCTTTGCACTGATGGTAACAGGAGAGAGAGAGAGAGGTGAGTTGAAATTGCTTTATCGAATATCTTCTTAGCATAATTGGGACCAAAAAGACTGTGATTAATGGATTTAATGGTGCTACACAGGGATCTTGCATGCATTATGGATTTGTAATCGTGATACGCTTCCTATGACTCTTTCTGTAACTTGGTAAAAGTCCTGACTTAAATGAGGATAATAAACAACATACTTATTAGATGTAAACTGACATCACACAAATTGAAAAAACCTGAAAAGGAATGCCAGAACTCAGGGGGAGTTTTTTAAGGGCTAGGCTTTTTTTAATATAATAATTTGAGTTCTAGTTAAAGCAGTGCACACAGTACTTACTGGGGCCTGCATCCAGATGTGATTTGAGATATCTGGTTCAGCTCTCTTTAAGTGAAATGTGAAATAGCTGCAAAGGCTGTGATAAAAATACCTTTTTCAGCTTTTAGGATTATTTAAATTTTCTTTCCTGAGAATGTGGAACACAGATGCTCTAAGTAAAATCCCCTGGTTCCCAGATCAGATTACTTTGTGAAAAATCTATCCATGTAAATCACTTGTGGTTTTGCTTTAAAAATGCGCACCTTTTTAAATTGAAATTTTAGATTTCTATTGTATTTCTTGTGTACGTGTTTGGTTAGCCTCTTTTGTAGGCATGAACCATGGTACTTCCACATAACCTGTGATTTACCTTCTGTTATCTCACTGAGAAAACTCTGTGCCAGTCCTGTAGAATCTCAGAAGTTGTTTGAGACAAGGGTACATTTCCAAGATATTCTCTGCATATTTGGTTTAAATTATGATACTTAAATAGACTTTTGTATCAAGAAGAACCAAGAGGCTTTAGAGCAGGTAATGGCTCCATTAGCAGTGGCATTTTCATATTGAAGTGGCAGATTCTTGCATTAGGTGGCCTTGTTCCAGATTTGAAGGGACATCTGTGGGGCATGCTAGCGGGATACTTTTCTTGTCTCAGGAAGCATTGTTTTAAAATGTGAAAGCTTAGCTGACTCAACTCACATTGGGAAATGCTGCAGAAATGGAGTGAAATGTATTTGAATTTTTGAATTTGGATATCCTCTTTCTGACTATTTTTTTCCTGACAGCTTTCCTCTTTTTTTTTTTCTGTTTTTTGCCATATGTAAAAATCTGCAAGGGAGATAGAATCTACTTTTGACTCTGATAGAGAGATTTAAAACAAGTCCTATTTCTAAACAAACAACAATAAAACTTACTTGGTCATCTTCAGTGGTACTGTAAAGGAAACTATCTCATTATAAAGCCAGGAAGGGAAATTAGTATGATACTTTGCTTCCTACTGCCTAACAGAAGTCCAGTTAGACTTGATTTAGATTTTTTTTTTCTTAAAGTACTTAGAAAGTATCATATTATTGATAATGGGATTTTTGTAAGTGGATTTTTCCACTGCAATCTAAACATATCTTCTTGAAGATTAAAAAAAAAATCTGTACAAAAATTTAAACGGTTTGTAGCTGCTTATAATGGACTCCTTTGAAAAAAAACTATGTTAATGAGGTCACTGCTATTGATAGCACATCAGTAGCTATTGATAGTTTTCATATAGTTTCCCTTTTTGGCTATTTGCACTTCCCACATACATTATAGATATTTGTATTGACAGACAAAGCAGTTCTTCCTCTTATGGTCTGTATTCAGACTGCTGAACTCATTTTGCTGTAGACTGAAGTACAGCATGTTCAAGCCCTTAACTGGGGGGAAAAAGTTCATATGAAATGTCTTCAAATAAATTAGCATTACACTTGGAAAAGAACAGAATTATTTGTTTCCTGCCTCCATGTAAACCTGCTGTATACATAAAATATAAACCAAACAAGTGAATTGGATTCAGATTAGTTCTCCTGAAACAGTCCTGCACACTCTCATGTTTTAAGATTTATCCTGCAGAACAGTAAAACAAAATTAAGGACATAAACTATGGAAGCAAAATTAGAAGCTGTTACTTAAAAGCTGTGGGTTTGGAAGAGAAAATTGGTATTTCCATGTGATGTTGTTTTCAGCCCAACTTCTGATCTAGCTTTGTTTGTAAGGAAGGCAGAGGGTTGCTGATTTTGCTGAAGTGGAATTAAGCTAAATGTTCCATTCTCTCTGAGGTGTTCTAAGATGCATGACCTGCACATGTAATGTAGTAAAAGGGAAGAAGGGGTGTTAGTTCATAAAATAGGGAATTATGCTAGTATGGAAAGTAAGCTTCTCTTCTCTTCAAAATTAAGCATTACATATGAGCTTTTGATGCCTTATGATGGTTTATTTCTTATTAGCATAAAAAAGAAAAGGTATGCATATAATTGAAATGCAAGGTCAGGAGATGTATGTTTGAACATTGTCAGACTGATTGTCTTTAAAATGGCATAATCAAAATGTGCAAACTCATGGTCAATGATGCTTCAAGCAAATGCCACTTGCTAACTTTTTGTGAACTTGCTGCAAGTTGAGGTATATGAGTATCATAGTTTAGCCCAAGGCTATGTTTTTTTCAGTCCTTATACTTATTGAAAGGACGTTGAAGTTTTGTTACCGTTTGAAGATCTCACTGTGATATAAGATGATATAAAATACATGTGGTTTCATAATGCTGTTCAACTGATTTTTCGTACGGTTTAATAACTTTTCTTCCCACAATGATATATAATAATAAATGCACTATCTCATAATTCAGCAGTCAAGAAATAGTTGTTCTCTGTTGTTTATTTTCATTATGGTATTCAAGTCATATGCACTGTTCTTTCCTTGCCTTCAGCTATTCTATTCCTCCTTCATTTATATTCTTTTCATCTTTTTCATGTGCAGCTGCTTTTATTTCTGTAGAAATTAAGATGATTTAATTTGTAAATTGTGTGCTTCTCAATTTATTTGTTTCATGAAAGAAATACTTAAAAGATTGAGGAATTTATTTAAATAAGTGGCAGAGCGCCCTGATGTAATATATGTTGTTTTCTCTAAGACTGTTAAGTGAGATACACCAAATCGACCCAGTTTCAAGAATAAAGTGTTTACTATAATGAAAAATATTGTGACAGTACCTCTGGAAGCATTTAGATGAAACTCTTATCTTGGGCTCAGAACATGCCATGGTCAGATGAGTTCATGAATGGTAGAAGTAATTCAGAAAATTAGCTTTATTTCACAACTTTTCATGTCTTCAAGTATTTTTAAGTATAAGCTGACCTTTTTGTGGGTATGAGTGTTTTGTTTGGAGGGGCGGGGAGAGTTTGTTTGCTTTTGGTGTGGGTTTTGGTTGGCTGGTTGATTGGTTTTCTTGTGTTTTTTATGTGCAGCATCTGTATTTTAATAATGATATCAGCTTCTTTAAGGCTTTCTTTTCCTGCTTATGTCTCATCAAGGCACATAAAAATTTAGGCTACGAAGAGGTAAAGTTACAACTTCTTTATTTAGAACCTCCGCAGTTCCTGTGGCTGAGCAGCATGCTATTGTAAGATGTAGGATGTCATAAGCTATGTCAATTCATATTTAGCAGTTTGAGATAAGTCTGGTATGTATGAAGTTATATATCAGGTTTCTTTTAACCTTTCCGACATTAAATATTTAGCTCTGGTCCTTCTATTAAAGCATGAAGAGGAGTATATTGTAGCTCTTTGCTTAAAAAAGGCCCTGTTTCTGCGGGTTTGTTTCTTCCTATGGCTATACACAAAGTTTACACATCAGCTTTAATGGCCAGAATGTCTAAAAGTTGGCATATTCAGTTAACTTGTTTCTGTACTGGGGAGTGAAATATAAATGTTGGATGTCTTCCTTACTTCTTCCCATAATCCTAAATTCAGATTCAATGGACATTTAAAAGCCTATTCAGAATCAAATGTCTGTGGAGACATTTGCTTTTTCCTTGACTTTGTGTGAAATAGAACAAGCTGAGAGTGCAGAAAGGTTCTCATCAGGTTGGGCATGGGAAGAGGCCTGGGACTGATCTCACCTGTGCCCAGTGGCTGGGGTTTTCCTCAGCCCTTTCAACGGTAGGGCTTATTCTGCAATGTGTGGGGTTGCATGACCTGTTTTGGGCAGGGAGGGTGGTGATGATGCTGGCAGGATGGCAGTCACCTGTGACTGCCTTTCTGCTTCTTGCTGCTCAGAGCATGCATGAGTGGTTCCTTGTAACTGCATCAGAAATACATCAGGAGGCTTCCTTACCTTTTTTTCCCTCCCATGCTGTTACGCTGAAATGCTTGGTGTTGCACTTAGGCAAAACTTGCTGTAGAAAACTTGCATATGTTTGCATGAAAGGTCTAGCACCATAAGTAACTAACCAGAAAACCTTTATCAAATCTCTTGCAAGGAAGTTCTGCCATGTTATTCTCTTCAACAACAGCATAACACAGCTTATTATTTTTTATTAATATGTTAAAATTCACAGTACATTAAAAATACTTTGGAACTAGAAAGAGTGGTGAGCAAATAAAATCTGTCCCTATATCTTTGCTGGAATAGCCAGGTACTACAGCAGTACTCTCAGGGGTGGTGTAACCTGGGAAAAGGGCACTACAAGGATACTCTGAACAGCTTCTTAAAGCCCTGGATGTGAGCACATGCTGTGCTTTTGACACAAGGTGAGTAGAAGTTATGAATAACAAGCACCTATAGCTACCCTAGACAGCACACCCTGGGGCACTCTGGTAGTAGTGACTGAGTCTCCTGGATTTTCACCCTGAGGTCTGCACACTGCTGTTACAATGATCTTCCTGTTTTATATTGTGTACTGCTACTCTTGTGTGTGGTCTTCCTTTCTGTACAGTGCACGTTTCAGGCTGACATTCAGTCATTTACAGGTCTTTACGAGGACTTTGGGAAGAGTTTTTCTAACCCAACATCTTTGAGATTGAATCTTTTTGTTTTAAAGTCACTAAAATGCATATAATTTGGTACCAACCAGCAGGACATAAAGGACCAGCTGTGAGTTGGCAGTACCTGCTTGACCAGCTGCCTGTTACCTTGGGGTGCTGGGTGCTGTTTTCAGCTGGCCCCTTGTCAGAAAGGCAGGAGGTGGCAGCAATTCAAACACAGAAATTCCCAGTTTCTAAATTTCTAAGCAGGAAAAGATACAACAAAAAGCTAAACAGGAAAACCACAAGTGCTATGCAGAAAAAGCATTTTTGCAATTGTATCTGTTTTGTGAAAACTCAGACCCTTACAAAAAAACCTCAGAATCTTACAAAAAAACCCCAAAAACACACACAAAAAAAAGATCACCCAGGCCTCAAGAGAGCCTTCCAATGCAAAGAAACCCTCCAAACACAACAAGGAAACTATGGATTTAGATCTTCCCTCACTTCTTAGAGGCAGGAAAGCAGTAAGACCCTTGCAAGCCTTTTTTCAGCTGCCAGGTTGCTTCAAGTCATCAGGCAGAGTTACTCTTTCTCATATTGCTTGAATTGCTTTTTGCTATGTAGGAAAAGCCTGTTTCTAGGTGAAGGTTTACTGCTGTACCACTGCCAGGGTTTCTGTTGTTGTCAGCCTCCCAGTGACACCAGGCACGCTGCTTGGCTGCTGCATCAGCCACTGGGCCTCCTCTGTCATGGAGAGCAGAACCCGCCCAGAGGGCACATTGGAGCATCTCAGTTGTGGTCCTGACCTGAATTGATCTTGCTCCATTGACCATAAAGGGAACAGATTTGGGAGATGAATTGCCTGGTGGAGAGGTATGCATATGGTCTGTTGCCCATTTCTGGTTTCTGTCTTCAGCGTCCTGATAATCTTGAATGATCACAGCTTTTTATAGTTGCACTGATTTCTTTTCCCTAGTTCCTGTCAGGATCTAATACATAATTTGTGTATGTAAATTTGGAATAATGTTCTGCAATAACTCCTCTGAAGTTTCACTGGAAAGAAAGTAAGGGTAGGATTCAGGGATTCAGGCTGTGAGTTACCTCCATTGGCTCTCAGGCCGATCATATGGAGATGGAGTCTGCTCTGCATGTGTAGTGAAATCTTTGCTAAGACTGAGACAGAAATTATCAATATTGGTGCGCAAGACTTTCTGGGCAAACCCTTGCCCCCAAAGGTGGTTTGGTGTGACAGTTGGTCTATTGTACCCTTATGAAAAACCAGTCTTGCACTCAAATGAGATGGTGCTTTTTGATAACCTGTACCAGCCAGTTTCCTAGGGATCAGATATGCAGGTACGTGCCTTCCCAGGAGAAGAGGAAAGTTAAAGAGTTTTACTCTGGTCTTTCTGACATGACTGCCCTCAGAGGAAGCAAGGAGCTTCCTGTGTTGCAGAGCCTGCCATGTTATGTGCCAAGCTGCTTAAAAAGGGGATTTCTTTTCATTTGCTGTCTCTCCTATTGCTGCCAAAGAGTAACTTCCTGGCATTGCCTGCTCCTCTCCTGAGCCTGATGCCCTGCAGCTGGCAGGTTCCAGAGGCAGCTGCTGCCTGCCTGTGCCTCCTGCTGACAGATGGGTCCGTGTCAGGCGGTCAGGCAGCCCCGGCGCCACGCACACAGCCCTGCCTTTGAGGGTCGACCCAGCTGTACTTTGGCATTCAGCACCTAGCTGGAAAGATCTTTTCTGTGTTTCTAAAGAATAATAAGGAGGAGAGAGTAATTTTGTGGGCTGTAGCTGTACCTGCCTTCTCCCCACTGAAAAAACAAAGGATCTGTTTTCAGGGCAGCTGAATGTCCTGGGCATCTAAATGAGATACCTTATCAGAGGTGGCTGTGGCACATGTCAGCATTCACCCTTTTTACCCTGTCTTGTTGGTAGATAGTGAAATTGTGACTTACAACTGTCAACTCTGCCTTCTTGATACGACAGCCAGCATTACAGATCCAACTATGACCTCTTTGGATCTGTTTGTACAGTTGCGGTTTATGGGCTTGCATATGCATGACAACATTTCTTTTAATTTTTCTTTTTTTCTTACCTCATTGATAGTATGTGAAATGTATTACCTCAGTACTTAGTGTCAGGTTTATCTTGTTTTCTCCAGGAAAAAAAACAGTAGTAGAGTTTGGATGAAGAAGCCAAATTCCTATCTACCTACCCTTTCTTTTCATGATTACTTTGGGGTTAAGTAACATCAGAATTATGCAGGGAACCTCTTATATTTACTTACACCAGCCTTTCATTTCAGAATAAAAGTATCTCTTGTGGATGGAGCATTCGCTTGCAGATGTGTGTCATTTTGGGCACCATATCCAGTTTGGAAGTTGAGTGTTTTAGTGTTACAAGGAAGTTTCTTGGCTGGTGTAAATTGGTGTAAATGCCTTTAGCATTCACCCCTGCCTTTTTCTGTCCAAAGCAATGGCCTGAGCACCTGGGTCCATCCCTTTCTGTTGGTCTAGTGCTTTTTCAGTAACCCCGTGGTCCTCATGGGGCAGTGGGAAGTGTGTGTGCAACTGAGAACTTGGCATCTTCCCCTGAACCCGAGGCTCCAGAAGCACTGCCTCATGCCTGAAAAAGCAGGCAGCTTGCTTGTGGCTTTCAGGAGTTTTAATCAGCCTGAACAAAACGCACACTGGGGACAAGGTGATATTCATGTTCTGTGGATTTTTCACATGTGCCCAAGTGACTGGATTAGTTTTTCCCTTATGAGGTAATTAGGATTATGTTTCTCAGGCTCACTTCTTTGACAGTCTGGTCAAATATAAGGAGATTAAATTTCTTGGAAAAATGGGTTTTCCTAAGAATGGGTATTTCTTTTCCATTTTGATTCATAAGACTTTCATTAAAGATGTGTTAGTGAATAGCCCAGTTTTCTCCATCTTCTGTTTATTGTTCCATGTTCTCTTGATTTTTGTAGCTGTTTGGTACATTAGGTGCTCTGAACTGCATGTGTAGGAAGGCCATATTGTGCTGCTTATGTTCACTGAAAATGAATGAACACCTCTGGACAGCTGCAAAACAAATGCTGGTTAGAGACACTTGGTTCTCTGCTTTCAGCTCTGGAAAATTCCAGCCTGGATTTTTTTTTTTTTAGGTGCCAACTTTCTTTAAGTGTACTTTCTCTCTGATCATCTTCTGAAACTTGGATACTGTTCCCTTTTGCAGCTGAATCACATGTGCAGTAGGAAAAAATTTAGTGTCTCTTGCCTGGGGACAGCTGTGCAGGTAGAAAACACATAGTGTACAGGCAGGATCTGTGGGAGCATTCCTTGCTAGCAAGTGAGGCAAAAGCATAAAAACTTATTCTGTTTTCTAAAGGGAAACCACTTTGTAATCCCTAGGAACCAAGTAGAAAGAATAATACTATATCCATCCCTTGCAACATGGGTTTGCATATTTGGAAAACTAAGCAGGTAATAATGTAGTGGTAAGTAACTGCAGCATGCTCAAGAAGCAGTTATTTGTAGGAAGGTTGTGAATACATGGTCTTGCTATTGTGCTTTGATGAAATAAAATAGGCTTGCAAGCACATACAGTGTACAGGTATATTGCAAGTAAGTGCAAAACTGACTCATGTTATACTGAATGATTGAAGGAAATTATGAAGGTGATTGTTTTATTTTGTACACGATTATTGTATAGCCATTAACTGGGTTATTCCCAATGGATAACTTCTGATTGCTTTTCGTCTTCCCTCTTAAAAAGTGTGGGCAAGCATTAAGTGATTGACAAATGGACTGCGTAAGAAAATGGCCTTTGCTGGATCAGATCAAAGGTTCATCTAAGCAAGTTCCCCAAGCCTGCTTCTCTTTGCAACAGCTAGTTTGAATTGTTGAAATGAAGAATATGAAGATGAGTGACAGTGTTTCACCAGAGTGTTCTCCATCCTCTGGCAGACTCAGGGACTCAAAGGTGGTATCTTCAAGGTGCTGTCTATGAAGTTTGTCACCCTCTGTAGATTTGCCTTTTGGATTTTTTTTTGGGGGGGGTTTGTTTTTTCTTTTTTTGGTTAGTTGATTGGTTGGTTTTGTTCAGCTTTGGGTTTGTTTTTTTTTGTTTGTTTGTTTGGTTTTTTTGGGGGTTTTTTTGTTTTTTACCTTGGAACTTCAATTTTATTCCCTGTAGCTTATAGGAAAAGGAGTTTGCTGTTCACCTTCAGCCTTCTGCTAGAAGCTTGGTTACTCTCTCTCAGTTATTCTCCCACACTCTCACCAGATCATCTCTTTAAGGAGTGGAAATCCCCTTAAAGGATGGGAAAGGCTTGTAAAGTATTTAGGAATGGTCTGGGTGTCCAGTACAATAGGCTCTAGTGCAAACTGGACTGTCTTCGCTGTGTTATGCTTCCTTAAAATAATTCAACAGTTATTTGCTGTGACTAAGTTGATTAATGGCAAAACTGGAAGAGCTAGAGCATTATGTATAATGTTCGAGACTCAGGGTCTCACTTGTAGTTGCTATTGAACATGCGAGTACACAAACAGTACTTCAACGATTCTTTCTTCTTTGTGTTCCTTTTAAAATAATTCCAAGGAACATTTTGCTCTGGAAAAACTAAAAAGCAGCGTTGTTACAGAACTGTGTCATCTGAGCAGCTTCCAAGTGATAAAATTCAAGGCCATCACTATATGGAGGGTTTGTGTGATTTTAAAACCCCACTAAAATACCCACAAAATCCCCAATCAAACAACCCAAAACCAAAAAAATCCACACCAATATGTAACACTGCTGTGCATTGAATTTCATCTATCTCTTCTATTACCCAGTAAGTATTGGGTGTTCCTTTGTCATTTCTTCACAGCTGAAACTCTTACCTCCTTTGTTCATTCTGGTCAAATGTTTCTCCCTTTCCATGTAAAGTTTTTGTTCACGTTCTTTATGATGGTGGTGATCAGCACAGGGCCTGTTCTTCAGGTTGGTTCACTAGACCCTGTATTAACATTCTGTAAGTATAAATGGGATATAATTTTAACTCGGGACTTTCTGAGGAGTTAGTGAAGATCTGAACTTGCCCTAATACATCTCTTCTGATGTGAAAATGAAGGTGTACCCTGATGCATATTTAGGTGTATTGAAGGAGCCAGAACTAACCCTTCTGTTCATTGTTCATGATACGCTTGTCTTAACTTGAATGTGATTAATCCCCACACATCTGTTTTTCATTCTAATCAAAATGTAACTAATAGCTCTTTTTGCTTGCTCATCACTGATTTTTTATGAGTCCATTACAAAAAATATTTGCTGTGTTTGGCTGAAATTTGAGATAATTTGAGTAAAATTACTTGAATATCACCAGTAAATTTCAATTAATGTTATTTAGTAAGAATAATTAGTATAATTTGACAGAAAACAGTTCTTTGTTTTATGAGCTCATTATCTTATCAGAAATAACACTACTGCTCTGTCACTGTAGTTCCCCTCTACTTATTGAACTGCCAAAGATACAGTGCTTGTAGGGGTGTTTTTCTCTTCTGCCTCATGATGGTACTTTCATAAGGCTTGAATGAAAGAATTTTCTGCAGACATTTGCTGAGGAGGCTTTCCTGTTTGGAAAGGTTCCACAATTCATTAAGCCTATTGGTGACTTAATAATATGGCTTAAGAAGGGTCAGTGTGGTATCCCAGCCACTAATGTCATGTCTTGTGCACACATGGGAAGCAAAATTAAATACAGTAAAAGCTTTCTACCTCCTGGTCAGTTTAATGATTTGGGAGAGCTGGAGAACTCTATGTGTATTGAGGATTAGCTAAATTCAGGTTGCGGTTTCCAAGGGGGACTTTGCTGCTTCTTACCCCTCTACCACATTTTGCTATCCTCTCAGTCCCACAACTGCCTCTGTTAGACTATGCTTCTTGCTGGATCCACCAGAATTTAGTGGGATTCCTGGAAATAATCACAGTCTGTGTCCTGACATAGGAGGAGGATGGACTACAAACACAGTGCTAAAAGATGTTTTATACATTCCTCAATTTTAACCAAAAAAGATGATCATCCTTCTCTAATGTAGTGATTACATTTTGCATCCTAATGTAGGGATTACATTTTCTATTAAAAAAAAAAATAGAATGTTTTTCAGGTAGGTGCTAAATTTCAGAGGATTAAGAAAAAGCAATCTGCATCACCTGTGCAAACTGGGAACGCATTATCCAAAGCAGTAAAAATGTTTGGTTGAGGAAACTTGTTCCTCGTCCTGCTTTTTATCTGACATGTTTTAAATTTCCTGATCTTCTTGTCCTCCTGCTATTTTCACTCTCTGAACAGTTTTTTTCCCATTTCAAGGCAGAAACAGTTGCATTAATTTCTGCTGAAGCTCTGGGACATTAGCTTGTCTTGAAATCACTTTATATGCCAAATACTCATAATCTGGAGATCTGTTTTGGTTAATTTTTCTTCCCCTTCTGCTTTGCAATGTCTTAAAGTTGTGCACTTCAGTCACCGGTACTTGTTCACCAGCATGAAATGTGCTGATGACCTCAGTTTTATTACTTGGTTGCTCATTCATTGTGAATTCCCATTTGATATGGGTTGAAAATCATAATGCTTTGCAGTCTGTTTATGTGTGTAAATCTGACCCACAGTGGCAAAGTATGGGGCTTCTGAGGGCAATTACTGCTGAGCAGGGAGGGCAGCTGATAAACCCTGTGTACAGTTCAGTTTACCATAGAAACTCACAGAATGTCTCTGCAAATCTGCTATGTATATCAGAAATATAAAGCGACTCATGAGGTATAAGTATGCTTTCCACAAGGAACAAAAGTATCCTCTGCAGCTTTGGTTTTTATGCACAAGGGTTTTTATGGATGTTAATTTAAAAATTTGTGCATGCTTTCTAAACTGTGTGCTGTAAAGAATGTGCTTTGGGAAATCGGTGCTGTTTTGCACTGTTCTGTATTAAAGTTGGTTTACTACATCACTTCTAGTAGAAACCACTTTAGACAAGTTTTTTTGTTTGTTTGTTTTGTTTTTTTTTTGGTTTTGTTTTTTTTTTTTTGCTAGTCTCTATGAGGAATTTAAGACTGGCAAGGGCATCGTCTGAGAGCAGTCCTTTGCTATCCCACATTTCATAATCTCCTCTATAAAATCCCTATTTAATCCTTACTACTCTTTTTGCTTTCAGTTGCATCTACAGATTTCTAAGTTCACCCTGTAGATATGGGATAAAATTGAATTTCTGCTAGGCCAGCAGCCCAAGATTTAATTACTGCTGATCTGACTTGGCATCCAAAGTTTGGGAACAGCTGAGTGTGCTGAATCAGATCTTCAGCCTGTGCAAACTAATTCTTTTGTAAGTCAGCTGAGAACGAGGTACAGCATGTATGTCATTTCTGTCATGTATACATGTGAAATACTTTTGCTGACCTTCGTTGTTGCTCTGTGGATTTTGGGTTCAAAGCAGCAAGGAGCTTCCAAAGTGGAATCTGAGAGTGAAATAAAATTAAGATAAACACAATTGGAGTAGAGATCAGCAGTCAAAGATTAATTAAGATCTCATGCCCAAATTTCAGATTGAACATTTCTGTTCAGTTGCAGTTCTCCTTTATGGATTTTGTAGAATTAGTTTTATACTGAGTGTATTTTAATTGCATTGATTTTAATCAACAGAGTGTTATATGTGGCATGTGTTCATTGAATATTGACAACTTAGAAGCACTGGACAAATGTCTAGAGTGGTGGGAAGGAAGAGTCCATGAGTCATGAATTTCTGAATCTAAGCAATTTATCTTGAGCAAATTGTGACATGGATTGGTGCTGGATGCTGCTGTGTTGCATACCCTGCACTTTTCCAAAGGAGCAGCTGTGAAGGCAGTTAAATTCACTGAACTTTCTCTGGGATTACAGTAGGTTATTTTGCACCAAAAAGGAAATTTGAGGATATAGAAATACTGTCGAAGCTACTAACCTAACTCAAGGGGATTAAAACCTGACCCACTCACCCTTCCCTCCCTTCCTGAGAGGATGCCGGCTTCTGAGGATGAGGAATGTATTAAGTGGTGTATATCTATGTTACAGTGGTCTTGGCCACCTTTGTATCCAAATGGAACAGTTGAATTTCCTCATTGCTTTAGGAAAAAATTGATAGTGTTACTAGGGAAGCTTTCAGTGCTGCTGTGAACAGATACCTGGGTTGAAATGAAGCTGAGTTAATTCAATACAGGCTCACTTGTAGAGGACAGGTCGGTTGAGCAGAGGTAAAATACTGCTGCAACAGACAGAGAATTGCTTGGCAAAGAGATTGAAACAGAGTAAGGTAATTAGGGCAGGAGACAAATGCATTGCATGATGCTATGTACATGAATAGGGCTAGAACCAGCAGCAACCTTCCTGGAGGTCTTTGGCTGTAACATCAAAAGGAAGGAGTATAAAACTGGAAACAAAGCAGTATTTCTATTATGATTTCTTTTATATGCTTACATGCAAGGTACTTTCCAAATACTTGAAAAGGATACTCTCTGCTTCAAAGTGTTCATGTTTGACTACAGAAAAGTAGAAAAGTACATGTAGTTTAAATGCCTAATTTCCCACCCAGAAAATACATAAAACAGTTATGGTTAAGGGTTAAACTTTCAAAAGTTAGGAACTGTGGAATTACAGTAGACTTCAAAGCTTTTATTATGAAATTTCTATCTGTGTATCTTTTCTTTGCCATGCATACTGCAGAAGAATTACAAATGGATTTTAGCTTCTGCTACTTCAGACAACTGTGTGCATTAGATGTTGGGTGAGAATGACCTATGCAGCAAATACCATAGGTTGTGGCACGCTTCTCACTGTCCTGCAGGCAATTAAAGGGCAGAGTGAAGTACTGACAGATGTAATCACAGCCTAGAAGTGATGGTGGGCAGTGCATTTCTCAGATGTGATTTATTCCTTAATTAAGCATGGCACAGAAGTCTTAGAGTTGTGTTCAGCTTGAAGAAAGGCTCTTGTCAAATTCTGCTGTGTGGCATCCAGGCTGAGTGTAGGGTTTCTGGGGAGACTCATGTGAATCTGTGTTGTGAACTTCTTGGCACAGCTCGACCCGCTCTAATGGATGGCAGGGGAAAGTTGGGGTTGTCTTTGGGAACTCGTATTTTGCCAGTGGTTTTCTCAGTTATTTGCAGGCATCAAAAGTATGTTGACATTGAAAAACTCAGGTTTAACTTCAATTGCTGGAGGGAATACGTGTTAGAAACCACCAAGTTTTTCTGTTTTGGTCACTAGATTTTCTAGTGGTAGAGGAGAAGAGGAACGGAGTAAAGTTTCTTTCTTCCATGACTGAACTGTTTTTCCCCCTTCTTATCTTTCCTTGACTTTGCCTCCCAGGAGAGAGAGAAGAGGGGACAGACAGCACACCAGATGGCTAAAGTTTGGCTAAAAAAAAAATAAACAGTGAATAGTAGGGACTTACAAAAACAAGCATTAGGTGATATTAACAAGTGGCAAAGCTTACCAGACTCACTTGTAGCTAACCTACTGATGATGTTCTGGGACAGAAGTGTCGCTCACAGGATGCTAAGGATGACTGATAAAACAGCTGCTTCTTCCATTACCATGTAGGGCTAGGGAGAAAATTCTCATAAAACAACAAATTAACAAGTGTAATTTTAACTTTCTTACATTTCTGTAACTGAAAAGAAGATGGTTGTCATAGTGCACTGTTGAACCCGTTCCCTCTTCTCATTTATTTTTAAGACAGTAGTTACCAATAGCTGTAAATTGTCCCACTGAGTATAAAGACTGTGCAAGAAAAGCTTTAGCATGAGCATACACATTTGAATTTTTTCTGAGTCGACGTCCAAGACTATATCCAACTGTTTAAATAGCTTTCCAAAAGGACGTTATTACCAAGGATGTCTTGTGGAGGCAAACTATATGTGACTGCCAGTACCTCCACCAGGCAGTTTATTGCAGGAAAAGTTCCACATCAGAACATAAGTCCCTTGGTTGCCAAGCATTGGATTGTGGACTTTCTTGTTCTGTTTGCAGCTCTAGGTGGCCATTGTACAGATAATGTTATTTCAGAGGTTCAATTCAGGTTAACCTCATTTATTTTCTTTTCCTTCTCCATTCCCCATCACTTCTACCCTGTTAGATTCACAATCTACAGGAGTATAGAAATCTGTTTCTTCTTTGTATTGATACACAAAAAATTGGCATTCAAAATACTCTACAGTTCAATCAAAATAAATGAATAAAGAAATAAATATATTGTCTCCAGTATAGCAAACCAGGCAGGAGTGGAGATACAGTATATTTAAAATATAATTTGTATGTTTCTTCATGAGCTTTTCTAGACATGGCTTTAACATTGGGAAGGTGAAAGGCGTTATTATTACTTGAAATAAAAATTAGTGAAATTCTGTATATGATCCTCGAATTAAATGTAAATGGATAATATTGCCAAGGATTTTGCAATGTAAATTTTATCTAATTGTATCACTTCAATATTTTTTGTCGCATGATGAATTCATGTATTCAAGTATTAGCAGCTCGCTGGATCATTGTATCTTATTGTATCTCTTCACTATTACCCCTTTTCAGGAGATGTACACAGCCATGTGTATTCTATTTTAATTTGAAATGCTATATAGAGCCTTTTAAAGTACTGTTTTTTGTGCAAATCTTAAATAAGAGGCTGAGAGAAATGCAAAATAGTGTGTTGTAAACTGATGGTTGCAGGCATTACAAGGACCATTTGCTCCTCCAAAGCTTGATTTTCACTGTTAAGGCCAACGTCTTGTGGTTGTCTATTGTAAATGCAGGCAAACCCAATGGGAAGAAAGGTCTGACTCAATTCAGAAGGCTGAGTGATTTCTTTATTATAACTATGCTAAAATACATTAATATACTATATAAAAAGGAAGATACTAAAACTACATACTACTTTCTCTAACTCCAACACAACTTGTGACCCTCGCGCGAGAGTGCAGACACAGGTGGATTGGATTGGCCATCAGGCTCAACAATCCTCACGAGAATCCAATCAAGCACTCACTCCAGGTAAACAATTCTCCAAACACATTCCACATAGGAAAAACAAGGAGCAGAATTAGAAATTGTTTTCTCTTCCATTTCTCTCTGTGCACCTCTATGAAAAATTGTAAGAGTGAGAGAAATGTACTCGCCACAGTTGTCCTGCCAGTTCTGTGTTCTGCAGCCTCCTTTAGGCTGGCTCCTTGTTTCTGCCATGGGCTGAATGGAAAATGTTCTGGAAGAGCATCTATCCTCCAGGGGCTGGGGTGAGTAAAGATTTTTTTAAAGAGATGGACTGGAGCTTGAAATATTGCTGTGACCAGAGTGGCAACCTGTAGGAGGTTGTATTTGTGTATGGCAGGTAGTGTATGTTCTGCTGTGTGTTGAGCTACCACTTACTCCTCCTCCACGGAGTCCATATCCCAGAGGCAGAGTTTGTTACACCACATTACTCAGTGTCCTCCTGGACCACCTGCACAAGTACAGTCAATCTGACTGGCACACAACTTTCTGCTGTTGTCTCCAAGCAGCTATGTTTCCCTGCCCATGTTATTTCTGTCTTAACAGCTTAAAGAAAAACAAATAAAAATTCAAGCTCCACAGGACACGGGATCCCCAAGCTCTATTTATAAAAACTTCTTACTCAACTTCACATTTCTCTGCAGCAGCTGCATAGTGAAGCTGCTATGCTAAACACACTTTGACTACAGTACTATAAATTCAGTTCCTTTGGCTGTAGGATACAATGGTGTTGGAACATGCTTTGGGGATCAGACAGCAAATACAAATTGAGGTAGTGTTTTTGTAAATCCACCTTAGGGAAGGCTTGTGATATTTAAAAAGAGATCACCTGTTAAAAAGAGAGACCTGTAGGTATGTGTATGTACACATTTATGTGTGCATCCATGTTCAGCATTATGAGAAGTACTGTACTCCTGGTTGCAGAAGGGGACAGCAATTAAAGACGTTAGTAAGTGAGGACATCAGTTAAATCTCAGTATTTGAAGGAAAACGGGTCCTTGCCTCCTTTTTTTTTTTTTTTTTTTTTTTTCTCTAAAACTAGGGGGCAGTTGAGATTTTTCTCTTGAAATGAGCAGGTTCATCTCCTTGAGAGGTTCTTCTAAAAGAGAAAGACAATGACATTACTGTTTCATTTTACTGTTCTGTTTGTTTTGGTTGTTTATTTTTAAAAGCTTAATGCATATAAATTTTAAAAACACACTTTTTTACTATAAGAGAATCTGATAGCTAAAACTGAGGAATATGTAACTTCATTGTTATAAAATCTGCATTGCTACTTATAAATGCATTATCTTGGACATCATATTTTAAAAAATCAGTTGATTTATATGTTTCATAACTCTGACAGACTTTATGATAGATGACAAGACCCTTATGGCAGGTAAAAGATTTATTTTAATTTTCTGAAATAGGTTGTTCTTTTCTAAAGAGACCAAAGAGCTTGTTGCTCATTCAAAATCAATGAGTTTCTTAATTTTCAGTGGCTGTATGCTGGTGTGCCACAACAGTGCAACAGTTCTGTGAATATTCATCAGGTAAATTCTCTAAAGTTTTGTGGAAATACTTCTTTTTGTTGATCCATACATCAGACACTCTAATTATCTGCAAATTCTATTACTAAAGTTCAAGAGAGTCCTGTTACAGCTAAATTGCTTTTTCCCTTACTAGCTTTTCAGATTAGCGAAATACATCCTGGATTAGAGTGAGCAGAAATAAATAATTAAATTAATCTTATTTTTTTCCTTTTAAATTCTTTTACTTTATTTGAGTTTGGATAGCAAATGTAGGTAATCAGACTTTGTTCCTTGCTGAAGCAAGGATGGGTAGATGGGTTAGATGGGTACTAGTGGGCTCATGTGTCTGTCAAAAGAAATCAAGATCTCCGAGTAAATGGCACCAGGTTAAGATGGAGGAAAGTTCAATTATAGTTAAAGCTGGATGCAGCAGTGGTGTTGTCTTATCTTTTCTTTTCTAATAGCCTTGTTCTTTGTCACCACTCACAAGCCTATACATAGAATAGCTGCCATGAGGGTTAACAGACTGGCCAGCATACAAAAGGGAATTGTCTTCTTCCTTGGTGTTAGCAGTCCCTGAAACCCACCAGATATGACTTCTCTCAAAGCTCAAAAGGATATGGAATATCCAAGAAGAGAGCTTCTACTTAGCAGTTTTAACAAAGAACTGAGTAAAGATAGAAGAAGATTTAAAACCCAGCATCAAGATCTGTCCTTGCCTTCCTGAGCTGAAGTTAGCACAGCCCTGTGGTGTCCCAGTGCTTCATTTTCAGGAGGAGAGCTCTGCCCAAATTTCAGTTATCAATGCCACGTTATCCTTTGGGGTAAAGAGACCTTCAAGTGTTGACAGTGATGGATGAAAACAGACTGTGTGGCGGCTGAGACTGTGCATGGGCTATTGGCAGTTGTGGGTACAGTCTGCATCCCTAAATTTCCCTCTGCCCTGTAGCTCAGGCCACGTGCAGGAGGTGTGCAGGCTGAAATCTGTCTGTGGGCTTGAAGTGAGCTCAGTAGGTCTGAAAGGCTTTTTTCAAGTAGGAAGCAGGGATGATTCTTGTTTTCTTATGCACAGTGGGGTAGTGACAGGGAAAGGTCCCACTCCTGGTGGGTTGACAAGCACTTATCTTCTGACTGAGCACAGGAGAGGTGCATGGGCAGCCCTTAACAACAAGAGGTTTTTTCAATTAGTTTTATTTCTTTAAGTCAATATATTAGTCTGTGTCCTTCAGTTGTTATGTATTGAAGTGTTGAGAATATTTATTTCCTCTAGTGTCAGCATTGCACTTAGTTACATTGCTTATTCCATAATACATATTTTGATTTTTGTCTTTATAGTAGTAAGTAAGTAATAAAATATATCTTAAATTTTCAGCTATTACTGAATGCTAGAGTTTTGTCAGAGGGTTAGCATTGTCATTACAGCTCTCAGTAGTATATAGTACAAAATTGGCCTTGCTGAGAAGTGTTCTCTCTGTAGCAGAGACTGATCTCTCTTGGATTGGGTTTCCGCTGGTTGCACTGCTGAAAATGGGAAACGGCATAGCATTCTGTGATATGGGGAAACATGTAGTCCACGTTGCTTAAGTTCCGAGTCCTAGAGAGGTTTGGGCAAAAAAGTCATCTGTAGGGTTTCTGTAGTGCAACTTCGGAATCCTCTGTTGTTTGGAGATTATTGAGTTTGTGCACATTATTGAAACAGTTATATTTAAACATTAATACTATCCCTGATCATTGTTTGTAGTGACTGTTTTGTCATTTGCTAATTTTACTGTATAGGAAACTGTCATATTCATAAAATGATAGCAGAGTTTGGACAATGGAATTTTTTTTTCTGCATACTGCAATAGAATTAGTTTTGATTTGTCCTGTAACTGGTGTGAGAGTAGATTCTTTCATTGATTCTGATGGTATTAGTTGTTTGTTAGATTTATTTAAAATGCTAGTTCATTGTTTTGTAAACCTTGAGTCAAAGTTTGCCTACTGTATTTTGAGATTTGTCAATAATTCTGGAGTATATAAGCAGGAGATTTTACTTACAGATGTTCTTTTAAAAAGCTGTATTTCTTAGTCCTGACTCCTACTTGATCATAAATGGATTTCTAGAATCAAGATTCTTGTTATGTACAATCAATGAGTAATTTAGTGAGCTGTGATCAAATGTGGACACTGATATGATTGGTGTTGGAGGCCTCTAATTCTATACTATATATACAACTAAGAGTCTTCAAATTGCATTTAGTTGGCCCCTGGATGCTCTCACCCTAGGGTATATGTCACTCACAGTGTATAAAAGACCAGTCATTGATTTGGACTTTCACTTTGTCCTTAGGAGTTAGAACGTATTTGTTGTGTGTCTGGATCATGACTTCTGGTTTAATTTTTGTCCAAAAGAAGGAATATGTTAGCATACACCAAAACTGTTCTGTAAACCAAAGCAATGAATGATTAGTGGGAGCAAGCTGGAGTTTTTTTTCTTTCAAAACAACTCCAGCTGCTATCAAAGGCAAATTTAGCTGTCAAGAGAGGTTCCAGAAAATCAACTGATGGAAATGCTTTGCTGTAGTTCTCCATCTAGCCTGTCACATCTAGCAGTGTTGCTTATGCAGCAAATTAAAAAGAAATGCTGTTCAACAAAGTCCTGCCATTGATGTCTTTCTTTCTGGGAGTATGGTAATGATTTACCATCAGACAGAAAATGTTCAATCACTGTTTTCAAGGTAGTACCATTGATTCAATGAAATAGAGAAGTCTTGCTCATTTACATTTCTGGCTATGGCTGTTGTCAGGCCTTGGGCCAAAGGGGGATCCTGCACCTTTCCATGTCAGGCTGTTATTTCTAGTGACTGTGGCAGTGAGTTCTGTTTGCTGGTTAGGCAGCATGACTGGAAATGCAAGTACGTGAACTGGAGAGTTATTTCAGAACTGGCGTTTCCCAAATGTGTAATGTGCTATGTAAAAGCAACCTGGCTGTGTATTAGCACTCACCTTCTACAAGAAGATTTTCAACCCCTTTATTTGTTAAATTTTCATGTATTTAATAGAGTGTATAAATATGTGTGTATATCTTTCTAAAACACTATGTATATTTTTTCTGTATTAACATGAGAATTGCAGCAAAAAACTCTCAAAATAGCATAGCACACTAGATTTATTTCATATGTTTCCATTTTCACATCTACTTCATTAATAAAGCATTAAAAAATTGGAGAAAGATGCAAGATACTTGTTTTCAGTTTAACATCAGAAGACCAGAAGTGGATGTTGTTTAATTATAGTGAACATGCTCAAAAGTTTCTATGTTCCAAGTTAACTAGTTGTTATCATTTCACTATATAATTACCCAGAGAGATTGCAAGTGGTCTGTGTTGTGAGTCTAATCCCCTAGGTGCTGGTGCATATAAATAACCCTAAGCACATGAACAGACTTCAGCAGTTGTGCTCAGTACACTCTTGTGCTGCAAATGCTGTTCTTTGGACAAGGGTCTCAGTGGAGTTGACATGCCACTAAACTGCAGTAATTTTGCACCTTTCAAGAGAGAATTGTTGCTCTGTTGGATTGAAAAATACCTAAACCTGAATGGTGTATAGCATAATTCTTTATTCAGAAGATTGCAGTCTTCACAATTCTCAGTTTTCTTCCTTCTTTTGGTAGTAATCTGTGTGTGTTTCTTAAATATTTCCAATATGTCCATGAGAATGCTTACTGTACTACCCATTCAGCTCTTAATTATGCTGTGGCTCTTTGTCTTGAGAAAGTTGAGAGAACAAAGGATTTGTACTTTACTCCATGGAATCTCGCTTTGTGCAGTGTGCAACAATACAAACAGGTTTGGAGCTTTACTGAGTTAAGCACTCCTGTAATTTCAAGTGAATATGTGTAATGTGAAGGTGGAGTCTGTCATGGGAAAAATATGTACCAGCTATTTCACAACTACTGTGTCTTTTATGCTGAAAAGTACCACTATTGCATCTCTTCAGTGTCTTAATTTTTAGGTTGTGGTTTGCACTGTCTATAAATGTGCAACTCTAAATTGTATTGAAATGAGATAGATGTTGTTGCTAAAAGGACTACACCCCTAAATTCCGGGGGCTTTGTTCCTGCACACTTCAATTTTAATTTTACTGGGATGGGGTGGGTGGCTTGTTTATTTTTTTCTGGACTGTGTTTGGGCTTTTTTGGTGACTAAAGATACAAAGTGAATTCAGATTCACACTGTGTATTCCTTTCAGGAATATACACAAACTGATGCCTAGGCAGAATTTCAGGGTCTTTGAATTTCTAAATTTTCGTAAGTTTACTTGAAGCTTTAAAATTTTGTTTTTAAGTATTGCCTTGAGAGTGCTAATATGATGACCAAGTCCAGCAATTTAGAAGCTTTTGAAAAGCTGAAAGCTGAAATGTGATGCAAAAAAGATAAACAGAAAACCCTTAGCCAACATACATTTGCTTCCTTGAAGCTGAATAAATGATACATAGTGGTCTGTTCAAAGTCTCGGCCAAGGAAACTTATATGTAGTCCATAACAATGCCGAAATTCAGGGTGAGGGAAAAACAAACAACCTGAGTTTATGACTAATTTCTGAATTTAGAACAGGAATCCTTTGTGCATTCTTCTTACAATGTCTTCCGTTACTATCCATAACTATCATCTGGATTGCGAAAACTACGTTGGGAAGATCTCAAGCTGTTCACCAAATCAGTACAGATCCTTTTGTGATGTTGCAATAAGTAGTTAGAAATGCAGACATGGAGCGTGGTTTGCAAGGAGGCAAGATTAGCTGGTAAGGGAGAATCTAGGCAAGCTACTTGTTAGCCCTTTTCATGAGTGTTGTAAAGTAAAAATATCTGATTTATTTCTTAGACTAATGTATTTCTTATGAGGCAGTCAGAGGCCATTGCATCGGTTCTGTGGTGAGGTTTTATCAATCACTTTATATCTAGTTCTGTATATGTATCTAATGTGTTCAGATTCTCCTCAACTCTCTACATATCCTTATTCTTACTAGTACCACTGAGATGAAGATAGCATTTTTTTCTCTCAAGATGTGCAGAAAGCAAGGAAGAAATAGGTTCTTTGAAAGCTGTTCAATGTTTGATCCCAAGAAATTGGTCACGTTTTGTTTTGCCACCTGATTTTGACATTACTGTTACTTAGTAGCATATTATGTTCTGTTCAGTTATTGAAAAAGAATATAGAGGATATGAAAGTAATAAATGAATTTACAAATAAGACACATTTTAAAAAATAGATAGACTTTAAAGTGTAGAAAATGAGAATAGCTGAAAGCTCGTTTTTCCGTTAGATACTAAGGTAGGTAGGATCTGTTAATGCATGCTATTTCTGCTCCCACCATTCTTTCTTTTTCATACTCATATTTTCCACACGTTTTTCCAACTTCCAGAGTTTAGTTAACTTAGATTCTTTCCTATGTATTCCTGTATTTCTGAAGGTAGTAGTAATTATAATATTTTATAATCATTTAACATATTGATATCATTATTTAGCAACCTAATCAGAAGAGCATTAATTTACAAAGAAGGATCAGTTGGTGCTCTTCTGGTTAAAGTCATGGGAACACATTTCTGTATTTTGAGTGTGTCTGAAAATTACTCAACTTTTATTTCAGTAATGGTTACATTTTCAGCCTCCAGTTGGAAATAATTGGGTTTAGGTGGTTGTATTAAACTGGAGGGGAAAAATGCATTTTGGTTATGGTTGTGTTTATGATAAAAGTGATATAATAATTGTTTGGATTGAAGATAAGAGTAGAAACTCTAAAAACCTTGTAAGCTACCTGTGGAATGACTTAGGCGGTCCGTGAAGTTGCTTAGCTTTACAGAGCTTGATTTCCACTGACACTGGTTGGAAAATACTATCACATAAAGCTGAACTGATACAAGAAACAATTGGAGCCTGTAATTCAGATGTGAATTTTACCACTTGTGTTGTGTCTTTAAATAAAATGGAAATGCTGGAATTATCGAATATGTGCTTGTATATAAGAAGATAAAAGTGAAGTTTTTAAGATACTCTGTTATTATGCTTGAGGAGAAGAATTGTAGCCTGAAGTACCTTTCTCTAATTCCCCCCAGTTGCTTTCTTTAAGTCCTTCACATAACTTCAAGGATGATTTCTTTGTGCGCAGCAGTGCCAACATCCTGAAGTGATGCAGGGATGCTGCTCTGGGAGCAGAGCTCCTCTGGGAAGTGCTGCCTTTATCTTCCCTCCTTGAGGTGGGATTGAAAGATCTTTGATGCCATTTGCATGTCAAACGACAGCTGGGAGTCCCAGGGCACCCCCTGAAAGGCCTTTGCCACCCCTGGCACGGGGGGCTGTGGGAAAGCAGCGAGAGCAGGCAGGGCTTTGTGCTGCTGGCTTTGTTCAAGCCCAAGCCCCATGAGCAGTCACCTAACTGCGCCATGGACAAAAGGCAGCAACCTGAGAAATACTGCACTTGGATTAGCATGCAGGCTGCATTTCTCTGTGCTGAAGTTGCACCGTCACTGAAAACACATGGACGTAAAGTCAGTTGAAAGTAGAATAGCATAAATGTTTCCTTAAAGTTCATATGGTTTTTTAATAGTGAGTTTTATAACAATTTCTGTTTGCAAGTGGACTACTGCTCTTTTGTGAGCCTACCTGTGGATGTGGTAGAGACTAGCCCTTTAATGCTTCAGTTATTTTGAAATGGAGACAGAAAAACAACAGGTGACAACATAATTTCATGTCTTTCTTGTTCATTGCTTTGATGTTAGCACTGAAGAAAAATGAATAAAGAAGAGCAAGTACTCATAACTCTGATAAAAGATTAGTAAGAAGATGTTTCTTGGGACTACAGTTCTGCTGGTGGGCTCTTTGGTTATTTTTGTCTAAAATTTTTGCATGAAGGAAGGGGATCAATGGTGTCATATTTACAGCTGTGTGTGGTGGGATAAAGTCTAAGTGTTACACCTCTTGATTTCTTTGGATGGAGGCAAAGACCAGTTTGGCACATGCGTTTTTAAAGAGTATTTTTCTTAGCTGCAGGTGGAAAAGTCCTTAAGACGAATATTTCTGTAGGCTGTAGCAACTTAAATGAGGTTTTGGCAATACTGCTGTCTTGTAATAATATATTTCTGACATGTTACTTTTCACCATTTAATGCTTAAGAGAATAGTTTGTAATTCTTCAGAAAAGGTGGAAGAAATTTAACTTTGTCAGTGGTTTCAAATATTGCCCTCTCTATGTTTTAAGACCTTACCTTGCCTTCAATTACTATGAGTTTTGGAAAGTACAGTATTGACTTCTGCATAACTCTCTTTTAAATTAATATTTTTTTGTTGGGGGAGTGGGTTGTAATTTTTTTAAAGAAGTAATAGTAAGAGGAGATGTAAGAGTAGATGTAAGAGCCAAGGAAGAAAAGGAAATAAGTAAAGGAATAAATATATTTTATATTTCTGAATGTTTTAAAACTCGAAGGATATAACTGAGTACAAATTTTATCTTAAGGTCTTCTTAGATTGTGTCATTTGGATCTGTAAGATTATACATGCTTCTTATTGCATTTGTTGTATTTAATGAAAAACCTAATGAAGAATAACTCTTCCAGCTGCAGAACCCAATCCACAGGCTGCTGAACTTTAAGTTAGAGTCTTTCCACTTGCTTCCCTGGGCATTGGATCAGCTCCTTGAAAATCAGCTTTGAGAAAGACTAAACCTGAAAAAGCTTTGAAATTCAAGAAGTTGCATTTCTGAGTCCTTTAAGAAATTGTCAAGGAGATCATGCTGTCAGGGGAGAAAGCTTTTTCTGTACCCTTTGTCAGCAGTGGGTTGAATTCAGCCCTGAGATGAGATTTCACGTGGGTCTGGAGTATTCTATGGATGCCCAGTTTAAAACTTCACAGTAAATTGTGTATAAAAGGTACATAAGCCTGCTTAGGCATTTTTCACAGGAGCTGGACGATTGGTATTTTCGCATGATCAGAAGTAGATAACACATCTCCAGTCTCCTGGCTTCAGAGATTGAGGTGATTTTATTTATTTATTTAATTTCACTTAATTTAATTTAATTTATAATGGTAAAATTCATATGCAGTTTGATGATTGCAGGAACTGGAACTTCAAGGAAATAATATTCTCTCAAAAGTGAAGTACTGTTCAAATGGGTGGTAATGTTGTGATGTTAGTTTTAGTGACATAGTGATCCTGCCTAAAGGCTGCAGTTGTTTGTATGGAAAAATCTTACCTATTTTTGATTCCAAATTTTTTGTTTTTAGTAAACTTGGGTTCCCAACATATTTTTAATGCCTCTATGTTATCTTATGCTAAATTCATATGTTAATTTTATTTCATAATTAGTGTGTATGTGTGTATATATATATATTTATAGCCTAGTCTTAGCAGGATTGCCTGTAAAGCACATGGCATCATTGCTAATGAGGAATCAGCCATGCCACAACCATGTGCACAGGGTTCACTGTGGATCCTGCAGAGCCCAGAGCAGCAATCTGCATGACGACTTAAAGCTTGTCAGTAGCCTTGCTTTTCTTAACTGTTGTTTGTGTACCCTTTTCAAATGGTCCGTTTTACTGGCTTGAAAATTGCCAGTAAAGTGTAGAAAAAGATTATAAAGAGCCTATATATATATATACACACACATATATAGCTCCACCTCAGAGCCCTTGCATTGGGCTGTAGATGCAAGGGAGTGTAGCAGAGCTTTGCCAGCCCCAGGGAGTGCTTGCCAGACAGAGCTGGGTGAGGTAGAGCCAGCATCGTGCAGCGTAACGTGGAGACGCGGATGCTGGTGGTGACGAACTTTGGTTTCTATTTACAGCTGCCTATTGTATAGTCTGCATTCCTGCCCAAATCCCTTCGTTTCGCTGGAGCGCTGCTCTTGGGTTGAAGTCATTAGAGAACTGCTTGAAGAGTTCACTTGTACATTCTCTATATAATTTTAGCAGCCTGCTCACAGGCTTAGTAATGCCAGGCATGATACTGAAGAGCATTTATTATCTTTGGAAACTGTTGACATGACAAAAACACATGGGCTGGAAGTTGTTCTCTAAGCTCATATTGTAACCAGTTGAAGTCAGCTTTAGATAAAAATGTTCTTTCTGTTTTCTTAGTAGTCTTATTTCATTTTATTGATAAGTATCATGACACCATAGTACATTCAGAGGGAAAAATGGAAGAAAATCAAATCACACATCTGCTTTATTTCCATTAGATGATTAATTGGTAATTAAAAAGAAAAAAAAATAGTTGCAACAGTTTGTAGGTGTTAGCCCTGGAATATTACTTGCTGTGTTTAATTCCCAGTTCTCTGCTGAATCTCACTTTGCAAAGATTCTCCCATTTTCCCTAAAGTTCAGGAACAGTGAAAAACATAATTTGTTCTGAATGTTGCTAACCTGTATTGGTCATTTAAGTTGACTGTGAAGCTGAAGTCATGGTGATGCTAAAGGCAGGAATATTTGAAGTTGTATGTCTTAGTCAGAAAGGAGTTAAATGCCTTTAGCTCCCAGAAAAAAATAAAATCTCCTTAGGTGATTTCCAGCTGAAATCATGACCTTTTTGGATGCCAGTGTAAAATTAGTATCGGTCAGATAAGGGTGGGGACTGAAATGTTAGGTCATGAGCATTATTTGGTTGAGTAGCAGCAGGTTTGATTTCACAGTTTAAGAGATCTCTGAATTTGTAGATCAGTCTGTTACTCAGTTCAGTTCCTTTTTTTGGACAAGCTTAAGTAGAATGTACAAAAAAAAGGGAGGGTATGTGTATGGATGGAGGTACTCATGTTTAATATGTGTATAAATCTGTTAAAGACAATGAAAAAGCCAGAGTCTTGGAAAGATTAAACAAGTCTTTCAGAGTTGTGTTAAAATAAGAAGCTATTAGAATTACAGCACCAAATGGGATTTGAAAATGCCTTTCTTGCCAGAAACAAGTATGAATTCCATTTTATTTTTCTGCTCTTTTTTCAATAAGAAGGATTTCTTCTCATTCCTGTGGGAATGGTCAAGCTTTTGAGCAGTTTGGTCTCTCTTTGATTAAGATCTTGGTCATATCACTAACCAAAGATTCCATGTAATAAATTCTTCTTGAAAAACACAGATGTTGTTTATATGTTTTCATTTTCGTGTGAGCTTTTGAGAGAAGGTTTCAGTGAAGACACAAGGTCAATGATGAAGCATAAGATGTAGTTTGTGTTCGTAGGATGGGAAAGGTACTGAAATAAGGAATTTTAGATCTGTTTCTGTATTGTGGTTTAATTTTATGTTTTCCCTTTCAGAAATGCACGATCAAGTCTGTGTCTTCAGAGTTTGTAGTATTGCAAGGTGTTTTATACAAAGAAGTTCTGAAGTTACACAGTTGCTTCATAAAAAAAAAAGCATTTCTTTTTCCACTAGCTGGTGGAATACAGATGCATATTGCAGTCATTTTTCATGTACAACAAGCATCACTCAAGTCTCTGGTCCTGTATATGCATAACCTTCATACTATTTTCACATAGGTATTTTTATCTCTTATCATTTTTGCTTAAAAAAAATCCAGCAACGGGAACTACAAATAAAACCAGCCCGAATCTGGGAAATTTTTGTATAATAATATGTAATAAACATCAGTGGTAGGTATGTTGCTCAAGGCTTGTGCACAAGCGTAGGGTTTTGTTGCTGCTGACTTGTTCCAGTAACCCATGCAGCAGTGCTTATGTTGACAGAAAAGAAAGTGTCTTTGCCCTTCTTGTATGCCATGACAGCCATGGTGTGTGAGTTTCATGTTGTCTTTAAGTAGCTTTCATTTATTCCTGATTTTCATAGATTGGAGCCCCTTACAGAGCACGTTTGGCTTTTGGGTCAGCATCGTGTGTGCATGTTCTTGCAAAATGATGACTGAAGTGATTCCAAGCAGACTTTCTCGGGAATTAATAGTCCTTGGTAGTACTGCACATGTAAGGCACTTTCACAGTAGAATCCTGCTTCAGAGGCTCTTGTACCTCCACGGTAATACAGTGCTTGCCAGGGTGAAACTTAATATTTAAAATCTCAGTCTGATACATGACAAACTTTTTCAGACAAACTAAGAAAAATCCATCTTCCCATTTTTATTAGTGTGTATGAAGTCAGATCCTGATAGAGGCTCATGGGTATACGATTGTTACATTCTAGTAAATGCATGGCTTGTCTGTACATTCCTTTAGCTTTGGCAATTACATATCTAGTATAACCTTCTCTGTGTCCATGCCTTTAACATTTTTAAAGGTAAATTTTAAGTGGGTAATGAGTGCTTTGTCACACAGTTTCTATCCATGTTGTTAACAGACCTTCAGAGTCTAGCCAGCCTAATCAGTAGGGTGTCCTGGTAGTGTTCCCCAGAGGTGTTAGCTACGGTGCCAGGGGTAGGCTTCTGCAGTGTCCCATGAATTTCTATAAAGAGAAGTTCATGAACAGAAGACTGCCTTTAATTGCAGGATGCTGCATTGTAATGGCATCCTCTGGCAGGTGCTATTTCCCAAGTGAGAATTGTTGATGAGATTTTGCAGTGAACAGTGAACATAGCTCATCTTTCTTCACCTTGGAGCTGGTTCAAAGCTCTCTCCTTTTTTAAATTCAAGGATCACAGTGTTGTTTCAGAGAGCATCTCATGCCCAATTCCTGTTTATACATGTGCATGACTTCACTCGGTCACCTTGAGAGCTGGAGCCATAACCAGTTTGTGAATGAGAAACCTCTCTCTGTGTGAGGGGTGGTTGTTTTATGAATGCAACCCAACTTTGATCTAGTTTTCTATAGTCCGGGTTTTTGTGTTATTAAGATATTATGATAAAATGTTAATAATACTTTGTGCTGGTTTGCATTTGAATTCATTTTCTTTTGGAGGTCATAAAATACTAAGTACATGAAGAATATTTGAATATAATAGAATATTTCAGTGGGAAGAGACTAGCCCTTTGTGAACCCATATTGACTGTGCCTGATAATTGCATTATTCTCTAAATGCCTTTCAAAGATTTTCAAAATATATTTCAGAATGTTTGCATGAAGGAGCAGAAGTTGTGCAATCTTGAATATCCAGAAAGAGAATGTGACAGTCTGGGTAAAGATTTTTGTCTCTTTGAAGCACTATTAGATGTCTACCATCTCTCTTCCCAGTTATGTTGATTGCAATTATTGCAAGGTGTTGTAACAGGAGCTGTGTTTCGATATTCCTTGTGTCCCTTCCAACTATCCATAGAGGATATTCTATGATTCTGTGAACACTTAAAAACTCCTCCAAAATGCAGTTTAAAATGTTCTGCAAGCTGGCAGTCTGTTGTTTGCTCTCTGTGTGTAATTATACCATCTGCAGGATAAACAAAAAGTTGGGGAAGTGCTTGTCAAACCTTTGAATGGGTTGTGTAACCTTTTAGTAAGATAGCATATGGAAAATTTAAGTGGCCATTTCTTTTCCTGGTCTATTTACAGATAGCAAAGAGTTGCTTAAAGGACTTCTGAAATGTGGTGCTTAGGCTTACTTGTGCAAAGTGTTTTGGTGGAGTCTTTTGTTTGCTTGTTTGTTTTCAGACTTAATTAAATTAATTAATTTATTTATTTACTTAGTGGGAATGCCAGGAACAGTTATTCTTTGGTTTACAAGAAGATTTCTGGCGAGATAATTAGAAGTTGCTGCTTCAGGTGTCCTTTTAGTTCTCCTACTTTAGCTGAAAGAGAAATTACCTTGACCAATTTGTATTTTCTTTTGAATGTGTTGTTAGCTGCTATGTGGAAAGTACTGAAACTTCATATTCCTGGGGGAAAATATCTTTTGTTCTCAGTCGTTTGGCTTTATCCTCTGTTCTTACTGAACATTTTGCTGCCTCCTATTTATCAGGAGGTCCCTTATGGAAGGCAAAATTCCAGGGGTGGTTAGAGGCAGAGACTAGTCAGTAATGATCCTGCAGGCCCTTCAATGGGCCTCAAGTACAGTTTTATCCACTTGGCTTCTCACATTTTGTAAGTGCATTTTTGAAAAGAGGAAAGGGGTTTATATTTTAATAATAAAATCAGTTTGTTCACATGCAGTGACTTAGTCAATGCTTGGAAGTATTTTCTCCCTTTATTTCTGTGGTGCCAGAAACTTAGAATACCCACTTTGTTAGCTGTTCATGGCATCTTCCTGCCTGCAGTAATTCTGTGTGGGAACAGGAACAGTTTTAAGTGTGCTCATCCAACTGGGCTTGTAGAAATGCAGTGTCTGCTTGTCATGCAGAAAGAAAGATGCAAATCCTAACAAAGATAAAGCAATAGAAACAATAGGGGTGTTTTACAATTTCAAGCAATTTTGGAAATTGAAATAGTATGTGCCAAGATTTGACACATCATAACTTTGCCACTATTGTTCTCCCTCACTGGCAAGGAGAAGAATAAAATGGGGTAATGTGATTAACCTGCCATATTGCTGATGAGAAATACTGTGAAAGCAGAGAGAAGAAAGGGAATTTTGGAAGAGAATTCAGCAACATTGCTAGTGTGTCCTTTCCCCTCTGCATGGCTGCATATCAAGGAGGTTGATGAGTGTTTGCACCTCTCTTTTCACTATAAAGAAAGGTGTATTGAGAAATCCTGCTTATGTTGAATTTGCTACTGCTTAAGGAGAACTGATATTGTCCTCTGAAAAACCTGATGCATAGTTGGAATTTATAATCTATTAGAGATGAACCACTCCTGAAATTACATTTTTCAAATAGCAGCTCTGATATTCTGTAGTACTCTAACATCTTTCTAGAGACTAGAGGACAAAACAAAAGCACTAACTCATCCATAGATTTTTAGTGAGTGACTCGTGTTACTCACTAAAATGAGTATGAGAGAGAGAGGGGGAATGAGCTCTAGTCCGATTTAGCATCTTTTGCAGTGTACTTAAGAAATTGGGTAATATTTTGAGCTTCTTCCTATTATTCCTCTAACAGCAGATAAGTATTACAAGGAGAAGGAAGGAGCTGCTGTACACAAGCTGGACGTTCACTCATCCCAGTTAGTGATGTGCTGGTGTGGAAACATTTAGGTGGGCTGGCAGAGCTCAGGTTGACTTGTTGCCATGATTAAGTGTTTTGAGAATCACAGGCTGACATCAATTTGACAGTAACTTGAAATGAAGGGAATAATTTAATGAGCAAGTCATAATGCTTTCAAGACTTTGCCTTTGGACAAGCTCCTTTCTTGCTTATGCATTTGAAGCCACCCTTCCAAGGGAAGCATGTGAATTTTGCAAGATTCATTCTCTATGGAATTTCTTTTCCAGGATCCTTTTTGTATTTCTTGAAAAAGTCTTTAACTATTCCACATCAGCCAACTTTGCTTCAACTTTCTGTGGATTCAGGGTGCTCCCAATGTAGCTGGCTTTCCAGTGGTCTGCAGAAATGTCCTTGTCATCCAACAAATCCTTTTATCTTTCATGTGTCTCCGTTTTGCTGGGAGGACAAATTGTGTTGGTTTTCCATTAGTCTATCTGAGGTTGATAAAGGAGCCCTTAGCCTGGCCCTTATGTAGGTATCAGAATGACAGAGTGGCTCTACAGGAGATTCCCACTTGTGCCAAGTCCACATACCCCTGTTGGACAGTCTGTCTGTACCTCTCCTTCCAAATGTTTGTGTAGGGTCCTAAAGAGACACAAATGCCATCCTTTGGCTCGGCTCGTGTTTATGGAAAGAGTCTTGGGGCCTAACCATGTATTTTGCTCTTCTTCTTTGTTATTTGAAACACATGACTGTAATTCAGTTTAAGACTTTGTGGTAGCACTTTCCATGCCTCTTATGCTAACATAAATGTGCTGGTTTGAAACATGACTTTTGGATCTACATAAAACCAGGAAAAGAAAGGGCAAGAGGGATGGGATTGAAAAGGAGGAAATCAGGCACAAAGAGAGCAGGTGGAATATGTTTTTGTCTACTTTGTTAGATAACCTTGAAAAATAAGAAAGGGTTTTAGGGGGTTTATTGGCTGAGTGCCTGCTGTGAATAGAGATGTATTTCTATAACCTGAAGGTGAGTATGTGTCTTACCCCAAAGCTGTTCATATTCCTAGGATAAGACTAGTATTTCTTTTCTCCTAATTGTTTCCTCCCTTCCCCTGATGCTTGCTTGAATTGAGAGCAATACAAGAGCCAGAATTTGCTTTTGTAAGGTGTTTTGTGCTTTACTATTGTTGTGATATACCGAGCCTTTTTATTTCTTCTTTTTCTTTTTTATACTGGAATGAGAGAGATTTGGTTTGTTGATTTATGATGGGTTTTTTTTTTTCCCTTGGGGACATTTATGTCTTCTGACTTCTCTCCCTCACTTAAGTGCCAAGACATTATGGGTTAAATGTGAAAAAGTTTTTCTGATAAAATCAAACAGTAATACTACGTGGTAAAATTTGATGAACATTTGTGCAATGTTTTTTTAATATCATGGGTTTATAGATTTGTCCAAGTCACTGGTGATTTAAAATATTTTTGAGAGCCCTAAAATGACAAAACTATGATACAGAGTTAAAAAGAGAAAAACAAAACTCAAAAGAACCAAAACAGCCAGAAACTTTTAAAATTTTCTTATTCTGTTGAGGGCACGTTATGGCATATGTTCAGAGCTACTTGGCTTCAACAGCATCGTGAAAGAAATATGGGAAGGTGGTAGGACTGTTTACTGAGATTAGCCTTTCTGCTTGGATCTTGCTTTTAACATAATATCCTGTGTTAGAATTCTGAACTATTTTTAACTTGGTCTTCCTTACTTTGATCAGTACTGGACTCTGTCACCATTTTAATTTCTTTAATTTTATCCTTTGCCAAAAAATTCCATGATTTTACAAAAGAGTTTAGCTACTCCAAAGTAAGAGTGAGGCTTTCACTGCTGGTGCTTAGCTATTGCCTGCAAAACAGCCCAAAAATATCTAAACCAAATCTCAGGCCACTGGTATATATTTCATTATTGTATTCATGTTGTTAATTTATAACAAAAAGAAAAAGTATGTTGGTCCATAACAAAACCTTTAAAATAAAATAATTTGGGTTTTTTTTTTCTGTTTATCCTTCCTCTTCTCCTCTCTTTCAAAAGGGCATTATAACAATTTTAAAAACTGGTACAGAAATGCCTTTTTCTCTTTGCAACTTCACCCAGCAAAACCAGGACAGTGTGTGTCCCTGACTGACATTTTCTCCTGTGAGAGGCAGGACAGCTTGTACAGCTGGAATTTGACAGGGTAAAGCACTTGGCACAGGACAACAGTGTAAATCAGATGCCTGCTGTATTAACTGCCTTTGGTAATGTTCCTTCTGGGTATAGGCTGCAAGAGAAATTTCTGTGATGGGTTAGTTTTGAAGTGATAAATTCTCTCAAATCATACTTGTTGAAATATGTGCTTTCATGGAATTTTTTTATGAGGTCTTTGAGAGTTTTCATTGGGAGTCTGTGTAGTATTGATGGATCATGCTGCCACTTAGAGAAAAACTAAAAAATAAATTCTAACCATTTTACCACTGTAAAACTTAAGTAATTTTTCCTAAAGAAATCTTTTTTTCCTAAGTACTTAAGCCAAATTTCTGAAAATAATTGCAGAATGGACATTTAGACCATGCTGTGACTTTGCTGAACACACCTATTAATTTCTTTTTCATACAGAGAGAAAAGGAGTACTTTGAGTGGCTGGTCTCTGAGTTTTCCTTGAGCTCAGCCTAGAAAGCAAACAGGTAGTCTGTGATGTGTCTTCATCTGTGAGAATGATTTAACACCAAGAAATGTCAATTAGCAGAGGAGCAAGTGAATATAGAGCAAATGTATGCTAAATGCCCTACCAAAACTATTTGTGAGAATTCAACGGAATGTTCAGAACATTTAAATAAAGAAAACATAAAGGAAGCTTGTTGTGTCAGCAGTGTGATTTTGTCTGTTTTCTACCCTGCTCCCTGAAGTTTTAAGAAATACAGCTTTCTTCACTTCCAAAGTGAGATACTGTTCTGCTATGTGTTTAAGAAAACTCATTTTGGTTGTAAACCAGTAGCCTCTGGGCAGCCCTGACATATGCAGCAAATAGTTCTGTGCAGCTCAAAAAGTGTGAGCAAGTGTTAAAAGGACTTTTGTTTGCTGCTTCCTGTGTGCTATTGTGTTTGTTTGCTGCTCAGTGAATAGTAGTAAGGCATAAAGAAGAATAAGCTCAAGTAATGAACAGCAGAGACGTCCCAAAGAAATTGATTAACGTCTTAAGTCGCTGAATGGCTCAAAAAATGCAGGCTTGCTATTGTCAGTTTTAATGTTGTCTGGGTGTATTTCACATGTTACTTGCATCAGTCATTATGCAGACTAGAGTACTGGGTGTGCCTTAATTCTTTCTTAATTCTTTGTGATAGTACTATTTCTACTTCTGCTTGTTCTTTGTACTTATTTATATTTTGAGGTCCAGGCAACATAGAAAGATGCCCAACTTCATCAAGGTTAAAGAAATGTCATTATTCAGATCTTTCTTTGTTTAAATTATCATGGATCTTTTTACATGATCCAGATAATATACTTTTGTTCTTCTTTGGTAGAATTTGCTGTGATGAGTTATTGGGTGTTTGGTGATGCATACATAGACAGAGATGGAAGTCTGATAGCACAATTTTTTAAAGTGATATTTAAATAAAGGTGTTCAAACTTCTGCATGCCTAAACAGTACACAAATCGTATTGCAGCTTTGTGCCATCTTCTTTGTGGCTGTGCTGTAGTTATTTTCATAACTAATGATTAACTTATCTCTATATAATGAAAGTTTGTGCTTCTCTGTCTTGTGTCTGAGGTCTGTTTCTGGCTGAGACTACTGAAAACTTGGTGGTACATCTCAAATCTTTGTACTTGAGATAGCTTCAGATGGTCACAAACCCCAGGAAATAATGATATTTTGAGAAACAGAGAAGACTGGGTGTAAATGTTCACTCTTGATGTCAGTGCCATCCGTGGTACTGGTATTGGTCTGGAGTGGGGAAGGGGCTTTCCCAAGTGTTCTGTTATAGTAGATATTAGCGGGTAGCTAGTTTGAGTTGCACCATGGCTGAGCTGTTCACCTTGAAATGTTCTTTTTTTTAATTTGCTGAACATATTTGTCTGGTTCGAGTGTGAAGGAAATACAGATTCTGTACCTGACAGTCAACAGTTTAAAGTTTAACAGTATCAACAAAACTCACCTGGGGTTAACTGAGTTTTGAGGTATTGAGAAAAACATACTGTAGGATAATGTGATTTTTAAAAGTAGGAATATAATTGTAAGAAATAAAACACATGGTAGAGGAACTTTTAGGTTATGATTAAAATACCAAGTGGTTTATAAGGTTTTATACCTTTGTGATGGAGCTGACCCATTGGCTGCAGACTGCAGTAACTTCTGGTGGACTAAATTGACTTCACGAATCTGCAGCAATGGATACACAAAACTTAGGACTCAAAAATTCTCTGTGTACAACAAATGCAGAGAGTTTTATTAACACATATTGCATTTTATGCAGCTCAGTATCTCTGTAAAGTCATTGCCATGTGTTCTACTGACCACATTTTGCTAATTGCTGCTGAAGTGATGTAGGGGATCGAAGACAGAATGTAGAGTGTAGTATTAGGGACTCTTGCCTTTTTTTTACTTCATCATTTAAAATGTTGAGCAGGAAGGTTTCTCATGAGATTTTCCTTGTTTCCAGATATCTCCAGTGCCATCAAACTGCTGAGCATTATAAAGTAATTTTGTAATGTTGTTTATCAAATTAAACTTGAAGCAGTTACTCTCAAGCTGTTTATCTTGGAAGTTTGTTACTTCTATTTTAGGCCTGAAAAAACATTTCAATTTCCTTTGTGTTTCCTTCCATCTCCTAATTGAGTCCATTGCTGTACTATCTTTCTCTATAAACTTTGGTTTGAACAATATACTCAATTTAAAGGAAAAGTAATAGCAAAACCACTAATAATAGAGTGCATCAGAAATATCTCAAAATAATAGATATTTGATTTTAAGAAAATTTAAATAGTTTGCTTTTGAAAGCTAGATTCCAGTGAGATATGTTCTTTAAACTGAGGTGCCTAAAATTTCACTTGATCTTCCGTCTCTGTGAAGTCTAGGCCAGTTGAAACAAGCTTTAAATGTAAAATAAAATACTTTTAGGCAAAATGAATGGTCTAGCACCATTCACTTAGACATCCAAGGTGGTTGCTCTCAACAGCCTTCTGGATGTACCTGCCTTGCCCAGTTTATATGTAGGATACATCTATAAGGACAAATATTTGAGTGAGGAACTTAATGACCCCCACAGTATGGCCGTGTAAGTATCTTAGTGTGTTAAAACCTTGCCAAATGTAGCCACAGTTTTATTGCAATAATGTCGTGCTGTACCAGTAATTACTCTTAAATGAAACAGAATGAAGCAGACCAGCCTCACTCTCTGTGGCACTAATGTTACTGTACCCATGGTATGAGAGCTATATCAAAAGAGCCTTTTACTGATTTAAGACAAAAACTGAAACAAACAAACAGTCCAGATATACCACGTATTCAAAAATAAAATCTCGAGGAAATACATTGGATATAAGAATTTGAATTTCAGACAAAAGACTTCAAATGTCATTCTAATCCTCTGAATAATAGTTGAGCTTTAATTTTTAAGTAACAAAAACCAAAGAAGCCTGAAGAATCCCTATGTGATATCTTATAGCTTGGATACGAATGACTGTCATCTAGCAGTTCAGTTTTCATTTCTCTGTGCTAATGAGTCCTCAGCTCAGTTTTGAGCTTTCTAATTATTTTTTATCTTTTGTTGGTGCTGAACATGGTTTTCTGCCGGTGTTCTCTCAGTACACTTACAAATCTTCTTGCAAGAATTTATTTAATAAGAAAACAGTTCACTCTGCAAGATATCTGCAATTTTTATAATAGTATCAATTTTCAGTTATTTATTTTGAGAAGGGTCTGCATAATTCTTGCAGGTAGTGCTTGTTCTCCAGCTTGTTTGTGAGAAATCTATTGCAAAGAGAAGTATTTCAAATCCCAAGCTGTGTTGTTGACCTCTGTTATAAAGCCCATGGATTAGGTGGTACTCTGATCTGTTCCCCAAAGTGAGAGCCACAAGATTAAAGTGCATTTATAGTGTAAATATTTCTATTTGCTCTCAAAACTCTCCCTGAAGAAGCTCTCAAAATAATACTTAATGTGCATTTTTTCAGAAAATCCCAAAGAAATCTTCACTAGCAGCAATGTGCAACACAACTGATGAAAGCTCATCTTTCTTAAAATTGTCTGAATAAACCTCCTCCACCATAATCACTTAGGATTTTAAACTCATACCCGTTTTCAGTTACATGTTTGATGCATCAAAAATTATTGGTTCTGGGTTTAATCATCCTCTAAAGGACAGCTAATTAAAAAAAAATCAGGCATTTTTACTTGAAATCAAATTGCAGACTTTGAAAGATGGCTAAAACATGGGGATTTTTCCAGTGTAGTGTTCATGGAACAGTTCAACAGAAGCTGTAGGAAGCATTCACTGCCTGGTCAATGACATCACCACTGTTATTTTAACTTAAGGTTCATCAAGATTTTGTCAAAGATAGCTTCGTTTACACAGGATTTACAAATGTCACTAGAACAGGGAAATCATTCATTCAGTTTCCCTTTAACCACCTCCAGGGTAAAGATCAGGAAGAAAATAGTAGTTGACCTGCAGTCATACTCCACCTTAGATGCTGTTGGCATCCGACTCTCCTAAGAATATCTTGAATTGTGCTTTTCTTCCTCAAACACATGATTCTTCATTGTTACCAGAGATGAAAGCCTGAACATCAAAGAGAAGCAGATACCTAGGGAAGAATAAGGAAACCCAGCTATCTAAGGAGCCCTGTGTGGATAAGCATCAGCAAGCATAGATGCTTGGCTGAGAGCAAGTGTGCTTTTGGTTTTGAGGGAGTGAAATGGCAGCAGAGCATTGCTGCCATTCATGTGTTAAATGGAGTCCAGGGCAGCAGGATGTGCTACAAGGCCAGCCTGAGACTGAGGCTGTGCAGTTTCTTTGGACATCTGTGCATGGGCACACATGTGCTTGCACTCAACCCTGAGGAGTGTTTGAAACCAGATGGAAGGTCTGGGTAATGTTCACATCACCTCATAGCATTTCACATGTGGCTTCTTCAAAGCAGGCAATAGTAGCAGTGCAATGCAGGCAAAGACCTTGGCTCAGCCACAGGCATAGCTTTGATTATTACCTGAACTGGATGGTGTAGATGCCTTCTGTCAGTAAATGACCCACTATGTAGGGTTTGCTGTGTTTGTCGCACCAGTGCCACAAATGACTTATATCCAACAAGTCTGAAAGACAAAGCAATATGGTGTTTATTTCTGCATGTAAAAAATAGGAGTAATTTTACATACTACTGGAAATAAGGCTTAATTAAGATGATATTGGGGAAGGAGGGCAGGGAATAGGGCAAACTAGTTTAAGTACTTTTCAGAGAACCTTCATATAGAGCCTTTTGTGTGTACATCAGCAGTTTAAAGAGAGATTAGCTTAACTAGTTTGCATACATAGCTGTACTTAAATCCGAATGGACCTTTTTTCTATCCTGACAGCCACTGAGACCTGAGAAACCCAAGAATAACTTTTATTCCCACAGTCTGGTTCCATTATTGTGAGAAAATTCCTAGCATGGACTCGACATCAGCTGCAAGAGCCTGGCACATAGTATGAAAGATGATTTTTCCTACTCTATGGGATGTACCTTTAGTGGTACCTAGGAATTTGTTTTCAAATGGAGATTCTAGAAATCCCACCTGTTTTGAGCCCACTGACTTCATGCACATGCACACAGACACATGTAACTGAAAATGCACAACATCTGGAAAACAGCTGTAAATGCCATGGGCTTTTCTGAATGGTAAAAAGATTGGATAATGTTTTATGTGAGCTTCTGATAATATCACTTCTAAGGAATATTATGCACATCTGAATCATCCATTTGTTTTCATGCTGTTCTCTGTCACTACAGCTACTTCAGGACTTTCTCACATGATCTGCCAAAGATAAGTCACTGTCCTGGTGACATTGTGTACAACCTCCTCTTCTCCCAAGGGCCAAGGGGTTTTATTCCACTTGTATTGTGGTGGTAGTTTGGGTCAGTGCATTTGTTGTGGCTCTTTGGAGATGGGTCTCTGATTTTGGCTGCTGTTTGCTTTAGGAATTGTGAGGGTATGAAAAGATCCTGTTGTGGTAAAACAGCAGAAACATCTGCTGAAGAGTGGGAGGAGGAGAAGGCTGCTAACCAAAGGCAGCAGCAGGGAGCTTGCAGTTCCTTCTTGTCTGCTCTCACCGCTAGATGTGAACCTGCTGTAATAAAAGGGCTGGCACCACAACACAGGCTCCAGGGGAAAACAGGTCTCAGGTCAGCCAGCTAGAGAAACCTCAAAAGAAAACATGAAAACTGAATAAACACTGGAAATAGTTTTGGTAGATTAATTCACTCCATTCCATCCCTAATGCTGTTCGGAAGTTGTGTGTAAACTCCAGGGAAAAAGAAAGCAAGGCAAACTTGTGCAGTCTGCTGCTTCTGAAAGTAATGGCAGCCTTTAACATATACACATCAAACTTTTGATTTTTATTGGAAAAGGAGAGAAATAGGTGGAAATCACATTCCTAGAGGTAGGTTTCAAATCATACTCTGCAGTAACCACCTTAAGCATGTGTACTTCTTTTTTTGTGCAAATGAATTGTGCAGTCTGCCCTCTGTTTGGCTTGAGCAGTGAGAACAGCTTGCAATTCTTTTATGTGCAGCATGCAGAACGTTTCATCATCCTCTCAAAAGCAAGCTGCTAATAAAATTACCGATGATTTCTTGCTTTTATTAGGATCAGAAGGCAGAAAATTCTGGGAAGCAGTAAAGAAGAGTGAGTGGTGGTTGTGAGCTTCCTAAGAGAACTTAACAAATACACACTAGAAAGTTTGTAAGCAAATATTAGATCATCTTACTGAGAAGATGTGAAAAATTAGGTGAAAGTTTTAAGGTACTACCATCTAACTTAGAGGTCAAATTGTTGGCTTTCCTAGCTTTACCACATCCTTTCAGCTTACTGATTTAATCAGTGTTCACACTATCAGGACAAGGTGTGAAGAGCCAGCACAGAAATGAAATAGCAGTTTGTGTGCTTGATCCCTACTCTGAAAACCATGTTTGCCTCTAGATATGGAGAGCTCTCTGCTTTAGATTTTTTCATATGGGATTGAAAGATTATGAGATGGGTGAGATTGTAACAGAGTAGTTGTTCTACTCATCTCACCTGCTACTCCTCTCTGTTGGGAGTGGGGAAGTTGGGAGGAGTGGAGCAGTGTCAGGCCAGTGAGTGTCATGTGCCTTAGGTGAGAGCAGCCCTGGTTTTATGGGATGTCTGGCTTAGAGGTGGCAGCAACTTCCCTTGCCCAGTTATCCCCAGCCTGCAGAGGAAAGATCAGGATTTTCAAATGGGTTTTCAAGCCAATTTTGTCTCTGCTTTCTAATTGCTGCTGCTGTTCAAGAGTCAAGGAAGATGGTGTTTGGCTCTGACACTCTGCTAAGCTTGGACATACCCAAGAGAGACTGGTTGCAGTGTTTATACACTAGCAGATACAATGAGGCATCTACAAAAGATGTGTTTGTATTCCAAATATATGTGGATAATGCTCAAGATTGCAAATGCTGGTGTTCTGGAGGGCTCCACAGAACAAACCTTGGAGCGACTGATTTCTGCCTTTATTCAGAAAGCATGGTCCTTCCATGCAGTCTTGTGCAGGTGCTGTCAAGCAAAGATGTGGTTGTGTTATGGTTGCTGTGAGGATCAATGTCTTAAGTCTGTGATTTGTAATAAGATAAACATTTGCAGTAGGGAGTAGTTACACTTTATTCTGGTCTTGTAAGTTTTTATACAGCCCGGTTTTATACATTTTGGATAAAAAATGGCTTACAGTGTTTCATGTTGCAGGTCAGAACAACACATCAGATTGCTACTAGATAGGGATTTGGTAAGTCTTATCTCTAAGTGATGCCAATAGGGAGCTTATAATTGAGTGATACCACATTTCTTGGTAGCATCTCAGTAACTGGGCCCATGTTTGGAGCAAAGCAGAAAGCTATAAGGACTAAAAAGCATCTGTACCTGTCATGCCTGGAGTTTTGTTGAACTTTGCTATGCCTCAGCTTTGATGGACAGGAAGAAGAAGCGTCATCCTTTGTCTCTGGTGATTCATTTGTGTGCCAGAGCAGGGCAATGGGCATCTCAGCATTGCAGCCTTTTGGGTTTTTAGTGCATTAAAGGTAACGGGAAGAGGGTTTGTATGGAACTTCTCCTATTGTCACTCTGTATATTTCTTTGTAAAAGATCTTTGATTTTTAGAATAGAGGTGAATCCAGTCTGGATGGCAAAGGATCTCAGAAGCCATATATTTCATCCCATGTATCAGTTGCCTTTCTTTCTCTTTGCTGTAAAAAAATCACACACAAAACATATGGTTTAACTTCTCTTTCAAACCAGTTGAAATTACAGGTTTCCTTTTTGTTTATGAAGGCATTGTTCAGTTTGAAAAGGAAAGAATAAGAGCAGTAATTTGTGACCCAGGTCAGTTAAGCACTTTTACATTTTGAAAACTCAATTCCTCTGATTTCCTGACAAATGTGGTTGCAATTTTCCTGTATGTTTCCTGGTTTGTTTTATTTTTTTTTTTTAATTTTAAAAGCTTCCCTTCTCCTTTTTTTTTATCATTCAGTCAGAAATGGTGAGGAATTGAAGTTTCTAAAATTTCAGCTCATGGAATTGGGGGTTCCTATCGGAAATCTCAGCTTTGGGTAGGAGCGTAAGTTCATATATTGCTTTTTGTTTGTTTTTTTTTAAAATAAGCAGCTTCAAGTTTTGATCTGCCTAAACTGAATAAGTATCTCAAAAAGGAACTAAAATAATCCACTGTGCTTCTTATATTGTGTGAAAATTGTTAGTAATTTAGCTTGAGTTTTAATGTTACTTTTGTTTCTTTTAACATACAACCTTACTGATTTTTTAATTTTGTATGCAGACATAGATGCTGACTTATTATATTAACCCCAATCATTATGAAACATTGTTCTGTACTTTCCGGAGCATCAATCCTTCCTTTCTCATCTCATGTCATGAAGTAAAAGTCTGTTTCCTTTTGCAGACTTTTGGTGCCTGTACCCAAACTGTTGATGAATATTCATCCATGATTAATATTCTTCTCAAAGTTTGCTAGCAATAGAAACTAAACTTCTCTAGATGGCTGGCTCAAAATTCCATCTGGGTCAGAAAATGTCACACATCCAGAGCTAATGCTACTGGATGTTTTCCCTTGGTTCGTCTTCATTTTTGGTTGTGTTTTGTGCTGTGTTGGCACTGCAGTGAAAGACCACTCTGTGCGGACTAGTGTGAAGTGGATAATTTTTGATGGTGACTCAGAAGGGCAATTCAGCCTTTAACTGGTTCCTGGTCACTCAAATAGGAGATAATATAAGGAATGACAGAACATATTGGTAAAACACCAAGCTTTTTATTTTGTTGTTTTCATGGGTATTCTTTTGTAATAGCCTGTAAAGTAGAGGAACAAACTAATTCTCAGGAACTGAGCAACATTTGGTAAACTGGTTGTGTTTAATCATTGTAAATGTACCTGGTGTTAAACCATGTTTTATTTTGCTAGCTGGTGGTCTTCTATGAACACACGGTGCTTTCAAAGTCCTATTACCCAGCACCCACCGCCAGGCCTGTCAGCACTTTCATCTGAGCTGTCCTTAGTCTTTCCTGCTGTGAGAAAGGATGACAGCTCATTTTATCTGCCTTGCAAGCAAACACAAAGGCTGGATTTCCTGCATGTTTTTTAATTCTCCTCCATGGGGATGAAGGCTTGTGTATGAAGAGACACTGATTAATACCAGCTGCTTGATTTGCAGAAGAGGACGGGTCCCAGCTGAAACATTTGTCACGAGGAGAAACAGTGACCAGTTCAGAGACCTCAAACTCTTTACCTTCAATAGGCTGTTCCAAGCACTCTAGACATAGAGATGGTAAATCTAGAACTTAATCTTGAGACTTTGTCTTACGAAGCTGTGTTATCTAATCTGTGTTCTGTACCTAATCTTTTTAAGGGTTATTAAGCTATTATAACACTCAATAGTAAACTGTTTGCTGCAGATTTTGAAAAAAGAAAGGGCTATGCAGCTGGAGGTCTGGGAATATAGATGGCTGCTGAACAAGTGTCTGATATCAGACTTTTGATACAAGAGTTGAATGGAAGATTTTACTGGGGAATTTTGCACAGGGCCATTTTCTCCTTCTGTTCCTTTTTATTTCTGCCCCTTCTAATTTTACTCTGTCTCATCCCACTGCTTCCTAAAAGCTGTGACCAGTTTGTAAAAAAGGAACAAAATCTTGACAGTAGGAATGATTTTTAAGAAACTGTTATGTGTAGGGCATCTTTTCTAGGAAAACCTGACATATTTTACCTATCCTTTCCCAGAAGGATAATGGACTCTGAAGAGTGCACTAAAATTGGTTTATGAACTTGTTACTATGGGAAGGTCAGGATAGAGGAGGCAGATTAGGGGCAGTGAAAAGAGGATTTAAATGTCCAACAAATATTTATATAATAACAAAGCCTATCAAATCTAGATTGAACCTATTCAGATATATCTATTTATATGCTTTTCTTTGGGGGTTTTTCATAATTTATATTCTAGAAATTTTCCTGGTATATGTATGTTGCTTGGAGCATGAAATTCCTTCTCCTTGCTGACAGGTATTATTGGTATTTGCATGGGTTACTGCCATGTGCTGTAGGCCAGAAGCAGGGAACTTGCTCCTTTACAAGGGGTCAGTGAAGACTTTTGGACACCCTTCTGCAGGCCATGTATTAATGCAAATCTTTGTAGTACTTGGTGATAGCATACAGAAAATCAGTCATTGGTCATATGAAATTAAGCTGTAGACTGTCTGTATCATAAGAAGTACTGGCTTTTGACTCCTGTCTTTTTAATTTATGTTCTATCTTAATTTGGTTCAAAAAGTTTGACTCAGCGCTGTATTACTGTTACGGTACACTAAACTTTACAGTGCACTGTTTGTCCTTTCAGCCTGGTTCTGCACCTTAAACTACTTTCTACAAAGAAAGAAAATTTCTTTATGTTTGTATTGATTTCTGTGTTTCTGATGTAATTGAGGATGCTGGCTTGGAACTAGCAGGAGAGATAACTGTAGTGTTAATTTGTGCCATATTGGTTTGGTTCTCCACATCCAGATGACTGCATTTGGGACTTTCTGAAGACCTGTCCATGCTAAAAGCAAATGGGTTGACATACTGTCATTGAATATTATAACTGTTTTTGCTGTAAGTTTCACTGAAGGCACTTTTATATGTTTTCTTCATTGAAAGAAAGAGTCCCCTTTCATTTTTTGCTGTAACATTTAACATTCATGTGTCATGTATTTTGAATTCCACAAGATAATACTTCTTCTTGCAATGATACTTTTAACTTATTTTTGTGAGAATCCCATGCTGCTCTTTCTGCTTTCCAATAGTTACTTGGCGAACTTCACAAAGAAGTTGAGTATTGTTAAGAAAAATGTATTTTGCAATGTGGCAATTACAGCTGGCATGTAAGGAGCTCACAATTATTGGTTGTATGGATGGCTTGTTTGGTCTGACTTTTTTTTTTCTTTTAAGAGGGGCTCTGATTACTCTTTATTTTTACACATGATGTTTACTGTGATCTATAATTTTCTTTCATTCAGATGCTAAGCCAGCTGGAATCATGTTTCAAAACAAATTGCCGCCTCTTCTTATTTTAAACTTTTTAAAAATCCTGCTCTTTTTAGAAATCTTATTACTTGGCAGGCACTTCTGATTTAATAAAACTCTCTTTTTCTGGGGGGATGTTGTGGCCATTTCTTTTTTCTCCGTGCAAATAGAATACATTTTTAATTTTTTTTTTTTCATTGTGTGCCTTATTAAACTGATGAATTTTGCTGAGTTTGTTTCCTAGAGAAATTTCTCAAGGTTGATCCTCTTGTACGGGCAGCTGCATACTGTGTGCAGCTACCTGTTTTTGTGTTGCTCTTGCACATTGTTTGACTTTCTCATACATCTTCCTCTGCTCTTATTTTCCCTTTCTGTATAAGTCCCTGCAGCCAGTTCCATAGCAGATGAAGATTTTTCAGCTATGTTTTCTGCTAGCTGATATAATATAGAGAGTTGCAATTGAGGTGGTCTGTTTCTATTTCATACAGATCTTGTTCATGGCAGCCTCTGCAGAATGAGGATTGAGGTTGGGGTGGAGGAATGGTGACTTAGTTATCAAGAGCTGGGAAAGGTGCAGTGTAAATGAGTACACAATAAGTTTAGAGTTGATTTATAAAACTTGCACATATATTCCTTTTTGAAAGTGTAACTGAGCCTCTAAATCAGTGCTATCAGTGCTATCAGTGTGTGCTGGTTTTAGGGACTCAAGAAACCTTTAAATGAGAGTGTGAGGGAAAGGTGGGTGGCAGGAGAGTGCTGAAGGTTGTATGGATGAGGATGAGGTGAACTAAGGAACCACATAACAGCTGTAAGAGGGACCGTGTGATGATGGTCCGCCCATGTCAGGAAGCCAAAGCTCTGTTGCCAGTTGGCTGCACACCTTGGCATGGCCTGGCTCCTGGTGCCTCTCCAGCACTTCCCTCAGTGCCTGGGCAGTGCCAGCTCCACAGTCAGGAGAGGATCGGGAATAGAGAAGGCAACAAACAACAAATACAGAATAGGCAAAGAAAAAGCATTAGGAAATGCTAAAACAGTGCATTGTGCTGATGTTACTGAGTTGTCATGCGTTTACACATGTTGATGTTGGCTTTCCTAGTTTGTTAGAAGGATCTGATATTGTTTGTAAGAATTTGAAAAGGAAAAATGAATTTCCTGAGGGGTATTGATGGAATCATTGCAGGCAATGCTTAAGGCAGGAGCAAATGAGGTGACTGCAATCAAGTTGCTGCTTATGTTTACATAAACCAGCATCTCTGGCATATTTATAACTAAAAGGCCTTAAAATAATTTCACTCAAATACCATTTTATCTGATCTTTTTCTTTCAGTCATACTCAGTTGAAATAATGTGCTTGTTTGAGAGAGTCACATACTTCTTTTAGACATGAAAGCAGCATCTGGGATGTGTTGCCAACCTGCAAAACACAGGTATTTCAGGATTCTCTAAAGGAAAATAAGGTATCCAGCAAAATACCTGAGAAAGAAAACAGCTAGATATTTGGATAAAGCTATTCCAATAAATATTATGTATTATTTATAATTGAGTTGTTTCATGAACCAGAAATAACTATTACTATGTTTGCAAGGTGAGGCTGAGAAAGAAGCTTGATGCCTCCTCCCATCTGATTTTAGTTTAAGGGAAAGGTTTGCAAAATATCTGATTCAAGGTTGTTTTCAGTTTCCATGAGTGATGACTGAGTGCTTGAAAAAATATGTATCATGGCATAGATGTTGTTTTGGGTCCCTGTCTCTGCTCTGATCTTTGGTATCAGTCCCTTGTGGGTGGTAGTACAGCCAGCTCCCTGGGACCCTTCCAGTCTGCCTTACAGCAGATTTATTTTGAAGAATGTGTGTTTCAGGGCAGTTCCCTCCAAAAGAAATGAATAGTCTTTGGTATTCTCTGGTAAGTGTAAATGTTGGCCTGACTTAGGTTCCTTGAGAAAGAAGAAAGTTGAGTTCTGATTGGCATTGTAAAGTAGCATCTTTTGTGTGGGAGGCCCTTGGTGCCTCTGCAAGCGTCTTGTCTTTGGAGAGGCTCTGCCCAGTCAGTCAGAGGTTGCTGCCAGCCCAAATAGCTCCAGCAAGGAGTCAATGAGTGCTCTGTTGCCCTGCCTTTGTCTGGCCACATTTTAACAAAGCGCCTGTGTTGGCGGCGTGGTGGAAATGCTGTGCCTTGCCACAGTAACCTGAGTGGGGGCTACATGAAAAGTTTCCAATTTTAGCTTTTCTTAACATAATGAAAGAGATTGTCTGGGGCAATGTTGATATGAAAGGAAACTTTGAACTATTGAGTAAATAAAACCACTGAATGTATGTGATTTGAAATTTTGAAGAAGCCACTGTGAAATGGTCAACGTGTTCTTGTTTCTACTTGGAGCAAGAAGTGAAGTTGACTTGGAAAAAAAATCAGAACCTTTTTAAATCTTGTCTTTAAAAAAAAAGTAACATTCCATCTGCTGACATTAAAAATCAAAGCTTGTGTAAGGACAGCTAAAAAGCTGCAGAGTAAGGGAAGTACTTGGGAAGCTTGGCCTTCCAGGTGAACAACAGGCTCCAGGCTGCCATGGCTCACAAGCCCCTGGCCTCCAACCCTGCCTGGCTGGAGGCTCTGGTCAGCTCCTGGAGCTCCCACCCTGCTCCAGCCTACAGCTGCCACCTCCGTGCAGCTCTCCTGGGGTGACAGGCAGGGGGAGGTGAGCACGCTGCAGCCCCGGGCTCCACTTGTGCCAAGGCAGCACCTGTGCTCAGCGTGTCCCTGAGGCAGGAACCTCCCAAGGGATGGGAAATGAGGGATGAGAAACCTGTTGTTGGCCCCAATTACATTAATTTGTGGCAGATTTAGGCTGTTTATAGTAGCAATTTCCTGACATTAAAAAATGTGGGAGCTTGGGAAATTTGCAATGTGGAGAAGGCTAATAAATATTTTATTTGATATTTCCTTGCAAAAGCTTTTTCTCCTCCTGGAATGAACGAAGTATGTGTGTCAGAATGCTATTTAATGAAAATCCTCAGGATTTAGTGGTTGTTTTTGGATTTTTTGAGGTTATGATTTTGTTTATTTCTATGGGGATTTTAAGTGTATATATATATAAAGCTATGATAGTGTACAAAAAGTTGCTTTCCTAGCAGACTTAACTTTTAATTTAAATAATATAAAGCAGATATTTCTTTGACCTTTTTAAATTGTCTTTTTTTTAGAGCTAGTGTACATTAAATTAGTATAGATTACAGAGAAATAACTGTGTTTGTGTCAGGTTGACTTCTAGTGAAATGCATTGACATCTCAGCCAAAGCAGATAGATCAGTGGTCACCATTGGCCTGCTTCCCACTATGGCACGGAGGTCAGTAAGAAAGAATGGGCATATTTCACACAGCATATTTAAACCTGGAGAAAGCTGCTTTTTCACTGGAGTCAGATAAATTTGAAATAATTTTTCCTTGAAGACAAAACTGGTGGTATTCATAGTGCATTGTTTTATTTTTGCAGTTTTTGATAGAGATTACTTCTTTATGCCTTCCTGAATATTTACTTGCAAACATGCTATGTGGTATTTATGAACTTATTGTTTTGTGGCATTTATGAGTTACATGTCATGCAGCTCAGTGTTTTTTTCCATATTCTGTCCCCTTTAGTTGTAAAAATCATCCCTGTCCTTCAACTTCCACCTTCTGCTGCTGTCTGAGAGCCTTCTTGTCATACTCTCATTTCATTTGAGAACATTTATTGTTTTCTTGTTACATGGAAGGGTGTTTGAAGGCCACTTCACTTCTGAGCAGTGTCTGGTAGAGCCAGAAGCCCAGTGGCAGCTGTCAATCAGGCTGTTAATCCACTTGGGAAGATTTTCCTGACATACAACAATTTTACAGCTGCTGGGCATCAATATATTGTGATTTCTGTTCTGGGTTGTCGGCTTGGTTTTCTTTGTGTTTTGCATGTATATTCTTCACATATTGTGAAAAATATGTGATTTGTTGTGGGATGTGTTGGAGCTTATTTTTGGCTGGATGGTACCTGGTTTTTACTCTCATTGTTCACTGTAGTGGGTAGCTTCTGCATCTCGACCAGGTGCTAAAGGTGGATATTTTTGTGCTGTTGTTTAAAACTCAGTTTTGCATTCAGAAGTCTCTTATGTCATTGGCTAAGTAGTCAAGATACCTAGAGCAAGATTTGCTGCCATTTCTTTTGGAGTAATTAACCAAAATTTGCACGGACTTCATTTACACCAGACTTTCAAGGGAGTGAGTGAAATGTGAATCTATGTCATCTCTTTCAGCTTTCTGACTTTTCTGGAAATCCCAGTAAACTGAGGGAGTAACTTCACTGAGCTTATTTATGTAAACTCTGCAAACTTACATTATTACTATCTAACTTGGTTTTAGGAACTGTTCCTGGGTTGAAGTATTATTGATGGAAGCAAATCAGGATAGAGTCCTTGCTTTGACTCAGGAGCATGCATGTGTAGCTGGGATTGCCCCCATTCATTTACCATGGTCAGGAGCAGGTGATAGAAGTCTCCTGCTTTGGGGAAGACAGGGAGCTGTGGTTGCACCACCACACTGAGTAGGGATTTCCCTTCATTCCCTGGAATGCAAGTAGCTTTATATAATACAGACTATGTAATGCTGTTAGAAAGTACTTTCTGCTATAGATGATTTCTCTTTATCTCAGCAGCTTGGAAATGTGCTGACTAATACTTAGCATAATACATAGAAAATAAGACATTTATCAGAGGCAACCAATTCATTTTTGGCACTTTGTGCCCTTCTTCTGGTTTGCATTTTTTTAATTATTATTATTATTTTCTTTCCTCAGGCTGTGCTTTGTGGGGAAAGCTTATTGCTAAGGAACAAAAATGCTGTTAAAATATTGAAGAGCAGTGCAAAACTCAACACTAAAGCCACTCAACTAGTTGTGAAGTCTCAGGAGCATTCAATACTTCCAATTAAATAAGCTCTTTCACACTTGATTGCAATTTCCTAAGACTTGTTGCCCTTTCATTAGTGGAAGTATTTTTTAATGATCAATAAAGTAGTTAAACTCTGTACTTGATACCCTAAATCAACCCGTTGTGCATTCAAACCAAGAGGAAGACCTGGTGGGTAGAATCACAAGGGTTGCACGACTGCCACAGACCTTGCCCCTTGCTCTCTGGAGCTGCTGCTGCTCCCAGCCTGAGGTAGTGTGGGAGACCAGGCCTTCCTGGGATCTGGCTGACACCTGAATCCTTTCATTATTTTACAAAATCAGTCTCACAAGCAAATTGGTAGGGTGAAAATTTGGGGTAAATTTTTATTAGAAGAAAATCTTTGACTTCAGAGTCTTGGAAGGTTATGTGAAATGTTTGTGCATGTCTCCTAAAACTTGAAATTAAATGAGAAGTAAAATAATCTCAAATTTAATAATTTTAAGCAGATTCAATCTTTAAAAGAAAAACAATCTTAAGATTTCTAGCAGAGTTGACAGCATTGGTCACTGGCAAGATTTGAAAATGGCAAATATTTTCACTGTCATGTATTTGTAAGAATAAGAGGCTGCAGCCCATGGAGGGGCTCAGAGCAGAGAACCAGACAGAAAGCAGGGTCTGTTTATGTGGGAATGTTCTTCTGACAATTTGGTGTTGTTCAGTTGAGCCACAGCAAAGCCAGATCTAGCAGCAGCTTTATTAATCCATGATAAATCTTACTCTCCCTTGAGGCTAGACAGGCATAAAGCTCTAAGCTGTATAGTGTAGGTTTGGGGGAGCATTATTCTTCTGCTGAAGTTAATCGTTCACTGCTGCAGCTGTTGGTGTTGCTCTGCATTTGATGTTCGTGAAGACAAAGATGGAAAAGAGAGGAGTGTTTTTTGTCACTCAGATTTATGTTCCAATTTTGTCAGATGCTTTTCTTCTACTGTTGCAATCTAGGACCATCTTAAAGTGAATCTGTTATTTCTCATATTTCAAAGCAAAAAATTTGATTCAGCTTCCAGGGGTCAAACCAATCCCTACTATTTTTTTCTAACATTTCAGAGTTGTGTTTTTTTCTCCTCATGACTGAGATCCAGCCAAGACAGTCTCTTCTTCATTCCTGCCATTCAACATCTTACTGAATTTTGACTGCAATAAAACTAAAATTTATCTCTGAGTTTGCCTTCAAGCCTGTTTCTTAGTTCAGTTTCATTTGTGTCCAGATATTGTCTTCTGAAACTAATATACTTGAATTGCTTAAGTGACAGAAATACTGTTCAATGATGCATGTTTTCTCTTGGACTTGCTGCCTATTGGGATTTAATGTAGCCTTAGAAAACAAGGAAGGCAACCTTATCAAAGGCTCATATAGATGCCAGAAAGTATAAAAAATCCTGTATTTGTTTAGTATTGAAAATATTTCCAATGCACTGGGAGTATTTTCTCTTGATTTGTGTGGGATGCTCAACATTTCCACCAAGTCTCCTGAGGCAGGAGCAAGTGAAGAAGTGTGGGGACTGGTGTTGCCAGTTGGCTATCAAAAACCAACTGGTTTTGCAATCCAACTGCATATAAAGGAAAATGCAGTTAAGAAATCAAAAGAAAATGAACAAATAAAACCGTATAAAACTGGTGAATTATAAGGGTCTGATGATGGTATAAAGTAACTGCCAGTTCCCCTCAGAAATGTCATGCAACTCCACTTCTGAGTCAGACGAACAACAACAAAAAAAATCCAGTTCCCTTTTAGGTATGGGGGGCAGAGTATCTGGCTGGAATAGAAAATGGAAGGAAAAAGATATTTTAAATTGAGATTTGAAAAGCATGCAGGCAGACCAGGTGATCAATCCAGGAGAGTCTGAGCTTGTTGGGGATGTGCCAGAAGGCCTCCAGGCATTTTGGAAGGGGCCAAGAGAGTGACAGGAGACAGAAGGAAATATTGGAGGGCTGTGAGTTTGGGGAAACCTTAGAGGGGTCTCAGATTAGTTTTCATTTTTAATTTTTTTTAAATCAGCCGAGGACTGAATCCAAGTTTCTAGTCAAGTGTCAAACCTGCAGATAAAGACCTACCCTGGCTTGTAGCTGTTCTTTCCATTTGAGCATGTATAGGTGACTTGCTTCAGCATTTCATTGGCTTTTCCTGGTCTAGACCTGAAAAACTAACACTGCATATCTCCTAAATGTTGGTGTGTACCTTAAAAGAGCAAAAGTAAAGCTGAACACAGGGGTTGGGCTGGGTAGAAAGCACTGATCCTCCAACTCAGCAACTGCAGCCACAGGGGCTGTGAAAGATGACCTTTATCCCAGGTATCACAAGTTAATTTTTGTCTTAGTTAATGTAAGTGGAAAGAAATTTAGGTTGTTCTAACATCACTGAGTGTCAAGTCTAGACCAAATTTTTGTTAGTGATATTTCAGCAGCCAAAACCATATTGATTTCCCCATGTCTGTTGGGTTTGCAGGGTAGGAAAATGTTATGGAGCTAACCAGACTTACCCAGGAGTCATCACCATAACTGGTATCACAAGATTGACCTTGACCATTGATTCTTCTCAGACCAAGGATCCTTTACACCTCTAGTGTCAAACACAGAGAAATACTTTTTCTTAACCACATAAGGGGCGAAGTGACTGAAATATTTGTCCAGTAGTGGTAACAAAAGTTTATGTAATGCAGAGTGGAATTCTGATCTGCAGTTGCCTTAATTCTCATTCCTCAGTTTTCTCCTGACCACAACCAAACACATACCGGTGCCACAGTAACACACTCTGATTATGGTAGTGCATCTGTGCTGGGTAGGTTTCCTAGCCGACTTTTTGTTAGGATTTTCCACTGATTTTATATTTAAACTGTAATGATTTTATTCTTTGCAAAGATGTTCAAGCAAGTTAACAGGCTTCTTTTGGAAAATTACTTTATCTAGATCTATTCAAAACTAAACTCTTTTAAAAATAACTTGCTGTTAAGCAGTTTAAGTCCCTCCTAAGAAATTTGATTAGGTAGAGAAAGGTGTCTGGAAATAACTACTTTCAATTTTCATGGTTGTAGTATTATCATTAAGAAATAATAAAGGAAACAGAATTGCCAAACAAAATAACAAGTTATCAAAAATGTTTGCTGGTGTTCTGACCACAAACCACCCATTCTGCTGCTTGAATGCATTTTATGTTGTGAGGACTTTGAAATACAAGCAGTAAAAGAAAGAACATTTTATTGAAGAGTCTATGTAAGATATTCTAAAAATAAAGCCAAATCCTTACTGCTAGAATTGCAGTGGAGCGGGATGTAATATCTTGTGTCTTAATAAAGGAACAATGTGTATGCTGGCAAATAATAAATGTGGAATTATTCTTATTGACCTTTTTTAATGTTTTATATATCAAAGTCTGTGTTTTAAATTATAACTATGCTTGCAGAAACTGGTGTACGTTTCATTCATTTTGTTAATCATTACAGCTTTCCACTTCAGCTCCTTCTGAGTGAACTCAGTTCTTGAGTGAAGCCAAACTGTTCTTACTTGTCATTGATTTTTAATGTATGGTGGCCTAAGGGTAGCAGATGAATAAGCTTTTTAAGAGTGGTTGGAGTAAGTGGTCTGATATTACACAAGAGCTTTTACTATTTTATTTGACTTCCATTTGGTAAACAGATGTATTTAATTTTGCTGCTACTCTGCAAATAATTATACTACAACACAAAGCCAAACTTAGGAATTGTTCAGTAAAAACAACAAAAAAATCCATTAATTCCCATGAATGTTTGAGTCCTTCTGAAGTGGAGCACACACCTGGTTTCAGGCTACATTAGGTGCTGCTTGCACAGGTCTTTCTGCAGTACACATACCTGCTGTGTTTGGCATGCAAAGACTACTTTCTACTTGTAATGTCACCTGCCTTGTAGAGAGTCAAGCAAACACCATCCTTTTCCATACATAGTACAGTAGTTAATTCAGCAAACGCAGGGGTTTCTTACATCTGTCACTTATGGGCAGCCTGGTGGTATTGGTTCACTTTGTTATGGTCAAGTTTTCTGTTTTAAATTTGGTGATGGGGATCTTAGACTTACACTCTACAGATTGACAGAATCACAACGTTGGAAGAGACCTTCAAGATCAAGTCCCACCCAGCCCTAACACCTCAACTAAACCATGACACTGAGTGCCGCATCCAGTATTTTCTAAACACATCCAGGGATGGTTTAAAAACCACCACCCCCTGGGCAGACTATTCCAATACTTTATCAAACTTTCTGTAAAAAGCTTTTTTCCTAATATCTAACCTATATTTCCCTTGGTGCAGCTTAAGAGACCAACCCCCACCTGACTGCAGTCACCTTTCAGGGAGTTGTAGAGAGTGATCAGGTCACCCCTGAGTCTCCTTTTGTCCAGGCTAAATACCCCCAGCTCCCTCAGTTGTTCCTCATAGGACTTGTGTTCCAAGCCCTTCACCAGCCTCATTGCCTCCTTTGGACATATTTTGGTTTTGTTCTTGTGGAGTCTTCCTGTTTGACCTTTCTTCACACATTCTCTACACTTAAAAATCATGGGTAATAATTTTGTAAGTAATAGATTTCTGTGTGTAGATTAAGCCTGAAGTACCACACAAATCAGAAATTCTGGTTAAAACTGAAAGAGCTGGCATGTGTTGAACCACCACAAGCTCCAAAAAGCACCTCCTCATTGAACAACAGACATTGAGTTTTACTGCCTGTGGAAATCCCCCAAAGCACAGTTAGCCTGGCTAATTATTTATGTATTGATATCTAAGTGTTGTAGGCAAGTGTAGTCACATGCTCAATCTTTACCAAAATCTGAATCCTGCTTACTACCCTAGGCATTAAAAAAAAAAAAAATCAAAACATGATTCATTAACTCCAGTATATGGAAAAAAAAGGTTTTTTGAATAAAGGGCTAGATAATAAGATGCAGCTTAAACCTAGACCACTGACTGCAAAGAACACTGACAGAGCAATGATTTATTTTGAAGGAATAGCAAAATTATATAATAACATTGTATATATTATAAAAATAATATTATATCATGATAGCAAAATTACAAGAAGCCATCAAAATGTGCTTTAAAGCTATATGGATATACAGGTTGGTGTGAAAAAGATTATTAACATCAATTATGTCTTTAGGCCATCAGAAATTTTACTGAATTGAATGAATTTCCAGAAAGAGATACTGAAATTGATACCATAATGAGATATATTACAAGACTTGCAGTATTTGAAATACTGGAACATATTTTCATCTTTTGTTTGATGTTTGACCAGGTGATACAGTTTGTAGAAATTCAGGCTTTTTTTTCCTTCTAACCCTTTCAGGCTGGTAAGATCATTTTCATTTTTCTTGTTCACAGATTTACATGGATGTCCATAGTATTCTTAGATCACCATCCTGCTTCTTAAACATCATGCTTACAGTTCAGGAAAAAGCCCCAAAAACAGTAAAATATGAGTAGCTGGCAAATTCCAGTAGAAACAATATTTGCCTTATAGCACTTCAGCTGAGAAGAAGACAGAGTTTATGTCCCATTAGGGAATCTCATTTTGTTTGTGTGGTTAATTTCACTATATATTATACAGAGCTTTTGGAGATTACTTTTTATATTGCGAAAGGATTTACTGGTATGGTGTTTTATGTGGTTTATTCTGCATGAGGTATTTCATTCCTGGGTATTCCCATCATGACTATATGCAATGTGCTGCTATCTCGTTCAAAAATCAGAAGCAATCAACCAACTCCCTTTAAAAACATCAAACCAGCATCCCCACTGACACACACATTTATATTACTTTTACTTTAAAATATATATGATTTGTACATGATCCTAACAAAATGTGTGTGCATGCAATATGTGCATGAGTAGACCACATCCTACATAACTGCATATACATGTGCACAGAAGAACATGGATTCATAGCACATGAAGCAATTGCATTCAGGTAAATCCTGTATATAATTATGTTTCAGTAGCAGCCCCTCTGTTTCTGTGTGATTTCTGGTGCTGTTTGTTAGGTATCACTGAAGAGCCTATCACTTGGTAAATGAAACTGTCATTATAACACAAACATACACCCTTACCTTTGTGGTCTTTTGGCATATGTTACTTGAAAGATTGAACCTGTGGATAGGAGATGGCTCAAATAAAATTGTTTCTGTAACGCCATTTAAATCTTAACCTTACGGCGTTCTCAGAGCTTGGTAAATGTTGAATTTATCATCTTTTATTAAAAAGTAGGAACCCAAAAATGAGGATTCATGTTTTTTAGAGTAGCGTTGTGTATTTTGCAATGTAAAAATCTAATAAACCTCTGAAAAATTGATATTAATAAAACTTTCCAGAGTGGAGGACCATTTGGCTGGAAGTAAAGTGTATTTGTAAATCACATGGAATATAAGCTATATGTAATTTTTCTGTCTTCCTCCAGCCAGTCTCTCTCTTCTGAGTCCCTTACGTTTGTGTCACTAAATTCTTAACAGTGAATTTTTTATATACAGAGCTCTCATGATTCTGGTGAAGATTCAGTGGAAGTAACAAATATTTATTGACATCATGTTTATGTGTAGTGAATGAGTTAATAAAGGGAACTATATTTGATCATGTGACTTTTATGGGAGCTGACAAAAGATTTCCAGCAGTGTAAATGCTACGAGATGAAACATCAACACTTCACGCTGCAGAATACAGATTCCAAACTGGGACACTGGCCTCGGTGGTGTTATGGAAAAGACCTTGGTAGGAATACAGCCCTTAATTGCTAATTCAAGGAACCATTAAGCTCTTTCATTGTTGTCCTATAACATAGATGATGAAGAGGGGGTTGATTATGATTAAGATACAATGCGTAATCTCTGGAGCTAATGTCTTTTTTAAACATATGAAAATATCCAGGATGATAATCATTACATGCTTAGGAAAGGGATTTATTTTTTATCTCTTTGGACTGATATATATATAACTTTTAGATAGCATTTCAGACTTGGAGAAAGAATGCATGTCTCCAGGAGGACCAAATACATGAAAGACAAGTAGCATGCTCTTGAGACTTGCATTTTGTGCATCGACTGAATTGCCTTCCTGAAGTCTGGTACTGGGGCGAAAATTGGGATGTTTCATTTTTGTATTTATGGTGGCTGAAGATATCCTGCAGATCCTTTCAGATAGAGAAAAAGAAGCTTCATTTTGCAGTAGGCTTCATTTTAATGGCTTCAGTACAATTCACTTGTATTTGTCCACTTACTTACTCGCCTGAATAAAATACCTCTGTATTTGAAAATCAATTTTTGCTCTGCTGCTTGGTCCCAAATTGGGGGAACAAGGGGACCGTGTTTGGCTTATTCCTGTCCTAAGAGTCGCCAAAATAAATTTGACTAAAAAATTAAAATTCAGACCAGTAATATGCTGAATCACTGGAGACAAAGCTTTTTTCACAGATGAGTGGTACACTTGGGTTATTCAGATTTCTCATCCAGCAACAGTTATGTTCTTTAACTGGCCTGAGAAAGGCCTTACAGCTCTGTTTTGGAGGAGAAGGTTAGTAGTAAAATATTTATGTGCAAAACCCACAAAACAACCAACAAAAAAAAATGCAATCAGCCAAAACAACTCATGTGATTTATTCTCATTCAGTGAATTTCCTGTGATGTTTGAAGGCAGAGTTATAGCTGTCAAGTTTTATTCCATCAAACCAAATTTTGCTTTAAAGAAGATAGTGAATTTACAGTAAAACAGCTCTAAATACCTCTGACTTAGGAATTTCAGAAGATTAAGCTAGTTAAATTGAAGAACTCGGAGCCATTCCAGTTAGCATATCATTTAAGAAATTCTTATTTATTTTATAGTATTATGGTTTACTTTCATAGCATATTTGTTCATTTTGAACACTAGAAAGGATGCTAATGCACTTCAGTGTTTTGAAATAAATCACTATACGTTTATTTGCTAAAATAATGATTAGATACCTAGCTGAAATTAGAAGCCTCAGCTTTGTCTAGGAATTAAAAAACATTGGAAAGTCTTCTTTTTTTTTTTTTTTTTTTGGTCACTCAGTATTTTCTAAAAAAGCTAAAAGCCCTAAAGAAGAGCCACAAATTTCGAATTTCTTAGAGATTTACTGATAGTTATCATAAAATGGTAAAGGTCTGCTTGTATCATGACTGCCCTTTTATTTGATGTTCATGCTTATTGGCATAGACCCCAGATACTGACTGAAACTCTGCATGTGAAACCAAATAATTACTTCTGATAGGGATAATATATCAGCATTAGGACACTGATAGTGGTAGTTTTCCATGTCATTTAGATAGCAGATAACAGCACCACAGTGACTATAAATGATTAGCTTAAGTCATTAAATGAGGCCACGTGTGTTTTCCTAGTTAGGTATGTGAGAATTGCATTTAATTTTTATTTATGCAGGCATGTAATGCAGACAATGATTTCACATAATGGATTTAGCAAGACAGGAAGGGAAGAATGTTTATTTCAGCTCAATCCTGAGACACCCTTCATTTTCCTTCAGTTTTTCAGAGCATGTGGAGAGAAGACTGTATAGCTCCTAGAGATATGTCCCAGAGTAAGATAGGAGTGCATACTCTCTCCTTAATCTGTAGTGAATTTCCAGATGTCCCCATATTCAGAGGATGCTTTCTCTTCTTGTGCTCCATCTAGATCTGAATTGGAGGGGAGGGGAAAGGAAATGCCGGAGTTTTCTTTGTGCTTTTGCTAATCTTTTGGACATACTAATATACCAAAGGAATGGGATTAGAGCTCTCCCCTGTCTGTGAATCCTCCCCATTTGCCTTTAAATCTGTGTCTGGTTACTGTTGATGAAGATATAGTAAACCATTATCTGTCATAATCCAATTTCTTATCTGTTGGAGATCAAGGATGCCTCAGGATGCTGTCTGACTGTCCCACATCTGTCTGTGATGGAGGTCTTACAGCTGTCTCGAGCAGCTGGCCTGTACAGCTGTCAAGCGCCAGTGTCTCCACTCTGATTTAATATGGCAATTCCTGTCTTCCTCAGTTTCAGTTTTGACTTCTATTGTGAATCGATTTTCACTTATATCTGAAATGATGAGCAAAATCATGCATAAAATATTCATCATGCTTTCCTTACTGCAGCCAGATGTACGTAATGAAAACAATGAGCCAGACATAATGAATTTGTTAACAAAATAGAAAATAGGTCTTTCACCACACAAATTACCTACTTGCCATGCACTTTGAGCATGGAATCTAAATATTTTGCCTTTTGCTCCCTTATTTGTTTTGCTGATAGTCACTGATTTTTTGCTGTGAATTTGAATAAGTTTATATGAAGAGAGTGGTAAAAAGCACATGATGTAAGTTGGAATTGAGCCATGAATATATGTTGTTAACAGGGTTTTTACCTTCATACCACTTTTTGATACATATTTTCTTCTAAAGTTTGGCTGGTCAGGCTTTAGCAATGCAGTCTGAAAGTCTGTCCTTGTTTGATGAAAAAGAGACTAAGTGGTACAAAAATTACAATGAAAGAAGCAATGTGGAGGAAAAAGCAGATTCAAACAATTCTTTCAGCCACCCACACTTTCAGTCACAGCAAAGCTTCTGAAGGGAAGGATGTTCTGGATTGAAAGCAGTTTTGCTCAACCGTGGGAAAAAACTTATAGGCTACATTTTAAGGGCTGTTAGATACCTGTGGGCCTAACAGTGATGGCCTTATCTGCGCAGAGCAGTTTCTTTCTCCCCCCTTAAGTTACTGGAATTGCTTCAGCAGTGCAGCACATCTAAATGCATTAATGAGTATTAAAGTAATAATTTTGGCTGCAGAGGTGTTTTTTGGCAGACATGCTGCTTTTTGAACAATTGGGGGAGAGATGTGTAAAAATGGTGTGCTTAGTCCAAGCCACCCAAAAGTGTAGTTAGAGCTGAAGAAGAGACGAGCAGTCAGAATAGACTGTATAATCCCTCCTTACACATCTTTTGGCTGCTGGAAATGTAATCTGTCGCTATAAATCCTGTTTTATAGAAAGATAGTAAGTAGGACTCATTACAGCTTTTTGGCTGTTTATGTTTCGCTGCTGGCTATCGATATGTGACAAGGCAATATTAATCTTGTCTCTCTGGGAGCCAGAAGAAGCAGACTGCACATGGGCATCCAGAGGCTGCAGAGGAAGCACAGAAATACACACACTGGAAAAGGTGGAAAGGTCAAGTTTAGCATTCAATCCCTGCTCATGACTAACTTAAAATATTACCCTTCAGCTGCAAAAAGACTGTATTTCAGCAGCAAATTTGACCAGACAGACCACACAATGAAGTCATCAGTGCTGAGACCCACCAGCTTGAAAAAACAACAACCCCTGGTGTTAAGACAAATGCTTTGAAGAGTGGATGATATTAATCAGGTGGTGCTACTGGTTTGGAGTTCTTAGTCATTCTGTATGAATAAAAATGCTGATAAAGGACACAGTAACACTGCAGAGCCAAGGCAATTTTGTAACACAAGAAGCCACAGATCTGAGATCTACTTAGGGAGAATTGGTTAGGGTCCATTTCAAAATTCCTCAAGCTAAACTCATCTCTGGGCTAACTCCTTTGAAGTCACTGGGGTTACACAAGGAATTAATTTGGCCCTTCAGCTCTGTACATTAGCAGTGATCCTGCTCACCGTGTTAGAGGTTTGCTGTTTCAGTGTGGTTTCCTCAGAGGAACTTCTAAGACAACCCATTGTGTTCTCACTGTGGGCAGCCCTCATCTTCCCCACCCTTTCTTCTCATCTGTTTCTTACTTTCTGTAGAAGATGAACAATATTTTAATTTTTTAAATTATCATGTACTATGAAAATACTTCCATTTTTTCGTATTGAATATTTGCTTACAGCTGTATTTGGTAACCTGAAACCAATTTCTCATATGCCAGAACTGGATATGGCCTTGGTTCACTGAGAGAAGTTAAAATTTGGTGTACCTGACGTGAATTGTAGGCACAGCTGAATCCTGGTCATGTGGGGTTGGATCCAGAATTGCTTCAGTGTAATAGAAATGCAGTGTCTGTCTCTGTCCTCCTCCTCCTCCTCCCAGCAAGCAGTATTTGTCCAGCTACATGGTAAGCCACGCCAGGGAACCAAGTTGATTGAAAATTAATCCAGAAAATCCACATCCAGCTAAACCTGTTACCTGCCCCTGAGCAGAAGACTTGAGAGCAGAAGAGGATGGCTCAGAATTGGTTGGCTAGATGTGACTGACTGTGCTAACTCCCATTTTGGGGATCCATATCCCTTAAGCAGCATTTGACCTAACAGATGTCCAGAGTACACATCCATATGCACGGATCTGTGCACGGCGCTGACCTCTGCTCTCCAGCTGCAGGGAATGTACCTGAGCCCATGTCCCCTCTGAAGTGGTAGCAGAGCTCGAGTCTGGCACCTTTCTCCCTGGGAGATGGGTGGGTGTCTGTGATGAGCAAGTGTCTTTTTCTGTGTGTGAGGAAGAGAGATGTGAACTGAAAAGTGTATAGTACCAGTATCTAGCATTTTTATTCAAATCCTCCTAGAGATTCAAAACATGTAAAATATGTAGCAGCATAATTTTTCCTCTGCTGAATGTTGCATACAACCACAGGGGAAAAATAAAAAGTTGTATGTAGGTGCATTTTGCAAGTGAGGACAAGCATTTATGAATACTGGATTGCATATTTTTTCATCTATTTCTCTATAGCTGTCTCTCTTTCCCTTCTCCTGTTTTGTGAAGAAGGTTGTCACTCAGTGCCCAGGTCAATGAGTCTGACATCCCTCTGCTGAGGGACTGCTTTTGTAAAACTAGACCTAAAGTCTGGCCTGTAAATTACTCCCATATTTAATACGACTGGCTGGGTGGTTGGGTTGTCTGAGAGTATTATAATATGATACTTAGAGGAGCTGAATTATCTGCGGCATTGCAAGTTAAAAATTGGAGGTTTGTTGTTTTGCTGTGTTTTTTTTTTCTTGTAGCAGAACATTTTAAAATATTATAGACTACTACACAAATATTATTTCTCAAAATATGTTTTGTTGTGTTACTTGCTTCTGAAAAAGGATATCTTGCATTAGAATCTTGGTGCTGTATGAGGCTGCCCCTGAGAAGTCTGTGGGTTTTTCCTCAAAGGAAATATGACCAGGTGTTTCAGGACAGCAAGCAATAATGCTTGAAAATGTAACTTCTCTTCTTAACAAACAAGCAGACAACAAATGTGCATAGCATCACAGGGAATTATGGGATTAAAGTCTACTCTTCAATCAAAAATTAATAGTAAAAATGTTAATATCTTATTTCAATTATAAATTTGACTTTAATCTGGTTTTTACTGGACTATGGCAAGTGGATACCTGCTTTGAATTCTTTTTTTTTTAAGATGTATTAATGTGTATCATTCAAATAAAATAGGTGAAAGAAGCTGGAAAAATGTGAAAAATGAACAAATAAATATAACCAGTTCCTTGTATTGAATCAACAGATGCCTTTTTTCAGTTTCCTTTTTTCCTTCAGAAGAAATTGGTTGGGCTCAATCACTCATTGATGTAGATATATTGATACCAGGAAGACATGCTTTTGCTTGCATACTGTAGCACCATGGAATAAAAGAGACAACCTGTTTTCCAGAGTGTCTCAGGAAAACAGCTCCGTTGTCACAGTTGACAAACAGCTTCTTGCAGCACCTGGCTCTTGGAGCTCATTCTTCCAGTACTGCTCAGAGAGCCTGGACCACATGGATGCCTTCTCAAAGGAGCTGAGCTGGCTCTGGGTCAGTGACTGCTGCCCACTGGATTCAGAGCACTTGAAACCACAGCCATTGTTGACTGCACCAGTACTTGCTGAGGTTTCGGTGTGTCTTAGGGTCAAAAATTTATATACATGCCAAGGCATGGGCTCTGCAGACTTTGCTTTCCAGGTAGGAGCTGGTGTCCCCCCATTCATACGTAAACTATGCAGACAGTAGCATTCCTTGCATTGTATCAGGCATTAGTGCACTCTGTCTTACAGCTCCGGGATAAATACATACCCCAGATTCAAGTTGCAGCAGGTATTAAAAAAAATCAAGTAAGGTCCCAGAAATCATATTTATTAAGCCCATTTGCACATAGTCTTTAGAAGAGCATATGAAATTTAAGTTAAAGGCTCTCATCCTCAGGTTATTTTACTAAGAAAACACAAAAGGGAGTGAAAAATTAGTCTTACATTGCCATCTCTAATTTTAGTGTTCCTGGTGTGGTTTGTCAAGTTTTGTGTGGAAATTACACTAGTTGTTTTCTTTTGTATCCATATTCTGCAGAATATTTTAAATTTATATTTTATTAGACAAATGATGGAAGGAACTTGTATGTAAAACATACATACATACATTGGTATAACTTTCACCAGAGCAGAGTAATGGTGAGGAGAAAATCATTGTTATTGTCTCAGATAAACAGGCATAGAAGTGTAATTTAGTGGAACTGATGTATGCAAACCTGTTGGTATTGGACTGAGACTCAGTGGACCTGGATTAACATTCATGAAATACTTTCCTCACTGAGTCTCATTTCAGACCATACAGGAACAATGTCTTTCCCTGAGAAGTGTTTTAATATATACTGCTTTCCTTCCTGGGTAACAATTATTTTTCTTTTTAGCCAGTCAAAATTCGTACTTGAGAAAACAGAAGCAGTCAAAGCAATAACAGCTGAATTAACAAATGATTACTTACTTCTCCACAGAAGCCAAAGTTGGAGATGCCCAGGGGGATGCAGCCTGTGTGCACTCCCTGCACTCCGCTCCAGGACACCTTGTCAGTGCATGAAACTCCATTAGCAGAATTGTAAGGTTAAATGCAATTTTCAAAATCTTATTTATGTATGGTGCCATGATGAAAAACCACTTCAAATGTGGGGTGTTCCATTTTTCTGAAATTTCCCTTTGCTTGTGAAACATTTAGAAATTGATTTAGCAAAACATTTTGTCCATATCCTGCTCTCACCTTAGATGGCTCTTTTGCAACTATGTGCTAGATTGAAATCTTAGAGTAAGCTTTGGTTGCAACCAAAAAGCAATAGCTTCTTATCTTTTCTGGAAATGACATCCTGTTCTGTACCTTATTATGTAGTTTTTTTGGAGAAGCTGTTAATCTTTACGTGCTCTTTATTCTTTGTTCACATTTGCACAGTGGCTTTTCCTGGTCCCAGTCTCAAGTTCAGCTGCTGACACACAATCCCTGCCTTCTTCAGTGAGAGTTTTTCAGGCCCAAACAGGGTATTAAACATTAAAAGCTCTTTGTTTCTTTGCTGTTGTTTTTCACAGGGTTTTTACAGTCATTTTCTTACTGTAGAACTGGGAAACTTTTTCTTACAATTTAATTTTGTGCTTTAATAAAATTTTTAACTGTCTGACACAAGCCACATCTTGAAGAAGGATGGCAAGAAATGGGTAGTAGCTTCAAAACTACTATAGCATAGTATACTCTATAATATATTAATATATTATAGTATGCTATAGCACAGTATATTTCCTTTAGTTGTGAAAACCTAAGGCTAATACAGAGTAAATGGCATAGTAATCCCTATAGCAATTAAAAACAGGAGAGAACATGTTGGAGTAATCAGCTGATTTTGCAACACTGTACACTAGAATGACCAGGTTTTGTATTCAGTAATTTGATTAAATTATAATTTCTAAATAATTCTAGCTGGGTGGTTCAGGTCTTGGTTTGGTGATTTAAGCATGTACTCTAAATGAGGATGACATTTAAGATGCAGCTAAATCTTGTGACATGTTTTAATAATTTTTTTTAAGTTCCTGTTATCATTAGGCATATCTACTGAATGATAAAATCTCAGAAGATTTAATTTTCTGTCATTATGAAATAAAACCTTGTGCAACTTTAACTTAACTTAGTGGGAGACACTTCCACCCCAGCTGCAGTCCTGAAAAAGTTTGTTTTTGCAAATTGTAAATGCACCTTGTCCCTCCTAAATAAGATTTTTTTTTTCCTTTTCCATATGGTACTGCTTTTTTCCTTATTTTTATTTTCTTTCCTTCCCCACTAGAAATTTAAATTCCTCCTGAGGGTTGTTGCCACAGTCATTTTGAAGTATTTCATTCAAGGTGGCTTTTGCCCCTGCCAAAATCTTCTAACAAAACTCAGTGTTTTAATTTCTATGCCTTGTGAAGCCCTTATACATTTTGTCAGTAGGTATCCACCATCTTCCATGGTCTTTTTGGAGCCTGTTCCAGACCATGGCCAAATTGGTAAAATTTGTCCTTGCACTAAAAAAATAAAAAACAAACAAACAAAAAAACCAACCCGAAACTCCTTTGATGTAAGAGAAATGTTAGAAAGACAGAAATAATTCTGATGTTCCGAGGTGTTCCCATCTCAGTTGCCGTCTATCCTTTCCATGTGGTGACAGATGCATGGAATACAGCCACAGGAAGCATGACAACTGGGTGCCAAGCAGATGCTCCTGTGAGAGACAACTCCAGTGCTGCCAACTGCTCCTCGAGTTCTTTTGGTGATTTAAGTGATGGGCTCTGGTGTTTTTTTCCTCTTTCCTCACCCATTGTCATCTACACGCTTTAGTGTTTTCAGCTTGCTGAGGATCCCTGCCGGAAACTGTGTGCTGCCCATCACTAGGAGGGAAATAAGGAAGGAGTGTGTAGGAAGCTAGGCTTGGTGGGCCAGGTCAGCCTCACAGTGAGATGATCCATCAGATGGATGCTGTTGTGGGGTCAGGACCTGGAGACGTGCCAGCTTGCCCTGCCTCTGTGTCACTGCATCAACTGTTTTCATCTGGCACTGGTTTTGTCTCAAGAGGAAAGGAGATGCTTACAAGAAAGGCTTCCTAGGACTAGAACAGAAAACCACTCAGTTCCTTTCACATCAGGCTGGAAAAAGTAGGAGGCTGAAGTTTCTTGGAGTTTTCTGAAAGTGAATGTGTATCATAGGTTTTACAGACCCCCTTCCTCTAGCAAATGCTCACACTGAGCATTGGCAGAAGCCAGTGCCTTGGCCCTAATTAACTAGACCCAGGCCACAGTCTTCACGTCACTTGGCTGTATTAAATGTTTATATACATCTGTGAAAATTCCCCATGTTTATTCTTCATTCTATCCGTCATCTGAAGTATTTCAGACAGAACAAATAATAAATGAAGCTGAGGAACCAGTACTGACTTATGAGATAAGGATTAGATTGCCTCTGCTTGGTGATGAGTGAATTACAATTCACAGAATGGTGTGGCTGGCTAGATGGTGAAAAATTAAATTACTTCTAAGTGAAGAAAAACTTTTAAAAGACTCCTGTAATCAGTTACCAAACTTCCATATGTAAAGACTTTCTCTTATTATCATGCTGCAAACGAGATCCATGTAAATATCTGTATTTGGCCAAAATGAGTTTAGTGAAGAAAAACTCACTCAGTAGAGCAGAAAATAAGTTCAGTGAACTCTCAGATGATAGTTTTTCTTTTCCATTACTTTTCAGTGCTAACAGTTGGTCCTCTCAAAACTGAATCCCACCCCTGCCATGGTGACTCTCACACCCAAATTGTGTGCATTTTGAACATTCACCTCAAATTGGTTAATTACCTATGTTGCTCTCTAGTAATTTTAAATTTAAGTGGTAATCTGTTACATTTAAGACATATCAATGCGACATAAACATTAGAGCTGCGTGCATTTTCTTTACTTGGCCACATTCATACCAGGTTCTGTATTTTTTGTTGCCAAAGTATTGAAGGTTTTTGAAGACTGAGATAAAGGGTGAAATTGAATATTTTCAGCTTCACAGAAGGTGGAGGTTTCTCTTTATTTGGAAAAATATATATATATTTTTAGTGGCCACAGACAGATACTTTGCTTTTTTTACATTTTCTTTGCAAGGTCACAGAAAATTCTAGGCTGTGTTCCCATTTTGCCTCAGAGGAAAGTGTGGGCAACTCATACTTTAAAAAAATTTACGTGTTTCTCTCTTGGGTACCTAAATGTCCCTTAGCTGTGTCTCAGCCATGACTATGCCAGACATCCCAATGCATTCTTTTTTGGTTTTAACTTTTTTTTTTATTCCCTGTGGGAGGAGAGGATCAGGAGGAGGTACTCAACACAAGGATGTCTATTTTCAAAGATAGGACTAAGGTGACTGTGAGAAGAACTGAAAAAAAAATAATCACTACAGGGGTCTGTCTGTGCTCACTGCATTCTGTATAACTTCAGCTCACGAGGTCTTTTGTGTCTAGATGCTTCCTTGAAGATTTCTTGATATTGGGGTGGAGATTAGAAAGAAATGAAAATGTTCTCTTGAGAAAGACTTGTTAAATCCTGAATAAAATCAACATGTAATTTTGTTGTGCTTCTGTTCACATTTTCACAAGTCCAGGTGTGGAATAGTAGCCAGCTGAAATGACAGCTCCACTGTTGGTCTGAGTGCAGCCTTCTCCAAGGTGCAGCCTTCATGAGTCAGGTCCAGAGCCCAGTGTCAGGCACCATGACATTTCTCTCTCTCTGTGCCTTTTAAAAATTTCTTCTCTGTAGCAAGCACTCAGAAACTTCTTGCAAGATAAATGAACTGTGATGGTGAAGGGAAGCTGAACGCTTTCCAGGATTTAAGAAGAGATATAATATTTCAGAATTAAACACTTTCTGATAGAGAAAAAATTGTGTGTTTTGAAAGGTTGTTGACTAAAAGACTTCATGTATATTGGTGCTGTATTGCCTAAAGTGCAGTTAGAAGGTTTATGTTTAATTTGCAGAGGAAACCAGAAGTGTTTTAATGTGGAACTCTGCAGAGGCAGAGTTTGCAGTATACAGCCTAGAGTGATAGGTCAACAGAGGTTATTTGAAGGATGGGAACAACCAGATAGATCAATTAAAAATGTTTGCTAACTCTGTAATATTGAGTGACAGGGTGGAAAAATCCCATTGGCCCTCATTTGGAAAGCACCATTTAAAAAGTCTGCTCACTATCTGCTTGTGGTGGTAAAACCCATGCCCTTGCAAACGCATCCCTCAATGTCCTCAGGCTTTTCTCTGTGATCTGTAACTGCTGCACTCCTGACTATGATGTTGTCCTTCTGATGCTTTGCCAACTTGCAAAATTCTTTGCTTCCTGTGATTTGCAAAGGAACCTGAGTTCTGAAATTGTGCTGATGTAGAGTTTTTTCTCAAAATTTACTGCAAGAGCACAGCAGGCCAAACAGGACAGCATCCAGGTTACCTTGTGCTGCTTCCAAAAGCAATGCTGTTAGAAAAGCTGAGGGAAGCAATCTCTGTAAACTGGAAAAGGACAGTGGGAATGTGAAAAAATTGATTAAACCCAAAAATAAGAATATATTGCAAAAATAATTGCTTAGCACACATGGTAGCACCATCTTTATGCTCAAAGTAGCAGCAGAGTAGACAGTGACACAAGCTGAATTATTTCTTTCTGTCTTTCTTTGCCCCTCTCAAAGGCAAAGCATCTGGGAGAATGGGGAACCAAAACTGAGGGTTGACGCCTGTTCTACCTTAATCACCATCTCCCTTTTCTCAAATCTGCTCCCTGCCCCGTCCTACCCTCCTGATACCTACTTGCTTGCATTCGAGTAGATGATGCTGTATCTCATTTCTTTGTGTGAGCTGTTGATGGACTCTGTGGCTAGTGCATGGGTACTGATTTAGACAAATTAAGTATTTCTCATTGTTTTAAAAGAAGCAACTTTAATCATCTGGCTAGTTTTCATTTAGAAGTCCTTAATTCAATCATCAGGAATTTTGCTGTCAGAAAAATCAAGTCTGGCTGACCATGGCAAAACAGAAGTCTGACTCTGCCAGATCTCTTTGGGAAAGGAGAAAAGAGTTCAGCAAGCACTGTTTGCCTCAGTGAATTGCCGATTCATTGGAAGGATGAAAAGGGATGTACTGGATTCATTAAAATGATGCTGAATTATTTATTTTTCTTTTTCCTAGTACCTTAAAAATATTGTTTAAAATTATCATGTTCATTAAAAAGTGTGGTACTATTAAGTGTGTGCAGATAAAATATGAGACCTACAACAGATTATTTTCTGCAATATCAAGGACCTGAGAGGATAAAAATGAGACTAGAACTATTTGATCATGTTTATTTGAATTTCACAATAGCATTATTTTGTTTGTACTTATCATTTTATGTCATTGAATGTTTGAAGGCTGGTTTTTTTTTAATCATAAACATAAAAAAATGAAAGAAGTAAGCTAGCAAAGACAAGACAAAATAATTAATAACCAAAACCACTGAAGTAAATATGCATTGTGTGACAGAGGTTCACTGATAAACCAGAATAAGAGACTGTGAATGCAAACAGATTGTTACTGCAAATAGTAATGTGCAACATATGTCTGTGGTTAACAGGATGGCTTAAATGCCATGGGAGGTTGTGGAAAATGTTTACTGTAAAGAAAGCAGTCATTGCTAGTATGAACATAAAATTTCTGACCGTATCAGAAACTTTCTAAATGCTGAACTTAGACACTCAAGATAATACCTGGGAGAATTCACTTTTAAATCTGGTCTAAAATGGATAAGAATGGTCTTTCATTTCCCACATGACATCCTTATCTCCAAATTGAAGAGACAAAGATTTGAAGGGTGGATTACTTAGTTCATAAGGACTTGGCTGGATGGACACAGCTGGACAGTTGTGATCAGTGGCTCTATGTCCAGGCTGAGGCCAGTGCTGGTGATGAGTGTAGTCCCTCAGGGTGCTGTTTTGAGACCATTGTTCTTCAGTATCTTTATCAATGACACAGACAGGGGGATCGAGTGCACTGTTAACAAGTTTGCAGATGGCAGGAAGCTGAGTGGGGCAATTGGCACAGTACAAGGATGGGATGCCATCCAGAGGGAGCTGGGCAAACATGAGAAGTGGGCCCACAGGAACCTCATAAGGTTCAACAAGTCCAAAGGCAAGGTGCTGCACCTGAGTCAGTGTAATCCCCGACATGAGCACAGAGAGGGAGAAGAACTCATTGACAGTCCTTCTCTGTGAGGAAGGACTTGCATGTTCTTGTGGATGAAGACCTGGACATGACCCAGCAATGTGCACTGGCAATCCAGAAAGTCAAAAGTATCCTGGGCTCCATCCAGAGCAGAGTGGCCAGCAGGGTGAGGGAGGGGATCCTGCCCCTCTGCTCTGCCCCACCTGGAGTGCTGCATCCAGCTCTGGGGTCCCCAGCACAGAAAGGACACTGACCTGTTGGAGCAGGTGCAGAGGAGGGACACAAGGATGGTCAGAGGGCTGGAGCACCTCTCCTGTGAAGACAGGCTGAGAGAGCTGGGGTTCAGCCTGGAGGAAGAGAAGGCTCTGAGGAGAAGCCTCATTGAAGCCTTCCAATCTCTAAAAGGAGCTTATAGAAAAGAAGCAGAGTGAGTTTTTACACGGGCATATGATGATAGAACAGAAGGGAATGGTTTTAAACTAAAAGAGGTGAGATTTAGCTTGCATGTTGGGAAGAAATTCTTTAGTGGAAGGGTGGTGGGTGAGGCACTAGAACAGGTTGTCCAGAGAAGTTGTGGATGCCCCATCCCTGGAAATGTGGAAGGGCAGGTTGGATGGCATTCTGAGCAATCTGGTCTAGTGGAATGTGTCCCTTTCCACAGTGGAGGCACTGGAACTGGATTATCTTTATGGTGCCATTGTATGATTCCATTATTCCCTTATTTAGCTGGAAATCTTCTAACCTGATGAGCCATCTCATGAAACTCTGTGATTGTTTCATGATTTGACCTCCTAAGTGTAGCCATCCTTTGTTAGCTTTTATTGTATGTTTTTCAGACAAAAGATGGTGGCACGTTCTACATCATGGTGAACTTTATGTGTTCATAGCCATGAAAAACTATCTCCCCATTCTTGACTGTTTCCTGCTCCTACTACAGAGATAATGGAAGTTTAATCTGTTTATTTTAAGATGTATTCTCCATTCATTCCTTGGAAATATGAAATTATTTTAATTGTTAGAAAGTTTTGAAACTATTTTTTTGCACGCAGCTGCTGAACAGCTGCTGATGGTATAATATTAATATATTTTAATATATAGTTATTTTCACTGTGTTTTTGTTGTTCAGCACTTTTGAAGTACTTTTGTTTAAAGGATTTATATTGACTTCCAGTCTGACAACTTTCATAGTGCTACTGTTTGTTAAGTTATGCATTTACTGTTTTCTTATAAGCTTTTTGTTCATGTGACTTAACCTGTTTTTTAAGAGAAAATATACTGGGTTTAATGATTTTGATGTAGTAAGCACAAAGCTTCAAAAATATCTTACCAGATCAGGAGTTTGCATTGTAGTATCATAGGAAAAGGATTTTAAAATCACTCTTATTATTCAACTCATTTGAAGACACAGTCCTACATTCAGAAAAATGGATGCCTTATTGTGTTGTGCTTACAAAGGGCAGGCAGAGAAGTTCAAAGATGTGGTTTTGGATGTTTTGTGAGCAACAAATGTGTTGTTGCATATGACAGCATTCTGACAGCATTCTTACTGTGCAGCAGCTTTCTTAAATGAGTTGGAAAACTTCAAAGCCATTGCAACTCCAGTAGAATAACATCTGCATTTAACCATGCCTCTCTGCGTAAACCCAGTCTTGGACGATGATGTCTGTCCGTGGCTCAGAAAAGCTGTGTTTTGGGATCTCCATTACTGTCTGAACTGCATCTGGTTCCAAATAGTTTGATGTTTTTGCTGGAGAATGAGAAATCATGGTGGAAACCACAGAGCTGGTTGGGATACAAGAAGTAGGATGTGTCAAGTTTTGGAATTTAGTTTCCTCTGAGTCAGTCTTTTGAGGTTACTAAGCATTCATGCTGCTTTCTGTGGGATAGCTTTCTAATCCTTCCTCTGTACTGTTTGTTGACCGCAGGGAAACATTGCCTGGAAATAAAGGGAAAAAGGAATTTTATTATTAGCTAATTGTAGACTTAGGATACAGCTAAGGATACAGTAAGTGGTTATGTTGATACTATTTTCATAATTGATAGGTTATTTTCTTATTATTAATTTATTTATCTAAGAATGATGCTAAGTAGTCTGGGTTTTTTATTGTTACACTGTGGTGTAATTTTCACAAATGTTTCAAATTCAGAGATTTGCACTTATATGGGCATAAGATGTATAAATTCATGAAGATGAGTACAGAACATTGTTATATTAGATGAATGATTTAACGATTAAAAAAAATTATTTATGTTTTTCAGAATGGTTTGTTTAAGCATTTTTCTGTGTGGTAGTCTAGGAATTGGAGAGATGTATCTCTTTTAACAAAAAATGGCTTTAAAAAGCCAACATTGCAGAAAGCAAATTAAAATCAAGGACAACTTTAACATCAAAACCAATTTTCATCTTTTGGTAATTTGACATTGGCAGGATAGAAGTGCTTTCAGAAAGGATGATGACCCTTTCTGCTTCTAAAATTGCTCTCACTGAACTTCGTTGATTTTGGCTTCTGCTGATTATTAGAATCTGTCACAGGACAGATGCCACACCACTTTTTTGATTAGATTTATGTTAGTATATTACATTAGGAAGAGGAGAAAACTAAAAGTCATTGTGAGGTCTTTCAAAGACAAATTCAGGAAGCAAGATGCAGTTTTGCACCTTAAATGTACATGAAGAAGAAAAGCTAATACAGATTAAGACTTTGTAAAAGAGAGGACACTTGAGAAGTTGCAGAAGGCATGGCTAAATCTGATGTATGGGCAGTAGGATTAGATTTATAGACCACAAGGAAACGGTTCATGTTTAAGTTGCAATTTGAGATTTTTCTGCTTATTTTCTTTAGGGTGCTGGCAAAATAAGTATTTTATACAAATACTTGGCTCAAATTGTTTTACTTATTCTCTTGTGGGTCTCAGAGTAGATACTTGAATTGAGGAAACTATTTGGCCCCTAAAGCTATTGTATGACATACTGTTAACATATCTGCTAATCTGAAATACAGTAAGCATATAACTAAAGTGTTTATTGCCATTACAAATATGGTCTTGAGTCTTTTTTTGGAAAGAATAACCCTTGAATAATTGCAGTCTTTGTTTCTTTAAGGTTTTTGCTTTGCTTTTCTCTTCCATCCCCCCTACCCTAAGATACATTACAGCAAGTAAAAGAAAGAAACGTGAATTCTTTCTTTGGTAGTGACTTGCCAATGGTTCATCTTCACAGAATTGTACAGGCGGCAAAAAATCATTCAGTTCCTACTGAGAAAGTTTGCAAGCAAACTTTTGATCCTGGGTTGTTCTTGAACCCCCTTAGAGGAGATGACAGCATGTGTTGCACAGGGCCAGGGGTGGGACTCAATGATCCTAATGGGTCCCTTCCAACACAGCATATTCTGTGATTCTGTGATTCTGTAGTCTTCTGTGATTTGTGGGTGGGGAGCCTCACTGTGCTGAAGCCACGGCCTCATTGCTGCATACAGCCCCTGGGGAATGTACCTGATACAGCCTGTGCAACAGGGTTTGCAATTGAGAGAGCATTGTGCTTCACTTCTTAAGGTAACTTATCTTGGCTGGTTGGGGCATTGTTTCTGTGTTGAGCTTTTGGTCACCTTAGGGGATGGATCCTTCAGCTCTTCGTTAATGGACTGTGGCTGTTCAGCTGCCGAGCCCTGCAGGTCTGTGTTGCTTCAACAAGCTGGGCTTTGGCTCAGTGATTCTTATCCTCTATTTCTTGGTGGCTGAAATAGAAGTGCCCAACAAGCATCTTTTACAGCACAAGAGGATAGTTTGTGTGCCAGGTTTTTGCAGTAAGTGTACATTTATACAAGTTTTGTGGTGTGCTTTTAGTAAGCCTTGTAAACTCAAACTTTCAGAAATTCTCATTACTTATGTCTCAGTCCCCACTCACCACTTGGTCTGTCAGCCTTGCATCAGCCAGTTCTTAGCTGAGTTCCCTTAGTCTGAATCACAGTATTAATTTTTATACATTTTAGGTCTTTTTTTTTTCCTGTTTCACAAAGTCTGCCTTATATCCTCTTTCACATGAGAACAACTGTGCTCTATTACATTAATTTTTACATTGTAAGGGACTTATATTAACTCTTTCATTTTGGCCTGGGCCCCAGTCCAAGCTTGAGAAATGAAGCCTTGTACCAAAGTATCAGTGCATGCTTCTGTTTTCATCCATGTATTCACAGACTAGGTCTTAAATTGGAAGTATACTCAGTGACTGCATTTCTGGTGCTCAGTCTTCATCTGCCATTGTCTTAATCTTGGCAGGAAGCTAACCATCAATGTGTCTGGAAGGATATACATAGAATACACAGGGAAATGCAAGTGATAGAATTACAGAATGGGTGAGATTACAGAATTGGAAGGGACCACTGTAGGTGACCTTGTCTCACCCCTTGCTTAAACAGGGACACCTAGAGCATATTCTCCGGGATTCTGTGCAAATGGCCTTTGAGCATCTCCAGGGATGGGGACACCACAGCCTCTCTGGGCAATTTGGGCCAGTGCTTGATCACACTCAGAGGTTCCTGACATACAGATGGAGCCTCCTTTGTTTCCATTTGTGCCCATTGCCTCTTGTCACTGAAATAGCCTGGGTAATGGAGACTACTTATTCTTCATGTGTTCCATGACTCTCTTGAATTGCTTGCCATCATTCTTCCAAATGCTATGCAGTTATCAACTTCTTTCTGTTACAAGCTGGTTTCTGTCTTTACAGTCATGGGCCACAAAAGGGTTCAGGTTTTTTTTTTAGTTTTCCTGTGTGGTATCAGTGTTGAAGCCACCCTTAAATATGATGAGTATTTCTAGAAAATGCTGATGGCAGCATAGCTACCCCTCCATCAGAACCTGAGCAATCAAGCCATGAGTATGTAATAAAAAGTGGGGAATACAAAGAGCTTCAAGCCCATCTCCTTTTGGTGGCTGAAATAGATTTTAGAGAGTACATTTGCCAAGCGTGTCCTGCAAGAGTGCCATCATGTGCTCTGCTGCTGTAAGTCAGCTTAGTCTTCATTAAAATTTCACATAACATTCATCCAAGGCATTTAATCAGCTGCTGAAATATAAAAGAAATATTGACATTATGTTTTTGTCCCACACTAAGGTCTGTGAGTCTGTCTGATGTGTCTCAAAGTAAATATGACAACACTAGGCAAAAAGGAAAAGAGATTTTTACCATCTCTAAAGAGAAGTATTACTAATGATATTTATTTTATTGTGAAGCAACAGTGGAGAAAGGAGGTGAGGAAATAAACTCCCTGTTCTTATTTACTAAAAGAGTTTATTGAATGCTGTGGAAAAAGAAAATCCTGAAGGTACAGAACATACCAAAATAAGACTACTGTCCTAGGCTTAATTTTGTTTTTAAGTGAGAATTTCCCACTCTGTAAGGTGAAGACCTGAGTTGAGATAAAGAGATGTCACCCTTACTGCTCCTATTTGCAAGTCAGTGGGTATTCTAGCAGAATGGAAAGATCTGATTTTTAAGCTGAGCAGCATTCCTTGAATAAGTTTGGTTCTCCACAACTTTCTGTAAGTATAGCTTTTCTTTAAAGATTCAAGTGCCATAAAATTAATTTAACAATAGCTGAAACACAATTAGAAAATACACAGACATTTTCTTCACCTCTTTTCTTCCTTGTATGGTCTTTTTGGAGAAATCTGTGTTCACCTTACTTGACATGGAAGTAAAATGATTTTTTTAAACACTAGCTGTAAGTCAGTGGGCTGAATCTTTCTAAGGAATGCTGGAAACCAGTGTTTTTTGATTTCCAGAGGTAGAAATTACAGATTTGTCCCATACTCTCTTTTACATTTTTATTATTGATGTTTGTTTGGCAAAATACTGTTTTTCATGTAGCTTAGGTTCTCTGCTTATTCTCAATCTCAAAATCTTCAGGTTATTGTATTTACATGTATTGCAGCCACATCTGATTTTTTTTTCACAGTAAGAGTTTTTTTTTTAAGTGTTAGTGTTGTTAGAAAACAACTTGCTACCTGTAATTAACTACATGTGCAATCTCTTCAAGTTGGTGTTTCCTGTGGGAATGGCGCAGCCCAGGTCTCTACATCAAGCTAAGGTCTGGGAAGCCCTGTCTCTTAGCTGAGGGGCTGCTGATCCAGTAACCCACTGTGTGAGTGTGTGTGTTTGTGTGTAGAGTGAAAAAGATGAGATGTACCAACCATTTTTAAGGACTGTTATTCATATCTTGACTTTAGAAGGACATCTTTTCTTGAATTTTGAAGTGCAGGAGTTTTTGGCACATTCCTTGCTTTCTTCAGTGTTTGTTTGAAAACTACCTTGACTTAATCCTCTAAAGACAAACAAGAAGAAGAGAATGCCTATAAACCTTGTTATTCAAGAATTTTTTTACATTACTCAGTAGTCTTTGAGGCTATATGTTCACATCACTTTAGTGAAACTGGATCATAAGTGCAAAGCATAACTGAAACTATTTATGATTGTTTTAGTTAAAATTATAAATATTCTTCCTAATTAGAATGTTATGCATTATATTTTGGGAGGCTTTTTGTTTATTATTTCTAATTTTCACATAGTAGTAACGTGTATAAACTGCAATTTTTTCAGTATGGTATCCCTTTTTTTCACGTCTGATTGCAAAACTTGACTTTCTGTCTCCACCCTGAGTCTTGTATATGGACTTTTATAGCTTCTGGGTAGGGTTGTGGCTACCATGTCTGTCTTCTTACTAATCTGGCATAAAGATTTGGGGTTGTTTTTTTGTTTGGTTGTTTTTGTTTGTTTGTTTGTTTTGTTTTGTTTGTTTTTGTTTGATTTTTAATTGACTTATTTTTTTATCTCCATCTGTACTGCAAAATCTCTTGCAGAATGTAATGCATATATGTTTCCTATAAACTTCTTGAAAAACTTGTTATTATTTGTTTCAAGTGCTTAGTGTTACTCAAGAAGCACTTTCTAAATCAGGAATGCTTGAGTTTGGAAAGCATATTCTCAAATCACAAGGCCTCATAGTGTCTCTGGAGCACAGCATGATTGTACTGGAGGTCTCATGTCCAGCAGGAGGGAGTGTGGAAGCTTATTCCAGGGGCTGGGTCCAGATTCAGGGGTGTCTAACTTGAGCAAGGGAGGTGTTGAATGTACGTGCCTTTCTCTCTCCTCTGACAACTCATTCAAAGTATCAATGAATTTGTGACAGATTCCTGTCTGAAAGCAGTAAAGTTCCATGAGTGAAAGAGTCTCCAGTTCCCCTTGCAGACGTGCCCAAAGCTAGTATCCACAAGCTGGGCACGGGCAGTGGTGCGTGGGCAGATGTTGCGTGGCTCAGCAGGTCCAGTGCTGCCCTGGGAGCAGGAGTGCATAGCACCTGGAGAGAGGTGTCAGCTCCAGGAACTGACTCAGCTTCTGCTGAGTTCCTGTCAGCATACTCTGCCACTGGCTTGGAAAAGAAAAATTACCTCTTTCATACTGCCACTTAAGCATTTATGATCTCTATCCTAGATCACTTTTTCAGAATTTGACCCTGGCTGTTAAGTCACTTCTCTGCTTTTGAAAGTTCTCCTAAAGCCTACAGCCAGTTTTTATTATACCACTTGGCTTTGGTAAATCCGGAAAATTGCAGATCCACTGTCAGTTTGGCTTTAATTTTGTGAAAGAAACAAGTAGGAGTTTGAGAAGTACATGGTTTAGATGTTTATACCTGTTCGAGCTTTTTACTTACTTGTTGGCAAAAACTTGTCAATGTATAGGAAATCTATAAAGGAAGATGTGTTTGAAAATTGAGGTCACTTGTAATATTCATGGATTTGTTGACTCAAGTGAATGAAATTCTTGTCCCCACAATATTGAATGCTTCATGTCAGGGAGAATCATAATTCCTCAGGACATCCTGGCAGCAGGATTCAGTGGCCAGCTTCAGCTCAAGAAGTGACTGCTGCTCCTTGGTGTAGGGCTTCTAATGCTCCATGGACACTGCAACTTCCTTTACCTGTGCTCTGCTGGCATTAGCCAGGTGGGTGCTTCTTGTGGCACTTATTTGCTTGGTTGCATGTTAGATCTCTAAAATAGCCTCAGCCCCTCAGAGTCTGTACTGGAGTTGCACACGTAATCCTTTTACCTTGTGGCCTTCTGGATAACACAACTCCTTTTCTATTAAATTTAGATCAACGTATTGTTAATCTTAGAGCTGAAAAAGGGGTGGAAATGTTGAGTTGAAAATTCTTGTATTTTTCTAAATCCCCCCCACCCTCAGACCCTGCCTTGGCTGTGTTCTTTTACATTTTCACAACACTGGATGAACTGGAGGAGCAACACTTCAACTACCAGTTTGAAGTGTTTTCTCAGGCTGTGCAAATATTCTTGTCATATTTTATAGCCTTGAGGTAAAGCTTTTCAGTGTATTCTCATATTTTACTAAATAAGACAGATGCTTGTTTTTTATTTCCATACCTGGAGAACACAGGAATATGATCACATGGATGATATCTTCAGATACCTAGCCACTTTACTGGTATGCATTTCTGTAAATGTTTCAGGCTGATGGCTTTTGCTCTTTTTCAGATGTTATGTTTTAGTGGTGGCTGGAAGATGGGTTTCTCCCAACAGCAAGTCAATTGTAGGAGCAGCTTTCCCCAGGCCCTCTTCTAGGGAAGGCAGCTGAATTGTGCATGGGTTTTGTTCTGCTGCGGGCAGTGGAGAAGACAAAAGGTTGTGTGTAACTGAGGGCTGAAAGGAGCAAGTCAGGAATAAGGGGAAGATTGATGACCTTCCAGTAGAGTTTTGTGCCTGGGTAGTTTCCCAGTATTTTTTTGTCAGTCTCCTGCATCAAGTGGGATTTCTGACCCTATTTCAAACATAAGGCCACTTACAGATACGTAGTGATTTTAGAGAAGACTATAAGTATAAACTGGATCTGATGCAACAGGTAACTTTTGTAGCTTAAAAGGTGATGAGGACAAATATTATGCTTAGCCCTGCTGCTGTGGAATTTCTCTTAATATAGAGTAAGCCAAGATGAAAGAAGTAACACAAAAATATTTGCTGCAATTTCATATTGAATCTTCATGCTGCAATTCTAGATCAAACTATTTAAAAAAAAAAAAAAAAGGTAAAATTCTGTCTAGGATATTTGCCCAAAAAGATAGCGTTACACCCACAATATATTTTGCCTGTTTGGACAGAACAGTACGTGTCGAAAAGCCTGGTCTGTGATCAGAAGCAACTTTTTATAAGACATAGAAAGTGCTGCCAACTGCTAAGCTATTTGTGGTACCGTGTTATGGCTAGCAGAGGAGAGCAAGTTTGCATTAAGGCTCTCAACAGTCCTAAAAATATGTCATTAGGGGTGTGTGTCGAATGCTGACCAGCATTAGCAGAGCTTCAGGCGTGAAAACTGCACGCAGCCTCGCTCACATACACACACAGTTGTTCAGTGATCAGCAGAAATGCAGGGGCAGATGCAATGGGTGCTTCAGCATTGTTGACAAGAGCTGAGCCACCTGAAATTTCTGTGTGACATTCACAGCTTGCTAAGGAGATGCAGTTTATCTCCCCAAATATAGGATGCCCATGCTGCAGCAGCATCTCTGTGGTTTCCAAGGGGAGAACTGGGGTAGAGGGGAAGTTTAAACAATGGTGATAACTTGGGTTTGGGGAGCTGCATCTTTCAATCTGAATCATTGTTCTAATTGCTGAGATTTTTGAAGAAATTTTCCAAAATGGCTTCTGATTTCTCTGTATTAACTGTGTATTTATCTTTGCTGTGGAAGCTGGAAGAACTCAGGACAGAGTGGAAGAAATTGAAATAATTCAAATGTACTGAATAGAGTTCAGTTATAAGAAAAAAACAAAGGCTTCTGTAGTTAGGATTTAATGCAGGATTAGAAAATGTATTAAACAGCTTCAACTGTTGAGTGTGCACAAGCAGTTTCAGAGTTGGGAAAATTGTAACCCCAAATTGTGTTTCATTTATGGCAATAATTATAACTTTACATTAAGAACCGGAATCAAAAGTGTTGTCATGGTAAGCCATTGTATGTTAATCTTGATTACTCACTTTCTGGAGTATTTTATTGACATATTTGAATTAAAAAAAAATTCCTTTGAAGGATTTCAGATTCTCAGGAAACATGAGAATTTCATAGACAAATTTTCATCAGTGGAGTTACATAATAGATATATATCAGTTTGTCTTTGTAAAAGCTTGATTATGGATAAGTACTGATGTGAGATGCTTATTTTATGACACTAAATCCTAACTGCTTAAACAATGTCATAAATGTAACAGGCAATGACATTTGCAAGGTTCTAAACTCAAATATTTTACTTCAGTATGACTATTGAGTATTTTTTTAACCTTTAACATGGATCCAGACAATCCTACCCAGAGAGTTTCTCAGAGGAATCAGAAATTTTCTTCATTAATTACTCTCAGTTAATTGACATCCTTCCTTACTGAATAGGGGGAAGTATCTGCTGCATGATGGGACTGATGGTTATTTATAAAAATCCAACTGCAGACAGTCACATTTCTTCTCTTGTCTGTCCAAACTGCAACCTCATTGTGAGACACTTGATCTCCTTGTATGCCCTGAGGAGACCTTTTAAAAGTGGCTGTTTTGAATGCGTGACATTTTAAACAATACCTAAATAGCAGCATGCTGTTTCAGTGCTTAACTATGGCTGAATGTACGCTTTCACCAAAGGTGTTGCTGAAGTACTTGTGGTTTTTCTTCATCTGTTGGTGCTGAGGTTCCAATGTGATGTGATAACATTCACTGTTTCACTCTCTGCAGGATTGCTTGGTTATTTTTGCTGCACCAGCAGCTGTCTGATGGGGCTAAATCTGAGTGGCCAGAGGCTTATTTTCTGTAAGGAATTGCACAATTGGCATTTTGGGTTTATGTGTGAAATATCCTGCCCTTCTAGGTGGAGACCACAGGGTCCATAAGCAGAACAGCTGGACGTGGGCATTTCTGTTTTGGTTCCAGCCCATGTAATCTCTAGTTGGAAGTCACCCTCCAGCCCTTCATGCCAGGATATATTCCCTGTGGCAATGCAGCCCTTAGCTGAAGGTCTGTTGCTTCATTACAGCAAACACTTGAATGGTGACAAAGACATCAGAAAATAAGTCTAGGCTGTGGGAGAGTACAGAACTAGTGTAATTACACAGTTTAACTGAGGGGTACCTTAGGAAAGCAGCTGTACTGGGAAATCACAAAGTCTGGTTGGTATAATAAGCAAGGTATATAGATTAATTTCTTTAAAGCTGTTTTGACATCAAAAAAGCTGTATGCTTAATGCATTAATTTGCATTACAGTAATGAAACAATTATTAAGGTTCAGGCAGAACTCAAGTACTCTTAGAGGACTGAGAGAGGAAAACAGCAAATAAAGTGTTTTAAGCAAATCAGATAGACAGACCAGTTAAGGAACCAGATATTCATGGCCACATGCAACCTCTTGGAGAAAACAGGAAGCTATCCATTGCTTTTTAGTAAAAGTAGGATTATATCACTTGTTCTGCCATTTGCTCACACATGACATGTTTTCAGAAGGCCTATGGAGAGCTTCAAATGTGAATTGAATAAACTTTGCAAACTGTTGGAGATACACACTTGACATACCCATGTGATCAAGTTCCTGAAATCCCTACCTTTTATATATAGTACTGAGAAGTGATGCCATTTTTAACTGATGCAGTGACAGAGACAAGAAGATGGGAAGAAGGTCATTTATCTCTAAAGCACCCCGTCTTTTAGTATTTATTCAAATGCTTTCAAAATCTGGAAACAAGAAAAATACAATCATTACTACCGTTTTCCTCTTTTTTCTTCTTTTTTTTTCCACACACTGTCTACGTTAATTCTCTCATTTGCAAAAATTTATTTCTAATTCCATTCTGGTCAGCTCCCTTTTTCAACTCAAGTATGTGTATTTTTTAAATACATGTTTAAATTTGGGCTCCCTTTTAATCACCCTATAGAGTCTTACCCTTTGCTTCTGAGAAGCCAGACAGCTATTTCAGTGTAGGAGCCTAAGCAATTTTAACAGCTGCAGATTCTTGGATGTAATTGATGTCTTTGGTTAGAAAAAACAGCCATTTAAACGATACCTCCCTTGCATTTGAGAACATTCAGTGGAAGAAAGCGGATCTGATTATTTTCTGTAAGATAATGGAGACTTCACAACTACATGTAGCCAACTATGGTCCCACTAAAGGGAAAGCTGGAACTGGGTGTCTTGACATTTTCTGGTTTTATTGCATGCAGTGCAGCAGGTAGCTCATACCTAGGTTTTTGGAGCCCTGCTTTGGGTGGGTGGTTGGACCAGATGTCCTTGATTTCACTTGCAGCCTAAGTTATTTTTGACTCTGTAACTTTATACTTTTTTTTTCCTGAGTTTGTTTTAGAAGTGTGTTTGCACCTTGATTGCTGTTAGGAGGTATGGCAGATTGAAACCATGGCACTTTGTAATTAAGATAGTTCAAGATTTCCACCAACAGCAGATGATTCCATGGTGATGATGAAAGGAGCTCTTGGTTGACACAGTCGTTGATCTGTTGTTATGAGAGAAAGTCCACTCCTCTCTGTGTAGCAGAAATGGAAATCTGCTCCTCCCATGTTTTCCTTTGCCCTTCAGCAGGACCTGCTGCTCTTGAACACTCTGTGAAGGACTGAGCTCTTGTTTCTTGGCTCTCAGTGCAGGTAGCCAGGTTAAAGTAATCTTGTGATGTATACAAACCCAGATGTATGTCAGAGCTATTTTAATTCAATGTTCTTCATTGTTGCGTATTCATGGGCTAACATGGGAGTAGGTTCTCCAAACGAATGCCTGGGAGCATCCTGCACAGCAATGTAGCCAGTGCTGCTCTTAGTTAGTTTCAAACAGGGTTGGATCAAGGAGCAGGAATCTTCTTTTTGTATACCAAGTACAGTGGTTTGTACATCTGAGTTCCACACCTCCTGTGAGTTCCCCCCTCCTGGAGGCTGTAAGAATGTGTTTGGGGGACACAGCTGCAGCAGGGAAGCCTTGGTAAGAGGGGTAGGGGGCAGATATCTTAAGTAATTTAAGAAACTGGAAAATCTGAATTGGTTTGATTCATCGATAGAAAAATTAATTCCTTTACACTTTCTCCTTTCCAGTGATTGTACCCTGTAGATACATACAGCAGATAATTTGAGGACTTGCTTATTCTCTTTTGTATGTTAAGCTTCCTCTATTTTTGTGTAGGGCAGAACACTGGCTATTTGTGTTTTACACAAATGTAAGTTTACTGCTGTCAAGAGTTGTAAAGTTAGTAATAAATAAAAACTATGTTTTGGTAGGATTGATTCCCGTCACTAGCAAAGCAAGAAAAATAAGCTAGTATGGATTTAAGTTGAGGAAAAAAATTCATCAGAGAACAAGTGAATGAGTGACACAGTGGATACACTCCAGAACTGATTTAGAAAGCTGTTACTCAATTTAAAATCAGTCTGCTTTGACCATCTCCTACGAGTCAAGTCTGTTGCTTTATATGAATCTGTTTCCACCAAACTAAACAATGAACATAAGGCTTTAAATTGCATGGATTTTCAAACAGACCTAGAAGAAAAAAAAATAGATTGTGGATCCTGCCATTCACTCACTGATTTTAAAGAAAGTTGTCCCACTTAAAGCGATTAAGCAGCATGGCCCATCCTCCATTTAAATGCAGCACAGTAGCCAGTTGTGGCTATAGCAAGCTCTGGTGCTGCTTTATGTTTGCAGTACCTTTATGTTGAGCTATCTGGCCTGTTCAGTTTTCAAGGTAGGTCCTCAGTATTTTGAAGCTGCCTGAAGATTCAGGTTTCTGAATAATTATTCAGGTATCTGAATAAGTCTAAAAAGCTGTCATCTGCCTATAAATAGTTAATGTGAAAAAAATCACCTGGGGTTTGTTATAAGGAAACTAACCAGATTATATTACCACTTGGAGATCCCTACATTGTCTCTGTGCAGGCTGGCTTTAGTCAAGTGAGATGCAGTAGTTCAGGCACCAGACATTGCTGTCTTTTTTTGTCACCTTGACACTGAACACAGTGGTGACTGCAGCACAAAGCTTGTTTGAGTTTCACTCTGAGATAGAACGTGGAAAGCAGCAACATCAGCCATACTTGTACTTTAAAAAGAAAATCATCTCCCTCATTGCACACTAGGGCAACTAAAGGAGAGTTGGCTCCAGCAAAATGTGTTAATTAAACCCCAGACTCCCAACTTCTGAGCTCTAAAATCCACCCCAAAACCTATATTATAACAATGTTTGTGTTTAGTGCATGTGATTTCTGTGTGATATGTACTTTTAAAATTTATTTTAATGGTGTCTGAAATTTTGCAATTTGTGGATTTGAAAGGGCGGTGTTTTGGGTTTAGGTTTGGGAAAAGAAATACTGCAGAATCACTGTGAAAGTGGTGAAAGTCTGGTTTTGATGACAGACAGGGTTTGGTAAAGGGTAGTTGATCAGTCATCAGTAATTTTATTATGCGTTATGGGAGACATTTATCCAAGAGTCAATGAGACATTCCAAGGTATATGATACACTGAAGACTAGACAAAGGCTTGTGATCTCCTCCTGAACATCTCTTCCTCTTAAAGATGTTCTGCTAGTGCCCACAGGAGAGCAGTGTTCTCTTCACTGGTATTTGTAACTAGTCCAGGCTCATAGTGCTTATGCTCCAAGAAGATAAATCATGGGAGAAAACTGAAAAGATTATTAAAAAATCCTTATTCAGTCAAAACATGTTGTTCAGAATGTAACCTCCAAACCTGGACAGTATTAGTGAGCTAACTATTTTAGGCACCATAGCACAGTAGGGTTTTGGTGAGAGCATCATTCCTTTAGCTAGAAATATAATATAAGTCCTTAAAGAATTTCTAGTCTGAGTAACAAAATGAGATACATTTTCATCACAGAGGGACACAAGGTGAAAAGTTCAGGTCTGGATCCACTTTGGGTTTGGTCTATTTATATGGATAAATCTGATAAAATGCAGCTGCGAGCTTCAGATTTGTGTTTTTCTAATGTTTTGGAGAACTTGGAGTCAGTTGGGTTTTGCACCTTCTGCTGTTTCCAAGTGTCTGCTGCTAGGGAAGGAGCGGTGCCACTGAACAACAGAGCTCGACTTCTCATGCTGGATTTGTGTGGGAATCATGCTGTTTCAAAAGCAGATTGAAATCCTAGATCATAGCCATCGGAGCTAAAGCATCTTGACAACTCCCCCTGCACCCCCCCTTGCTGCTCTAAAATTATTTTCAAGTCTAAAATCTGCTGAGTAATAAAGCAAGATGCTATTCAGGTCTCTGATGAAGGTCTGAACAGCAAGCAAATTGCTGGCTGTGCAGCTAAGTGAAGTTCCAAGTGCAACAAAATTTATGAAGGCATTTGGCTCCACTGCCCAGCTATTTGAAAACCCAGTTGTAAGTGATGCATAGCAGCAAATCTAATACTTCTTGGGCTGGAGGTTGGCATTTTACATAGCTGTGTGTGATGTGTCAGCTTTGCCTCTGCTACCTTTAAAGTAAATCTAATCTGTTCTGAATGTAACAAATGTTTGATGTCATTCATTAAGAAATCTATTTATATTTGACTTGTCAAATTATTTCTTTGTAAGAATAAATCTGTCATGAAACAACTTAAAGTAGCCTTCTCCAAAGGCATGTCTGAATTTCTGTTAAGTATAAAAATACTATTCCGCCCATTATAAATATGAGAAAATAATAAAAAATAGCTAAGCAAGGACTAATACTTAATCTTTGCACACAAATGGTATTTTTTGCTTTGGGGGTTTGCTCACAATTACAAGTGCTGAGGAATTTAGTAGTCAAGGCATACCTTGCTTGTATGACTGTGTTGGGATGGTCTAAGTGTACTTCACCTCCCAGATCACTTTCTTTGTAATTAGTTCTGGTCAAGGGGAAAGGATTGTGAAGATGCTTGTGGTATAAATGTAAGAGCCAGTGAGACAGTAGCTGATATGTAAGGAAGTGTGCAGCCAGATGCATCTCCTACTTCTCTCACTTGAGAGCTGCAGCAACAGCTTACCTCAATGGGATTAGCTTGCAGCTGGCAGAATCTATCACTTGGAATACTTAATAGGAAGGTCCCAATGAGACTTAACAAGCACTTTAGTGTGAAATTAAAACTTATCCAGAGTTCACTGGCATACTTGAGAGTTGGCACAGCCACAGCTGCCATCTTTCATGCAGTGTTACTTTGTCATGCGAAGCACACATTGTGCCAGAATGGAGAAGAATGTTCCTAAATGTAAATGCTGAATTCTCCCATCTTTCCAGCACAAGAAATGCTGTCTAGGGAACTGTGATTAAATTTACTACCAGTACAATGGTACAAAACACAGCACTGAGTTTGTAGCCCCAACAGTTCTTTGCATGACATGAAAAGAAGGAGGTACTGGAGGAGATAGACCTTTGATGCTGCTTGTCAGTCTAAGGGCAGTCGGTGTCAGTGAATTCAGCCTACCAAAAAACTTGAGTTACCCCCAAGATTGTTCAACATTCATCTTCAGAAAAGTTCACATCTTCTGAGGAAATAAGCTAAGAGTTATCCCTATACGTAGTTATTTGCAAAGATGCCTTTTCTTGTCCATTTGGGCTGGGGAGGGCAGGGACAGAAGGTGGAGAGATGCCCCTGCATGTTACCTGTACCCTGTGCCAGGGGGACTTGGAGACTTAGCATGGATGTTTGCTCTCACCAGATCCCTAGTGTGCTGCAGAGTCTCCTAGAGCCCTGCCAACATTCAGATCCCAAAAACCCTAATCTTTAAGGGTGGCTGAGCAGGAGCTGTCCTGTTTGTGTCTCACGTAAGATAGAGCTTGGATCCCAAAGCAGATGGGCAGGAGACCCAGCAGGCTGTACGTGCTGGACCAGGCTGTCTAGTTTGTTACCTAGTGTTTCATAAAACAGCATTTTATCTGTTTTTGTAACACCTTAGTGATTTGTAGGAAAGATCAGGGATTTTATCTGATAATTTTATCTATTTTATTGTTTCTTATGAATATATTGCAGTAGGCCATGCTGAGCATAAAATCAGCCTTGTAAAGAAAACAGCTTGTTCCCATTATGACAGTATATGAATGCTAAAAATGAATGCTGTTAGTTATAACAGCTGAATCCCAGCATCCCCTGAAGTTATATTCAGATAATAATACAAGATTTCACATTTCTGCTTGGCATAAGAAGTAAATGTGCAATTGGAAGCCAGCACTGCAGAGCTTGCAGTAATAGGTGATGTTTATAGAATGTATTTTCTTGGAAGTAATCTCCTCAAGATTTTGTTGTAACAATGCCTGATCCCAGACAGCAGCATATACCAAGTCTTCTTTGTAAATTGCATCACTGGAAAAGTTTCACGTGTGATACCCATCCTCATCTGATAGATGAAGTCTGTGCCTCCATCAACATAGGATAATCAGATTCTAATGCACATGGATGTCTAATACAAGTTTATTGAGGATGTCTTGGTCTCAGCTGATGGGTAATTCTGTTCCATTTAATGAACTGATGTTTGTATGAGTTACTAATTTAAAGCCTTACTTGCAATTTCAGGGAGATGCTTAGTCTGTAAATTGTACCCATAATTTTCCAATGACCAAATATTTATACTGGCACTAGCAGGCCTTAGTTGTAATAATGATTATGGATGGAGCTGATAGAAGATCAAATACCCCATCACTGGGTTCACTACATATGAAAGCAAAACTGATGGTCGGAATGGAGGGGTTTGGTGTCAGATGAAAGGCAGTCACTGAATCAGACCAATAATCTGTACTAAACCAGTAGATGGTAGGAAGCAATTCACAGGTTGAGTTTTGCCAGCTGGCACCAGGTAGCAGTGATCTGAATATATCAGTGAGTCATTTTCAGGATATTTGTTTCTTCTTTCAGAAGCACTTTTCTAGCTGTATAATCTACCAAGTTTATCAGTTGTGTTGAATGACAGAGGTATTTGCACTGTCTCCAGAAACATGCAAAATAAAAGGAAAAATCTGCTTTCTAAAATATATAAAAAATAATAAAAGACTGTGAAGGCTTCATCTTGGATCCTGCAATTGCATTAAGTACTAAGAAAGGCTCATATTTGTTTCTCAGCAAGATGTATAACCATCCGCACACTTTTCAGTTTTTCAGAGAATTCTGAAAAAGGCCAATGTTTTAGAGAATAATTTTTATGACGACCATATGGGGAAGGAGTCTACATTTTAATGTTTGTGCACATCTAATCCCACCACTGTCAATGGGATTTAAAATGTCTACTAATCAATGTGATACATATGGTAGATGTCATGGAGTGATTAATGCAGTGTAATCCAGTAGCCACTGTATACAGGGAAGCCTCCCATGTGGCTGTAAACATCTGCTTTTGTTATCAATGGCTCTGGATTCATCAGAGTTGGCAAAGGGGGAAAACAAAACAAAGGGAGGGTTGCAAAAGAGACTTTCAGCTTTCTGCTGTGTGGGGGGCTTTGAAGTGAAGGGCCCTTTTGGGAGCAAATGGAGCTGTGGATGTCCTCTCTCTCTAGGTATGAAGGAGATGCCTCTGCCCCCACTGAATGGTTATTCTTACTTGAAGGGTCCCAGCTTCAACACAGAAATCACTTTGTTGAAAAGACAACGAATAGCGAGTTTTTGTGCATGTGTGTGTGAGAGAGAGGAGAGATTTACAATACAAAGGTAAACTAATGCTTCTGCCCCTTCTGATGATGTTTTTTATTGCTGGCCCAAAAAACACAGCCCTGTTAGGCTGTTGAGTGTGGTGGATATGTGTGGTGTGGATCATCAAGATTCCAGCTCCAAAGGAGAAGTTTCTTATGTTGTTTGACACGCTGCAGCGTAACCGAGAGCACTGTCTTTTCCAAGAGGGAGGTGTCAGGGTATTGATTTCAGCATCACATGGGTGTGTGTCTTTACAATTCTCACTTCTCATCTCAAATCTGCAATGTCTGTGTCCCAGAGGTGAACCAGCTTGCCTCTGAGATTTGATGAAATTCCATTTTCAAGCACAGTGTGTGTACTGTGACACCATGGTGGCTTTTTCAAAATGGCAGGTGACATTTTCATCGTTTTTCATTTGCAAAGTGAGTCTTTCAGAGGTAAGGCAGCTCTGTCCAGCTGTGTTGTATTGTCCTATACAGTCCTAGGAGGGAGGGACAGAAATGAGCCCACGTTTATTTACTTCCTGATAGCCTTTCAGTTGGGACAGGTATAGGAAGACACTGCTGCTGTGTGTGAATACACTAGTTTCAGCAGTTGGAACAGTAAGAGGAGAGAATCTAGGCTCTGGAAACTTAACAGCTCCCAGTGCCTGGAAACCTGTCAAATGTTTTAAACTGATGCTGCAGTTAAAATATTCACCTGTCATAAACTCCATTGGCAAACTCAGACACAGGCACAATTGTGGCAATGATTTGACCCTGTAATCTTCATCTGCTGCACTTCTGCTTAAAACTAAACTTTCTATTATTTTGATAATACATGCTGACAAGAATTTTGTGGGTGTGATATTTTAATATATGCTGCTTCCTGTTGCTTAAACAGCAAAATCACTCTGCATCCATTGCAATGGAGTATAGAGATTAAAAAATTATCTAAACCTTAAGCACTTGGTCGATGTTTTTATTCACTTACCCCATGGATCTTGTTATTCGAAGTTAGATTATAGATGCATGGGATGCCTCATTTGAATGCAGACCCTTTTCGAGTGTTTTTCCCCATTGCTAGCTCAAGTAACTCTTCTCATTTTTATGATACTGCACTGATAGTATAATGCAGACAGAAAGCTCTTTAAAAAATACTTTCCATGGAAGTGGTTACAGCTGCAAGTGGATACAACATTCTTCAGTATCTTTTTGTTGTTTGTTTTTAGTTTTTTAACTGCACCATTACCCTTTTCCCACCGCTTCCCCTGAACATGTGTGCATGCGTGTCCTCTTCCTCATCTTCATTTCTGCTGGATGTAATTCTTTCCGGGTAAATCTTGTTTCTCGTGAGCTTTTTTTGATATACAGGCTCTTTGTTTTAAGGCAGCTGTAGTGTCAGGCCCACCCACACTGTGCTGTCTCCATTGCTTTGAAGCCAATATTTCAAACATAAAATAGCTGTCAAGTCTTTGATTTGGTTCCGCTTGCTGGGGATGGCATGAAAACAAAAGTTTTTATGTTTTGGGCTTTCATGTAAGTGAGCCAAATGAGTAAAAGTTTCAAGGATTTCAACCAAGGAGTTGTCACGAAAGCTGCTTTTGACTAAAAATAAAAAGTTTATTGAAAGGGAGGAAAGTGCAAACCAAATGTGTGCATACCATATCTCTGTGGCTTTTTGGTGATTTTTTTTTTTATGCTTGTCTCATAGGAGAAAAAAAGAAGGTAATTTTTGCTTTCACTTACTCTCTTCCAGTTTAGGCAGAACTGTGTCTGTGGATTCTGCAGGTTTGGTCTATTGGAAGGGGGCTTGTCTTTAGGCAGAACAAACTGGTATGACTTGGTTTGTGCTGCTGGACCAGCACTGTCCTACCTCATCAGGGTGGTATGGAAATGCTGCTGTGTGAAGTCATTCCCATGCCAAAGCACTTACACAAGTCTGTTCACAGTCTTGTGCTTTGTCCTTCAGAAAGCAGTTTGAGAGAAAATGAAAACATGACCAAGGGACACACAAACATGTTTATCTAGTACCAAAAGTCTTTGGGAATAGGTAGTGCAGTGATGTCTTGAAGGCTATAACCTACAAAATAATTTCCATCCACCAGCAAAAGATTTCTTTTAGCTAGGATTTTCATGGGACAATATCTCAAAAAGAAAAGGAAAAGGAAACATGCTTGGCAGTGTGCTGATTCAATGCAGTTTACATCTAAGGAAGTAACTGCCAGGGAAAATTGAAGTCTGATACTAGGCATTTAGGATTCCCAACTGATTTAACCTGCCTCTGACAGCTTGTGTAGCATGGCTAGAGTGCTCCAGCTTCAGGAATGTTGATTTCTTTAGGCAAATTCTGATGTAATGATAGAAAAATGATGTCTGCTTTTATTTGCATTATAAAGTCTCATTTGTTTTGATAGTCTTTAGAGAGAGCACCTTTGCCATGTTGTCATGGTTTGTCAAATGATGGCACACGTTCAGGCTCGTCTTTGAATCCAGGGCATAGGGAGTAATTTAATCTGAAGTTCAGATCCTAGGTTGCTTCTCACAGGAACTTTGACTTCTTTTTTTTTTTTTTTATTACTGTTTTCTAGTGTCAGAGATTTTGAAGTGAGATGGTTTTCTGATTGCTAGTAGTTGGTGATCTTCTTTATCCAGGGTACTTTACTTCCAGTCTGTAAACTGTAATCTATTGTCACAGTTCGTGAGGTGGGGCAGGCCAGCATGCCAAAGCAAGAGCAGTTGTGGTGGGTATTGCTTTACATCTTTCAGGGCATATAATTTTTAAGTGAAATGTATCCTTTGGTATTCAAATATTGGATAAATTACCAGCCGTATTATTGGTAGAGGAAAACAACGGTGTATTTTGATCAAAAGTGTGACTAAAACAAGATACCAAAAAAAATGCAGATGGCACAATATACGTTGATTATTATGTATGTGTTTGTATTTGTCCATATGTTTCTGGCAAATGTTACTGCTTAGTATTGACGATGGATGGGATATAAAACAGAGGATAAATCTGGGTAGTTTCTGACTATCCATAGCATTTGATTTGATTTGAGGACTTCTGTAAGCTGTCTTAATGTCCTTGAAAGAAATGGGATGTATGGAATTTAAAACTCTGACTACGTTTGTCAGTGTAAGCACTGTAACTAATCCAGCCCCACAGCAGCTAATAAATCCGTATAAAAACACACTGCTGGGGTATGGAAATGACTTTGTACAAATGTCATCTATAATTCCACTTTTTGTCCTTCATTAATTTCTAGGTTCTATCTGCTCTGCTGTCATTGGAGCAGGATTTGTTTCTGGTTTTGCTTTGTTGCATGTCTTGTCACAAGCAAGCTTTTCTGAGGATTGAGAAGTCACCCCAGAATGATTAGTAATTAACAAATCCAGTAGCAGACATTTTCATGGATAGCACCTCAGAATTTCCCTCTGAATTTCTGCCTGGATCAGTAGCAAGTCAGATGTGATTCTCACTGGAAGAAATGTGTGTTTTGTAAAGAGCAAGTCTTTACAGCAGGGCACATGAGGGGCAAGGCAGGGAGAGAGCAGGCATCTCACACAGAACTGGGTCCTCTCTGAAATATTTGCCTCTGTGTGGAGGGTGATGAAGTGTCTGCCCATGGCTGATGTCCATGCTTTACAAACAGAGCCAGAAAAGCGAGAAACTTCTGTGGGACTTCATCCATCTGAACTGTTGGGGGATTGTTCTTTATCCTTGCTTTATCCTTGCTTGTAGGAGGGGAGAGACCTTCTAACTCTCATCTCAGTTGTTTCTCCTATAAAAATTCCCTGGATGCTGTTGTGCCACAGGAAAAAGGCAGTTTCTCTGTGTGATTTATTTAATTTGATTAACTGTTATCTCTGTTAATTAGCTGTGAAATACTACAAGACCAGTGCTTTCTGACCCTCCAAGACATGTATGAGGAAGTGAAAGGAAAAATAGCTGTCCTGTACTGACTCATGGTCTCTGAAAGAATAGAGAAGAAGTAAATAACACAGATATGCTTTTATTAAGACAGCAGTCATAGTAAGCCAAAGTTGCCTCCCATATTTTTCTTTAACTGTGTTATAGGAAATGGTTTTGAATTGTTTTATTTCCTAATAGTCACATCCTTATTAGCCTTGTGTTTTTCCTTCCCTTACCCCTCCCGTGAAGTGTGTTGTAAGTGGGAATTTCTAGCCTGTAAAACTTGAAAACTCATGATAGACAAAGAGTTTATAATTTACAAGGTCGTTAATCTGTGTTCTTGCCCGCTCGTCTACGTGCACATGCTGGACTATCCCATGTTTTACTGTTGATATGGACAACATTAAGATTATACAGACTTTTTAACTGGCTATTTATGATTTTATTTATCTTCATAAATTAAATGTCGCTTTTACTTGAGGAAGGACATGTCAAAATGCCAGAATGAAGGGATTGAGGGGGGAAACTCCATTGTTCCCTTCAAATGCAAATTCTTTTCTTCCTCTTTCTCCTCTGCACTTCATGGGGTGATTGGCATCACACAGCTTGCCTAAAGCTTGAGCTCCCTGTTGCAGGGAACCCTGTGACATTAACTTTCTACTTAAATGTGCAAATTCCTTCTTTTTCTCTTTGCTGTTTTCAGAAACTGATGTAATCATAGTTGATTCTTCTCACTTGAACCCTGGATTAAGTTTTGGAAAAAGACCTCGACTGCCTTTTTTTTCTTTCTTTCTTTCTCCACAACTGTATACATTTTCAGTTAAAAGCTATCATCTGTGTGCATTCAGAGGTTATTTGTATTCGTTTTGTTTTCCCATTTTTATTGGTTTGATTCCTAACTGTTATCAGTGAGTTAGAGCTGAGCTCTTTTAATTCAAATGGCATAATGCCCAATCCTCTGAGATTAGCTGGCAAGTGCTTCTGGGCATGGTGCCACCTGGCATTTCTCAGAAAGGGTCTGCTAATGAAACACCGGAAAAAAATAAGATTGTTCCAGACATGCAAAACCCTGAAGTTGCAGGGAGTGAGGAGTGACAGAGCTTTCACAAACACACCCAATATTCTGTGGCACGACTCGGAAACTACTCAGGAAATACCATCCTAATACCTCTGCATAAAATTTATAGTGAAGTGAACAAGTCTGAGTACAAATGAATATTTTTTTTTTGTGAAGTTTGTGACTGATTTTTGGCATTTGTGCCCAGGATTGGTCTCTCTGGGTTGTCTGCAGTGCAGCTTGGGCTCCGAGAGCTCTCAGCTTGTTAGGACCTGCAGTTTTGTTCTCCTCTGATTTGCCTCATCATGGTGCAGCACCACAGTTTCCCAGAGCACCAACCTTAAGGCTGAAGACCATCTCCTTCCTGAGTCCTCAGTTACAATGAATATAGGCAGACTTCTCTGAGATCCTGTCTTGGACCTAAAGAAAGTTTGTTGGCTGCAAGAGACTTTGAATGCAGTGTTTCCAGTTTAGTGACTGACATTTTCTGATTATAACTTTTGTTTCATCAGAAAACCTCCAAAAAAGCTTAATGCCTGGATTAATAACTCCCAAGACATTTAGGACTTTATAGGTCTAGACTAACATCTTAAAACTAGCAGGCTGCCCAAGCAGATTATGCATCATGGATTTAATATGCTCGTGAACTAAAGTGCCACTTAACAAACAAGTTGCCAAATTCTACATCAGCTAAGTTTTCTGTACACACTTGAGAGATTGTCTTATATACAGCATATAAGAGTAGGCTGTAGAGCACTTATTTGCATAAAAAGCTTTGCCAAGAGCAATGAATAAAAGTATACAGTAAGAAAGTGTTCCTCACTTGAAAGAATAAGGATATTGTTGGGTTTTTTTCTTAAAGTCTTTTGCCCCTTCAGCTTCATTGCCTGCTTTCTGTATGAAAGATTAGTAGTGATTGTAGACCACGAACATCACTGAGGCAACCTTGAGCAACTGGTTGTTTATTTATGGTTTTTCTTCTCTAGATGACAGTAAAAATATATCCTGTATTTCTTCTAAGAAGCCACATTTTCCTGTTTTCTGAATGTAATAGAATATAATCAGATGTGCAAACCCTCTTGTTTTCTTGCTGGATCTGTCTTCTGTACTCATCCCTTGTCATCATCCTTATTTTCCAGTGTCTCTGTATAGGCTTTAGAAATAATAATAGAGTAGGAATTGAGGGAGACAATACTAGATACCATACTAGCCCTTGGAACATGGTGATTCTCAAAGGCAATGGCATGAGACCATTGACTGAAGAGAAGCAGGGATTTTTCACTTGGTTTACTGTCCCACCTTTTACCTTGGCCTCACACTCCCACGTCACATCTGATTTCTGAAGTGAGAAAGGACAGGGACTTTCTTATTTACTCTGATGTCTGCACTAGCCAGCCTGTGCTGTCGAGTGAAAGTGTGATGATGTGGTTCATAATGGCTTTTTATACAGTATTCCAAAGGGGAAAAAAAGTAACTCGAGACAGTCAAACCATGCAGCAAACAGTTGAGGGCTTGTGAGGAACAGTGAACGGATCTTGAATTCCTGCAGCACATATGACACTTTTTGAACCATATTTTTTTTTTTAATCTAGGAAGCCTAGATAGAAGACAGGATTTGGTCCTTTTAAGATTCTTGCAGGTCTTAGCTGTTAACTTGCTTCTAGTTTCATAGTTACTGACTTATGTCAGTGTGATTAATGAGAAATGGAAAATATGCAAAAAAAAAAAAAGAGGAACAGTGAAAGATCTTCCTTCTGCAAGAGACAAGAAGTAAAAAAGCAATAAATACAGTGCTTGTGCTCAGTAATCACAGAAAGAACAGTTTTTACATTCCAGTTTCAGGATCTGATTCAAAGCTCCATTGACTTGGTGTGCTTATACTAAGTGAATTTGTGAAATCATGGATTTATGCTACTATGTTTTTCCTATAACTGGGCCTTAAAAAAATTCACCTTAAGTAGCTGAATATATGTAATATGTGCTGTAGTGTGTGCATTTTGCATGGGGAAGCACTTTGCACAGCAGCTGGCTATGTTTATGGTGCAAATGACAATTCAATCTGTGCAACAATTAAGCTTTTCTTATTACGTGGAACCTCTTAAAAAGAAGCCATTGTATTTATATGTGTAGAATATGTATATCATATATATAAAAACATATAATTTGTATAACTAATGTTGGTATACACGATGTGTGTTAATATATATCATATACATGTGTATATAGATACTCTTCTGATTAATTAGATAAGTAGAGAGAGGGGTAGAGCTATTTACAGCCAGTGACTGAGTTAATAACAAACAGAGAAAGATTTAGTATAGCTGAATGCTTTCGTGTGGCTTTGGTCAAATTACTTAGAGGTGGAAATAATCAGCGGTTGAATTAAGCAAGAGGCCTGATACACACTGGAAAACCTCCATCGTCTGTCAGATGTTTTACAACTGTGATGAATGAGTTTGGATAAATAATGCAAACATGTGTTAAACAAGCTCAGGCCGGGTTCCACATGGTATGGTAAACAGAAATTGTGCTTGAGGAATGTTTGAAAATGTAAATGTCTGGTAGGGTGGTATGGTCGGAGCACTGTGAGGATAGCCTTTCCTTTTATGCTGGAAACTTGCAAACTTGCCTGGAAGCTGCCCTGATCCCGCAGAGGATGGGGCCATGTGGAAATGAACCCCATAGCCTGAGTGAATTTTCATTTCAATTATTTGTTGTAAAAACTGTTGATGTGGAGATGTTGAAGGGGAAACTTAGGCAGGAAATCATTCCAAGTGAGGCTAGGAATGCTCCAGGGTCTCTCTTACTTCTGTCTCTGCAGAGAGAGAGAGAGAGGTGAAGAGCTGATGCCCCAATGGGCAGCACACTTGGAGAGGCATCAGCCAGCTTTTGTTTCAAAAGGCAAAATGTGTTGCCAGAGCAGTGGGTGGATTTATATACCAGCTTCTCTCTGACTGCAATTGCACTTAACTGAACTCACTGATTCCAAACAGAACTCAGAGAACCATCTGGCACAGAGGTGTATAGTTGTGTTTGTTAATAGGGATGAAATGATTGTTCTGATACTGGCTGTGTGTTCCCTCTCAAAGATCTAATCATACTGTTCTGGACCCTACAAGCACCATGCATCTTGTTTCTGGAAAATCTACGATATTTTTCAGCTACGAAAATGGAGGAGAATTTCCAAAAGGGAAATTTCTACCTGACCAACATGGTCTTTTATCAGTAATTTCCTGGTTTTAATACATGTAGCTTTGGACACCTCTCTTCACCTATGGATCTTGGAAATGGTACTTGGAAAGTGGAGACATACCCTCCTTTTTCATAATTTTCATATGGATGTGAAACACCAAAGTGCTTCTGCTGTTAAATCTTTGCAGTCTAATGTACAGGTCATTAATAGAATACAAAGGTGTCTCCACTTCTGAAAAACCTTTGTATTCCCTGAGTGATAACAAAAGAGTGAGTGATAATAGAGTGTCTGAGTGATACATAAAAGATAGTAACTGAAGGACAAAGAGATTGCTCTGGAGTACAGGACAGCAGCAGCCCTCTCTTTCAGGGCGGCTGTGTGTGGCATGTGAAGCCTGAGACTCTTGGCTGCCCCAGAGTGTCACCTTCCTTCCTCCTGTGTTAAGCTGCTCAGGGTGCCTGTGCCATGTTCCTGGGATGCCTGTTTCCTGCCCCTGCTGCTGTAAGACATGGGATAGCAGATGGAGCATCGATGTGCCAGCCACCTGCACCCCCCCATGTGCTAGGAGATGGCGAGGCACAGGGGGCAGCAGCAGCAGGAATGCTGGGGAGTTGTCCAGCAGATAAGAGGGATCTCCAAACCTCCCCAGCCTACTGAAGGAGGACTGGCCATGTGCTTGATCTGGCATCTGCATCAGATGAGAGTCATGCATTGGCATGGATTTAGCCTGAGATCTTAGTGGTTCTGTTCCAGTTTATTTGTGGGGTTTGCTTTTCAGTTGCCAAAGTGGTGTGTTTTTCATATGTCCCAGCAATTTCATAATGATGGGAAACTTGTTGACCCTGAATTACTTTGACATCTGCTAAAAGTATTTGTGCTGCAGTCTTTCCTTCTGCACATCTGATATTTCTTCATTCTCCCTCTGTTGCAAATCCATCTCTGTAAATTTAATTTCTGTTAATATAACTATATCCTTCAAGTATTCTAAAGAAGCATCCTTCAAAAAAAAACTCAAATGCATCAAGACACATGGGAAAAGGCAGTTTAAGTTGTTAGAACAAAGCTGGTTAATGAGCTTATTGTTTTTGACTGAGATCACGTCTGCTACGAACTATGAGACTATTACTTAAGGGATTGTTCTTTGTTGTGTGACTGTAACACTAAAGCAGAATCAAATCTGTGTCTGTTGAAATGCTCTTTCTCCTCTATATTCAAAATCAGTAAAGCCTGAGTTGTATTGCTGTGTCTGGGTTTACACATTTAAAGATGTGAATTGATTAGAGGATGTACACAAGAACAGGAAGGTGTAGAAAAGATAAGCTACAAGTAAAGTTCTTAAAATAAGATAAAATTAGTGGTTTCATCCTTGCATTCCAAATTTCTGAACAAATTGATGCTTCAGTGCATGCAGTCAATTAGGAGGCTGCATCCTCTGAATTGAAAGGACTAGTCAAGTTTTGATGCATTTGTTGAGGCTGGATTTAGGATCATTGATTGCAACAACTTGGTCGTGGAGATAGCACCTGACATATTTTGTCATGTATTATGCAAAAGAAAAACTTGATATGAGCTTTAAGCTCAGGAGCTCTTTCAGGTTCTTGGCACAAAGCTGCAATGTTTTTACACTCAGACATTTTGCCTTTTGCCGAGCTGTCAGCACAGATAAGGCATCCATAATTCAAGGAATATGGAGCCTAAAGTTTTTGTCTTTTTTTGGTGATGGGTTGCTATAATTTTCTTGTTGCTCTTTGTTTACTAATACTGATTGAATATGCAGAGCAACATGTTGGCACTGTGTTTAAAATGGAATAAAACCAAAAAAAAATCACAACTAGCATATTCTTATTAAATATTTCTAATCCAGGAGGCACTGGCTTATGTGTTTGTTCAAGCACAAACACACAGGTCAGCAACTCAGAGACTGCACTGTAAACTGAAACAAACATTAAAGGTTGGTCTCCACATACTTTTTAAAATTATGGTTTAGCCTCAGTTTTGCTACAGTAATCTCTAAAGGAGCAGTAAATTAGTCTATATTATTTTCTTTTCTAGCAATTTTCCCCAGCCCCATTCTCCTGAATTATGTAACCTATATTTTAGCATAACAACTACTTTCCTGCCGTATTACTCTCTAGGGAACAATTTTGCATTAGCAGGGGGATGAACAAGATGACCTCTGAAGTCTTTTCCATCACCACTTGCTCTAATATGGTGCCGTAATATTTGACCGTGTTACACAGCCTTTTCCCTTTTGTAACCCTTTGACTTTTACAGAAGAGAAGTCATAGCATTTTTTGGACATGCAAAAGTGCTCTCCTTTGAAGCTGTCAACCCAAAGTACTGTTTCCTGCACTTCAGAACTAAAGAGCATATTAGTGCATTTTGCATTCAAGTGGAGAGGACCTATATAAATAAATCATTGTAGGGAAGTACACTATGGTGCCTGTTCCATAGCTGGAATAAGTAAGCTGAAGAGGCAGAGGCTCTTTATTTTATTAATATGTTGTAACTTTTGAATATGGCTTTTTATTACAAGGAAGGAAGGAAGACTGAGCTGATTGAGCAGTTTGTTCTGTGTGTATAGACCTCCATAGTGCATTGTCCCCATAGGTTCAAAGTTATCAGTAGGCATCAGACTCACTGGGAAATGTAACTGTAACTGTAAAGAAGAATTCTGTATTCTAGCTTACAAAATCAGAAAGGATACATGAGAGAAGTAATTTGGAACTGGAAATAAAAGCTGTGGTGATAACCAGATGGGAAGTGGATTCAGAGCTGACTTGCTGTTGCAGTCACAGTTTTTGGCTCATAGAGGGCAGGAAAACCTTTTGTGGCACTGGCCTGTAATATTTTTCCCAGCCAGACCCTGAAAGTGAGTTATAAAAAAGGTCTTTTGGCAATGAACACCCCATGCATTTTCATTACCTCTCCAGCTACAACTAATTTTAAAAGCCTGGGGGTTTTAATCATGGAAATTTGCAAACTATTCAAGTTTCTTGGGATCGTAGCTGTTACTTTCTGTTTAGTTAAATGATTTCTTGTTGACACTGTTTTAATGTCCCACTCTGATTTTTTACTTCATATGTTAGGAAGAACCTGCTGTTGTTCTCTCCTGCTTCTGCCCTCCTTGTTGGGCTTTCTTACTGCTTATGTCCTTTTTTCCACAGCAGTCAAAGACAACTGACATAGGTTTCTGCAGCAGAGAATTGGGAAAACAGTAGTGAGCAGATACATAAAAAGCTAAGAGGAAAAGTACAAGCCCTTTTTGTCAGGCAGCTTCACCCTGCTCTCAGCCCACATCACCATATATATCCTTTCTTTTGCTTATGAGCAAGCAGGGCCTTAATATGCTAATTTAGAAATGGAAACAGTAAGAGGAAGTTTTGACACCATCAGTTTTTAGGATCTCTAACATAATGCAGTGCAACATACAGAGAGAGCCCCATCTTCCACAGCTGTATACGCCTGGATCCAGCAGATGAAGACTAAGGTTTCCTCTTACACTTAACTATATAAACGCTGCATTTTGACATCTGCCTTTAGTGTAAATCATTGGCATTTGTTTGCCATAATGTGTGCAGATAACACAACAAATGTTCTTCCTTGTTCCATGTGGATGAGTCTATAGAAGTAAAAGGATATTAATTTAGAGCTCTGTAAAGGGGAAACTGGCTAATAGTTTGTCCATGACATGTGGTTTGCTTGAAACCAAGCCGAATATGCAGAGCTTTGGTAGAAATTGTTGAGAAGAGATCACTATAGTCCTTTTATGCTGCCAGAGGGGTTTTGGCTAAGGTAGAGTTAATTTTCTTCATAGTACCTAGTTTGGGAGAGGCTTCTGGACTGTTGTGGATTTCTGCTGAAGACACTGTTGGTAATCACCAGGGATGTGTTTGTTACTGCTGAGCAGCACTTAACACAGAGTCAAGGCCTTTTCTGCTTCTTGTACTACCCCATCGAGGGGGCTGGGGGTGCAAAAGAACTGACCCCAGCATACCAAAAAGGAACATTCCATGTCATATGGTGTCATGCTCAGCATATAAAGCTGGAAAAAGAAGGAGGAAGGGAGGAACATTGGGAATGATGCTGTTTGTCTTCCCATGTTGCTTTTAGGCGTGATGGAGCCCTGCTTTCCTGGAGATGGCTGAACACCTGCCTGCCTATCAGAAGTGGTGAATGAATTCTTTGTTTAGCTTTCCTTATGTGGGTGGCTTTTTCTTTACCATTAAACTGTCTTTATCTCACCCACTGGTTTTCTCACTGTTACACTTTCCTTTCTCTCCCTCATCCCACTCATGGGAGAGCGAGCAAGTGGCTGCCTGGTGCTTGGCTGCCAGCTGGGGTTAAACCATGACAATGGAGTATGGAAAAGACTGGAAAGTCCCTTCTACCAGATATCTGCATAAAAACCTCATTCTTTTAAATGTCATAGAATTATTTAGGTGTTACTGTGGTTTATGCTGAACCTCCAGCACTAACACCTAGAACCAAGGGTAAGGGAGTCACCAGGACATTCAGGAATGATATGTTGAGAATGAAAAAGACCTTTTGTTGCATGTCTTTGATTCCTTATCGTCAAGGTCATCGTGTTTCTTCTTGATCCTCTGGACTTTTCTTATATATTACTAATTTCCCACAATTGGTTGAGTCTCATTTCATATCTCTTAGAAACACAGAAGCAAAAAGTGAGGGAGGACACTTGAACCTGCAGGAGCAGTTACTTTTTTCAATGGATTTAAATGTATAATCATTCTTGTGCTGACAGTGTTATGTTAATTCCCTTGCGACAGAAGTTAAGACATTTGGCATTTCAGAGAAATATTCAAAAAATATTAGCTCCAACCCATCTTCCTAGAGTGGGGGTTGTGCCATGTATACTCTCTCTGTGGAAATCCAGGGACTCTTTCTGCTGGGTACTTTTTGCAGTGTCAGGAAAGCAGACTTCTGCTTTCAAAGAGGCAGAAAATTCCATGCACGAGTGTATAGAATCGCTCTGAAGTGCTGGCTGAATTGGGTATTTTTCATTCCCAGGGGAGATCCTGCCCTGGAGTTCTCCCTACTTGTCAGTCCAAACCCACAGGCTCCCTGGGGTTTGCAGGTGGCTCTTTGCACTCTTTACTTTGAGCCTCTGCCAACATGGCTTTAGGCTATGGGATAGGAAAGGGTGTCCAAGACTATTTTGTCTTTCCCTCCTCCCACTCCCCACCTGCAGGTCCTTTACAGAGAAAGGGAATAAGGATGCAGGCTTGAAGCTGAGCTCTTCTCATATGCAGGCGTAATAGGATCCTCGCCCGACAAAGGATCCCCCTCTCCCAGTGGGGGCAAAGGACCCTGCTTGCTGAGGGGACCCACTGTCCCAGATAATTAGCTAAGCAGCTGCTGTGTGTCTGAATGAAAAGGAGGGTAGGGAGGTTTTTTCTCTGCCGGGGAGCTGGGCGGCATTCCTTGGAAGCAGCCTGCACATTCCTCCAAAACATTCGGTGCTGACAGTGATGTGGACTCAGCTTCCCCAAATTTGTACCCAGCCACTGGCTTGGCCTAAGGTTCTTTATTGTGAGAAAGCTCCTTTCCTGTGCTAAGTGCTAACCATTTATCCCTGGATCAGTGGGAGAATATGTAGCTTGAGTTCACATGTGACATGTTCCACTAATTAATGCATAACCATTTATCCAGACAAAATAAGATCAAATTCAGAGGGAAAAGAAAGGAAATTTGTAATATGCAAAACAAAGTAATCTCAGCAGAAGCAGCAATTGTGTTAATGTAATAGTGGGCAATATGCCTGTGAATGAATCCCTTCTTCGTGCATTTTCTAGGGGGTCTGGGAAGAAAAGGAGAGTGCCTTGTCTGGCCAACACATTTATGACTAACTTTCGTGGACAAAAGCTAAACTAAGAGCCTATTCTTGGCACAGGACCAGGTCTTTTCTTAGAGAACTGCTTTAATTTGTTTGACATACAGTGAAGGACTGGCACACTACGCTAATTAGTTTTATATACAGTTGTTTTATAGATCTGCAGCACTGTATGTACCCCTGGGCCTACTCGAGTGAAGTCTGCTGGCTGGTTCGTGATGCCTGTTCACAGGAGTGGACCCATTTGCCTGACTTGTTGCTCTATTGCTCAAATTTTTAGTTCTACAATTGTATACATTCATTCAGATAAAATAACATGCATTTAAAATTGGAATAGTGCAGTAATAAATTTAAAAGTGTGGCATGGGCATTCACTGAAAGAATGAATGCCCAAATTTCTTACCGTTATAAACAGTTTTCTTTGTTCTTTCGAGTTTTTTTTTCCCATCAGTGCTGCTGGAAAGGTAGACAGTTGATTTAAATTTTGAAAACCTTTTACCACTAACACTTCTTCCTAGTGAGCATTTTAAATAATACTTCATTCCTTGTTGCAGGGAGAGGAATTAAATTGTTTAGTTTCTAAGTATTGGCTAATTTGCAAGTGGCTACTGGAAGTCAGAGAAAGTTTCTGCTTCTGTCCAATGCCAGGTAACAATGAATGGCAGGAAATGTTTCAAATGTCATTTAAGTGGATCTGCACCAGGTATCCTGCTAATGTAATCAAATGTGGAGTTAATCTCCCTTTTATGTTTTTGTAAGGAAAGCAGCTTCATCTTGAAATTATAGTTTAAAGAAAAGAGGCATGGATGGGAGACATGGAGGTCATTCAGGCAGCAGCAAGTGAAGCAGAGCAACTCCCATTTGTGCTCAGCCAGATGTTCACAAGCCTTTGCCAACAGCTCAAAAGGCTGATGCTGTATAAATTACTATATCCCAGGGACTAATTCAATGGGTGTGATGGAAGAGGAAGGGAGGAGGATGGTACCCTGTCGGTCAGAGGTCAGGTGTAACACGTGGGACTGAACCAAGCAATGTTCAGCCAGTTCCACTTTTTCTTTTATTACTGTGGATTGAAAACACTCATTTTTTTCCCCATAGAAGGCAGAAGAAAACTCAGTACTTTATTTAAGAATATAAGAACAAATTACTATTTTCTTTTAAAAGTCCCTTCTCCCACGTAGTCAAAAGAGGTGAAAACCAATGAAATCTGAGCCTCTGACAATTATCTTTGAAAATATAGAATCTGCTGCAAGTTATCTGATAAAATATCTTGAAAGACTTCTCTTCCTTTCTGAAAAGATGTTGATTTCAAACCAAACTGCCTTCCCTCCACTGCTACATTTGTACCAGTTTCACCTATAGGAATCCTTTTTCATTTAGCCTGGGTTGTTTTTCACAAAAGTAAAAACCAGCGAAGAAATACAGAGTAATAAATAATATTTTTATTTTAGAGCATAAAGGCTTCTCTTAACCAAAGTTCTACTGTTGCAGGTTGCAACAGCAACCAAAATAGCCACTTTCAGGTTGCTACCTGTGACACATGTCTGTCTCTACCACAAATCTGGTTATCTGTGATTCTCTGCCCCTAGAAACAGCTGCTGAGCTAAGGGAATCTCTCTGGCTTTCAAGGATACCTCCCTACTATGATGTGAAGGATAATTTAATAAATGTGACTCTTGGTTCTTGCAGTAAATAAAGCTCAGGCCCATACCAGTACCTGGTTTTCTATTAGTTTCAAAAGAGTTGATCCTGATTTTGAATGTTTGAAATTGGCAGCGCTGGTGCTTTTCAATTTCATAGGATATATTACAGTCTAAAGATTAGAAACCGTCTAAAGATTAAAAACAGGGCTTCAAGGTTAATGGAGTACCAACTCTGCATCCCAAACAGCGTTGCTCTATCAGTGGGAAGCCCATGGAGGGACAGAGCGCCTTTTCTTTCATAAAATAAGGAAATAAGCAGTGCCCTCTAGCGTTAGTTTACATCAGAGGGAACTGCAAGGAGAATTTTCTGCCATCTGTGTGTATGCAATTAAAATTATTTCTCAGCTGCGGTGCAGCTCTTTATTTCTTGAAGAAAAGCAGTAAAAGTGGCTGCAATAGTGTCACTTACCAGGACACAGGTGTCAAAGCCACCATCATTAATAGGTAGATGAAGTCTATGTGTCAGATATCACAAACTCCCTGACTGACAAACTCACTGATCTTTTTTTTTTTTTTTTTTTTTTTTCACTGACCTTGAAATATATGAATGTAGAACATCTCCAGCCTACACCTGACCTGGAGAAGGACAGGAATTGTGTTTTACCAGAGGGCCAGAGAGGTTTCACGGAGAGGTGTAGCAGTACATGTTCCTGCTTGAAATTCAGAGGTTTGTTTTCTGGTGTAAAGCAGAATTGGTATACATATTCAAGCTTATCTGCCATCTAATAACAAAGCAGTGAACTTGTGAGTCTTTTGGACTGTCCTTGGAGCACCTCAGAATTTTCTGGGTTTGGTGATAGTAGCAGGCTAGACTCCTGTTTCAAAGTTGTAGGCATAATTTCTTTTAGTTACAGACAGCTCTGCCAGGGAGGACTGTGGGAATTAGTCACCTCTGTACTTCAGCATGGAAAGTTATTTCCCAGTCTGCTTCATAGGGCAACACTTTAAACTGCTTATGTCAAATAAGCATTAAAAAGCATTTGCTATCTTGTTTCTGAATCATCTGCAGTGTGAAAACTTTGTAAGCACACGTGCCTTTTTATCTCTCTCTCTCTTTTATTTTAATTTTGTTTTTCTACCATAGGAAAAGAGCTCAGAACTGATTTTTGCCGTTCAGTTTCTGCTAATACATTTTTGTCCCTTCACTTGCAGTCTAGGTCTTTCAGGATGAGCCTGAGGTCCCTGGGGTGCTAAAGTTACTGTTAACAAGTGGGAATTCTCTAAGGCTTTGAGAGCATCTTAGCAAGTGTCCCCCAGCTGTAATCTGAGAAACAGCACACACAATAAAAGTACAAGCTTTTTAAAGGGTCTGTGCAGTACCTTGGCTTACTCAGGCTTTCTTGCCATGGGTGAGCTTCATCCTGGACTGAGGTTTTCTAAAACAAAACATCTTCTGATGTAGCATAGCCTCATCACTTTCCTCCTTGGGTTATGGTCAGTGAATGTTTCTAGTGACTGCCAGCACTGTAAGAAGTGGGTGTCAAGACTTATGCAGAGAGTGTGTTGCCTGTGTGTAAGAGTAACAGGTGAAGATTCTGTGGACTTTGAGCTGCTTGAACAAGATCAGCTCTGTATGAGGAGGTGCCTGCGAGTGTGTATTGTCTCTGGTAGAAGATGTCAAAAGTGAGATGACTTACCTGGACTGTCACTCCTCAGATGGATTTTCAACCCACCTCAAACATTTGTGACACGTGCCACAACTGTTGCCAAACTTGATACTTGCAGTAATTGTTGATTCTTAGCTCTAACAATAGACCCCTTTTGAGCTGCAGTCAGTAACTTCTGTCCTCCTTGCTACAGACGAGCAGGGAGAGCATTGTTTGTGCTGACTGCCAAGGATGAGGTTATGCTCTGTGAAAACACCAAGGAGAAAAAATTGTTCAGCATTGTTTCTCTGAGATGTACCAAAAATCTTCACGCACCAATGAAACAACCAGTGTTATGGTATCATAACAATGGTTTGTCAGGACTTCACCCCAGGCTGCGATGATGATTTCTGTTTAAGACCAAGACCAACAGATGGCATTTGTTAGGACATTGATATTTATGTACAAAGTTGCCAGGACTTTAAGAAGTGGTGCCTCTCTTAATTAAGATGATAATGCACTGCCTTGTTTGGAGACATTCTGCTCATAATGATGATGGTGAATTATGAATAGAGGGAAATTAGTAATAACAAATGCCAGATGGAGGTAACTTTCAAAAAGGAATATTTTGTGTAATGTGGCATGTAAAGTTGACAGACCGGGTCTTAGAAGATCTTTATTATTCTTTAGGCTTTCCTGACAAAATTACTCTTTATCCTGCCAAGAAATGTGGTCCCACATGCCAGTGTGTTTTTAAGTGAGAGTAATTAAAGTGTGTCTCTAAGTTTATGGCTTGAAGTGAAATCTGTTCCTCCAATGTTTTGTCAAGAATCTATAAAAAGCGCAAGAAAGGAGACAACTTATAAAAACAATAGATTTGCCAGTTCTGTACCTTTTGCCTTTGAAATCAGATACAATTAGGGATGAACAAAACTACTTTCAAAATTAAAAAAAATAGTGTTAGTTCTGATAACATTTTACTTTGCATTTTTCCTTTGGTTGAAGATGACTGTTGGAATAAGAAATGTTTTTTTTCTAGAATTAGACCCCACCTTCCTTGACTGAGGTAAAAAATGATCACTGAGTTATAAATGCATTGAATCCTCAAATACTAGTCCCTTTTTTGCAAATTCCTGACAGAAGGCAATAAAATAAAATTTGGTTTTGTAGTGTAAAGTTGTAACTGAAAGAGAAATAGACAAGGAAAAGTAAGAAATAAAATGTTGGGGGTTGATATTTAATTTTCTAATAAGATTATTATCACTCTATGGGCATTCCAGGACCTGCTGGCCGCTACAGGCCACTGCTGTGTCAGTTGCAGTGAGGGTGCTTTCATGATGATTTGTGGATGAGGCAAGTGTGTCATCTGAGGTGACCATGAAGATTTGATTTTCCCGTCATTGTCCTTATATTGCAGTAGTGTAATAAAATTAAATTTAGGACTGTAGATGTGCATAGAGTCTCTTTCTATCAAATACACCAAGAGTAGTTGACCAGAAAGGTTTGAAGAGCTCACCTTCTGCTCGATCCCTGCACAGTCACAAATTTGCAACAGACTTGAGAGACACAGTCCAAGACCTCTTCCAAAGGCACAAATATTGTAGCAGGGTTCAGAAGGATAGCAGAGTTTCAGAGTTGCTTTTGTCTTTAAATTATTTCTGTGAGAATGCTTTAGTGGGGGAATAAATGAAGTAATACATTTCAGTATTGGATGATGAAAAGAAGGCTTCTGGTTCATTTAGAAAAAGGTCAAGATCAGTTTTCAGGAGAATAAAACACTGTTTTGAATTATGCTAAGAACAGACTGTCCGACTATTTCTGGTATTAACATTCATTGCTATTGGAGAAAGGATTTAACAATAGAAAGATGAGAACATGAGAAAAGAATGTCTAGAGGGAAGGCAGTCAAGGATGGGATTCAGTGGCTCTAGCTTTGATAACAAAGGCAAAGAGTGGTCTCAGACAAGTCTTTTGAGATTAATCTGGTACTTTGAGTAAACCCTAAATTTACCTTAATGCAGAAAGAACAGTATTTCTAAGTACCTTCAAAAAACTCCAGAGAGAATTGTTTCTCACTGATCTTGTTGAAGCTATTGTCAATGTACCTGGAAGATGCTATCTTAAGTTATAGACAACTAAATCCTGGTTTACATGCACATTTAATTAATAAGTCCTATGTCTGTATTTTAAAAAGTCTGCCTCATGGGAAATGGGTGCTATGATTCTGTCAAAAGCTGTACTACATTCTTGCTGTGTTGTCAGTTTTGTTTATGCTGAAGTTTTTTCTCTTGTCTTATTTTGTTTTCCCAGAAAAACTTTACAATTCCAATGGACGGGAACTGAGACGGGCACTTTTTTCCTTGAAACAAATATTTCAGGTGAGCAAATAATAGCTGTCTATTCTGTGATTTGAACATGAATTTAATTCCTTTTTCTTTTATTTTTTTTTTTAATTTAGAGAATAACTTAGAGTTTCTAGCAAAAGAGACTTTTAAGACTTCATTTGTAATTTGGAATGTGCCAATTCCTTTTTAGAGTCTTTTATTTTTATGATCTGCAAACTTTCCCATGTTCCTTCAATCTGTCAGAAGGACAATATGTCACATAATGGCAGAGTGTGGAGTGTAAACCTGCCAGGAGGGGAGACAAGAAAATTGAAACTCTTAGGTGGAAATTTAGATTGCTTTTTAGACAGTGGTATATCTTAGTATTGGGAAGACTTGGAGGGGAAATTAAAAAGGTGAGTCAGGGAAACTATGAGTTAGGGTGATGACCCAGTGTTGGCCTGATAATGGACAAATAGTCTGGGTTTAAACCACATCAAAAACTGAAAAGATTTATGGGAGACAAGCAACAGTTCTGATGAGGGACCAAAATGTACTGGGAGGTCTCTGAATGTGTTTGAATTTAGACTGAGTTTAGAGAAGATTTACTGATAAGCCAAAAAGATGCTTCATAGACATGAGGAGGATGTGGTAGTGACTGATCATTTTAAGGAAAGGCATGGATTTGAAAGTGAATGTTCATTATGGAGAAAATCTGAAATCTGGAGGATTTTAGGTCCTGTGAGGAAGTGGACAATGTGACAGACAAGTGGTGTGATGCCACCTCATTTTCTTGAATTAAAATCTTGGACTTCAGATTGGTTTCACTGGATAAGGAGAAGGACTTGGGAAAACTGCAGGAATGCGAGGAAACTTATTGGAGAGAAGAGGTCAGGAAAAGTTAAAAAAAAATCCCATCTGTGTGAATTAGAGCATGCTCTCAATGTGATTCTAAAATGGAATTCATTTGAGACATTCCATTTTCAGTAAATATAAGTGAGAACAATAAGAGGAGCACTTCTTTACAAATGGATCCAAATGGAGGATGAAAACCTACAATCTTTTTTTTAGTTATAATATATAGGTGGAAAGATTTCAAACTCTTAATTTAACATTTTTGCTTTGTTTCAAATAGACATTTATTCTAAGAAGAATAAAAATATTTAAGAAATCTGCAAGACTGCAGAAATGCAAATTTTCTAAGCACATAATCCTTTTTATAGGTTTCAAAGTTAAGCATTTAGAATTTAGAGAATGTCAGAATTAAAATTTTCTAAACAATAGGAGTGAGTGGTGAAGGGTGGACCATTTAATGATAAATATTAGTAGTTGAAGATGTGTTCTGGGTCATAAAAATGTCCCTGATTTTTTAAATTTTTGGACAAAGAAAGGAGTTCCAGTTCAAAACAGTCTGGTCATCTCATGAGTGCAGATTGGGAAATTCACTGTCTTTTCAAGAAATAGTCCCTCATTCCCAGAGGGAGACTGCTTGAGAGTCACAGGCATGCAAGTTGGGTTTCCCTGTGAGGTTGCCAAGCATGTGGCCTGTGTGCTCCCAGGAAATCAGGCAGGTTTCCAAGAGTCTTCTCTGGTTTCTTCTCTTTTTGTGCACCTCAGCTGTTTCTGGGAAATGTTTGTGTTTCTCTGCATTTATGTGTTACACAGATAATCTGGGCACTTGCACATATTTAGCAAGGAGAGGCTAAGCCTCTCTTCCCACCCATCCTGCATCTCCCATCATGTATTCCCTTCCATCATCCATGCCCTTCCATCATGAATTCTCCCAGTTTGTGTATTCATAAATGCCCTCTGCCCTATAGGTTATTTGAAATCTAGTAGGTATTTCTGAGCACAAGTGCTCAGTGCTTTCAGAGAACACACCAGTGAGATGTCTCTCTTCCAGCTGATCAGTTGTTCTAATGAAAATGCTGCTTAAATATTTATCCAGTTAATTTAAGGGGTTAACTGTGTTGAAGAGTAACAAGAGAGAAGGGAAAAGGGATGCACAAACCCATATCTGTGTATGAATTGAGTTTTAAGTGAAACCTGTCTCACTGTTTCAGGGCATAATTCTCCTTGAAGAATTTAACTTTCTTGTTTTCTAATGAATGTGGGAGGGAAAGGAATTTGGGAATTATCAGTTACTACATAAAGATTCTCTTTCTGGTGGAACTGTGGCTAATTGTTGAGCAAACGTACCCTTAAAAATGTACATATACTCTTAAAATTCAGGTTCTCTTAGGGGGAACTTGAAAAGTGATCCTCAAGCTGAAGAGTATTCATAGAATATGCACAAGTATTTGAGGTACTACACTTTCAATTTGAAAACATGCCTATTTTTTCTTTATTGAAAAAAAAATACAAGTAAATATAATAAGGTTATATTATAAATTAAACATTTTTGTCCAAAATGTCTTTTTTTTATTAGTATATGAGAGGAAAGTATGTCACCATTAGAAATTTATCATTATGGTAATAGTTTTTTTTAAATATGTTTTTCAACATAAATATATTTTTTGATTTTGTACGACCTTAAAAGAGAGTATTTTAAATTCCTTGTGAGTGTAATATTTTAGAAATAAGATGCTGACTTCAAAAGAGTGTTTTCATAACAACAAGGTTTCCGAGTGTTATGGAGACTTCATCATGTCTTTAAGTGCCAGGACAGTTCATAACACCATTTTTTTATAATTTCATCATTACTGACTTAATTTGGCACAGTTCTATGTCAGGATCATTTTTAATTTAAAGACCTTCAAGTAGTGTGCAATGTCTCATTTGCATTAATTGGGAATAAGCCCAAGTTTTACATTGAATTTGAATTCCAAATAGTCAGAGCTCTTGATTTTTCATGTGAGCCTTCGGCAAAGCTTAGCAATGTTTGGCAAGAGCAATGTCTTTGTTTCAAAATTTAAATGAAAGATTCATTTGGCAAGTCCCCACTTGGAATTTCTCTTTGATTTCTTCTGGTGGGCTGGTTTTGGCAAAATGATGAAGGTTACGTGGAGCATTTTTCTTTGACAGTGGTGCCATTCTGTTCCAGTCATTCGTTCTGAAGGGCTGAGTGTGCCACAGTTGTCAACTTTTTCTGAATTGTACTGCAGCTTTCTTCCTGTGTTTGCCAGTGTGCTTTTTGACAAACAAACTTACAGAGTAAGATATGATTGACAACCAGAACAGTTTCTCTCTTTTGAATGGATTTTCTGACAGACTTCTGAATTGCCTGGTGCTTGTATTTTTCAAAACCTCATGATTTTTGTGCAAAATGCTAAAATTTCCAAAGGCATTGAGCAGAATCCAGCCAAACATGGCACTTAGAAAATCAGGATCAAAAAATGTTGTTCATTTCAAAAGAGGGTTAAAAATACACCTGCTTAAAGCATTTAATTCAATACCACTCTTAAAAGCAAAAAAAATAAGCAAAACCAAAAAATAAATGTAAATAGTCCTGTGAGATTTAAGTGATACTTTAAAATATATGTAATATGGCCTGTGATACAACAGGATGCAATATAAATGAGGCATGCTTTAGAACCTGTAAGCAAGTGTATCTTGTAGTTAGAAAGCATAGTTTCAAATCATGCTGATTGCATAATTTCAAAATAGGAAATAACTGGATAAGAATATGGTGTTGTAAGAAAAATAAGAAAGACGTAAAGTTAATTTCAAGTCTGTTGAAATTTATAACCTTGTGGAAATCTGCTTATTAAAATTTTGGAAAATATTTTTAATCAATATCAATCAATGCACTAGGTTTTCTGAAAAGCAGACCTCAAGTGTATATTTTTACGTCTTCAGGAAAAAAGACAGTTCTTTTTTAGGGCTGTTTATCCTACAAGAGACATTTGACAGTGGCAGGGGCAGGAGATCTCCCATTAGTTTTCATAAGGAACCTAGATTTCTGTTTTGTGTTGTGATCAGACTATCAAGGGAAACAGTTACAAAATTCTCCTCCAGAATTTTCATATGTTGTTGAGAAATTCATTAATCATTCAACAATTGAGCTTTGTGTTAAAAAATGTCTCAAAGAACAGCTATGTGGGGGCCGTGGAAACATTAACTAGAAGGTGTTTGGAAGACACAATCTTATCAGTGAGTGAAATCAAATGTCACACACTTCAGCTGCTAAGGAGTCATCAATCATTCTTAGGAGTGCAGGAGTATTCTGTGTTTGCCTCATTGATCTCAAGGAAGGAGGCTGCTCTTTCCCCTCCTGCAAGCATGACTGATGACTCCTTAGGGTTTGAAGCTGTGTGACACTTGATTTAGGGGCTGCTGTCATCACTTGTGAGGAGGCTGCCTGCCACCTCTCCTCTTCAAGAGCCTCTTGGAAGGGTTCTTGTTTAAGTCATGAAAAAGAGAAAGCTTCATTTCCTTCACAAATCAAATTCACCAGAGTTCTACATAGCAGTTTACAGATTTGTTTAATCCTATTTTACAAAGGAGATGTCTCATTACTGTTTAGAGATTATGAATAAAATAGATATGATTGATTAAATGACAAAATGAATTTTTCAGTTTCATTAGCAAGTAGAGTGCCTTCTTCATATCTAGACAATGTTACAGGCCAAGATCTAAGAATGCTTAATGAGAGTAAAAAATGTGAACTGCTTACACCATAAAGATAGCCTAAAACTTGGGAACCCATCAATATTCCTTCTTTAATCACTGTGAATGTTTGAATTGTAACAGGAAATGTTGTTTAGCACGATGCCTCTGTCTACTTTAGCTTCTTCAGATGCATAATATAGTGCCTGGATGTTGCTTGATCTGTTGCATATCTGCCGTGAAGAATATACCTGGTAGGGTCTCCTCTAGGTGACTTGTCTAGGAATTTTTAATTCTGCTGTTAACTTGGAGGACAAACACACAGTGTGTTGATGTATCTGCTGTCTAGGAAAAGTGCAAAAAATGAAATTTTGTCCGCATCAAGTCAGTGGCATAAAATGTCTTTAGTTTCACTGCTGTTTTTATCTGATGGTTGAATGTATGTAGGGAGATAGAGTGTGGTAAACAGATATAGGTACAGCAGGACTCTTTTTTGTTCTTTTCCCACTAAATGCCATTATAGGGGGGAGGCAACCAAAGATTTTCTGCCTAAAAATTGAATAGCTTAATGTGAGACTGAGGTGGGACGTTTTTTTCCTTGCTTGCTTCTTGCACTCACAGGGGATAAAAAAAGTTATGTGGAGAAAAAAGGTCTTCTAATTATCTGGGCCTACTTAACTGAATCAAATGAAATATTGAAAGCAGAAAGGTGCTTACAAATTGTTCAACATGTTAAATAGGAGGACAGTTTCTTTTCTGTGTTCTTACTTTCAGCACGTTTTAAGAATTGTAACACAGTTCAGCTCCTTCTGAGTTTATTGTTCTGCACAATGCAAGAAGGCAGCCCAACATTTTCAGTAGTAGAACTTCATGATAACTTTGAGCTTTTTCTCAGGTTAACATGGCATCACCCCAGCTACAAAGTTAAGTTCAGTGGGAGCACTAGAAATAAACATTGCATCATCACAGTAAGATGGCTTTCTACCTGCAGCTCCCTCATCAGATGCAGGAATCAGGCAGGTTATGTAAAAGTAGTGAAGTTAAAGTCACAGAAGAAGGATAGCACCATATTCAGAGCAAAGGGGAAACAGGACGTTTTTGAAGAAGATAGTGGTGAAGGTGAGAGGCAGGATCACAATAATTCAAACTTGGTAATTGAAGAAAGTAAACTTAACATGAGTGTGACATGGGAGCAACTTCGTTGTGCAGGACCCTTCATTGTGCAGGCTAAGGACCCTTTCCTCTAAATATTGTCTTTAAATAACTTAAGACAACAGTATTTTTTGGGGGTTTTCAGTTACATCCGCTGAAGGAATCAGTTTTTGTCTTAGTTGTGCAACCTCTATTTCCTTTGCTACATGTTAGGTGCCAATGCAAGTGTTTTACTGACTTGTTATCTATCAGAAAAATGTAAACATGTAAGATTGTAAGCTGATTTTTCTCCTTGGTCTAACCTAAATTTCCCCTCTTTCAGTTTGTACCCATTACTCCTTGTCCTATCACTACAGTTCCTGATGAAGAATCCCTCTCTGACTTCCCTGTAGGCTCTCTTCAGATACTGGGAAGTTGCCATGAGGTCTCCATGCAACCTTCTCTTCTCCAGGCTAACCAGTCCCAACTCTCTTGGCCTGGTTCTATAGGAGCAGTGCTCCAGTCCTCTTCACTGCCCTCTTCTGGACTTGTTCCAACAGTTCCATGTTCTTATGTTGCACCAGAACTGTACATTGCAGTCCAGGTGGGTCCCCCCAGAGCAGAGCAGAGGGGAAAAACCTCCCACAGCCTGCTGGCCACGGTGCTTTGAATGCAGCCCAGGACACAACTGGCTTTCTGGGCTGCCAGTGCACATTGCTGGCTCATGTTGAGTTTTTCATAAACCCAAGTTTCCCCCATGTTTTATTCTCCAGGTTTTCTCCACAGGGTGCTAGCAATTGCTTCTCTGCTCCACCTGTAAATGTATCTGCAATTGCCATTACCCAGGTCACTTTGTTGACCTCCATGAGATTTGCATTGGCCTACCTCTCAATCCCATTGAGGCATCTCTTCCCTCCAACTATAGAACTGGGGATAAATTTTCATTGTGGTCATCGCAGAAGCCATTGAACGTTGGCTAAATATATTGCCTCACTGAAAGTAGGGAGGGATGGCAATTTCCATGCATTCTGTTGTAAAATGTTGCTCCATGTAAATAAATTAAAGGATAGGAAAAAAGGGAACAATGTAAAAATACTGATGTCTTTGTGTCATGTTGTGGCTATGCTTTTACACAGATGTGCATGAAATGAGTTGGTGAAGTGTAAAGAATGGTGAACAGAAGAAAATGAGGAGTGGAGCCACAGCATGGAGGAGTGTAGGAAAAGGTTGGAGGGAAGAGGAATGGAAGGTTTGCAAAGCTGGTGAGGTCTGTAAAGTGGGTGAAGTGCAGTTGCAATCAACAAGTAGAGCAAGGGGAAGGAGCTTCCACTGAGATATAAACCAGCTGCTTGGTCCTTGCAGACCCTTTATAACTAAAATGCTTCCATCTCATTTATTTCTAGCAGCTGAGCAGTTTTGGTACATCCTAGTCCAGGGCAATTTTGTTTTCAAGGAGCTGTTCTTCCAGGTGTGCTGGTGGGAATTTAACAGAAGAAAGACAGCAAGAGAACCTGCTAAGTACCTATCCTGGGGTAGTGTCTGGGTTACCAAGTATCACAGAGTGGAAATACCTGTCTGAGAGAAATGGACTCTGTCACAGCAGAGGACTCTCAGATCTCTGTTTGGTTCAATGCCCTGACACAGAGTAGAATGGAGGTTTCATGTTTAATACAAGACTTGCCTATTTAGAACTGGATCATCTGGTCCATACATTTTGTATACATTTTGTTTTGTAGCTTTGTAAGTAATTGAGGTTTAAATGGGAACACAGTCTTGAGAGATTCGTAAGACTTCAGTTTATGTATATATGTGTGTAGATATTGTATGGATATGTGTGTATATGTGCGTGTGTGTATGTTTTTGGAATGATTTCTTTCTAGATTTTTTTGTAATAGATGACTTGGCTTTTAAAATGGACTGAAATAAACAGTGACAATTAAATTAGATAATATCAGGCACTTCTGGATTGGCAATCTAGTATTTTAATTATATCAATAATTTTGGAGTCCACAGGACAGAACTGTAGTTTGAAGTGTGGGAAAGTAACTATAAATTATATCTTGGCAATCTGTGCTCCTTCAATCACTTCCTGACTATGTTTACTCAGTTTTCAAGCCAGAGTGAGTTTTTCTAATGGCAAAAATTGCAAGCCAATCTTGATCTGCAAAATGCAACCTGTCGCTTAGCCAATAAAAAAAAGCTGGACCATAGAAATGCTTTGGGATTTCTGTTTCTAATAGAGCACGACATAACTTTTATTGCTCCATCATTTTAGTGTTGTCAGTGGGAGTAATTATCTTGCTGGTAACTTCAGCAGATGTGATGCATACTGAAGGCAGGTAGCAATACTTAAAAACATTATTGTGGAGGCTTAGCTGTGATATATGTCTAATGTAGTCACTGAGGCTGCAGAGGTAGGAAGCCAAAAAGGCAGCTGAGAGGAATTGTGTGTTAGTTTTCCATTGCTGCTGGGATGGGGAATTGTATGAACATTTGAAATTGTACTGGGTGCCTATGGATATGAAAGCTCTCAGGTCATGGAAGTGTATTCTGGTCTGTGCTGCCACATGGCTACTGCTGTCCAGGGCAGTCGAATTAGGAGCAAAGTATGGGGTTGGTTTGGGATTTTTTGTTTTATATGTGAGGGTCTGACAGATACAGAGGAATGCTTAGGAAAAAAAAATCTGTTTATATTCTCCTTGTACTATTAAGTATAGGAAGGGTGAAACAAGGACCTACTTATCTGTTGATGCTGGATTTTATCTTTCTGCCTTTATGCACTCAGTAACAAGGAAAGATTTTGAAGTATATTGGGCAATATTCCTTTATTTTACTTTCTTGTGGTGGAGTGCCAGATACATTGTCATTTGAGATTTATGCCAGCAAAAGCCTGCAGTCGTGCATGGTTTGCTCTTTGACCTGCCTCCTCCTTCTTCCCATTCCTCACCAGTCAGCTGCTGTCCCTCTGCTGCTAATTTACATCCCCAAATGAATGAAGCTTAATCCCTAAATCTTAATCCTCCTAAAACCAGCTGAACTTTGTGATCCTATCTTGACTTTGCAGGAGATTAAAAATAAAAAGGGGGGGAGGGGATGGGGACTGTTTGAAAAAATGTGCTTTAAATTCTAAAGAGTGCAGCCATCTTTTATGGTTTTTCAGGGGGCAAAATGCACTGGCATTTTATTGATCAATGTATTTTTCCTTGTTATCTTATTTTTTTCACATTGAGCATAGTCATTTGGGTTTTCTGTTTCAGTTCTGTTTCCTTGCTGTGCAGTGCGAACTCTTGGCAGGGGAATCTGAGGAAGAGAGCTTTTCAAGGAGACCTTGCTCTGACATAACAATGTGGTCTAGGGACGGTGCACTCGGCCATGATACTATTTCATAGATGAACATAGCAATGAATCAAAATTTCACTAGCTCTCCCTCTTGAAAAGTAGGGATATTTACTTCAGGAAGCTACCTGAATAAGCTGTGCCCTTTCTGCTCATAGGATTCTGTACTGATATGCTGTCAGCAGCTTGTCCCAAAAGATGTCAGGCAGCAGAGGAGGTTGCTCCTCCTCTTTAAGTTGATATATGTTTCTTCTCCTAGGCATGGTGCCCAGTGAATTTGCAATATTCACTTTACCTTTTGCCTTGGTGAATTATCACAGTGTTGGAATGTGAATGCAGTATTTCTTTGTGAAGCTACAATTTTTGGTCTACAGACAAAACCAGAGCTGACCTGATAATCAGAGTTTAAATCTGTCTTAATAGTGATGTTGTAGAGTGACAGAGTAGAGAGGGAAGCTCTTCCTCTAGCAGACAGTGGAATGCATCAACCACTGGAGCTGGTTTGAATGCAATCCCCTCTTGTAAACCTACAGGCAACACTTAGCAAGGAAATTCTCCTGTCTGTGACTGGTACTCTGTCTGCCTGTGCTGCTCTCACTTTTAGGCTGGATTGCAGCAACTTTTGCATTTTGGAAGGTTTGGTCAGTACGAAATGTGATTGCTGGCTCTCTCAATAATGTGTCATGGGGAAAGCACAAGCTGGGGAACCTGGAAATCATGGGAAATTCATGGTTTTCCTTATTTAAAGAAAGGAACATTATAAAATGTGCAGTCTTTAACTCTGTAACAGAAACAGGAGAGAATTGTACAAGATAGAATTAAATATGGGAATGCTTAAGCACACAGAAACAATGGATTAGCTTATTGAAGGAAGAAGGGGAAGCTCAAAACATAAAAATGAGATTCTTCTGGGTGAAAATCTTATAGACAAGCAATTTGTTTTGTTTTATGATTCCTTGGAAAGACAGTATTCTGCACAGCTGTTAGCCACGTAAGAAAGAAATACATATGTGCATATCCAAGTGTGAATATTCACTTACTAATCCAGTTTCCCCAAATACTTGGAATGAAGCTTTCAACAGTGCTGGTTAGATTAAAAAAAAAATCCCCTCGAGAAACTACGTTCCAAAACCTCAGTTCTTATTAGGAAATGAAGCAACTTTCTTGTGGCATAAAAATAATGATGCTTTGGGTAAAAGCTTTCAACCATATGGCCCACAGAAATAGCAGGCTTAAAAAAAATCTATCTTAAACAGTATATAAGCAATTTATCTTTGCACATCAGATGAAACATGACTTACAAAACATCTTCAGTCTCCATCTTCAGGTAAGACCCTGCAAAACTATGTTAAAAAATATATCAAATGGTACAAACATGTGGGAAGGAAGACGATGTCCCCCACTACTTCTGCCAGTGGCACAGGAGCCCATGGTACAGACTGCTTGATCACAGGGTTTGTGGGGTCTTTTTAGTTGCTAAGCTGATTTATGGAGGTGAAAAAGTATGATTTGTGCATTTTATCAACCACATAAGCAAGTTTTAAAGTCACCACTTTGAGTATATTTAGTATCTTTTCTGTTATACATTGGATGAAAATAGACATCTATTGCACAGACATACATTATCTTCTTTGAGAAGCCTAAAAAAGGAGGTGACATGATCTAATTGAAGTCAGTGAATAAATGAGCAAAATGTATTTATGTAATGAGGCCAATGGTACCTTTTCATAAAGACTTTTAAATAGCCAGACTTTGTCACTGCACAATCTTTATGGTTGCAGGAGCTTAGCAGTAAGCTTAGAGAGCTTTGCCTGTTTTGCTGCTTTTCTCATCAGTGCCTTAAAGCCTGCTGATTAAGGGCTCATAAATCTTTCCAATATTAGCAGAGGAGTCCATTTCCATAGCAAATGGCAACATTTCCCTGCCTCCTTCTAGCTGCTATCACACACGTGTGGCATGTACTTGTAGGTATCATTGTCACGCTCATGCCATATATTCTGAACAATGAATGCTCTCTTCCTGGTAACCTGAACCTCTTAACCACTGCTAGAGAGTAGCCTTTACTCTTGAGGTCACCTAACTTGGCAAGTCAGTGAGTTAATGGGTCTGAAAAGATTATCCTAGACCAAAATGGATGTAAACATTCTCCTTTCAATGTAGAACGTATGGGCTTGCATGCCTTTCATCTTTCACTGCACATTCCAGATGTTTGCTTCTTTCCTCTCATCGTATATACACGATGGGATAGATAATGTACTGAGTTGAGATTTATGTCTAAGGCATGATGTGTTTGTACTCTACTTCATTACACCTTCTTTTTCCCTTTTATTTGGGAAAGGAGAAGTACCTTAAAAGCCTTTTTTAAAATTCAGGTTTGATTTGTTTATTCAGTGCTTTCCAAAAGCAATCTGGTTGGAGTTCCTCATCCCCTCTATTTCCTCTGCTGTTCCCCTGCAATATATCTTCTTTCAGTTTAGAGTGACTCTATGACTTAGTTGCTTTGAAAAAGCTCCAGAAGACAGATCTCAACATTTGCTTTGGAAAGGTCCATATTAAAAAAAAAAAAACAACTAACTAACTAAATAAATATCATCAAGATAAAACCAGATTTTTAGCTTGCTTTATTTTGACAATCGAATGTTAATTTCTAATTTTTCTCCAGGTGACGCACTAATATATATTCATTATTTAAGATTATAGAAAAACAACCTAAAGTGACACTAGGTTTTTTCAGTTTTTATTTTTCACTGAATGTCAGCAGCCCTTAATTGCTAAATGCTAATAAAAAAAATTACTTTGTTTTTTGGGTTCAATCCGGAAGACTCTAAGACTGAACTACTGTTAACTTCTCTGCTATATGGACTTCTTTGTTTGTTTGTTTGTTTTTTGGTCATCCAAATGTCATTTATTTTTCCCAAACAGGCATTTTAGGTCTATTAATGAAAGTCAGAATCTGCAGACCACAGTTATTCCTACTTTTTCATGTTTTTCCAATGTACTTTATTTCACTGTGTGTCAATCCAGAATAGATTCCTTTTTTCTCAATTCAAGGACTATGCAAACACACTTGATGCAAAATAAAAATGTATGCTCAAGTACCAAGAAAAGACATTTTAAGAAAAAGGATCTGGTTTTGAACTTTGCCATCTGGAAAAAATTGAGATTATTTCACTCAATAATTAGATATATTATATATATATATACATATTTTGGGGTTTTATGATATCCTTTCACCAAGATGTGGGGTATGATTACATGTTTCCACTTTTTATACTTCTATACTTTATTTAAAGGATAAATCACCTTTATCGTGTGATAAATTTGTGTATCTGTACATGACTGTATAATATTTTTCAAATTGTTTTAACAAATTTGACCAGCTAAAACATGGAATGAATTTTTTTTTCTCATAATTTCTAAACTTCTCACAGACTGATAGATCACCTTCCTATTATTAACATCCCCTTTGGTCAGACTGTAGGAATTATGTAAATTATCTCCAGTGAAAGAAGGAAATTAATAATAAATAAACCATCCAGCTGAAAGAAATTGATTATTTGATTTCTCTTGGCAGTTTGCTAAGTGTTTACCATGAATTCAGAAATCACTCTCAACAAATTTACTGTATGGATCTTGGGTTCTTGGAGCTGCATTCTTGGAAAGATGGAATTTATGTCTGTTACACTGTTGTGTATGAAAGCATAAATTAAGATTATTTAAAAGAAGGCAGTTGGCAACTGGGATTGTCTACAGAGTAATTCTCTCCCATTAATATCTTTAATTGGTCTTGTACCTAATTTGTGTGGCTAATTCATTAAGGGCTGTTTAATCCAGGTCTTAGTAGCTTCTTACTCATCTGCATGAGCCTTCTGTAAGAACAGATAAGCTTTAGATGTGGTGCTTTATAGTCCCTTGACACACAAGTTAGGTTTGTAAGGCCCAGGAAACCCCTCCACTCCCTGGTGTCACTTCCACCTGTGGTATGGGGTCATTCTGCTGTCCTGAGGAAAGAGCTGATGCTGAAAAAATAGTGAACCACTTTAGCAAGTATCAACTCCTGTGAAATTTTCTCTTGTATTTGCTGTTTTCCATCACAGTGTAGGCATATTGTCTACTGGTGCTTTTATCTTTAACACTTTACTTTCCCATTCTAAATATAATGAATTAATATTATGTTAAGGTAATAAATTTAGTATTACATTACAATAAAACCAGTTTTAAAGGTTTGCTGTACACAGCTAAAATACTGAAACTGGAATTATGCTAAGGAATAGAGATGGTGTTCTCTTGTTGATACTGACACTTTAGGGCTTTAAGGATATTTGTTTATGTGATATGATGAGATTTAGTATTGTGGAGAATGTCTGCAAGTCTTCAATAAGAAAAAAATGAAAAGTCATATTTTGCAGATTTTAATTTTCTGTAGTTGACTGAAAGGTTAAAGCATGTTTTTTCTTGCTTTGCACAGATGTATTTCATTCTGGTTTTAAAACTCAAAATTCTACTTTTGGTCCTTTCTATAACAACGCTCATATCGACTTGCTTACAACGTGTGAATCATAAAATCAGTGTTGCAGGCATGCATTTGTTTTTTACATTATGATATAATCTGTTTCTTTGTCTTTCAAAAATCTAAATCAGCTTTTCCTTTCTCCTGTGACAGGATGACAAGGACTTGGTTCATGAGTTTGTTGTTGCTGAAGGTCTGACTTGCTTAATCAAAGTGGGAGCAGAAGCCGACCAGAATTATCAGAACTACATCCTGAGAGGTAAAGGAAATGCATCCAAAAGTTGTTTTTATTGCTTGGAAACTCTCACAGGTCTGCAGCAACTTGCTTTGTAAAGTGTGTTTGAACTTGCTTCCAAGTTTGGTCCTGATTCCTTCATGTTATGCAAGAAAGTTAAGGAAGATTAATACCACTGAGCAAAATGAATTGGAATATTTGGAAACATGATAGTCTCCCCATTGTTCACCCTTTCTTGTAGGTTACACTGCAGTTCTCTAATTCTAAGAAAGCAAAGTCATTCTAAAACCTTTACTGGATAACTGTCTCAGAGGGAACAGAACAAATAACTTCTTGGAGTATGGTCATCTTTTACAAAGGAGCTGCTGCAAGCAGGTTGGACGTAGCAGGAGTAGTTCTGAGAGCTGTGTTTCTCTCCTTTCTTTCCGTGATGGGTGGCTGTTGACCTGTCAAGCAGCATGGAGGGTTTTCTCCATGCTGCTTAAACAGTTGAAAAGTACCAGGGAAGCAGAGAGGGGCAGCACCCAGTCTGCTCTATTACCCTGTTGGGAGATGTATTTTATTATTTCTTATTTCTTTTCTTTCTGTTGTGGTGCAGCGGAATGCAGCTTCATTGATATCTCTGGATATCATGCAGTATTTATGGAATAAACCAGGAGAAATAAATACCTTAAAGGGTCAGTTGGCTGGAAACAATTTTAAGCTATCTGGCATTTTGGAGTTAAACAGGTAATGAGAGGTTTATGTTCTGTTCTTTGTGCTTAAAAGACAACTGGCAAAGATAGGGTTTGGAGACGGATTTGGAAAAGGTGTGCTATGTGATTAGAAAGCTGATTTCATCTATTGTGGCCCAAATGGGTGCATGCATTTTTCTTCTAGCTAGGGAACCTAGGCTGTAAATTTGGAGAGTTTATTCAGTATTTTGAGAGGAGAACAGTCACTCCAAGGGATCTTTGCTGCTGGATAATCTCATAGTAAATGGAGACTGCTTACGAATGCATAGTTGTGGTAGATTGCTCATTTGAGTTTTCTCAGACTGACGTATATAGCTGTATTTAAAAATGTCATTTTAATGTATTTAACTACTAAAACTCAAATTACACTTTGAGGGGCAAAAAAAAAAAAAAAGTAGAAGGATTTTGTAAGAACCAGATATGCTGAATTATGGAAAGCAAGGATTCAAATAGAATGTGCAGTTTCATGTAAAGATATTTGACCAGTTTTGGTGGTGTAAAAGAAAGAAACCACTACTACAGGAATTATGTTCTATGTCAGTAGCTGTGCAGTCACATAAATGTACTTGAATAGAAGACAAGGACACAGAAACATGTTCAATTAAAAGTTTCTGTGAGAAAACTGGCCATAGATGATCTCAGAAAATTCAGACTGGAAGCAAAATAAAAGTTCTGTATGGGATGGTCTGGCCCTCAGTCTAGGAGCCTCCCCATTCTCCTTCCCTTCCCATACCCTAATACATGCAGCATTCAAAGAGATCTAATGGTCTCTTTCTTGTGGTGGCTTTCAAGAGCTTGGTTTCCATGATCTAAAATTAGAAATTTTCATGAGAATTCAATGAATGATAGAACAGAGACTTAGTGTCAATGTCCATGCCATCATACAAATTCCAACTGCAAACTCATCTTGTTATATTGTTATTAACAAGTGATTACAGCTCATTCAAAATGAATATAACAAAACAACATTAACAATACTAAAAACTAACTACATAGAAGTATGCCATAAAGGTGAAAACATTATTTTAGGAAGATATCTTTAAGGATTGGTAACTTCTGAAATCAGGTATTGTTTTTTCCCTACATTGCTGCTGTGTGAAGCTGAAGTTTCTCTCTGGGTAGTGTATCCTAGCATCCTTTATAATAGAGCTGTGTCATGTGGGCTTCATTTCAGTGTTGGTCTTGATTGTCTTTCAGGAATTTCAAAGCTTGTTGTTACAACTCCAGAATTATGTCAGGTGGTTTGCAGTTCCAGGAGGCAGCATGTACTTTCTGAATAGGTCTGCGTGTGCAATGAGATAAAGATAGATTTGGAAGTATGGTATAGCCAAACAATCTTATCTGAATACATTGAGAAAGGTGCTGAAAAGAAGCATTAAATACATAATGTAAGAGAGCTTCTGATATATTATTTTTGGAAGATCATAGTGATTGGTTAGGTTGTTTTGTTGTTTTGGTTTTTTTGGAGTTTTTTATGACAGTTGTGTGTACCTATTGCAGTGCTGCATTTTACTAAACCCAGAGTACTGGTAAATAGGTGAAGAAATTTTACTGAAGGTACAATCACAATTAGCACAGAGATGGTCCTGTAACTCTAAGCTTAATGGTAAATAGTGGAGATTTGAGAAGTTAAAAGTAGTATTTTTGTAGAGATTTTGTGCCTTCGTGCTGTGGTGTCCTTGCTGTTCTGCAGATCATTTTGGATTGGAATATTCTTTTTATTTACATTGCATTTAACCTAAATCATAAATAGATGGGATTTCTCCTAAGTTCCATATTCTGGCATTTCTCCAGCAACTTTGGTGTCATTCACTCTTTTCCTCTGGCAATTCTAGCTGAGCTTGTAGGGCTTGTGACAGTAAGTGACGTCCTTAGGCATGGCATTGCCTCCTTTACTTCAAGGACTCACCTACATGAGACTGTCCATGATCTTGACTGAGCAATTTCCCAGTGTTTCATATCAACTTGTTTGCCTCTGGTCATCAAGAAATAGCTTTGTACCTTGGAGGGAAAATAGTCTGGAAATACACGTATGCTTAAGGGCTGTCGGTGCTTCAGTGAGTTCCAGGTACAAGTTGTTTCTTGAGGATATTGTTTTCCTTTTTCCAAAAGTCTGCATTGTTTCACTTTAATGTTTCCTCATTGTGAATTTCTGCTTAGGGGCTTTGACTTGGTTCAAGTCAGACTGAGCAGCTAAAAAATGATTAAATATGAGTCATGAAAATTTTAGTTACTTTCATGGGTAAGTGAAGAGAAGGTAAGTGTGGCTTTTACATACAATGCTGAGATATCCAGACAGTTTATTGTTGCTTGCTAAGGAATGACTGTTTATTCTGCTCTGGTCCCCTGAACTAGGGCTGTTTGACTGTACCATTCCCAAAATGTTCCCTTCTGTCAGCGTATAACCTATAGACTGGAAGCCGACAGTAGCCAGGACTTCCCTTGAGGGTTACTTTTTAAAAAGACTAGCTTAGAAAACAGCTTTTGATCCTCCTTATTTAGCAGTTCTTAAAATTAAATTTATTCTCCAATGTTCCTTTTAATTATTATGGTCATCTAAAGAAACCATGTTTTGAGGGACATTCCCTCCACCATGGAAATGGGCTATTTCCTTTTGTTATTTCCTCCATCTTCCTTTATTTCCACAAGGATCTATAAGTATGAAGAACTTCACTGATAACACTGAAGTTAAAATTTTCTGTCCCAGTTACAAGATTTTGGTATGGTGGATGTTACCTAAAAATTCAAAACCAGATAGGAATGGGTTAAAGGTAATCAATGATGAGGGTTAATAAAAATCTTACTGTAATTTTGAAGATTCCTTGGATATAATTTTGAGATAATCTGTTCCTTGCACAGAATGAGAAAGCAACTCCTGAAATGCCACGGTAGCCTTTATGTTTTCTGATAATTTAGACAGTGCTGTTGGGAAGGTGAGGGAAAAAAGCAGCTTATGTAGATCAAGGCTTAATTCTTTTAAAGATATACTGAATAAATAATCTGTGAGGTTCAGGGATGACTTAGCTGGCCCTGTGATGTGAGGAGCTCTGCCTGGTGGATCCTGCGCTGTCTGTCCCTCAGATCAAAAGAGAAAGTTGTCCAAAGGTCATCCAGCCTCGTTTGTAGAGTGTAATTGTGTACTTGGGTCCATTTTTGGCTGCTTGTGGATTCAGATCAGTATTTAGAGGTGTCCATAATTAGATGAAAGCTAGATATTGTTCCTGTGGTCTGAGAGCACAAACCAAGTGTTCAGTCTGAGCAGGCAAAGGCCTTGACTTTGCTGCAAGGTCTATGGAGCTAAGGCTGAGATAAAAATAGGACAGGAGTCATACTAGAGTAGTCATACAGTGCTTATACTAGACTATGCTTGAATCAAATTCAGCTTTTGGATGCAGCTCTCTGATTTAGTGAGAGCTGTGTGCGTATATGGAGAATACGAATTTGAGTGTCAAGTCTCAATGAGAGATGGTTTCAATTTTGTTTGGCAGTTTTGAATTTCTAGTGTAAGGTTTTTTTTTAAAAGAAGAAATAAAGAAAGGTACTTGGAGGAGCCTAGGAGTTATGATTTGAGATAATATTTGTGCTTTAAGTTAACCACTCTCCCATAAATCCCTAAAAAATTACTATAATCTAAATTTAAAGATAATTAGAATAATAAAATCATTTAGGTTGAAAAAGGCCCTTAACATCATCAAGTTCAACCATTAACCTAACACTGCCAAATCCACCATGAAACCATGCCCCTAGGCATCATATCTGCACATCCTTTAAGTATCTCCAAGGACAGTATAGTCAAAACTTCAGTAATTTAGACTTAATTCAATAATCTGGGCGGAACACTGGGTTGCAGAAGAGCATTTTCCTGTCACAGACCCTCTGCACTTCTGATGCAGTGCTGAAGTCCTGTGTGTTTCTACAGATATTTGTGCAAGCAGAGAAGATAATGATAATGGTCCTGGGTAAGGGATGTGACATACTCTGAGGGACAGTAACATACCATTCAAGAGGATTAAATGTCGATAAGCTCATGCACAAAGTCAACAGCATCCTCAGTCTGATAGAATAGCATCTTTATTATTATTATGCCCTACAATTTTTTCCTTATATATAGTAAATGTAGTTTGTTTTAGAATTGCATTTGTACAAGCATGCTTTTATCTTCATGCAGATTGAATGAGTATATAATACTGCTCTTTTTTTTTTTTTCTTGATGGGTTTGGCAAGACCTTTTGGGACTTTCAAGTAATTTTATGAGGGACTTTTACCAGGAAAGTTCTATATGAGTCCTAAAATGTAAATAAAAAAGAACCAGGTGTTTTAAAACACTAAAATCACATGTGAAACATAACTCCAAGGCACATTTTGATCTTTGTTACATGCTTAAATTATGAGGAACCCATTAAAACAGTTTCCTTCTGTTTTCCTGATAGCTGCAATTTGCACAGATGTGAATTGCCAGTGTTGGAGAAGTTCCCAAGAGCAGTAGTGACTTCCCAAGGTAGAGCAATGAGAACTGAGGAGCCTGAAACTTTCCAATTCTCCACTGAGGCATAAGAATGGGGCAATATTTTGATTCTTCACCTGTCTGCCTGGTAAATGGGAGCCAACCTTTCCAAAGGGATGGATGAAGAGAAAGAGTGTAGCTGAATCAAGGTAGTTAGCCTTTTAGTAACCTCAGCAAGGTGATTCTAAATCTGTATTTTGCATGTGCTTTTAATTATACATTAATATAGATATACACATATAGTGTAGCTGACAACAATAAGAAATGGAAAGAAATTACCATAAGAGCTACTAGATTGTAAAGCAGAAAGTGATTTTGCTGTTGGAATTAGGAGACACTGAGCTCTTTGGCAGGGTGGTTGGACATGCACAGGAGCCACCAGAGTCAGTCAGAACTACAGATGAATGCTCAGGCAGGGGGTCAGGTTTTCCGAACTAACAGGCAAACATCTCAAACACTGACATATACCAAAGCCACCAACAGTTATGCCTATTTATAAAGCCAGAGGCATGCAATCCCACCTGCATGCCAAGTTTGGAACCAAGGGCTGTGCTGTGTATTCTGGGAAATCAGATTAAATTCCTGAAACTAGTAAGTGCTGGATGGTAAAAGACCATCTGGTTACTGTCTGTCACCAGTAGATGTCAAGGATGTTAAGGAGCTAGAGGAAGTCGAAGGTGAGGATGAGGTTTTGCAAGCAGGCTGTGGAAGCTGCTGCTGATAACCCTTTGATTCTGAAAGCCAGGCATGAAGTTATCAGCTAGCTGGTGGCATTTCTGCATTGAGCCAACTGCTACTAGGAATGCTTGGGGTTTGTAAGTGTGCTCTCTGTAACAGGGGGATGATCTGCTTCCAGGAATTGGCTGGCTGTTTTTATCAAAAAGACCCCTCATTATTTACAAGGACGTGAATGTTTCCACTGCTCTTGAACTTCCCTTCCTCAGCCTGATAAGTTACGTAGCTTTGGGCTTTTGCATTAAAAAATTAGGTATTACAAAGCATTTAGCATAGAGAAGCATGTTCTTCTGTAGTAAATGTCTATATGGGAAGCAGGGGTTCTAAGTAACAATAAAACAGAAATAAAGTCTGTGAGAGGCAATTTCCATCCTAAATAGACATGTCATGCTGGTTGCTACTGCAACAGTAAAAGAGATGGTAGTAATGTAAGTTTAGTGGGGAAAAGGGAGCTAATACTGAATACTCCATATCTTTGCAATATCCCTGTTTTTCTGTGGCTGGAGAACTGTTTAAAGTTTTCCAGCTGTAGAAAAGTATCCCAGCCCCAAGTAAATAGGAATAGATAGCACTTGATTAGGCTCACTTTTGTATTTCTTTGTTTTCTCTTAGCCTTCAGTGTGACGGTATCCATATGCAACTCTGAAGCTTCTATATATGTCTCTACATATTCAGGTTGTCTTCTTATGTGCAGTACTTTAAAAGGATGTAAACTTCTCACCCCATCTCAAAGTACCTGCCATAACAGCCTGAACTTTAAAGAGAAACTGAGTGCCTGTAACTTGATTAATTGGGAGTGTTTCTTCTGAGAGATTTGCTGGCACAGTCTCTCAGTAAATTCAGTTCTTTGGCCTTTCAGAAATATTACCAGAATTGGACACTTGTCCTGTGGACATTTTAAAGTTCATGTCCTTCATTTTTATGCTGGACATCAGACCACAGTTCCTGTGGAACCATACCAGCAGATGGCAACTCCATGTGGAAGTTGTTATGCCTACATAGTACAGGGCAGCTCCACATGGAGATACAACCTAAGCTTCTTACCACTGCTATAAAAAAATCCACAAAATAAAATACACCAAATCAAGCCATAGCTGTGTGAGGAAGTTAGTAGCAGATTAATGTAGCTGAGTTAACAAGACTCATGAGCAGCACTGCTGAGCTGAGGTACAGCCTGGCAGGGATGCAGCCATGCCATGTCCCTTTGTGAAGTGGACTACACTGCCAGTTTTCTATCAGCAAACATTATAGGTACCACTTCTTGTAGTTCAGATCAAAAGCAGCAGTCCCAGAAAAATATATCTCTGAGACCTGTATATCTGATGGATCAGTAACTCTTTTGGTTACATGTGCAGAAACCTCAAGATGTGCTTCTTCTTGAAAAGCCATGAAATGAAAAAAAAAAATACAAATGGATTTGGCATCCAGATTCATGAACCCTTTAGACTAGAAATAATGATGTTAAGATGCACTTTGTTATACCATAAGAAAAGGACACATTATACTTATCTCCATGATTAATAATATAAACACTAAACCTCCTTGTCTCAGTAGGTGAATCCTCTTTCACTTCTGCAAATATCTTTAAGACTAAATACCTTTGTTTATGTTTACAGAGGTAGTTGGGAGAGCTTACATTGGAAGCCATGCAGTTTAAAAAGAGATCCTTTCCACTCTACAATTTTAGAGTTTCCTTTCTTCATTCCTCATCTGCATATTTTAAAATGATATTTATTAAATTTATACTATCTATGCATAACACTGAGCTCCCTACTGAATACAACCTTAGGCATTCCCTTAGTTGTTAGAGCAAGCACTGCACTCTCCTTTGTCCTCCTCCCTCCCTTCTCCCAGGACATGATTGTGATGCATGATTCATCTGGAAGCAGAGCCAGATAGTCTTCACACAGAGCATACAGTACAAGTCCTCCCAGTCTGGGATGGGAATTGGCATCAAAGCAAATTTGAGTTCAAAAGTTTAACCACCCTGTAGTAATTTACACATCTACAAAAAACCTGAGCTGTTCTTGCACTGTGCATTATTATGAAATGGCCTTTTATGGTGGGACTGCTCGTGAGGAGGATATAGGGTCTACATGGAATTCAGTAATAACACCACCATAAAATTATGGATTTCCCTTGTTTTTAAAGCTGACAGAGGCTGGGAGACTTGGAGTTGTTTTCTGTCTCTATGAAAATGAATCTTCAGGTTCTGAGTAATTTTTTTTATGCATTGTGAAATTCCCATGAAATGTGACACCTCAGGCTATGCAGACTCCATGTAAAATGAGGAACTGAATATGAAAAATGCACATCCTGAACTACTGAGCAAAGACTAAATATTTCAGAAGTACTCCCTGCGGCCTTTAAAGCTATTGTGGATATTTTATGCTTTAACTACTCAAACTTCATGGACGAGCCTTGAAAACAATGTACTGATTCCAACTGGTTATGAACACATTACAGAGTGTTTCTGCCTTTTTGTAGTAATATTGTAGCCCAAAAGTAGAAAAGGAGAAAATGTATAGAAAAGTAAAGACATTCATAAGCCATCACAGACATGAATAATTGCACAAGGTATATGGCTACTGGTAATTTCACTACATGTTATTTGCATTGAATATATGCACATAAAACATGTTAAAATATTGTTGGGAAATAGAGTTTGATTATTGTCATTTCAAGATTAGAGGCTTTAAGAGCTATTTGAGGTGGTAGTTGCCACACAGAGTGCTCCATCCTGATACATAATCAGGGAAAATTAAAGACTTTAAATGAGAATTGGAAGAGGTGGAGTCAAATGCGTAAGATAATTGAGAGGTGCTGGCTGCTATTCTATGAAGGTGATTATTGTATGATATAAAGACGTGACAAAAATGAGGTTCTTCAAATATCTTTGGTTAATTTCCACATCCAGATGCATTATTTTTAGTCACATATTAGCTCTGTGTGTCTGGAATCCTTGCAAATGTGCATGCATGAGTATTTCTATCAATCACATTCTCATAGGTGTCATCAGGAAGCCGGACCAGTGAACTGCAAACTCTTAAAATACTTATTTTCATTATTGTTAGGCAGTGACCTGCTTTTAAGTCTATTATCACTACTGCATCAAATACTAGGAAATTGTAGATGATTGAAGAACTTAAAAGATAAGGCATAGGACTTGCATGTATTAATTATTAACTGATCATAAGTGCTGTGTTCATACATATATGTCTAAGAAAACCTGTAGAATGCTTGTAGGCTGATGACAGTGAAGGATAATCTTAGTGCACATGTGGGAGTAATAATGTTTCTGTTTCTGCTGTGGAGGGCTTCTGCTCGACAGTTCTTTTGTGCAGCCCAAAGAACCATCAATGGATCAGCACATGCCCCTCAGGAAAGCAGAACTAGCAAATAATTACACATTCGTGGGTTGAATGAGAAAGAATGAAACTTTTTGCTGATTTGAATGGAGTGTAAGGACCAGCTTATCTTCTGCCTGCACTGCTTCCTACCCTCCTTCTCTGCCCTCCCCACCTCCTTCCATACACAGGACTGGAGACACTGAGGGTGGTGTTGGAGTGATGAGAGTAGAATGGGGGCTGGCATCCCCCTACTCCCCACGTGTCTGTGAAGACTGTCAGTGGATGCACAGGCAGGGGTTAAGCAGACTGAGTAAGGCAGCAAATTCAATGTTCCATGTAAAGGCAAACATGTGCCATGCAAAGGCAGACAGGATATTGTCTTCCTGTTGCAAGCCAGAGGGAAAAGAGTTATACTTAGGGCTCCCTGCCTGCAGTGGAGGGAAGCAGAGGTTTATCCTATTCCTGGTTTTACAAAAAGTGGGGTTTGATACACTATTTATTACTTGAAACATGATTTCTTTCTCTCCATACTGCCTGACAGTAAGGACTTTTTTTTCTGTTTTCAGTGTGTGAGGCATTTCCAGCTTTTTCCATTTAAATTCTTGGCACTAAAGCTGGTGCTGTCATGCCAGAAGAGAAGGCTATGCCTACCTCCTGGACTCAAGCAATACAGGATCACTGGCCTGCACTGGCTGCTAAAAATATAGTACCTCGGTTGTTTAGCATGTGTTTTTCAATAATTTATCACTTTGAAATTTCTTTCCAGTCAATTTAGTGAAGAGAGTTTACTGATGTAGGTGCTATCTAAAATAAGCCTTTTCTTTCCTTTGCCTCTTTAATTTGTTTACAGTTAGAAAACAAATATTCTTCTGTTCTCTTACCTTATAAGTGCTTTGAGTTCCCTGAAGTGAAAAAACACTAAAAATACTGTTGTGTGCTGTGAGAAGTGCCATCAAATGTCTCAGTTGCATCTCTTGTATGCTTTAAGTAGGTTTATTTAAATGACAGGTGGGGTTGTGAAGAACTTCTGCCAATACTGGGCAATATCCTGTTTCCTCTTACTTAACCTTCCTCCTTCTATATTTTATCACCAAGGCTCAACTCCCTCTTGCCTTCTCTGTCCCTTCCACTCCCCCCTGCAATTCCCTTCTTTGGAGACACCTCTGTGATTTTTAAACTTATGCCCCAAAGTGGCTTTGGGTACAGCAGGGCTGCACAGACTTACTCGTGGTGAGCATCATCTCTGTAGTGACAAGGGTCCCTATCTGCAGACTTACATCCAGGTGTTCCCAATTTCAGTACCCTTCCCTCGGCATGCAGGGAGCAGTCTTAGGAGCAGGCACTTTTTCACTCAGGCAAAATCCACTCATCAGGCAGAAATTCTGGTTTTAAATCTATAACTTCTTAAACGTGGTTTCCACATTCCTTAAATTTGGTAGTGGGTCACCATAAGCTTGCTGTAGTATTTGGGTTAATATCAATAATGGAAACATTGACTGTACTGTGTTTAAACTATATATATGGATTGCTAAGGTTATTTTTTTTATTTGCTTATGATAAATGTTTTTAGATTTTTTTTTTATTTTCCTAAGATGATTATAGACAAATGCACTAAGAATACTGTTAATGTTGATAAACAAAATTCTTGAAAATTAAAAACACCTGTCTGAGCTTTCTTTGCAGACATGCCTGCCCCCTTTGTGTGGCAGTTGATTCAGCCTTTGGTGGCACAGTGGTACAGCTTTTTCCCTCAGCTGCTCTGCTTCAGCCAATGAGCACCGTCACACCTGTGCACTTACTGAACACCTTTTAAATAGCTGCTCTTGTCAGCAGTCCTTCCCCAGGCTTTGTGATTATTTCATGTTATGCAAACTCTGTTACAAAACGTTTGTTTTCCTCATGCATGATTCCATGTTTTGTCACTAGATGTTGTCCAAGAGCTCAAAGGGCAGCATTATCTTTGTGTGGCAGATAAGGAAATGAGACACTTGAAAACACATTCTGAATTCAAAAAGATTCAGTAACTCTGAGTTCTGGTTTGGAGCTTGTCCTTGGGCTGGTTTTTCAAAGTTGGTAGGGTATTTTCTGTGTATTTCTTTTTTAATAGTTACTCTTAGCACTTGGAGGGCAGCAGCTGGGAACATTATGGGGATATTTTGAGCTTCAAGAATCCACTATACAGAGATTTCAGCTGACTGTATATGTTCAGTAGAGGCTGTTACAAGTGTAATTTCAAAACCTTATAGTCACACAAAGTTTGGGCATATTTTAATGTTTTCTGTATGAACTTTTTCACTGATGTGAAGTTATAACTTTTCTGAGTATTCCAAATAGCTTAAATTCCCAAAATATTCATCTTTCTGAAAATATTCTCAGCAGTATTTAAAATTCCAGTGAAAAGTTCCCTTTCTTCTTTTTCTTCCTGCCTTTCGGAAACCCGCCCCAAATATAATAAGTGTTGAAAATTTTCCATTAAAAAAGGAAAGTGTTGTAATTCAAACACCACAGGGAAAGTTTCAATTCAAACCTAAAACTTGAGGAAATTATGGACAACTAAACCCTGCTGTGTTTTCATGGGAACTAACAGGCTATTTTAGAAGTAAGCAGACTGTCCCATATGAAGGGTGCCTTCAATTTCTGTGTCATAAGGCTGTTGGCTCACTTTAGATGTTGAAAATACATAGGAAACTAATACTTTATTGGCTACAAGGGTGAAATGGCTTGTGTTGATTTACTCTGGTCTTTAGCTGTAGTAATCTGATTTGATGGGGTGACTACTGAATCAGTTACGCTGAGAGTGTAATTGCTTGGATTTTGCCTACAAAGAACTGACCTATTTTTTTTTTTAATTTAGTGTTTTAATGTTGAGTTCTCGTGCAATATCTTCATGGTGAACTAGTAGAGTGAGACCTGATGGAGAAGTTAGTGTTTATCAGAAATGTGTGTTGGAATCTTGCCTTTATATCAATCCTTTGGAATATATAATAAAAGTTAAAGATGTAGGAAGTATAAAATAATCCCTTTTAGTTAGATTACAAGATAGAATTCCTCTCACCTAATTCCAGTTACCTTGGTAACTGGTGTAGTTAGGTGGACTCCTTGAGCAGGGGAGAACCCAGTACACACTTGTGACTGAACTGGATTTGCTCCTTGATTACTAGTTTGTTTCATATGTCCTGTTATCTTTTGTTTCTCAGGTTTTTTTTTTAATATGGAGTCATGAGTCTGTGTCTGAACTTATAGTTTAAAATGGAAAGTCTTGAGTATTTGATGCAGTTTGTTTCATTTTAATTGAAACTCTTCTTCAAGACCAGTTGAGGGAACTTGGCAGAAGCCACTTTAGATCTGTGGGCTTCCTCAGGTCTGAAAGGAGACCCATTGGTGATGGAGAGTCTCAGTGAATATCGGTGGTCATTTCCTTCAAACAATGAGTCTCACCTGTCTCTCCTTGAAGAGGTTGAATAAGTTGGCATGTAGTTACCTTTAAGAAAACTGTTTGTCCTTCAGTGACTTCCATTGCATTTGGTATGTATTTGGAGATCGGATGAGATGAGGAAAGAGACACAAACCCCTATCTTCTGCTCCTGGGCTTGAAAATCAAGAGCATAAACACCTGCACTTCAGGTTTTCAGGCTTTAGAAATTCTGATGATGTGACATGATTATTGTTGTAGTTGATAGACATAGACAGTGCTAGAGTCAAAAACCATGGCACCATTATGTGTATAGTGGGTGTAATGGTTCCCTGAATCACCTAATAAAAGGACAAGACTATCCCTTTGATTCTGAGGGCTCAGGAAGACTGAGCTCTGGTATTTGGTGTCCAAAGTTGTATACTGTGAATGTCACCTTTCCCCAGGTCTCTGTAGGCAAGTAGGAACTGCAATATGTGTGAAAGAACATAAGATTAGGAGCCTGCTTTGTAATATTTAATACTAATTGGAAATACACTATAGAAACAACCACCCCTGTGTAAATACCTATCTTTAACCATGCTGATTCTGAAAGAGCCAGTTGGGAAGGATCTGGAAGAACAAGTCGGGAAAGACATTTGGACCACCCGCAGAATCAGACATCTCCTGGATCTCTGATGAGTACATGCAACTGTTCTTGTGTACTTGGGACTATCAGACAGATCAGGACAGGCGTCTGCCTGCCCCACAGGACTTGGTCAAAAAAAGTCCTGTGTCTGTACTGTGTTCCACTGGAACTGAATAATACCCAAAGCACTGGCAAAGGCTGGGCTCGCTCGCTTTCCCTGACTGGCATTCACAGATGGCAGAATTGTTATTTTAAGGGTCTTCCAGAAGAGCAAGCCTGAACCCTATTCATTAGACTATGCCAGCAAAGCCAGCGTTTTGCCAACAAAACCGTAGTAGGTATCTTCCCAACCTGGCAACCAGAGTGGTTGGATGTGCCATCTAAATCCAAAATCATTGCACACAGTGACCTGTGTTGGCCCAGAGCTTGTTGGTTGAGTACCATGGACAGGGGCAGCTCAGCCACAGCCTGCTCAAGACTTGAGGCTTAACAGCCTTCTTGGAAAACACCATTGTGAGCCTGCACAGTTGGTGCCAAATCAGTTATTATTGAGTGCATGTAAAACAGCTAAACCCTCCTGAGCTTTTTCTCACAGGCATTCCAGATTTAGTCCTCCTGTGCAATTGTGTTTGATCCAGAACTATCCAAGGCTCTTAAAATGTTGATAGATTAGAAACACCTACTCCTGCCTGTAGATTTGAGAAAGTACTACAGGTGTTCATGGAGTCCTCTCTTGTATTGTTTCCCCGATGGTGCTGAGAAAACCCTTTTTGAATGCCTTTGTGAATGAATTTCAGGAAGTCATGGCCTGCACTTTTTATGTGATACTTCATTTGACCACAGTGATCAACCACTGACCTTAAGCAACCTCTGTCCTCAGTGGTATCAGGACTTCATGTGAGCTAACTTGTAGTGGCAGTATTGACAGACTTTTTGCAGATGTGTATCAGAATATATTGCTTGGTTACAATCAGACAGATGTTTGGCTGTGGTTACCCACAGAAGGCTGTTCTTAGATGCATCCTCTTGCAAAGGTTGTGGCAGAAATGTGTTGGGGCTTTTGTCTGAGCTTTTTCTATCCTAAAATATTTCACTACTGGCATTTGGCACAACATGGATAGATAGATAGATATGTATGACATATTTGGGCCAGGAAAGCAGTCTGAACTTGATAGATTGAAGCTCCTTATTCCTAATGAGCTGTAAGGATAAAATGTGGAATGCTCAAGTACTGCATGAGTACTTGAAGAATAACTAATTTCTCAAGAATATGAAACTTCTTGATATGTGGTCAATGTGAATAAGGCAACACATATTCTTTCATTGATTTATTTGTTCTTCCCCCATTCTGCACTTGCAATTGGCAGGGAAGCAGAGTGTTATGACTATTCCAGCCTTTGTGCATGACATTGTGAAGATCCATGCACCAAATCATAGTGGATCCAGGGGAATGATCCATAATTGAGCACAGCTTCAGCACTGTAATCAGTACATGGGCTCTGACACAGTGCCTTAAAATTTTATTTCTCCTGAAACCTATGGAGGCGCATGGCAGTGAGGATGGTTTTTGAATTAAACATATGTATGAATTAGGGTGAAAGTAATCTCCTGGGATCCTTATTTATAGCTAGGCTGCTGGTTTTCCCAGCATGTGTTTTCAGCAGCAGTTTTTGCCTGCATAACTGAGGGAGAGCATGGTGAACACCAATACTTTAAGTTGTAAGATAAGCTTACCTAACAATGAATTATTAGAAATAAAATGTACTGCATTATCTGCATTTTTGGAACTATTTCTGCATGGAAGAGGTATAATATTTCTAAGTTTTACTCTGCAGTCAAAAGACCAAGAAGCATGGAGGAGATTGTCTGCTAATGATATCACTCCAAACCTGATACTGTAGTTGAAATATGAACACGTTTCTGCTCCTTATTAGGTGATGGTCTAAGAAATATTCTTTCTTCTGATTGCAAATGGCCCTTGAAAGAGCTGTTTCAGCATATGGGCATGAGATGTGTGCATCATGACCAAGTCTCACAGTTCTGCCTTTAAATGTTGTAAACCAGGATGGTTCTTACCAGTTGTAATTTACAAAGTTTTATTTCAAACTAGATTAAAATCTGATCAGCTTGATTGTGCTTTTGTTTATTGTACTGACATGAATAAGAGTTAACTCTTGACATATGTGTGAAACACAAATTTGATCCAGAATCTTAAATAATTACAAATGAGAGTCTTCCAAGTCTTCCACATTTGTTTGCCTTTCACTTGTAATGTTCAAGCCAACAAAAACACAGCAATTTTGATAAATATGTTCACACTGAAAAAGAAATCTTTATTTTTCCCGCATGTTGTATTGACATTTACTGGCCATTTTTCTTTTCAAAAGAAACCATGAGCTAAAGAAAGAAGCTACAAGAGCTTTTTTATGTAGTTTCTCTGAAGTTTGTTAAAAATAATCAGGATAATGCAGTATGGATTTAGCTGTAGAGTTTATTTTTCAGTTGTTATTTATAATTTTTTTAAAAGGACTTTAGATTAGAACAGTAAATTTCTTGGTTATCCTGTGAGAACACAAACACATTACTATAGATAATGAAATTCCAGTAGATGTCTTATTATATGCTTTATATACAATGCATAGTACTATGATTTCTCTAAATAGAGTGATTGATGATTTTGGTTTGGCATTTCTGGTTTTTTCCTAACACTTGTGTTCACGACGAGAACCACATTCTGTTTGAGGCCTTTTTTATATGTGCTAGCTAATAACTTGAAAGAATGTAAAATCTATATTCTTGCTGCTAATGAAGAACATAGCATGCTATATTTCTGGAAATTCTTTTTTTGTTGTGTTTTTTTTTTGTCTTATTTTTCCATTCAATGAAATTCAGAAAGCTTTTAGTCAAAGAGAAGAAAATTTCAGTTTTTAATTTCCTCTTATTGATGATTCACATCTTCTTTACATCACCATTACTGCCAGCAGATAAGATCCAGCAAATCAAAATCATAGAGACAGCTTTGCTTTTCCAAAGCAATATTTCCACTGTAACAGGCATTAACTTTCCTTTGGTATCTCTTTGCAACAGTGGAGCCTATATATGTCTGTCAGTGAAAAGACAGCCTCTGCTGCCTCTACTCTAGCTGGAAGAACATAGGGAAACCATTAGTTTGCTCTTCCAAAAAAGCAGAACAAAATGCCATTCTCTCTCTGTTCTTCTGCACTATTGCTGTCTGCTCCCATATTTCACACCATCCCCTCCACTGGTCTAGAATGTGTTAAATTCACTATTAATTTTTTGGGTCTGAAATTCTTTCAGTTCTGTATCCATTTATTTCTGGGCATGCATAAGCAGCTGCAGCAGTACAAATTTAAGTGGCTTCCTTGAGTGGAAGAAGGAAAACATCTTCCAGTGATATCACTGGCCATTCCAGAGTGCAAGTCAAATCCTTGCTCAAATTACTTGATTGGGACAACTTTAGTGTCTTTCTGCTGTTACTGACTTGGGCACTTTTGACTCCAGCTGTTTCAGTCTGACCATCTGTAAAACCTTGTGTTATTATATTCCCTTTTTCTGATTTTTTTTTAAGTTTGTAGGCAAGATTATATAGTCACAGTATTCTGTCAAGCATGCATAGAAAACACACTCAACATGACCTGGCAATGTGTGCTTGCAGCCCAGAAAGCCAACTATGTCCTGGTCTGCATCAAAAGGATTGTGGCCAAAAGGTCAAGAGAGATGATTCTGCCCCTCTACTCTGCGCTCATGTGACCTCCCCTGGAGTGCTGCATCCTGCTCTGGAGCCCCCAACACTAGAAAGATGTTGACCTGGTGAAGTGAGTTCACACTAGGGTCATGAAGATGCTCATAGTGCTGGAACACCTCTCCTGTGCAGACAAGCTGAGAGAGCTTGGGTTCTTCAGTCTGGAGAAGAGAAGGTTCTGAGGAGACCTTAGGGCACCTTTCAGTACCTACCCAGGGCCTACAAGAGAGCTGGAGAGGGATTTTTTTACAGGGACATGTAGTGACAGGGCAAGGGGGGAATTGCTCCAAACTGAAAGAGGGTAGTTGTAGATTAGATATCAGGAAGACATTATTTAATGACAATGGTGAGGCACTGGAACAGGTTTCCAAGAAAAATTGTGGATATCCCATCCCTGGAAGTGTTGATGGCAGGTTAGGTGGGGCTTTGAGTAACCTGGTTTAGTGGAGGGTGCCTCTGCTCATTCCAATGGGATTGGAAGATGATTTTTAAAGTCCTTTCCAACCCAAACCATTCAGTATTCTAACACTTCAAGCTTCTCTCCTTTGTGATCAGTACTGGTTTGTGCTGCTTGAGGGCAGAAACACCAGGGATTTCTGCTGCTGGATGAGGAAGAGGAGGTTGCCGTGGCACAAATAGGAAGGACAACTGGGAAGTGACCTGGATAACTCTCTTTGCAGCTGCTGCAAAAGAGATGGAACAGAGAAGCAGTTGGTTGCCACAACTCTAACACACCTCCAGTGATAAGTACCAGCCTTTCAGCTTTGTCTCTTCATTTTGTTGCCACAATCTGACCCAGCCTGTTATTTTCAGCAAAGGGAAGCAACACTCTGACTGTTTGCACCTTCCACTAGTCTGCTGCCTTAGGGAGGTGCTCATATTTAGTGTGTGGGCTGTCACTGTCTTCCTGGAGTTATTTCTCAGAAGATGCCACAGGTTTTATTAGAGACTGGGTAGAGAAGGAAGAATGTGTTAGCTAATATTTTTCTTCTCTTCTTTGGAGAAAAGAAATAGAGAATGAAGTATTTATGCTTTCAGCACTTCACTCTTAACTCAGCTGAATGAAGAAGGTAAGTTCGCTAGGGCCACTGGGTGACTGACAGAGACAGACTGCTCAAGGAAACCATGAAGAGGATAGCCCAGTTTTTATTCATACGTTTCAGGAGAGTATCCAGAGAATCACATAGGTACCTAAAGCCAGCTGATACTTCAAGAGATGATTGCTGTGAAGAAAGTGTAGAATTCATCTAAAGCAAACCAATGAACTTATAAATGCATTCAAAATAATGGCATGATGCATAATATTTGTATTAGAGTGCATCAGAGAGGAGGGTGATAGATATCCTCAGGAATTCATATATTTTTTTCTAAGTACTCATATGTGAACCAGGATTAAGGTTGTTACAGGTTTGCTTTCTATTATCAGATTAAGTTATTTGTGTTATGAGACACAGATTACAGCTAGGTTCCATTTTATTTGACATCTAAGTCTTTTCAGGAGCAATGGTATTAAATAGAATCATATTACTCAAGGCTAAGGAAAATTGACACCCATTCTTTTGAATGAAGTTCTACTCAGGTTTTTGAGATGCAAAATCCAAGGAGAGTGAAGTTCTCTAGTGCATTACAGATGTCCTACAGACTAGGAAACAAGGCAAAATGCCCCTCTTGCCATCCTTATTACCATGGCTAACCCATTCTGCCCCTTGGGGTTTGAACTGCTTTGAGTTTGCCTCCTAAGAATCAGGAGGTGTTGTTGTCCTGAGGATATTCCTAATACAGTAGAGAGTCCATTGGTTCCTACCTTATTTCAGTGTTTCTTTGTTTCATAGCATAGTGCAGCTAACATTGTTCTGGATGGAGAGTTGTGGACTACTTGTCCAGGGTTAAATGTATGGCTGGTGTTCTCTGTATCAGAAGTATTAAATTTTTGGTCTCAAAACAGAGCTCCTGTCTAGCAGTCTTGGGTCCTCTTAAGCAAAAAGTGACTTGTTAAAATGACAGCTGATTCTCTACCTCAGCCATTTCTATTGCACATAAAAAAAGCACCCAGACTAAATTACAATGGAATTAAAATGGTGTTATTAGTGTTGTGTTCATGTTACCATCTGTTCTTCTAGGCTTCCTACTTTGAATGAGACAGTTCACATAACACAAAATCCTGCTTTCCAGCACTGAGTGCTGGTAAGTCATGCAGCCTTCAACAAGCAGCCATTACTAGGTATCTCATGTTATCTCATTTAGGCCTCTTTAAAGTGAGAAATTACAGGTGTTGCTCACATGTTTTCATATGCCTTCATTTGGTTTTAGAAACTTCTTGTGGCAGTTCACTCTCTTTTGTTTACTTTCTAAAAGTCACATTAGTTATGACTTAGATTGTATTGACTTCTTGCTGTTCAAAATTCAGACTGTAAAGATATCTTGTGTGGAAATTGAAAATGAAAGCAGCAGAAACACTGTTTTTTCACTAAATACTGTGAAATTTTTGTAAGGAGTGAGTGATTTCAAATTTAACCTTGATAAACTTTGTCAAAGGGGGAAGAAAAAAGAGAAAAATATTTCTATTTCAGTGAGGGGTGCCTAGATTTAGGAATCTTCTTAGGCTTTTTGGGTTCTCCCTCTGCAGGCACTGAAATTATATTCTAGAGGAACTGGTGGCAAAAGTGGTGTGAAACATCCCCTTTTCTTTCCACATACATGATTATCTTGAACCTTAAACAAGGCAATGTTTTCTGTTGTTTGTAGCATGCATTTTGTTGTAAAAATAGAATTCTGAAACCACTGCAAAGTTCTGGGCTTTTTAAACATTATTTGAAAGTTTTTGTACAAATAAAAAGCAATCCTTTTAAAAACTAATTATACACATATGAAAGCATTTATCATGACATGACCAATTTTTTTTACAATATTGTAAGAATTTTGAGAGATATGTGAATTGAGATACATACAGGTAAATAGTTTTATCTGCAAATATGCATCTGTAAACATGTTGAATATTTAAAAGCGAGGATATGCGAACAAAAATATCCAAATGTGTTAATGCACGATCCAGGGAGCATAAAAATTATTGCTGGACTGTAGCAGTGACCTGGAAGAAGTAATTTACACTGCAATAATGCATTTAATCTCCATTTGAATACTTCTTAATCTTCCTAATTTATTTGCTTAATCATACTTGGAGGTGCTAATGTAGGTGAGTTTGGTAAACTAAAGGGAAAATATTATCTTATTTGGAAGGCACAATTCTTTATATGGGTCCTGACTGGTCTTGCTAAATCTCGAGTGTTTGTGATTGGTTATACAAATCAAAAACACAAGCTACAACAGCTACAACAGGAAAGCACCATGGTAGCCCTACAAACAGAGACTATATTACATAGCAATTCTTTTGAGTTCTTCCTTCCATAAACTCCATATTCTTCATGTCAATTAGATGAGGAATGTGTATGGTGTGTGATGCATATAGAAGGCTTGTTAAAGTTGGCAGTCTAGGTTTAAGAAAAAAAGGTGGTGAAAGAAGACAGGAGGTAAATGCAGCAGTATCTGATTTCAGCTTTATAGCTCTCAAGGACTCTGAGGGCAGGCAAGCTCAGTGTGACCTTGGAAATCCACCTGGGACTCTGGTGCCTTGCTCTGTCTCTGGTTTACATTTTGCTCTGCAGCTTTATGAAATGTCATGTAATTAAACCTTCAGAGAAATGAAAGGAGACCATTGAATCTCATGAGTTTAGAACATCTTTTTTTTCCTTTTCCATAAGTTTCACTTTAGTGAAAAACAGTCAAACAATAGATAGATATACAGACAGACAGATGGATGAAGAGGACCTACAGCTTTTCTATGTTCATTAATGAAAGAGGATTGTTAAGGACATAGTAAACACCTCAGGTTGAACAGTTATCTCTACAGGTGCTGATTCCATGAAGTGTCCACTTTTCACAGAGCATGCGAAGTGGAGGAAAAGCTTTTATTTGTTTGTTAGTTGGATCATTTCCCTCAAGTGAGTTCTTAAAGCCCTTCGACTAATGAGAAAACTAAAAAGTGTTTCTTTTGGCAACAGATAAATAAAATATTGTTCTGGAAATCATCACAAGAAAATAAGGCATTCTCAATGTTCAAGAAAATCCTATCTCTCACCTTTTGAAAATTTCTGTTCCGATGAGTGAAAAGTCTTCTTTATGTTTCCTTCTAGAAGGTGAGGGAAGGAAGGGAAGAGAGTAAAGTGAGAGGGAAATACACATGTGGTCAACCCAAAATTAATTGCTTTGCTAATGCTGCCTTTCCTCTGATTGACCTTTCCAAGGTGTTACCATGTTTACATTATTAGCTGGACCAGCTGTCTGAAACAGGTTGTGTGGTGGTAAATGGTGTTGCCTCCTTTTGACCCTGCTCAGGAATTCAGGAAGGGAATAAGTGAATTAATTGGGTCTTTCTCAGAGGCAGCCTCAGCAGCAGTGTGGGATACCCGGTTGCTGTAGAGTTCACCTTTGGTCTGGGGGCTTGCTTCCAATTCAATTATTGCAAGGAAGGAGATTCATTCTCCTGAGGAAAGATGTGGTAGGAAACGATTGATTGAAGATTTGGTGAGAAAAGATAGCTCTCTAGTAGTTTTTCCTGCTGGAAAGCACCATTAGGAATAATTGCAAGGTTTTATGGGGATAGGACCATATAGTATGGAGAGTTTGCCTAGAGATTTATGTAGTTTGGATAAGGATTCTGGCTCTGAGCCTTTCTGTATGTTAAACTTCAAAAGAAATTAGGGGAGGTGGGAAAGAATAGACTTTATTTTTTTAGTGCTTGTACCAACAATGTTGATTCTTTCTCTCACCACTTCATATTTTATTTCTTTTTGTAAGGTCACTTGGACTGGATGCATTATAGGCAACCTATTTATGTAACCAACTTAGGAGCATTTTCCCAAGCTGATATGCAAAAATGGAGCTCTCAAAAGTTAATACAGAGTGGTATTTTGGAGTCTGAGTATTTTATTGTGAAGACGTGAAACAGTTGAGTGCAATTTATTATGTAGTGGTTGTAAAATAATTTTTATAGGTTTATATCAGCTGTAGTACTGCAGTGTTGATTTTGTAAGGCTCTGAAATTTTCTTTCACAATAGCAAGCAGCCATCCTCATTTAACTGATAACTATTGTTTACTTTTATTTTTTCTTCTATTTGACTGCAAAATGTGAATTACTGGCTTTCAAGCTTTTCTGTTGCTTTTACACTTTGTGCTAACATAAATTTCTGTAGGTGAATCAAAGCAGTGAATCAAAATGAGTATGTTTTAGTTCCACTTTATATTCTGCACCAATAAAGCAACTCAGGTGTTTTATTTACTTTTTAACATTTCCATAATTAGTACTGTATGAAAAGTGAGAAACTGTTGCAGATGGTCTGTATGCTGTGATAAAAAAAAATCAGCCTTTGGCCTTGAGCAATCAGAAGGGATGAGATTAATTAAAACTAATTCCCAGTTGCAACTGTGAAATAAAAGTAGCAATTCTAGAGAAAGCAGGCATCATTTTATAAATAGCAGGAAGTCTGAAGACAGCATACATCAATTTAATTTCACAAACAAGTAATTTACCCAATTTTGTTTAACAGTCTTTTGTTAAACAGAGGTTGTTCTGGATGGTAACAATGATCAAATTGTTAGCAGCATTCTCCTAGACATAAGGATACTAGCCCCAAAATAATATGAGATGTAATTTGAATAGATGCTTGGAGCTAAAGATGCCCATCCAGGACAAGTGGGAGGCCACAGGGCAGTAGTCTTGAGGAACAGTGGCTTAGAGTAGATCAGAGATCTGTTGTCCCTCCCTATCTCGTAATCTCCACTTGTCAGAATTTGTTGTGTAGAGCAGCAGGATGCTCATCATTCTCATAGGTTCAGTAGGATAATGAGAAAGTTCTGGCATTTTGTGACATTTTATCAGTGTTGCCAAATCCAGTGAATAGATGGGAGGATGACAAAGCTGTGCATGATGGATGGTGGGTGGTGTTTTGTGGAAGCTCAGGGGTATCAAAGCTGATCTGCCAAGTGCCTCTAAATATGTCATGTGAATTATTGTCCATCTGAAATTACTTTTGCTTCTTCAAGCTCCAAGTATTGTTGTGATGATGCCCTGATGCCCTGAATTTTTTAAATCATGTCTGGTAAAGCAACTTCTGCCAGTGTGACTTCTATCATAAACCAGAGATGGTTTGTAGATTTGTTTGTTGCTTTAGGGTGTGTAAAAAGTTAATGGGAAAAGTATTTGTTCTGTTAAATTAAATGGCAAAACCCAGTGTGATGAACCTTGCAGTTTCATTCCATTTACACATGATGAGCATGATGAGGGATTCTTTTACGCACGCCTTTTTTTTTTTTTCCTCAAAACCAAACCAATCTAACAAAAAAGCAGATTACAAAGAATATTCTGAGTTGGAAGGGACCCACAAGGATTATTGAGTCCAACTCTTAAAGGATTGGAACATTTATAAAGCCGTGTTTTCCAGACGAAGGGAAATAAGGCTGCCAGTCCTCAAAATTCAAAAAGAGAAAAGGGATGGTGGTGCTACACATTTTAAGGTTCCTGACTTAGTGGGAGATATGTTTTAACTGAACCTCTGCCACAGTGTTAGTATGTATCGTACTTGCTAGGCAAGTAGTTTCAGTTCAACTTGTCAGAAAGTATCATTATGTTCACTGTCAAGGTGTGTTTATTGTTTTCTGGGGGGCCAATCTGAGACTGTACTGCACAGAGTTTAACTTAAACTCCAAGTACTATTATACCAAAAGATATTCTCAAATACAAATCAGATTATCAGGTGTCACAGATGTGACATCCAGAGCCCCAACTTCTCTCTAGAACAGAATCATTTCTTTACCTCATCAATGTGCTCTATGCAGAAAAAGTATTCAGACTCGTGAAGCACTCCCTGTATTGATGAACATCATCCTGCAGGAAATTAAATATTCTGTCTTCACAGCAGGTTTGCACTAAAAAATTCCTAAGACCACACAGTGAGAGAATGCTTTCTAGATAGCACTTTCCAGCACTTACTTTGAGTGAGGAAATACTTCAAAGCTCAGGAATAATATTTCTTGAAATTGATTTTGACATAATTAAGTTTGCGCACAGAGTAGGCTGAACAAAGTTTTCTGCAGGAATCTTAACTCTGGCATTTCTTGAAGTTTCAAGTGCTTGAATTTTTTGTACCTAATGTCCTTTTAGCTTTTTTCTAAATACCCAGAAATAGCTAATTGCCCATGATGGATTTTTCTTGTTTGTGGACTAATTATTCTATAGATGCATAGCCTTCTATGCCAGTTATGTACAGATGGTTTGGGTTCAGGCCACATCACTTCAGACTGGAGAAGTGTTGTGCAGAAGTGTCTGTGATACTTGCAGGACTGCAGGACCCAGGTTTGGGTCTGGAAGCAATTTAGCTCCTTCTACGTGGAGCCTGATGTTATTGCTCATAGACCAGAGCTCAGCAACCTTGCTCCAAACTAACACAAGGAACTGTAAAACTGTCTCCAAATTGTCTCTGCACCTTCTTCTTCAGTGTTGTTATCCTGGGATCCTATAACCATCCAGTCCTATGTAACTCCTGCTAAGGAAGTGCTGACCAATAATACAAGAAACATGCTTGATTTATATGAAAATTATCAATAATGCTGTGATCACTGAATTGTAGAATAATCACAAAAGGAATAAAATCACCTAAAAATATTCTCTATAAATAAAATATGTTTATTCAACTGCATTTCTTGCTTACAGAGCTACTGATAAATAAGAAATGTAGATGGTCAAACCTGAATAAAGCTGCCACCTTCATTTTCATATTCAGCTATTGCATGATTATCTCTCCCTGCAACCACATAGATGACAACTGGTTACCAATGACAGATCTTACATTCTTTGGTCAAATGAAGCTTGTGCCCCCAAATACTTATTTTTTCTTGTTTTTGAATCATTTTTAATCATGTTTTTATATGCTAAGGAAACAAATTTTAAAGCAGAGATTCTCTATTCTGTCTTTCTGTCAGTTAGAAATTACAATTTAAAATTTTTTTGTAAATGTCAACTGCGAGTTTTGAGAAGGTGAAAAAACAAGACCGGTGTGCCTTGTGCTTAGCTGTCCACCTATTGAGTCAGAGAGGAGAAAAGTCCGAGCATGACACTGATGGTTTCGTTATGTTTCTCTTTAAGAATTGTTATAATAAGGTGGGATTCCGAATTCAAAAGACTTCTCACTATCACCGTGCTGAAGGGGGAAAAAAAGAATCAAGGGATTAGAAGAGAATTACAGTTAATTTGGAAGGAATCTTTGCTCATTATCTGAGGTGAATGAACAGAGACACAAAACAGCATTTTCAGTCAATATTTTGGGAGAGTGTGAGCTCTGTGCTTAAAGGGATTTGTAATTATGTCTCTTCCCTGCACCTTTCTCATGAGAAGTCCACTTCAAATGGGAGATAGGAACTTGTGGCTTGAGCACATTCTTTACTGTGAGATTTGAAAGGAGACTGTATAACCCTAAATTTCACATAGCAGCAGACATACTTGAAACAAAAAGAAATAAAAAGCACATTTAATGAAGTGTTGTATTGGTTTGCTTTCTAGTGCTGACTTTGGCTTTGTTTAGCCAGTACTTAAAGAATAGAGTCTTTCATTAATTTGCCCTAACAAGCATAAATTCAAGAGATGAAAGTGAATTCTTTAATGGCATGCACATTACTGCAGGGTAGAGTCTATCTGAAACATTAGAGACAGGCTGAGCATGATGAAGAGCAATAAATATCTGAAAAGTATATGAGGAATTTAGTTTCAGCATCTGTCATGGTTTAATTACAATAAGGAAAATTAGAGAGATACACTCAGTATTGTTTTTAAGACAGGTAAATAAATAAAAAGTGACCCATGCATTCTTTTTTATAAAATCATTGGAGCTTGGGATCTATCCTTCAATAGATAAAAGACAGATCTTGATTCAAACAGCTTTTCTTTTCAGTCCATTTGGTTTGATTCATATTTAGCCAACACAGTATGCTGAGGGGGCTGGGATGCTGTGAGAAAGCCTTACTTCCAGCCTTGTCTTTGCTTTGAGCAGACATTTTTTTCTCTCACTTTGCTTAGGAGCTATTTTAATTTAGTTGCTGAATTTAAAGCATAGTGTGTTCTTGTTTATCCTACTGATTTCTACCCTTGAGTCAGTTCTTCTTAAGCAGGGGAGGAAACTTTTATTCAAGAATTTTGGATGGTCTGGAATACAGTTAAGAAAAATATTACTTTCTGTGCTGCTCTACAGTGCTCTTTAAATCAGTTGGTTTCAAGATGATAAAAGCATTGACGAAGTCTCTAGTTTATATTAAAAAGCATAATTTTAAAAAGCAGGGCTTCTCTATCTTTTTTGACACTAACATTTCAAACACTACTCGAGTATCCTGGAACAATCTTAATACATCTGTGCTGTGCGTTCACTGGTTGTGTTCCTGGCTGCTGAGATGATGAAAGCCAATGTGCCCCTTTAGAGGAACTTTTGGATTTGACTAAAACCTGTTGTCACTTAAGCAACAAGAAATGACAAAAGTGATTCTACATAAAGTTTTTTTTAGTGCTTCTTAAAATAATCTTTCTTTTATTGTGCTTTTCACACGTGGTACCTCACATTGGAAGAAGAGGGCACTGTGTTTGGAATGCATTTCCAGGTGAAGGAATTATGTGAGAATTGAGAAAATAGCTTTATATTGAAGTAATTAGCTGCAGAATTTTACTTGTGTTTTTATTCTCAGTGCATCTTTACCCTGACATTCCCCAAGCATACCTTATTCTAATGGCTAGAATAAATAGTGTTTGAATTTAACTCAAAATTGGATGGCTTCCTGAGAGTCACTTTTGGCAGGCTGCTTTGTTTCCTGCAAAACACTCTGTGAGAAGTGATGTAAACACGAGTGATAGGATTGCTGTTTTCAGTGGTTTTCATTAATTTTTCTTTCACCGATTTTCTATTCTTCAGGAATATCATTTGTATAATTTTTTAGAGGTCCAGGTTTATTGAATGAATGCCACAATACATGAATTTCCATGAATTTCAGAGACTGGCTGTTGGCATGGGAGTAGCAGAGGTAAATTTACATGCCCCTGGAAATTATTGCAAGTCTCTGTAAGCCTCTCTGCCAAACACTGTTTTAAGTGTGTTTAGCAACCATACTGACTGCAATGCTGTTATCCCAGGATGCCAGACTGAGCACATGTTTACCTGCCCAGGGGTGGACCTCAGAGAATGAAGTTGAGCTTAGAAAACAAAGAACTGCTATCTAGGGGAACAATAGCTCTTATGATAGCATCAACTTGTTGCTGCATGACAGCAAGAAATTATTGATCAATGTTATACTTTACAAAGGCTATACTGATGGAGCTGGGCAATGTTTGAAATTTCAACTGGCATAGTTGTTTATCTTGTTTTTTATTATTCTATTCCTCTAATAAGAAGAATACAATAATATATTCCTCTAATAAGAATTGTAGGGAAATTTAAATATTATAAATTATTAAATTATTGGAACGTAATACGATATTCCTGTAATAAGAATACAATAATGCTTGGAATTGTGGATTTCCCCCCTTTTTGCTTCCCTAAGAATCTTCTTTATTTTTAGGAAAAAAATAAATATTAGGAAATGTGGCTTACCCCCCAAGAGAAACAGGGGGGAAAAAAAGCTGTCAGTGAAAATTTATCACTTGCTCACTTCGAAACCACAGGTTTCATTTTGGAAGGTTTACCCTTGTACTAAGAAACACTGTTGATGACTAAAAATGTTTGGTATGTGAAAATTTTTACCCTACCATATGTCCTTTTTCTGCTCTAGTGTTAGTCCATTTTTTAAATAGCCCAGCTGTGCCACACTTCTTTACTTGCCAGAGAAGGCAGGAACCCCAAGACAGTGTTCTTTTTTCCATAGTCACTGGAAAAAGAGCCTACTTGCAGTGAGCAAAGATCCTGCTGATGTATAATAGAAAAAAAAAATCCATGTGTCCACCTCATACTTTTCTTTGCCCCAGGTGCAACAACACACTGAGTCCAACAATCCAAATAACCTGTGTTTTTTGCTGAGACTGAATTCTCTTGCATTTTCTTCCAAACCCACTTCTGGCTGTACAGTGTTTCCCAGTCCAAAAGCTGAGTTCATTCTCAAAGCTTAGGTTTTGGGCATGTAAAGCAGATGCTGGAATTCCAAACTGATGTGCTGTATGTAATTGATAATGATTGATAAAAGACAGCTTGCACCTGCAGGACCTTTCTTTGTGCAGGGTAAATAGGTGTCTGAGGAGCTCAAGAAAGGGCGCTGCAGAAATTATCTTTTCCATTCTGCAAAGCTCGCTTTGTGTTTCCTTCTTTGTAGCTTCAAAGTCAGGATTAGTATTGTTTACACAGACAGAAGGCTTATGTTCATGATGATTAATGGAGAGGGAAAGGCCTGGAAATCCATCACATCTAGCACATTGCCAGACTAAATTACTCAATCAGCTCCCAAATAGAAGCGCTAAGGAATCACTTCTCAACTTGGGACGCTCTCTAAATTTCCCTAGCTTAATTCTAAATTGAAGTTACTTTTCTTTTTTTGAGACTTCTAGCTTAATGTGTGGTTTTGGTTTCTTGACTATGTATTGATCTTCAGTTTAAATTCAGTTTAATTAAATTTGAGTGTTATGAAAGTGACTGAATATATGATTGGGAGAGTAAGAACGGAGCCAGATTTCAGAGGTGCACAACAAAAGGACAAGAGGCCTGTCATGGGCACTAGCTGAAATAGAGGAAATTTTATTTTAACTTAAAAAATGAATAAAAAATCCTGTGAGGGTGTGAACACTGGGACAGGTTGCCCATAGAGGCTGAGCAGCTACCAGGTCATGAATAACCTGCTCTGGATTTCCCTAGTTTGAACAACAGGTTGGGCTAGGCAGCCTCTAGCATGATAAATCCAGTATAAGAAGTTTAAAATACTTTTAAAGATAAGAAGAGAGACCTAATCCTGAAATAGATCCTAATTTCTGCCCTAAAATGAAACCACTTCTCACTGGCTGCAGCATCAGTACTTAATGCAGGAGTCCATAGCTAGGAGATGAAATAAGTCCATTGGAGATAAGTCTTCAGTGTTTGCATGGGCAGTGTCCTGCTCTGTTGTGGTGCTTTTGCAGCAGAGCTCCCCTTCACATGAAAATCTGGCAATCTCGTCATCATGTCCTGCTCCCTCAGAATTTAAATTCTGAGGGCCAATGAGGAATTCTTCTCAGAAAATGCTTTAAAAGTCAAAAAATCTCAATTCTTAAGAAAAATATATAACTTCATATATAGATTGGATTAATATTATTCAGTGTTACAGTGTTACATCAAGAAGCAGCTGCCTTAATTCAGCTCTATATCTGTATATATGTCATCTTAATTACAGGCTACCACACAACTCTTTTTCCAGATGTGTTTTGCTTCATGAAGCACTGAAGATGAATAAGCATCTTTTAAAACCATCTAGTCAACCTTTCATTTTCTTCTTTTCTTTTGTCTTTTCTTCCCTTCTCCCATCATCTTCCTTTCTCAGTTATTCCTTTAGTCTTGTTTCTTTATTTCCTTTTTTTTTCATTCTTCCATGCTTTTAGTCAGCTTGCAAAATAGCAGTCCAGTTCTCAGCTATATTTGCTTACTTATTAATAAAGTATTTTAATTGCATATTTCTTCTTCATGAGGAAATGTTTTTACCTATTGCTGTACAAGCTGTACCCAGTTTATTTTACATTGCTCTGTTATTAATCTTGTAAAACATGGTAGAACATAGTGCCTTTAAATCTTGAGTACTGTGACATAAAATAATGATTAAAATAATTATGACTAATCATGCAGACCTTTTATAATGCATATATGCAAGCCAAGTTTTAGTTCATATAAAAAGGCCTTCAGTAAACTACTGTCGGAGTCAAGTGAGAGTCCATTCTTTTTTTGCACTCAAGTAAATGTATCAAAATAGCACAAAAGAAATACTGGAAGAGGAGCTGCTTTGGCTCTGTTGGTGTCTGTGCACTGCCACAGGTGTTTCATGGTGTGTAGAAAGGATCAGCTTTTGAGGAAACCTCAGTTGTTTAAAGGTGCTGTATCCCCTTTGACTTTGCTGTGTTCTGTTTTAAAGGCAAAAACACCAGAGAAAAAGGGTAGCAGAGGAAACATGGAGAGGAGAAAATTCCTCTGTAGAATGTTTCTGTGGTGGTGGACTTGTGGTGTCTCTATGTGTTTTCTGTGAAGTAGATGGAGGGAAAAATGAAGATTGAGTTTGATCTGGAAACCTATTGTCTCTGCAAAAGATTTGAATTTTGAATATTACTTCAGGTCTGAAACTAGCTTGCAGAAGTTCCCAATGTTCATATGACTAAAAGTTCGAGTTTAAAGTAGTGTTAACTAGCATAAGAGCTTCTGAAGTTTAATAGCAACTCAATGCATTGACATCTGCTTAGAACTGTTTTTGAAGCTTTGGTTCACAGCATTAGTTCTGCAATGTGATTTTTCTGAGATGGTTCAGTTCTTGTTTAATAGAAATCCAGTCCATGGTTAATATGTGAATTCTGAAAATTAATTCCTTAGCCTGTTTTAACCATTATATGTATTATAAAAGAAAGAACAAATGAACAGAGAGTAAAAATGCAAAGTTAAGAAAAGAGTTGGGATTTTAAAAACTTTAATAAAAACCACAATATTCATGCATTTGTGGCCAGGAACAAGATTGTTTTTAGTTTCTAGATGACATTATATATAATGTCAACAATAGTAAAGAAATGGGAATAGCTCTGTAAATAGCAGATTTTTCACTGAAGCTAAAACCAACCCATACAAATAGTAACAGAGGAAAAAAACAAAAACCAACCCCCAAATATACAAATTTTAGGTGGCTCTAGTCCTGTGAACTGAGTGTGAGTCATGAGGTTTGCCACAGTATTGCTTTGTAAGATCATTTTCAGAAGCCGTGGAGAGTCCAGGTCCTCTGTTTTAACTAATGTCACCTCTTAGAAGAAGGAGCTCTGCTGTGATTTTGCTAATTTTCAAATAGCTGGATGGTACAGGAGTTGTATTTAATAATGATCTCTCATCAGGGAAGTTAAATTTCCTTGGATTTTATAGAGACAATAATCTCTGATTTGAGGGTGTGTGTGCATGGTGGGAGTGTTCTAAAAGCAAAAGTAGCAGCTTCTGATATCCAGCCTATCGGGGCTGAGCTGAGTTGGAGATTTTGTGTTCCAGATGGTCCCACTTGGTAGCTGGGATCTTGCCTATCTCTAACAAGGAAACACCAAGAAAGAAATTTGAAGTATGATTGTTTTCTTCAGAATTACTACCTAGTAGTAGTACTATAGTAGTAGCTTTGTAGTAGTATATTAGGTAACTGAATTATCTTCTTCCTAGGATCCCTCACTAGACATAGATGGAGTTTTTCTTCATCAGGATGTTTGCTTTGATCAAGCAAGCCTTTTTAGTGCCCAGGATAGCATTCCCAAACTAGCAGTCAGTTTTCAAATGGAATCAATGCAATTACACAGGCCCTTTATTTCTCACTGATGATAAGATTTTAGCTAGCAATGAAAATATGAATTTCAGCATCTGGTTCTTCTTCCCCATTAGTTTCATCACCGTTCTGTCTGTTGTGCACACCTGCCTTAGTTGTACATGCATGTTGCAGCACATGACATGCACCACAGCTGCTGGGTATGAACTGCCTGATGAACTCAGGCCAGAAGCTTTCTTGGGAGCTAAAACCTGCAGTGACATGGTCTGTCTTTGGCCTGCTTCACACTGTACATTTGCTTGTTCTGATGGAAACAAACAAAATCACAAGAGGCATCCCTGACATAATTCTTGACATGATGAGTAGGGGTTTGACTCACAGGAGATTGTAAGAAAATAGGTTTTCTGCTCATTCAGTGATTTCATTTTCTCTAAGTCAGTCTTGTGGTTCAAGACTGCTTCAAAATGGAAGCAGAGCAAACTAGATAAGCAGGTGTATGTGTGGGCAAGGAACAACTTGGAAACTTTTTCCAGTCTGGGTGGGATAAAGAGACTTTAACTAAAAGTGATGCTCATTATGATGATGTTTTGTGCTAAAGTTTTTCCTGTTTGGTCCTGTAAATTTAATATCCCAGGAGAGTATCAGTTCCAATACTGGCAAGTTTTTAGAAGCTTTCTTAAATCTCTTCTTTCACAGAAATGTCTGAGCTTTCTGGCTGGTCTGTCCTTTTCTAGCCTAAGCCTTTCCTAAGAAATCCAGCAATTTTCCACTTAAAAATAGCTATGGGTAAAGTAACACACTACTTTCACATAAGATTAAGGGTTTGACAAGGGTAATGGGAACAAAGAAATTCCAAATTAGGTCTGCTTCGTATTTAAATTCCCCTCTCCCAGAGCCTTGTTGCACAATAGTAAACTTTCCTCATACAAGTAGGTTGTTGATATACTTCCAGAAAGAATTCCAGTTAGCTGAGGGATAGGATTAAATGGATTAAATAGCCTCATCGTTTTTTGGTAAAGAAAAATAAAAAAGTTTGGTCAAAGGCACATACAAATGTGAATTTAAATTATTTTGGACTAGACTGGCCTCCCAAACTGCCTTGCAGATGAAGCTGCACTCCCTTGTCGGGGCCCTGGATGTTGGTGGTGGATGTGTGGGCGTGCTGGGTGCATGGAGCTTGAGCTGCAGCCACAGCCATTTCAGCAGAGTACGGTTGTGGGCTGGGAGGTGAGATAGCAGTTGAGTAGAAAAGCTTCAAAGAATGTAAAATGTCCTCAGTCTCCATTTAGTGTCAAACTGATATGCCTTACTCAGCCAGACCCAAGACCTGGGAGGGCCCAAGGATCTCCAGCCTGCTCCTAAACTGGTGTTTTCAGTGGTGTCTTCCATTTTGGCTGTGTAGTGTGGTTATGACCTTTTCTTCCTCAGTACAGACACTTGATGGGGTATGAAAACCATCATTCTCCTTCTTTTAGGTCTTCCTGTGGCCTTCTTTTCCTAAGAATTTATGGGGTGTCAGCTTTGTACAAAGTATACAGATTGTCCTTATTGTACTCTACCTCTTAATGAAAACAGATTTCTCCTCAACCATATCTTGTCTCATTTTTCTGACCCCTGAAGACAGGAAATAGCAGTATGAAGGTCCACACCAAGGTTTGGCAGCAGCTGAGAACTTCATGTGTGGCAGATAACTACTGGAGATGTGACTTGGATGTGGACACATAACTGTTTGCATCTTGGTTGTTTCATGGTGTTGTTTGTAATTCCTTGCCCTGTGAAACTTATTGGCCACTAGTTCAAGCAGCAGTGGGAGTGGTTTTTTTCTTGTGTTTTCAAGAATACCTAAAACAGTTTTTTTTTTGGCTTCTTTCAGAGGTGTACTAATTTGCCTTAACATATTGCTGTTATGAAGAGTCACATCTAAGAGTCTGAAAACAAATGCATGCCGGATCTCATTTTGTCACTTAGCCATCCTGTCTAATTAGTCTTACGTATAAGCAGTGGAGTAATTTTGTATTGTGTACATGTTTTTTAAAGCAAAATTTTGTCTGTTTTTGAATTCTACATTAATTTGGAAAACATGCTCCAAGACATAAATTTGTTTCGCATTTGTTTTAAATTCAAATTAGAGCCCTTCGCCCCCAACCAAAGAATTTGCAAGGGGGAAAAAAAAAGAATTTGTTGACCTTATCATGACTGGATCTCATCCTGATCCAGTGCCAAATCTTTTTAGCATTGAAAGGAAGTTAAAACAAGAATTAAGAACTTTCTCTGATTACTGCCAGGATAGTAGCATTTCCTCTACCTGCAATGAAATGCTTCAAAGCAGCCATTTATTCAGGCAGTGTAATTCGTATCTCTTTTTACTGGCTGACTTAGATCTTTTATTTTACCATAACACTTGTGCCTGTGTCTCTCCCACATGATTTTATTCACCTGAGAGACATGTCTTCAGAGGGTGCTGAGTGATTGCTTCCTGGAGAGGAGGAGCAGAGTGCCTGGCATACCCCAGTGGCAATGCCTGCCTAAGAGACAGGTTATCTCTGTGCCAGAGTTCTCTTGCTTGCTTTTTCTCAGTCTTCACTGATTGTGTGGCATTCATTGAGTGTGGCTTTCCTTCTAGCTTTGTGTGACAGATTAGATAAAGAATGTAAAAATAATACCTCAGATTTTTAACTGTAAAGTTTTATCTGTAACTGACCAAAGAGAAAAGGGGGATATGGTGTAAAAATGACTGTTAGCTATTTGGCTATGGGGGTAGCTAAGTGCTTGCCTAGCATTCATGTCTTTGAAAATCTGCCCTCAAGGTAAATGACCATGCGCTGCACACAACCTGTGCAAAAGTTAGCAAAATTCAGAATGTGTTTGAAAGATTAATAGTGTCATAATTTTCCTCACCCTGTGGGTGTTTTTTTTTTCCCTTTTTCCCCCCGTAAAGCAGTGTACTAGGGGCTGTGCATTAAATAATTGAGTTGTTAGGCCAATAGGCTGTGCTAAAAGGTGTTAAATCAGTGATTTCTTTTTCATCCCATTGTGCTTTGATCTCCTACTATAAAGCAGAAGATCTAACAGTAGAAACTTTTGAAGATGATAGATGAATTTTACTAATTCACTTTTCATAATCCTTAAAAAAAATGTCTGTCCTTATCAGTTAGAAAAGATTTAATAGCTGTTGTCTCTTGAAAGTCTCATATTATCACAATTGCAAACTATGGAATTACTGTTATGAAATATTTTACTAGTATATTTTGTAATGCTGTTGTAAAAACTTTAGGATAAGTTAATAAAGACACTAATGACCATGCTTTGTTTTTTTGCATTTTCTCAGTAAAATGTGAAACTTCTTTTCAAGAGAGCACTGTGCAGTAGTGAATAGTTGATGTCCTTATTCATGTTAATTGCCCAGCTTTAATTTCATATCACTGGAATTCACTGAAACTGTCAATCCAAATATACTAATTCCAAACATTATACATGGTGCTGAAACAAATGGTGAAAATCTTGGCTCATAATATATAAAGTGCTGTAGCTGAAGGAGCCATTGTGACAGTAATCAGTGTGCAGAGTACTGTTTGCAGATTTGAGGAGCATAAAATATGGCATCTTCTAGGAAAGAGCAAGTGTTTGGGCTTGTCTCTGGATGAAATTCACAGCTATATTTTCAGATTAAGTCAGTAAAGTTAGTGCAGTTTCCCAGGATTTCATCCAGCACAATCTTACCCAATATATCTTTCATTAGCTGAGCTCCCCACATCTCTGGTAAACCCTGCTCAGAGAAAATTGTTAGCAATATGTAGAATTACAAAAAGTGTTCACCAGCTCTAATTATATTTTCTCTCTTCTCTTTGCAATAGCTTTGGGCCAGATAATGCTTTATGTTGATGGCATGAATGGAGTGATAAATCATAATGAAACCATCCAATGGTTGTACACGCTTATTGGCTCAAAGGTAAGACTCTCAAATATTCTCATTTTATATGGTTTTGGTGTTCTTTAAATGCATTTTAATTTTTTTATGCTTTTAGGGTATAAATAGACTGTGTGTTAGGCTCTAAAACATTCCATAAAATTCTGTGTGGAAACCAGGTCACACTGAGCTGTTAATTATTTTCTACTGTTTTTATACTCCTTTGTCAGCACATACTCTGCTCTTAAAAGCAAAGATGCCCTCATTACTGTCTGTGCTGCCTTTTCACTTGACCGTGGAGAAAATTTTTTGGTTTTGCATTTGCAGTTCCCAAGGCATTCTTTGGAACCACTCTACTCACCATTCAACATTGCTCAGCTCTGCTGAGCAATGGGAGAAGACAGTTGAGAAGGGACCTCCTTCTAAAAATAGAATACACAGCTTCAATTGGAAGTTACCTACAGCAATCATCTAGACCAAATGCCCAAGAGCTTCGCTTTATGAAGGTTGTTGTCCAAATATTTCTGAAACGCTGACAGGTTTGGGACTTTGCCCACTCTCCAGTAAGCCTCTTCCAGTGCTTGTCCACCCTGTCAGCAAAGAATTATTTCTTAGTGTCAAGTCTTCTTTTGCCTGGACAACCCCAGAAGGGCTTGGATATGTCTTCTCCAGTGGAATATTGATTTATATAGTGCACAGTCTACCTTTAAGGGCATCTTTGCTGGAATTTGAAAAGCAAGCAGAACACAGATTCTACTGACTTGCCATCCTGAGGGGCCATAGGATAGGTAAACATAGAAATACACCCTTCTCCAGCCTGTTGGCTCTTAATAAGCTTTAGGAACCTTACTAAGGCCTGCCAGGGGCTGCTGCTGCTGTTACCATGAAGATCTGTACATGGATATGCATGACACAATAGCTAGAACAGAGTATGGAGGTTATTGTTTATAACTCAAAAGTTGCTGTACTTGGTGGAGTTGAATCCGTAGTTTTAATTCCTAAGAAATTTCCAAGAATGTTTCAAGTGTCTGAGTCACACAAAGTTGCTGTTGGGTACTGTAGTGACATAGAGATGCTGCTGCTCTCCCCTTTTCCTCTGATAGCTCTCATAGCACAAGGAGGAAGAACTCAATGTCCCAAGGGTCCTTTTTCAACTAGAATGTTTTCTACAATGTGCAAACTTCACTGCTGCAGCAGATTGTCTAGTCAAAGAACAGATGCTGCAGTATAGAAAGAAATTATTTATCTTGGGTCGACATACCTATATTGGTAAATAAGTAAAAGTAAGTTATTAAATCTTAGGCTTAAAGGGCAGGCTTCATGATTGGGAAAACATAAGGAAAGACTTTTCCCCCATTGTAAAATGTTCCACTGTTTTCTAGGCATTACTCTGAGCCATTTGTCCTTCTGAAACAGGGATGTTGCCGCAGTTGTAAAAGCAGTGAGAGAAACTGTTGGCTTCATATAGATCCTCATTTTCTATGGAACAGATAAAAGAGCAAAAAATGAACAAAAATGCTGCCAAGTCCGTGACTATTTTAATTCTCTAAAGCACATAATGGGAGTGAAACGGGGGAGAAACATGACTGTATTGCTACCTTGCAGATTAAATTCTTTCTAGATTTTCTTTCTCTGAGTACTTCAGCTCTTGGGTCCTTAATCTCCTTTCTCCCTCCCCCATTGCCAGCCTGAATGATTATCTCCATGTCCTGGCTCAGTGCCTGCAGCTGAGGAATGCAGGCAATGTGCTTTGAATAGTTTGGTTTCAGGTAGCATCAAAGTTGCTTTTTCATTATTCTTCGACTGTCTTGGAGGAGATCTAAGTCCCTGTTTGTGTGCCAGAAGTTAACCGAAAGTATGGCAGGCTTACTGTCAGCGTGGTGGGACAGCTGCTTTATTCACTTAAAGGTGGTTTTGACTTTCTGTGAAAAATGAAGCCCTGGAATTTGCAATGCACCTACAGTCTGATTTTCAGCCCGGCTGTGCTGGTGCCTTTTCCACAGCAGAGTTGATGAAAAATACATTATTGAGCAAAAAAGGAATAGTGAAACTGCCAATTAAGTCTTGGGACAAATCCCTCTAATAGGATGCAGGAGGAATATAGTTATTCAGCTGCCACAGCTGTGACACATGGTTTCTTGCTGTCTCAAGAGATCTGACTGGGTTTAATGTACTTAGCAGTGGAGGTTGTTAAATCTTTTCCACTGATATTTTTTATTGTTTTATCAAAATCGGTAGTAGTTTTGCCCCTTCACTGTTGCTTGCTCTTCTCTGTTTGCAAGGGGCTGCTGGCTCTGTCACCCTTGCTCACTTTGAGCAGTGGATTGTTGCATCACAGGGATTCAGAGCACCTCAGGGGCTGGCATGCTTAGCACTGCAACAGCTGTGATTTTGGTACCCAGCTCCAAGACCACTTTATGCACCCAGCAATACTTCTGTACAGGGATGGGGGAAAGACATAGGAAATAAAAGTTTAAATTAGTGTGAAAGGAGGACTCTAAGCAATTTACTGAAAGCCTCCCCGGATTTTTGCCATTGTATTCCTTGGTATTGCTAATTCTGCTGCAGTTTTTCCCCTCTGAGCATCAATGAGTGCTTACATTGACGGGTTATCAGAAGTTGTTAATAATTTTAGTGTTATTATCTATGTTTGCTCTAATAAAGTTATTAGGGAGGCAGTTAAAATTCCAGTGGTATGACTGCAGTGGCACTGTTGTCATTGTACCAGTTCAGAGGCAACATCTGTGTCAGAGTGAAGAACTCAAAAGCAGGAAGAAACTTAATCTTAGATGACTTGTTTGCTATGGCACAGAAAGAGCCTTTTGTTGCAGATCAGTATTATATAGGCACTAGATTGGAAGTGTGATGGTAGCAGTACCATTCTTTAGTGGTATTATGTGGAGATAAGAGCATTACTGGCACATCCTAGACTCTAAGGCCCACTGCTGGTTTTTTGCAAGTTGTGTCCAACCATAAGTGACCACACCAGTGTGTGGCAGTGGGCTTTCACAGGCTGCCTGTAGACTGCTTTCCAATCATCATTGGCTGATACATCCCTGGCATAAAACACTGGTGGCATAATCCCAATTTAAATGTATATTGCTAGTATTTCATCATTAGTTATATGGGCAGCAATTCATCAGTGGTTCCCTGTTTGACAAAGCATTCAAGTATGTACTCAATTATGGGTGTATGGTTACATGCTGTTGGCTTCCAGATAGCTTTAATACATAACTGAGGTCAGCAGTGAGCTGCTGCAGGCATGCAAAAGAGGGCTATAGCAGGGCCAAGGCTCTAACCATATTATATAAGCTACAAATTATGTAAATAGGAAATACTGGTGTCAAACAAGTTTTCTTTCAGCATTTGGTGCTAGCATGAGACATTTGTGCAAGAGAGTTTGGTTTTTAGAAGACAAAACTAGAAGTCAATTGAATGTTAGTTAACAGTGCTTTCAGGATTGCTCCCTACTTAAAAAAACCAAACAAACAACTGACCTGTCAAGGATGATGCCTTAACTGGCCACGTGCTGTAGCACTCTTGTTTCAACTTCACGCTGCCTGAGAGATGATATTTCACCACTTTCTCAGTGTTTCTGCCACTTATACTTTACTACTCCTGCAGCTGGAATTATGTTTTTGTATTGCATTGCAAATATATTTAGGCTGGTTTTAAATGCATTTGAGGCATTTGTTTATGCTGGCAGCTGGCACTGGAGCTCTTTGGTGGATCAATGGCAGGTAAGTGGTGATAGCTCTTGGAAAATTTCTCTTAGCCAAAAGAAGGGGCACCAAGTTAAAGACATGTATGTATTAAGCTGTATTAAGTCCATAGACTGTATTTCTCATCTGTAGGCATGTATGAGGTTTTATATATCTATACACACATAAAAACTTTTGTATGTGTTGGTAATTCCTCTGACCTAGTAAAAGAAGGTGTACAATACTTTTAGTGTACCAGTGCTTTAAGGCCTCCAGCACTAGCTATTGACTGTTTACAGAAAGTACGTTTCTGGACCAAACATCTTGGAGAAAGCACAGGAGCTTCCAAGTATCTTCTCTATATCTCTATATCTAGAGAAGCAAATGTTTCTTTGCATCACAAACCCGCAAGCTTTTGCCAATCAATATTAGTTTTCATAGCCACTTCTAAGGCGTAAAGTGGACAAAAATCTGAGTTTAGTTTCACCTTTTCTTTCCCCCTGTTTTTTACTGCTCCTGATAATGATTATTTTTTCCATTTGATGATCCAGGCTGTTCTAATTTCCCCCAGGGGAGCTAAAGCCCCTTTTTGGCATTGTTTTCAGTGGAAAATAATCCATTTTCAAAGTAGTGCTGGGTAACCTCAGAAGACAGGGTGGAATGCTGGGCCCAGGCTGATACAACGAGGTTGATTAAAGATTCCTATCTAACATATTGTTTTAATTTTTTTCCTACTTTGCTTCTGTCTGAGTCCTAGATTGCAAGGTTTACTACAAAGCTTAACTATCAAGTTGTTCCCTGTGCCTTGTGTGAACCTTTTGCTTGCTTTGGTATTGAAGAAATTACTTTCTGAATGTTTAAAAATGTAACTCTGTCAGAAAGAAGCATAAAAACATATTTCAAAGCAAAAGGAAAAGCAAAATCCAACACATTCAGCTAGAACAATGTAGTTTCAGTGGGTAAATTTGTTGATTGCAAAAGGAAATTCATAGAATCATAGAACCATATAAGTCGTTTGCATTGGGAGGGTTCATAAAGATCATTTAGTTCCAGGCTTCCCCTGACACATGCAGGGACACCTTCCACTGGACCAGGTTTCTCAGGGCCCCATCTACCTGGCTTCAAACAAGTCCATTAGGGGCTGCTTTTGCTGCATGGTGCCAGGGCCAGGTTAAAGCATGCATGGGGTTGGTAGTCAGTTTATGAGAATTTTGAGAGAAATAATATTCTTATTCACAAAAAACTCTAAATTATTTTTTACACAAATTATTTTTTACACATTTAAGGTATGTGGAGATAAATGCTCAGTCAAAAAGCTTGACTAAATTAGTCTCCATTTCACAAATCATTTATGCCTGCTCTACACAGAAGACATAAGCAAAGTTGAGAATACCATAACCTGATCTTTTCCTCAAGAAGTTTCTCACCCAATCTTGTGTAACTGGATTTTAAAGTGGGTCTTCAAAAATTGGTTTGTAGTAATGGAGAAGGTTACAATTCTAAGGGGCTTAATAGATATGAGCAAAATCAAAATAGTAATATTAGTACTACCAAACCCAAAGAGTGTAGAATGAAATCACTGCCATAGTGGATGGTATATCCTCTTGTTGAGAATCTTGGAAATACTAAGTATTTAGATTTCATTCAATTTTCTGGCCATTTACTTTGAAAAATAGTTGTGTGTATAGATGGTCTATTCATATGCCCATTTTTTGTGAGCAGGAGATTGTGCTGTAGAACTGCAGCAACTCTAAGTGCAAGTGTAATTCTTTATTGCTTTATTCTCAATGTGTTCGGAAGGTGATCTAGGAACTTTGGCTAACTAAAAGAATTAAGAATCCAGAAAAAAATCACACAGCTTGGGGACCTGCTGCGGTTAATTTTACATATTTTCTTCCCAATCTGCTGCCCTGATGGTTAAGAAACCTTCCTGCATCTTCTGACATATGAGATGCCCCATACAATTTAAGCACAGGTTACTTAAATTGCATCATTGCTCTTTACCTCCAGCCACAGATCCAGCCAGCCTCTAGTTTTGTTCTGTTTTCAGGCCTAAACCAGGTAGAAATGTTAGCTGGGTATCAGTCTTACAGGCTCTCTGTCTCCTTTGCTTCCTGGAAGGGTTCAGAGCAAAACTGAGATCTCCCCTCAAAGCCTAAAATTATTGCAGTCTCACCCATGGGCTGCCCTGCACTCAAGATGTTGTGCTGTGGTGATCAGGTACTGCTTTCAGTGCATGAAACCCTGAACATTCATCTCAGCTTAGCAGCTGCCTCTTACTGTTAATCTACTGTGCATTTGGCCATTGAACTGTTGTTATGGAAATGGTATGGGAGGGATAAACAAAATCCTGGCTTTACAGGAATTTTCCTATTTCCTACATCTTGAGGTCTTGAGCCTATGCTCACCCAGGCCACCAGAGAGCTTTCTTCCTCTTTCACACAGAAACTGTATCAGCACTGTTGCATTAACTGAGTCATTTTGCATTGTATTTAATTAGTGCTTTGAAGATAAGGATCAGGATGTTGCAATAAACTTGGAATAGGATACACTAGCCAGCACAGACTGTGTTAAACGCTTACTTTGGTCTCTCCAACTCAGCAGATAGACTGCTGTGAGCGCTGCTGCTTTTTACCAAACATACTTTTTTGGTAAGATTTCAAAATCCTTCCATCAAACATAAAAGTAGTTGAGTCCTGCAGCACTAACTATTCTGTAGCTCCATCTGTTGCATTCACTTTTGAAAGGATGAATACACATTTTTTCTGTGTTCAGAATGAACTCTTGTAGATTAAGGAGATACTAGAAAACACAGTTCCCTCACAAGACATCTGAGATCTGATTTCAACTCGTTTGAAGTGGAGAATGAGAAAATGTAATGATTAACTGCCAGCAATGTGGCCAATGCTCAGATGCAACTTTGCACTCTGTCTCATCTGTTCAAAACTGTTAAAGAAAGTGTCCGGTTAGAGATGAGTGAAATATGTCCAACTATTCCCATAAAATACCATGCATCTATGCAGATGTACAAACTTCTTGTTGTGAAGGAAAGGCAAGAAGATAGAAAAAAAGCAAGAGTTATACTAGAATTAGGTGGGGTAAAAACTGAAAAACAACCCTAAAATCAGTGCTAGCTTTTAGGATTTCCTTGGTCTCGCTCACTACAGTAGTTCAGTGTCACATTGGGGAGCAAAGTGTTGTGCTTCACACTCTAGCTGTTAATATCTATATGAAATCTATAACAGATTAATTAGTTAATTAATAATATATTAATATCTATATATGCTGTTAGCTCCTAGTGTTTTCTAACATGCATTATGTCCAGCACTGCAGTGAAAGGAGAAGGTGCAGTTGGAAAGTTTGTCTGTATTGAGGACTGAGACTAAAGAAAATGGAACCTTCTTTTTCCAGCATGCTTGAATCCACCAGTGGGAAATGTCTTTGACAATAAAATCAATTGCCTGGCCAAATAAAATAGAAAATAAGTTGTCAGGTGAAACCTAATGAAAAAATATAAGAGAGTTGCTCTTAGGATAAAAAGATCTAGTTATAATCCAGGCTTATGGTATAGTATACACATGAGATTTTGATGCATAGCTAAATGCAGAAATCAACTTGGCCAGTATAAAGCATATTGTGGTCATTATGACACACCTTTTGGGAAAACTTTGTTATAATTTTTCAGGGTAGAAATATCAGTAATCCTAACTCAGGAGTTTAATAAGCTGCATTTTCAGCAGTGTTTTAAAATTAAAATAAGCAGCTGTGTCTGCACCTTTTCTGGGAACACTGTTTCATGAACTCTGGTGCATAATGCTTCAGTTTCCAGGGTTGCCCATTTTCTGGTCTTGTTGCCTTTAGGTGTTATAGTGATGTATCTTTTATGACAGTGGCTGTGGTGCTTGGCAGAAGGCATGTGGGCTATTAGTAAGTTTAGCTGGATGAGCAGGGAAGCCTCTTCTGGTGCACAGTCACTGAAAAGTCACTAAACTCAAATTTGTTAGCTCAGACCTTTAATGAAGGGCAAGTGATACAGTTTTCTTAATCTATTTAATAGTCAGACTAAGCGTTCTCAAAATGTCCTGTAATGCTGGCAAATACCTTCTGTGCTCAGTCATTCCTTCTTGCCTTCACTGACAGGACCATGTCAGTGGTATGTGTGGTACAGGAGATAGATCACTGTGAAATACAAGAAAATGCTCTGAGGCTGGCTCAGAGCTGGTTACAGCACAGTTCTAATAGCACCAAGGTTGTGGATTCCATCCTTGAATGGGCCATTCATTTAAGAGAGGGACTTCATGATCCTGGTGGGTCCCTTTCAATTCAGAGTATCCTGTGATTCTGTGGTTCTGTGAAAATGCCCCGTAGTGAATGGATATGCTTCTACAAAGTGCCAGTACCTCATCTGAACTGTGTAGGGAGATCACTGTAAGAAACAAACCTGTCATCCAGATCTCCTGAGACTTAATTAAGTGTCTTGAATTTCAGGCAGAGCTTTTTGGTTATTCTGCCAGTAGAAAGCAGCATATGGGGGTGGAGGGTTGCAGTGGTAGTGCTGAGAAGACTCCTGCACACCTATAGAGAAAGGAGATGGCCAACCTTTTGCATTCCTGAGTAGGTGTTAACATTCTGGGATTTTATCACTGTTAAAGAAAGGGCATTATGGTTAATTTTTACTTATTCCAACAGATTTGAAGAATGCAGGTATTCCATCCTTACTTTAATAGGGCTTTGAGCTCAGTTTACATATTTATCTCAAGGCACTATGATATTTATTTTAGGACAAGCAGAGTCCAATTAATTCATAGGATGTGAGTAGGATGTTTTTGTTAATCACTTCATTTCTAAAACTGTTTGTAGTAAACTTTGTAACTTCATTACCAAATTTCTTCTTCCTCTCACCTCTATTTTGATGTTTATTGAATTGTTATTAAAGATTTTTGAGTACTGCACAATTGGTGTGGATCCTTTTTACAGGATTTTGAAGAAATTCAGGAAGAGTTTGTATGGAAGTAGCAGGAATTCCACACAAAGTCTCTTAAAATGTTTGTCTGTGCAAGAATCTCTTGCTTCTCCAAAAGTATGACTTGAATCTGCTGTGTACTCTGCAGCTGCTGCTGTGAGACCTATAGGACCCATCTTTTTCTGCAGAATTGTTCTGCTTAATCTTCTCTCTATTTTCCCAAATGTTCCTCTTTGTGAACAGAAACTGAATAACTATATGCTTCACTGCCTTTATTTTTCCTCTTAAATTCATCCTAATTTTCTTCTTAAATCAGCATCTGTCCTCGTTCCCATATGTATAGTGCAGTAGTGGAATTCTGCCTGCAGGAAAGAAGGTGGTATCCAACATTTTTTGCAGCGTCATGTAAACCAGATCCGAGACAGTTCAGCCAACACAGCAGTTAATATACCAGTGTTTTGCTTGTAGCTTAGCCTGGAAGAATGGCCCAGATAGGGAGAGAGCTTTTACTCTGGGAGACCCAGGCTGAATCCAGCTTCCAGGCACATTCTTGAACCAGTTTTCAAATCCCTTTTTGCCTTGGTCCCTCATCTGGAAAATTGGTATTTGGATTTTAGAGGCTTGGAGGAAGAACATAAGGCAGTAGAAGGACAGATTATATGTGAAGACAGATAGGTAGGTAAAAGTTGAACCTGATACTAATTGTTACCATATCTGTTCTTTTGGCATCACTGAAAAATGTTTGTCATTCTTTTATTTAGAATAGTCGTTTTTTTAAAGCAAAAGCTACTAGCTGAATATACTTGGCTAACAGAAAAAAACTATGCTATATCAAGGATGGAAACTACCAAAATACATGTGATGGCTCTATATTCAGCATGTAGTGCACCCCAAGGAACCTCTGAGTTGCAAGCAGCTCAGGTCCCTCACCAGGGTATTACACAGGACTCATGGTTACCTCACAGATTTTATGTTGGTCTCCTCAGTTACAGGACTTGTCCTGAGGAAGAAAAAGGTCTGGTAAGATGAGGGTGTGGACATCAATTTCTTTTCATAAGATCAAAATCAAAAGGAAGGTTCTTCGATAGGTTTTCTTTCTTCCTTTTTTTTTTTTTTCTCCCCACAGTCCTCTAAGAGTAGTTTATACCATATAAAGACTTTTCAGAATAATTTCCAGCATACCAGCAGGTTTTCTATCTGGCTCCCATGATACATTGAAATGAGCCTCATCTGGGCATGCTGTGTACTCTCTTCCCATATTCTGACCCTCTTTGATCACAGCAATTGAACAAGAGTTCAGATGCTTCCTGGTTTGCCCCCCTCTATCTCTCCACTATTTTCACTTTTTGAAGACCACATTAATAAAAAACAAGAATGTGATGTTCAATATAAAACTTACTGTTAATACCTCAGCCAGCATGGAATTTTTGTAGGCTGGTCCCTTTTATTTTTGAATTTCCTCTTTTTATTAGAAGACACGCAACTGTAGAAATGTATGCTTTGTCTTTTTCATTTCCAGCAGTGTGTAACTGCTTCTTTCTTTAGCTCAGTAATAAAATTAAAGCAACCTCTCAGAAGTCATTTTTCTCCACTGCACTTTAAAAGTCAGTATGGTTGTCTAAGCATCTTATTGTTATGATTTTGGAGAGAAATTTAACACTTCTCTAACTTACACTTTGAATGCTTCTGCTTCCCCAAGCTTCCCCATAAGCTTTGCATATGACACAGGCTTTCTTGTAGAAAAGAAAGAGTGAAGTGGGACAAGAGACTACGACAGCTATTCATGTATGGAGTTGCTTCAAAACTGTTAATCCCTGGGGACTGTGTTTTTGTTCACTGTGTTTTCCTGAAGATACTAAATAGATTAAAACTATATTAAATATATAATGTATATTGTGCATATTAAATTTAGCAAAATGTTTTAATCTATTTATTAAGTAGAGGAGATAGAATTCCACTTAATAATTTTGGCTCCTCTGTGTCAGTGACACTGTGTAGTTTGCAGTGCTTTCTGTTCAGGTAATTTTTTTCTTTTTCCCTTTCTCATCTGCAGTCTAAGTTACACACTCTTCTCATGTTTGCTGTTACACACTCTTCTCATGTTTGCTGTTTCTTGGGCCACACTTCCAGGCTCACAGGAACTGTAGGGCCTTTTGCAATAAGGATTATGCATGGCTGTAGGGGGAAAGACATGTTACACCACCTGAAAGTAGGTTTGCTTCCAGATCTGCACCTCTCAGATGAAAAAAGGTAATAGCTGTGGATACAATAGAGAGATTTGAGGCAAACTTCCCTAGACAAAACTTCTACTTTTGTCACTGGTCTGCAAAATTTTCCCTTCTTGTTTCCTTGTCATCCCCTTCTGATGAAAGGATGCAATGTGAATGCCCAAGTTCAGCTTCTGACAGTGGAAGATCATTCATAGCAGAGCATCAGACAAAAAATGTCGATTCACTACACAGAAATTGAAGGCTGTGTTAAAGACACATTGTTTACTAGGGTGGCTTTTGTATAGGAACAGCAAGGGCTCCAAGGGTGTCCCAAGGCATTGGGCCATGGGACAGGATCTGAAAACTCAGCACAAGATTTTCCTGATGTCATCATATGATGTAGTACTACAGTTACTCATCTTGGAGGTTGTTTTGTTTTATTTCCCTTCTGCTCAGAAGGGTGGGTTAGGATTATTCGTCATCTTTGGCTAAACCGACATGAAGTTATATGGAACAGATGTACAAGACTTTACCTACAGGTCTGAATAGTTAATCCCAGTCTGCACCATTTATGATACTGTGGATGTTTAGTACTGGTAGCATCCTGCCACTTGAGTTATTGGTTAGTTATAGAAAATAAATGAAGCCTAAACCAGCATTCTTCTCATTACCATCCTTTTCAAAGGGTATCTTCCAAAGTTTTTGCAGTAGGTTGCTTTTTATCATAGAAGTAAGTTGCAGTCTGAGAGGGAAAAAGGGAAACATTTCACTCGTGGACCTCCAGGAAGTTCTAGTCTTTCCCTTTTCTTTGAAACCATGCTTTTGATTTGTGTATCTGAATTAATTTTAAATCCTTCTTTGTCAATGCAAATAATTTGTTTAAATCTCTTGTAGCTTTTGAACCAAAGGGAAATGAAAATTTAGAAAATTTTAGACTAGATATTGATACCTCCTGCATCCATCTGAGCTTCCAGCTTTCCTGCATGGACACATGCAGATGAAAGCTGACACACTCAGTTTCCCTGACTGCCCTGGAGAAGCAGCATCCTCAGTGGTGGCCACCACGTGCTTGACAAGAGACCTGACAGGAAACATCCTGTACAGCCAAGATACAGAAAACACTGCAGCTGTTCTTGTGTAGAAGGGAAAAAAAAAAAAAATCAGTGAGGGGAATGAAAAAAAGCAACTTGCCTTTTCTGCCTTAGAAAAACCATCCCACAGCACCACCTAGCAGGCACAGATGGATATGAATAAACAGTGTGAGGATAGGACTGGAGCAAAATGCTCCCGGGAAAATACAATGTTGAGCAGGACTACGTGCTTTAAAACACCTATTCAGTCTAATACCTAGCACAATTATTGATAAAAACTGAGTTGTGCTGTCCTTCCCTCAGGCAGCTGGTATCCTTTCGTTTTGGATATTTGTGTGTCTCTGAAACGCATCTTCAGTTTTGGGGTCTCTGTGTGTCTAATGAAATGCATCTTCAGTTTTGGGGTATTTTTTGTAATTTGGAGTTTTTCCTTTAACTCCATTTATTTCTAACACACCTAGCTTAATCAGAAGGATGGCATTATGGAATTTTATGTTTTTGTCTGCAATCAGTCCGAGGTGCTGGGGAGGAATTACTCAGCTGCCTGCTGAGGAATACTGCCAGAGCACAGATTCTAAAGAGGCCAGCAAGAACATCCTCATCCCACTCCCATGGCAGGGAAAGATGTATTATAAAATAGTTCAACTGCAGCTGCTAGATGTCTCTGTTTCTAAAAGCAGTGGTTTTACATGTTTGTTTTTCTAGGTGGCCCAGAACATGGAGCTTTCTTTTGAGCTGCAAATGTGAGGTATTTATTTGTGATTCTGTAACAGCCTATTACCTCTACTTTGATTAATTTTGTTCATCTCCATAGTTTACACAGCCTTTTAGTCTTCATCCTGCCATCCTAAACAGGCACAAATGAAAGGCTCTGGCAATACCCACTTGGGGGAAGCTGTCTCAGAGATCGAAGGAAAAAATCAGGGCTGCAATTAAAGACATTCTTTCAGAGAATGAGTTGTAGTTGATTATGCTGAGCCAGAGCAGCACTCTTTCTCCTATGACTTGTGCTGTGAGTATATGGGTTCAAAAAAACATTACTCAGTAATTAGAAAGGAGGAGTAGGACTTTCTGCTTGCAGAGATTTTTAGTTTGGCATTATGCATTTAGTTTGATCTGCTGTGCTACTTAGAGGCAATACAAAGAGATCTCTGGCAGCAAGACTGAAATCCAGTCCTTTCCAGGTTCTGAGATCTTATTTCCTGGTTAAAGCAGGTCTATCAAGACTCTTAATTTGCTCCATAGCATTGGCAAAACTGTTGTTGTTGTTGTTGTTATTAAGAAGAAGAATATTCAAGAACTGTACAACTAAATCCCTATTTGGAAACTTAAAATAATTCTTTCAAATATTGTGAGACATTTTGCTCTTATAAAAACAAATGTACTTATGTAGTAACTTGGGGGGTGGGAATGGAAGCACCACCAGAAAAACCCAATTTTTTTTTCTGGTGTTTTCATGGTTACTGTGGTAATATCGTTCATGCCATTCACACAGTTGCTTCATGTGAAATCCTACCATGAAAATCTAAAAGCAAGTAAAATTACACCAAAAGTAAGAGTTCAGTGTGATTTTAGTACTCTCAATTAAGTCACCTCCTCAGAACCTGTACTCCACTGCACTGAAAAGGTCAAATCTCAATTGCATTCACTTTTGGCTAAATCTATAGGAAGTATTCCCATCAGACATTACACAGCTACTGCAGTGCATTTCAGTTGAGCTTTCTTGGATATGTTCTGGAGTAGTTTTTTTTACTGCTTTTGTTAACTGCTGCCCATTAGGGCATCACTGTATTTACTGATTTTGTCTACAGTTATTCTTGACTTTAGAATCTGTTGTGGTTAGCTCTGGAAAAAGAAAGGGTTGGGTTTTTTGTTAGGTTCCCCTGCCCACCCCCTGCCCCACAGTCTCTGTCCCTCTGTACTGCTCCCAAAGAACTGAAACAACAGCTCAAAATTGATCTATGATGCAAATAAAATCACTGCTGATTATGGTAACTCCTTCTGTGGGTTCAGCTCTTTGACTGCTAACCATACCATTAAACTTACAGTTGTTTTCAGGTGAAGTTATTTAAACACAGGCATAGTTTGGGTTATTTAAACACAGGCATAGTTTGGGTATTTAATATGAGTACATTTTAATGAAACTCTTGAAAGAACAAATTTCACGTGCAGAAAACCACAGTATAATAATAGAGTAGTTTTCCACTGTACTTGCAAACTCAAATAGTTTTTTCCCCTAGAGTCCCTGAACTCAACTTTGATATTATTAAAACAGGTCATTTCCAAGGCCACTAACTCTAGCAAGTTGTTTCACAAGCAATAGAACTAATGAAGCAATTTATTATCTTTGTTTTCCTTCTTCCTTGCTTCTTCCTTGCCATCCCACATGCTCTTGGTGGCTCACTCCTGCTGTGTGTTCCATGCCTGCTGTCTTTTGTGCAAATGTCTGCCTGCAGCATGGCTGCTGGAAGGCTGAGGACTGAGGACTAATTTTCTAGTTGTGTCCTTTCAAAGCGACTGGAAACTTCCTTTTCTCTTATGAGATTGCTTACTTGGAGTCTTTTGTAATGCCTTTTTCAACCTGAGTAGGAATGTAGCTCCATTACTGTCAAGTATGACAGTGCAGTGGGCAGATAGGTCCAATAGTTAAAGGAAAGAGTTCAGAAGTACTGGCAGTGGGAGGGACAGCACAGCTGCCCAAGGAAACAAGGGTGAAAATGCTGTGCTCCTCATGGCTGTTGTGTGTTTCACTAGGTTTAATTGTTTTAAGAGGCTCCAAGAGAAGATACTCTAATAATTCTGTTATTTCTCAGTTTTCCTGTGTAATTCATTCATTTTATTGGCGATGGCTTTCAGAATCAGGGCCAGGGTGACCTCTGAGCTCTACTTGAGCCACTCTGCATTGGCTAGGAGGCAAATTAATGTCCTGAAGACATTCGAGTTTTGATTTTCTGCTTTGTACACTGTTCCCATATCAAACATACTGAAGCTTGTGAAGCCCTCTCTGCTGCTGTCGTGAGGAAATTTCTGGACACCAGCCATATAAAGCAGATGATAGGGAGTGGGTCTTGGAAGAAAGTAGTGTGCTATGGAAAACTGATGTGCAGTAAGTGAACTTCCTTCTACAGAATTTCTAATCACTCAAGAAAGTGATACAGTAGTAATTTGATCTTAAATATAAAGCCTTAATTTGGAATTTAAAATTTTTCTGAAAACACACATAAGTCAAATATTTAATTGGAGGCTTAAAAGAAGAAATAAGATGCAATGTTAGATCTTCTGTTTGCCTTTTAAATGTACATTACTTCAGCTTTTCTGTACATAAAATGTGATCAATCACAGCATGCATCACAGTCCTGTTGCATGACTTGATTAATTGTAGATGACTTTCAGATCCTTACATGCTTTGCATGAGATACCTTAGTAATAGGTTATTGAATCCCTTCTCTCTTTAAAATTAATTGTCTTTTGTCTTGAGTAAGGTGACTTTGTATTGCATTCAATGTTTTTTCAAACCAAGATGTCATTCAGCAGTATAACAAAAGCTAAAGGAGCGTGAGATGAAAGGGATTTCAAAGCAGGGAGTGAAGATAAAGTCCTATCTGCAATTAAGTTAATAAAAACTCTTTTCCTCTCCTTTTTTTTTTTTTTTTTTTTTTTTTTTTTTTTATGTAACACAGTTAAGGAAATATCATCTTGGCCCTGCCCAGGGAAAAGAAGTTGCTGAAACTGCCAATCTCTCAAACCTTTCCGGTTGCCAGAGGTTCAGCCCAATGACCATCTGTTGAGGACAGCACAGTTCAAGGCTAAAATCATACATCAGTTTAGGGGGCTGGTGGGAAAGCTCAGCATGTAATAAGAAAAAAGAAAAATAAAAAAGACATGCCAAATGGCCTTAATCATATTTCCCCTGTGCAGGCGCACAAACCCTATTCTTGTGATCCATTTCAGTTTGCAAACTCATTTCTAATATGGAATTCTGATGCTGCATTGTTTCAATCTTATTATCTATTTACCTTACTGTTACCAAAACATGAAATCTCATTATTGACTCCATTGCTGAACAGATCATCAGGGTAGTATTCAAGAGGAACAAGGTTATTTAAAATTTATTCTGCTGATCAGAAGCACACATTTTATTTAATACACATATGACTAATTCCTAAAGACCTGACATGTTTGACTGTGACTTACAGACTTTAGGGTCATGGATTTGCAGGAACTACCAAAAATGGCCTAGTCAGGCAGTGTGTTTCCAGATGCTAAGTTGTGCTAGAATGACATTATACGTATCATAATATATTGTTGTTATTGGTTTTCCATAAAGCTAATTTAGTACATAACCAACCAAGATTTTGCTGTCTAATGAAAGGAACAATCTTACACTATGATCCATAACAGGAAAATGCTAGAAAACTGGGGCTAGACATAAATAAGGTACATGTTTGTAGAAGACAAAAAGAGAATAAAGAGGTCTGTTTCTTATCATGTTTGATAGCACATTACACACAAGCATGAGTTTAACCAGAAATTGGTTCTCATGTTACTGTGGTTTCTCTCAAGCTAAGTGTTTTATACCTTATTTAAGATAATTCAATCACAATCTTTATCCAGACAGAGAAAACAGTGCTAGAGGTACTGATAGTGTTTATTTTCCTGGAGTCCTAAAAGTTAGCAGTGTTTGGGAATGGTTAATAAAAGAATCAACAGATGATACAATGAAACTGCACTATTTGAAGACAGAAAGAAAATTAATCTGAATGTAAATCTTTACAAGAGAAGTATAATTCCTGGTCTGGACACAGGCTGATGGCAAATTTCCAGTGAAATATTTTTGGTTTGTGTTTTGCAATGGAAAAAACTAAAACTTTAATTGAAACCAAAGCCTTTTGTCTCAGCAATACCTAAAAAAGCCAAATAGAAAGGCTTTTATAACTGTGTGACACCTATTAGGCCTGTGGTTGGGCCCCTGACAAAGGTGCAAGGACACCAGCTCAGAAGTCACCTGAGGGTAAAGAAGTTTAATCCTTTTATGTCCTATAATCTCCAAGTCCTACCCTGTTCTCCTTCCTAGCTCAATAATTGCATGTGATTTTGACACAATGAACAGTTCTTGTGGGAGACACTGGGGGGATTGATCTGGTTGTAGGGGGGAAAAGCACAATGAGATTGCTCTCACTTTGTGTGCTGTCCTTGACAGCTGTGAATGGTCTTTCATTCATCCTATCATTAAAAAAAAAATCATTTTAGACTACTTCATGGGAGCAGAAAATCACTTCCCCACCTCTTCAAGATTTGTATTCCAAAAGGAGGAGAGGGAAATGCTCAAAAACCCCTGTAGCATCTCATATCTTGTTGCAAACACTGCAGCCTTAGGTATATTCATACGATGTCTGTTTGATGTGGCAGTTGCTGCAAGAGAAACATAGCTACATCGGTAGTTCATTATAAATGACTTAACACAGGGCTGATTTCTACCCCAAACATATTCTTTCAAAGCTCCCATCAGAACTGCATGTATTCATCTGAGTGCCACTTTGACCTGCATTATGCTTTGAGTTGTTGTATGAGTTGCCTACTTCTGTGTAGAGATGGTTTTTTGTATTTCCCCTTTCCTCTTCTGGACCATGATTGATGGTGTACATGGTAATTTCAAGGCATGGGCCTTTTTTTTTTCTTGATGACCATTCACTAATCACTATTTGCTCATCCCTGTGTTTTGTTAGTAGGCCAGATGAATTTCTTTTTAATGACCTTCTTTCACTTCATGTTAGAATTCTCACCACAGATAAATGATGGATACACACCACATTTGTAACAGTGCACAGAACATGCAATCATTACCCAGTATGTTTTCAAAGTTCTGAGAAATTTATTTTCAGAATAGTAAATGCATGTATTTCTCTGTCACTCCTAGCATTACACATTCTGTGGAGGAAAAAAACTTAAAGGAACATTCTGAATAAAAAGACTGTTATTTAACTGATGATTTTGGAGCATCTTGCATCTAAGCTTATAGGGGTCTTCAACTCAATTTAATTCCTTTCACAGCTTCAGTCCTGAGCTTGCAAAGCCCTTAACAACAGTTCATTTGCCTTATTTAAGCATCCCTCTTTGAAGATTTGAGCAGAAATGGCTGAATAATCAAATGCAATCTGGCATTGTTTAATAGAAAATTTATTAAAATGTCATTGCTTAAAATATAGATACGACATCACATGCATTTTATTTGTCCTATTGGTACACCAGCCCATAGAAACATAGATTGTTTAATCGTTAAATCCCTAATGATATAAAATGCCTAGGTGTTCACCACATTCAGTACCTAGAATGGAGGCTGTTCACATCCTTTGTTGCACGCTGTATTTAACTGTTGCATCCCAGCTTTGTGATCCTCCCTATGCTGTTCACACCCCGTGACTTGGGCAGATGCTGTGTCTCTGAAAAGAAAGTGGAGGAATTGGCACATGTTCATTGTGATCCATCATGCAGCTTTTAGGGCCCCAGCACATATGAATTCTTTCTTCCTTCTGGTAAAGAAAAGATTACATTCATTTACAAAGTTTTATTTTGTATCCTGTAGGTAATTTGAATTTCTAAATTTTCCATCTTTAAAGATGCTGCTTTAAAGTTCTGATGGAAAATGAGGTGGATTGTAAGTTCTTGGCTTAGGTGACACAGAAGGAACTATTAATAAAAAGGAACTGAATTACTAAATGTACTTGTCACTAATTTTTGGAGTGAAATAACTGACCTCAAATGTCAGTTTTGGACAAGAGAGGGGCTCGAAAGAATTTGGATTGTTTCTGTGTTCTGCAAGACACTTGAAAATCCTAGTATTAGGGATCTTCAAATGCTTTACTCTCTAATGTCTTTCCCCTTGCTTGTTTGGCACCCCAAGCCCCCATTTTGTCTGGGTTATGTAAGCACTCCATACAGCATATTTCCAAAGCTCTTGCTGTAGGTGTTAACACTCTTTGCAATGTTTAACCAGCCCTGCATGCTTCTGAGTCAGCTGATCTCCAGTCACCACATCAGATGTGGTTCTTCCTGCTTGTGCACTCAGTGCTGGAGCTCTTGGTTGGCTTTCTGCGGTGCAGATGTGAGAAAGATTCACTAAGATGTTGGATGCAGTGGAGACACTCTTTTACATAATTACAGGTGGACAGTGTGTGAAATACTGGAATGGCATTGTTACAGAGATTTCAGAAAATTTAATATTAATTTAAAAAATAGTGGGATGTCACAGAATCATACAATAGAACGGTTTGGGTTGGAAGGAACCTTAAAGATTGCATAGTTCCAATCCCTCTGCCACTGGGTTTACTTCCACTAGACCAGTTTACTCAAATTCCCATCAAACCTGGCCATGAAAACTTCCAGGAATGGAGCATCCACAACCTCTCTGGGCAACCTGTTTCAGTGCCTCACCACCCTCACAGTGAAGAATTTTTCCTAACATATAAGTCTGCTCTCTTTCAGTTTAAAGCCATTACCCTTCTCTTCTTAAAATCCGGGAAAATATCAGATGTTAATTTTAATATTGCACCATTTGATTCTGTCTACTTATTCTGAATAAGAGAATATGAGTTGGAGCAGGCGTTAATAGTGTGCCCTTGTGTGAATGAAGGTCAAACACATCCCAGGCTGGGCTGGTGGGAGCGTAGCCACTGTGTTGAAGGAAGTGCCTCTCCCTCCTTGGTGCTGCATCAGGACTGCAGGACTCCAGTGTTGGGCTCCTCAGTATGAGATTTATCTACTGGAGTGAGTCCAGTGGGGATCACCATGATGGTGAGATGGGGTAGAGCACGTGCCATATGAGGAAAGGAACTAAATTTTTCACCTAAGATAAGAAGGAAAATCATATTAGGGCCATTCCGACTTAAATTATTGCTCTGAGAGTCTCTCAAGCTCTATATTTATATTTCCCTTTTCTTGATTATTACAAAGGAAAACAATATATTATAATAATATTATATATTAAAATATTATCATATCATATTAATATTTATTCTATATATTTGTTGCTTATTATAAAAAATTGTGGCTTTATATAAATACACTCTATATATGTAGAATGTATTATATTTAAATATACATAGAAAACCTACCATTCCAGGAAGATCTTTCCTCCTGTTGTGAACAGAAGGTGATTTTATTCACCTGCAAAACATGAAATTGAGTTCAATTGCAGGTGATGGTGGGATGCCAATGAGCTCTTTCTGCAACACTAGATCTGAAGTTGGGGGCATCTTTGCACCCCACGAGAGAGAAGGGTTCCAGCTTCCCTGTGCACCTTTCCCAGGCTGAACACTGGCTGCACTGGGTGCTTCTTTAGCTGCAGCTCTGCCTGGCTGTATCCTACAAAAAGGATGTACCTGACCTACAGTAAGTCCAAGTCTGCTCCTGGATTAGGTTTCAGAGGATTTGGCTGTAGTAAGTCTTTATTTAAAAATTCAATGCCTATTTCTCCTTTAAATTTAAATAATGTAAATCCAAAGCAGCTACATCTCCCCAAGTAAAATATTTTTACTCAATTTCCTTTTTCCTTTCCTCCTTTTTAAAAGGAAAAATAATTGAATCCTGAATGTTTCAATCTGAACTCCACAAATATTGCTTTGGTCTCCTAAGTCAATGAACTTTGTGACAACATTCCTTGTAAAGGTTAAAGCCTTTCCAGACAAGCGATTAACAACTGCGATAAGCCCTTCCATGAGACATGAGTTTTGCAGCCTGTTGTGTGGTATCCTGTCTGGGTCTGTAATTGTCTAAATATAAAGAGATAAAATGGAAAGGGATTGCCAAACTGCACTGTATAAGGTAAAGCAAGTCAGAGGGAAAAGGTTTATAATTTTTCTTCTTCCTTTTACGTTGCTGGCTTGTTCTTATCTTTAGCCAGAAGATGCTAACATCATTTCCTTTCTATAAATTGGCTTGCACAAGATACAAAAACACAACATGAACTTTCTTTTCTAGCTTAATAGATGCCTCAAGTGTTTGGTTATTCAAGAATCCTGATTTAATCTTGAAAGTGTTAAAAAATTATTTTACCAAGCCAGTAAGTATGCATAGAGCCTCAGTGAGCCTTCTTTTTAAACTAAGCAGCAATATTTAAATGGATATTTGGATTTCATTAGAACAACCAATGATTGCAAAGTGATGATTATAGGGCTTTTTGAGCTAGCATGTCTACCTCTTTTGTTGCCTTTCTAGTCCTGTTTGAGTAGAAGTGATTGGTCCATGGGTTTTAACAAAATTGTGACTATTGAAGTAGATTCAGAAAGCAGTTGTTCCCCTCTTCAATAGTAAATGAGTACCAGAAAAAAATCCCAGTCTTAAAAGTTTTCATGAAGTTTTTAACACCAATTCAGATTATTAGTGATTCACCTGCTTATTAATGAAATATGAAACTTGTTTCTAGGGCTCCCATTGCTGTGCCATCTGGGTAAATCATGTGAAATAAAATGATAATAACTGGCAAAATGTCCCATGACTTCCCAAAAGAAACAAGAAAATAGTGAAGTGCTGCTGTTTTTTCCTGTATAGCAGTCTCCCAACTTTGAGATTTAGTTATTTTATTTGCAATCTAGCTATATAATTAATTGAAAAGTATGTCCTGCAAACACATTTTAGAACTCACACAGGAAGCTGTGAGGATCTCCCACTTTGGCAACCAAATAGTTACTCACAAATGGGAACTTCAGGCCCACAGGTGGTCACAAAGGGAACATTTAACAGATTGGACATAATATAGGAGGCCACATTAAAAAACTTCCCCATGCTTCATATGGGTCCTGCCAACAGGTATCCATGAACAAAACTTTCACAGACTGCTTGGTGCCACAGTGGATAATTAGAGCTGATTTTAGTGTGAGCATGTCAGGCTCTGGACTGTTTTCGTGTCTGGGTGTGACAGGCTATCAGGTGTCTCAGAGGGGCTTTGGCTGGCTGAAGACTTCAGTTTCCTAGGGGCAGTGCAGCTACCTGATGATTGCCTGCTCCTGTCAAGAAGCTCTGTTAATGCAGTTTAGAGAAGCACTGCAGGATGAGCACAATTATTGTGTGGGTCATGAGTAGCTAGGTAAGTCCTCAGTATAGGCATTGTGCATCTTAGCCTAGGACTAGAATATTTTGCTTTTGTCCTTGCCCCAAGTGTCCCTAAGCAGCAGGCAGGCTTAAAAGTGCCCACAGGAGTCCCAAATGCCATTTTCTATTAAGCAGGAGACAGCGTTGTTTTAAATGAAGGTTTTCTCAAAGATAGTGTTTGTGTTGGGGCAAGAAGAAAGCAGCCATGGTGTACCTGTTCAGTGGACAGCACCTCCACTTCCTGGGCTGATTTACTCTTTTGTGAGAAGTTGGATAAGCCCTGAAAATTTGAAACTTGATGAACTGAACTTAGAGTGTCCTTCTAGGACCTAAACAGCAAGCAAAATACAGCTTTTATAATCACTCCTTTTCCCCAGGGCTGCTTCTGAGTGGCATTTATTCCTTACAAACCATCTGTTAGCTTGTTAAGCATAGGGAGTTGATACCTGCAGACAGCACCTGAAATCAGCTGGCTTGAGCCTTGGTCTGGTGCAACTGCAGTGGGCTGCCCTGAGGCTTCACAGGATTTGCAGCGTGGCAGGTGCAGAGGGACCAGCGCTTTATTGCAGCAGCTGCCATGGCCAGCAGGCAACAATCTGAGCAAAGGGACTGCCAAAGGTTCTTCTTCCTGGAAGAAAAAGATTTGCAAAACCAGACTTAAGCCTGGTGTGTCCCCCAGTGATTGCTGTCAAATGGAGATGTATGGGAACTTTGCCGTGCAGCACTTTGGTGTAAATTCATCCCATTGTCACCACATGACTGAGACTTGATGCTTTAAGAACCATCAAAAGTAATATATGAGCTTTTCTTTATAAGGAAAAAACCCTAATCAGTTTAGTAGGTAGTATGTAAATGGTTATCTGGGAAGTATGGTAATGCTAGAGTAGTTTATAGTAATCTGATGTAATTCCGATTTACAAAGTAACTTTACAAAAAAAGTGGAGACTTTTTGGAAATTCTTCCAGTATGTTTATTATACAATTGAACTTGATTCCTAAGAGAAGTGCCACTGCAGACCAGCAACACCATGGTATTGGCCTGACAGGCAAATAGACAGATGTATAGTGCAGTTGTGGGAAAGTGATTTGTTGTGTTATCAGATTTCAATTTCTTTAATTTACCTACCCATGTATCTATGAAGTATCACTGCAGCAGTACCACTGCAAATAAGACTATCCAAGGGTCTTAAGGGACCTAGTCAGGTTTGTCACTGGGATTTCCTGTCTGTCAGCTGTAAAATTCAGCAATTTGACAACACATAAAACATGAAAAAAGTCTAGATTCAACAGCAGAATATTTTGCATTGCCAGTAGTGCCATTGCTGGCATTAAGGTCAATTCTGCATGAGTGGGTAAACCCCAAGAAACTAGGGAAATAGCTGGGATCACTGTTGACACTGAACTGTGTGTTAACAGCACCAAGCTGCATTTTAGCTCATTACCTCCAAGTGAGATCCAGTACATCTCCATGAGTGGCTATGTGAGCACAGCAGCTCAAGTCTATGCCTGTTGCACTTGTTACATCTATTAAACTATTAAAAATGAGTTTTTGCTTCTTAGGAGAGTTGGTTTAATAGGACTTGAAAAAAAAAAATTGGAAATGGGAATTAGTCAACATTGATAGAAACAGTATAATAATAATCCATTATTTAGATTGAAAGTATAGCAAATTTGAATCAGTATCAACTCCCCCAGTAAAAGCCCTCTCAGCATGTAGAACCCTGCCTAGTAAAAAATCCTCTCCCTAAGCAGAGTTGGTTTTTCACATACCTGGTCATGCCAAGTAATCAGACTTGATTATCCCTAAAAAATCTTACTCAGCTCTTCTAATCAAATGATCCTTTCTGGAAATGGGAGCTCTTTGGTGAAATAGAGTTCGGCTATTGAATTCTAGTAGATCCATTTTAACAATGCTGAGTCTTTGATGAACACTCACTCCTAAGGATATACGAAAACCTGAGCTTGAAAATATGCAGGAAGAATGCTCATTTCCAGTAAATCACACATTTTGTGACAGGGTGGGATAGTTGGAGATTAAACACACTTCCTCCCAAGTTGTGTATAATAGTGAAGATCAATCTATTTAATAATTTAGGGATTAAACAGTAGCATTATAAGAAGAGAAGAAAACATAAGGAGGAAATCATCCCATCATACAGCATTATGATGGGATTAATGGCTCAGAGCAGAAGAAGGAAATAAATGTGTTGAGAAATAAAGAGATATATGCTTTGTTAGCTCAGTAGGTTCTGTGTACATCAAGCTTTGGGCAGCAATGTTTGGGATATGCAGGGGTGGGATGTTCACCCTTTTGTTATTTGTGGCAGTATTGAGCTTTCATTAAGCTTTACTGGGGATTCCCTAGGAGAAACACTCTCCAGTGAATGAAATTCTCAGCCAGCTGTTTACCTTCCATTTTTTCAGTGCTGTCACAGCTTAATCTCTTCTGTGTGTGTGTTTCTACCAGATGTGGACTGCCGGGCTTGCCTCTTGCCCAGTGTGATTTGCCACATCTGGGAATGCCGTGGTTCAGAGAATGACAAGTCGCACTCTTTTCTTCCAGTTTCGCCTGGTGGTAAAGACAGCACTGAAGCTGCTGCTGGTGTTTGTGGAGTACACAGAATCCAATGCACCACTTTTGATCCAGGCAGTATCGACTGTGGATGAAAAGAGAGGTGAGTAGCCTTACCAGGGGGTTGCAACATCCCAGCACTGCTGAGATCAAGGTAGCATTTCAGCACTGCTTTCAGTGGTTCTAGAGTTGCTGTCATTGATGCCTGCTTTGTCCAACATATCCTTAATATCTTAAAGGTATTTTTTAAGAATTCATATAATCTAAGGTTGTTTGAATAATTAATTATAATGGGAAAGTGAAGAGTGAAAACTGAGGAACTTGATTACCTCCTGGGGTTCTAGTCATTGCCCTTTCCCTGCACCCACACGCTAAGTAAACTCCCCTCCTTCCTCTACCCCTTACCTTCTGACTCAGAGGCTCCTTTGGGCAAGACCATCTTCCTACTTCCTTCTGGGAAGCAGCACTCTGATTTAGAAGAGAAAATGATATCTAATCAGTGTAATCCCTTTGAAGAGAAAGACGAGGTCAGTAATAGTACAGGCTTTATAGTAAAAGTGAAACCATCTGTTGTTACATTAAAATAAAGCCCTTGAGCAGATATTATACTATGAAATCTGTTACCCTTCAGGCTCATGAAAGATACTTGAATATGTATACTGTATTTTTTACAAATAAATAGAACAAAAATGGTTCTTTATTGTTCTTCCCACAAAGCCATCACTAGGCTCCTGAGGCATTCTCTCTTGATGCAAAACATTCCTTTGCCTCAAGGAGAGTTTTTGAGGTTAGGAGATCCATTGTTGTGGTCTCAAACATTGAGGTTGAAAGCAAGCTTCCCTCTGTGGAGCAACTGCCTCGATACTCAACTTGTCTGAGAGACTTGATATGGTAAAAGTGAAACAAGAAAATGTTGCAGGCTGGGGAGAAAGGTGGTGCCAGAAATAGGAAAAAAGAGACAGATTTTGCTTTCAGTTATCAGAATGGGTTGAAAAGAAAAAACCCAAATTATCTCTTATAGCAGGGAAACAGGCAGGGGCAATTCAAAACAGCAGATTCTGCGGCTTGGTGTTTTGAATTAAAAGCAATAAACCTTATAATGTCATAAACATAAATATGATTATAATATTCATGTACCTGTGAGCACTATGACTCCATTTTTCAGTCATTCTTAATATTTCATCAGCTTTCTGAACTCACTGGTATTCTCAATGTGTTCAAAATTCTGTATATCTATCAACATGCTAGTAAAGTCATTATTAAAGAAAAAGGACAAACAAAGTATTTCCTTTTCTATCTGTAGAGCAGTCTTAGACAATCATTTACATGTCCTAAAGTAATAAAACAGCTTAAGTAACAACACAAGACTTGAAAAAACTGATGCATGTAGTTAGATGAGCATATGTTAAGAGCATAATGAAAGGTTTTACAGGAATTCTCATACCTGTGCTTTAGTAGATTATTTTATGAACTTTTGTAAATACCTTAGCCCAAATACCCAGTTTTTCCTTCTTCCTATTTTTAAAAATTATTTTCATTAAGTAATTTATTTAGCTCCTTAAGTGATTTTTTTTTCTGTTTTTTTCTGGTTTTATATTTAGTTCCCTTTTTAGGTCATCAGTGTAATAGAGTAACAAAGTAATTTTGGTTGGAAACGACTTTCAGGACCATTGAGTCAAACCATTAACACAGAACTGCCAAGTTCATCATTAACCATGCCCTCAGTGCTACACCTGCATGTCTTCTAAATACCTCTGGAGATGGTGACTCCACCACTTCCCTGGGCAGCCTGTTCCAAAACCTGATAATCCTTTTGGTGAAAAAAATTCTTCCTAATATCCAACCTAAACTTCTCTTGATGCAACTTGGGGTAATTTCCTCTCATCCTGTCACTTGTTAACCAGGAAAAGAGGACAACCCCCACCACGTGGCTACAGCCTTATTTCAGGAGTTGTAGAGAGAACTAAGGTTCCCCGGAGCCTCCATTTCTCGAGGCTAAAGAACCCCAGCTTCTGCATAAGGCTTGTGCTCCAGACCCTTCACCATCTTCATTGCCTTTCTCTGGACATGCTCCAGCACCTCAGTGTCCTTCTTGCAGTGAGGGGCCCAAAACTGAACATAGGATTCAAGATGAGTTCAGTTATAAGATGATAACTACCCTGGCACTGCTGTCCACACTATTCTTGATACTGGCTAGGATGCCATTGGCTTTCTTGGCCACCTGGGCACATGCTGGCTCATGTTCAGCTGCTGTTGACCAGCACTCCCAGGTCCTTTCATGACAGCTTTCCAGCTGCTTTCCAGCTGCTCTGCCCCCAGCGCTGCATGGGGCTGTTGTGACCCAAGTACCAGGACCTTGTTGATCGTCATACAATTGGCCTCATACCATTGATTCTCCCTGTCCAGATCCCTCTGAAGAGATTTGCTGCCCTTCAGCAGATCAACACTCCCATCTAATTTGGTGTCACTTGCAAACTGGCTGAGGCTGCCCTCAGTGCCCCCATCCAGGTGATGGATAATATTGAACAGGAGTGACCCCAGCACTGAGCCCTGGGGAACCCTAAGAGTGATCATCTGCCAGCTGAACTGACCTCCAGACACTACCACTCTCTAGGCCAACCATCCAGTCAGTTTTCTACCCAGTGAACAGGGCACCCACCCAAGCCATGAGCAGCCAGTTTCTCCAGAAGAATGCTGTGGGATACAATATCAAAGCCCTTCACTATTAGATCTGGATATGCTATGTTTTAATTTATAATTTTAAATTAGTGGCCTATAAATGAGAAGTATCTGCCTTTAATGACTGATGAAACAAAACAGAAAAAGGGAAAAAAACAGAAAGAAAGAAAATGCCTTTTCTTGAGCCATTGTCATAAATCTTGCAGGTATGTAATTAAGTTCAGCACTGCTTTGATAAAAGTTTGATGTTTCATGTACATACAAGGTGATGAGATATGACATAATTCTTCAACATGTGTACCACATGTGATTAACTTATAGAACCCCATATTAATTCAGCCTGGTTTCAAAGTGATCCCATCTGTGGTTTCTATGTGTGAATACATCCATATGCAAATTGGAGTACAGAGATCCATGGAAATACCAGCTTTACTCTGAGGTACAAGCAGACCATAAAGAAATGACTGCATGGCCCTTGTCATGTAGGAACTAGCTTCTGCTTGCACTTCCATTTAGCTCCTCCCTTCTCCCATGCTTTTTGCTTCAGAACTCCATGGGAATTTGGTCTCTTTTCAGTTTAAGCATACTAGATTGCAAAGTAGAAGTGGAGCTGGCATTGCACTTTGCTGTCTAGGGTTTCTTTATCATAATCATATTTTAGGATAAAGATTAAAGCCAAATGGCTCTCATTATCTGTTCTTTGCTTTTCCTGCAATCTCATTCATAGTTAGATTCCACTAAATTAACTCATGTACTGTAGGTATGATGGAAAGATCTAAGTTCATTCATATATAAATAGCCAGAAGTACAAGGTGTCAAAGTCTTTCCAAAAGTATTACTGCCTTTCCAGCCTACAGCTGCTGGAGACAGAAACTCTAAGCAGGTGGCAGTTCTCATGCAAGGTTCTGCCCCTGTGTAAGATATTTCATGCTTTATACAAACCGTGCAGATGTTTTGTAGTTGTGCTGTGAAGGTTTTGTGTATGACATGAACAAAAGCATTCAAATAAATATGTAAAAACATCTAAAGAGGAAAGTGAGAAAACACTGGGACTTAATGGGCAATGTTATTCAGAAAATAGACTGTATTAATTTAATATTAGCTTAATTGTTGCAACCTCATTGTTCTTTGTCTATACACCATGCATGGTTACTCGTAACACTGCAAGTAGCATCAGAGTTGAGGCTGCAGCCTCCCTGTCAGAATAGCTGTGATAAAAAGCTCTTTCAGGTGACAAGGCCCTAAAGGGCAGTAAAGCAGTTCTCATTTTACCCATTAGGAGGCAGGAAAACACACAAAACTCAATCTCTGGTGTTTCACTTTACTGAGCCTATTTCATCACTCCCACTGATTTTGCCACAAGTCTTGCATAACAGTCAAAACCTTATAAAAACATCCCCATCTGCTCCCAGAAAAATCACGAGGATGATATATCATCATTCCTCTATATCATCATTTTTCTACATGACGATCTGGTGATGGAGGAAATTCACCTATTCCCTAACTAGAATCAAGAGGAGGCAGTACTATCAATGACTTTGGCAGAGCTACTCCAGTACGTACAGGATGAAACCTTTCCTTTCAAATGCAATTTTCCTCATTATGATTTTAATCTGAACAGGTCTCTTTTCACTTTAAGCATGCTGGACTGCACAGGTTCTAGAAGGGGGAGCTCTGAAAGGGGGAGCTGAGTTGGATCTGCATATATGTCCCATGCTGCATGGCATGGATCATAGGTTGGAAACTATAGATTCTCATTAAATGTATGCAAATATATTAACCCAAGGACAGCAAAGCAGTAAGCTCATGGTACAACTTCCACAGCAAAACTGCCTTATCCCAGGTGGAATAAGGCCTTACAGCTACTTCCACATTCAGTTTTTGGCTGTCCAGATTGAGATCATAATGGGGGAAATAGCATTGGAAAGAAAGGTTTAACCCAGTACAAATAGGAATAGCTCTGTCAAAGTTATTGATAGTACTGCCTCCTCTTGACTGTAGCTAGGGAATAGATGAAGAATTTGGAATTTAATCCTAGATTTTGGAAGTTTAGTAGAAAAAAAATAAAGTAAGCCTTTGAAAGATAGATGAGCTGTTACAGGGCTGCCTCACTAGCAGGTGTGCCCAATCAACAGTATTTTTAAAAATTGTATTCTGAAATAAAATAGCAGCATTGCTAGAAAAATATTATAATCCTTGCATGAAAACAGCAAAGCGACCATGAAATTATTATTATTTTATGCTAATGAAGAATTACTGAGACATTCAAGGAAAAAAAAACCCACATGGATGCTGCCTAAAAAAAAAAAAAAAACAGGATTGTTCCAGTAAGAGTAGAACCTCCCTGCAATAACAAAGGATTCTCACCGAAAAATTCAGTGGATTAAATAATTATGTTTTTATGTTGTTATCAACTCACTGTTTTTCCAAATGGCATTATTGTGAGTCAGACTTTCATGCTTTCCCCATTTTGTTTCTCTTTCCTATTTCCTTCCATTTTTCTTTTTTTTTCACTGAAAACCACAGGAAAACATTTTTGTAGTGAGAATATCATTCCTGCTGATCATATATCATTTGCAAGCTGAGTGAATTTGTTCCACATGACTTTTGAACATATACTGCACAAAATGTCTGGCAATATAGAGAATCTGGTAAAGAGGTGTCTAGTGTATTTTCATTACAGACATGTATTTGAATTAGTATTTACTTGAGAATGCATATAGATACATCTCGAGAACTGAGAGTGAATCTCCTTCCTCCTTTGATTTTGCTTAAGATAAAAAAGCCCTGACCAAGTAGTAAAGATCAGAGATTGTCTGAGGTGGGAGAAAAAAAAAAGAGGAATATTGCTGTCTGCACATTCACATTTAGACAGGTTTTTCCATGCAGTGCACTGCCATTGCTTTGGAAATGCAGATCCTTGGTTAGCAGAGATTTTATGTCGTGTAGCAGGGTACATACATGATACCATCTTTATAAGCAAGGGTTGTTAAAGGCTAATACAGAGTTTAGACTTGGGGTGACCAACCAGTCAGCGAGAGGTGGCTGTGATGGCACATTTGCATTTTGCTACCTGATTATCAAACTCTCATCATCTGTATAGTGTTCAGGGTATGTGGACTGTTGGAATACTCTGCATGTTTCCCTCTGAAACTGAAAGACTGTCACAGTTAGGTTGTGCAGTTGAATTGAGTGTATCTCTAGGCTAAGGTTAGCTCTCTGCTTAGTCCTCCTCACCTTTAACTCTACTCCAAACCAAACACTGAATTTCAGTCTTTTGTTATTTATTTCAGTTTTCCTAGATAAAATTTGGTACATACAGCCATCTTGCCATTCAGTCAAGCGAGATAGGATGGTTTTACAAGTTACCTTCCCCGCAAGAGGCTGAGTGTGGGTGGTGAGTTTCTTGCCTGATGTTTTTAGCACAGTAACTCACTAAACATTTAGGGTTTAGGCATCAGAGAAATATGAAAATTCAAATCAACATGCAAATCAAGCAAATAACTAAAAGCACAAATTCTGACTTTTCTTAGTGGAAAATTACATCTGAAATTTCTGTAGGTAGGTTTCCTATTAAAGTATTTTGAGGAAGAGTCACAGCAAAAATCTTTTCCCTCATTGATCATTTCTTTTCCCCAAGACATACAGCCTGTAATTTGAGAAAACTGTTTCTCTGCCACAATGTTTTGTTAACCTGCCTTACCTTAATGCAGCACAACTCGGCAATAGCACTAGAAATAGGAGCAGCAGGCACACTGAAAGCACAGCTTGTAGGTCTCTGCTGAAGATTTATCAAATCCTATATGAACCTATGATAGGCTGGGTAAAATTCCTGTCACCTGATTTTTAGAATTTTGGTCAGACACACTGTGTTAAGAAAGCTTCCTTCATCTTCAAGGGAGAGAAGTTGTACCTTTGTAGAGTCCACTTGCCGTATTTTATATCCTTGCAATAGGCTGCAATGTAGTTTTCACTGTCTAAATTAACTTAGCTTTCAGGGGAGTAGGGGAGACTGTAGACAAAGCTGGGTCTTTCTGCTTAAGATTTCACTTGGGCACATATTCCAATTTGTGCTACTTCTTGGATAAGTTGAAGCTTTTTATGTAGCTTTCCATTTTGATCACTGTAACCAGCAGTTTCTGCTTTTCCTCTAGGAGCCAAGCCATGGTCCAACATCATGGAGATACTGGAGGAGAAGGATGGGGTTGATACGGAACTACTGGTTTATACGATGACCTTGGTTAACAAGGTTTGTTCACTTTGTTAGCATGACTGGTGCAGATAATATTAGTGTTTCCAATTGTATCATGAACTTCCCTGTTGAGAGTATATGATGGAAGAGACCTGTCACAAAGAAGTTGCAGGACAAGCTGTAATCAATCAGCACGCTCCTGTTACTTGTGCAGCAGCAGCTGGGAGCAGAGGTGTTATTTTGGTGGATGCTGTGTGGAATTGTGGTCTGACATGGCTCCTCTCCCAGTGCTGACAATGCAGTGCTAAAGGAAAACATGACCAAGTAACTCAACAAATCAGCTAACCAAGGGGAGAAGAAAAGCAAGTGCTGGTGAAAAGATCCCATGCTCACAAAGGCTTGTGTTGTGCACAGTTTTCTAGTTCATATAGTTGATTTTTTTTTTTGCTATAATATAAATGTAATGAATTTAACAGGTCTGAGTGCTAGTAAAGATGCTTTTGCTTAAAAAAAAAAGTAAGATTACAATTTTTTCTTATTTTCTTATATTTTTGATGACTGGATTTACAAGTCATAGTTTTCCAGTAAAGTCAAATATTTTCTGAAATATTGGCTTATGCTATTGGGAGGGAGAAAATGGAAAGTTCTTGAAAGTTAGAAATTTATGAATGTAAATTCCTTAAAAATCAGCATCTAGTCATAGACAAATTGTAGGGGGAGGGGATACTAAAATTAAAGAATAATTTTTTTTAATAGAGCACAGAAAGCTGGCATACTCTTGGTAAACAAAATGGCTGTGTGGTTTTTGGTTATACTTAATAGGGCAGAATATTAGGAAATCTTATTATTACTCACTGTATTCACCTGAAGGTGCTGAGTTTGTTCATGGGGGTTATACACCAAGCTGCCAGCTTATTGGGCTCTTGGGTACATGATTGGAATTGTGAGTTGCTTTTTTGTTGGGTTTTTGTTATTTTGTTTTTTTTTTAATAAAATGATTTCTTAATGGCTGATATTTTCCAGCAAATATGTCTGAGAGAGACTAACCTCTCCTGGTGACATTATTGATCTTATGTACTTATGCTTAGAGTCACCCTTGCTCCTGATTCCACAGTAGTAAAGTTCCTCTTGAGTTTAAAAGACCACCTTACCTTACTGCTGTACTCTTTCTGAAGAGCATCACCAGTTATATATTCTTCTGTCTGTAGCTGCTGTTAAAGCCAAGGTGACTAGTCTTTAATGTCTCTGCTTTACATTTTGTTTTGTGTACTGATTCCTCATTCTGAGATAGTTCTTTTCATCATTTGCACACTTGTAACCTACCTGGTGTTTGACTTCCTCAATGGTTTTCCCTGCTAATGCTTTTCTTATCCTGTAGTTGATTCCTCTAGTCTGAGTTTTTCAGTACATTTAAGGCTATTTTTAGGAGGAGGTAAAACATGCAAAAAGAAAAAGCATGTCACAGTCAAAGGAGCAAGGCAGTTTTGAAGATCAAGGAAGAGAGGAATCCCACAAATCCACACTTATAATTATGATCTGGCTTATGGGCAGCTTTATGATGTTTTTAATGGGATATTTTTTCATGATTATAGAGAAAGCAGCAAGCAGCATGTAGCACTTGTAATTTTTTACCCCACAGAGAATACAAAGAAGACTCAGATGGTTTCAGCTTCTCTAGACAAGGAAATGTCAAAGTTTTCAGTGTGGTCAGAGTCCTCCTGAAGGATTTGTCTTAAGAGGAAGCATGCTTGTACTCTTTTTTCTTTCTGCATGTATCCATTTACAGACATGTATCCATTTACTTCCTGCTCCAGAGCAGAAACATATCTGCCCAGACATAAGAATTGCTTCAGTTCTTTTATCCTCTCCCTCTTTTTTGTTGATGCTTAATCAACTTAGTTATGCCAATATTTTATTAACCCTCTCTTAGTTTGTGAGGATTTAGGCATTAATGAATTTCTTAGATAAGAATGATCCCAGTGCAGATACTTCTGGTTATGCACAGTTCCAGTATAACCTTTGTTATTTTTCTTGGAGTCATTAGAAATTGAATTTGATATGCTTTAGGCTCTGAAAGTGGATCTGTGAGTGTAACGACAAACTGTGCAAAGAAAAAATATTTTATTTCTATACTTGAGAGTTCAGTTGTCCAGTTCTGGTCAACAACATGCAGTGAAAATTAGATTTACACTGCTGTGTGATTTAAAATTATAATAACCAACCAAAGGCTGCTGACAGCAGCAGCTGCCAGTAAATACTACCTTATGTTGCTCTTTTTCCAGTCTACAGCTTGCCTTACCTTGGATTTTAAAAAAGCTGTACTTGAAGGTGGCTGATCTGCATATCAACATTAAGATAATATCCTATTATTTTAGGAAGTAAATGCTCAGAAGATCTGACTGTTCCTCCACCATTTTGCAGATAAAACATCTCATCCTACCATGCATGAAGGCATTTGGGTCAGAATAGTTGCTGTCTATGTCTTTCATTTGCAAGTGAGAGCCTCATAGTTGAACACTTTTCTATGATAATATTTCCAGATCCAAGTTAAAGTTCTACTGAATGCTTAGTGTGACAATTTAATTTTCTAAATCCTCAAATTTTTACTCAATGCTAGGTGTCAGTTTAGGAAGGAACAAAATAAATGTGGTACCTGTTTCAGCACTGTTAAAGATGTTTTAGTTTCATAGTCTTCAGTGGGTTCTAAACAGAGGCTTAAATCCTGTCCTGGAAAGAGACAAATTCTTAATTAAAGTCTGAACATATAACCTTAACACTTAATTGATCTTTAATCTTTGTGCTAAGAATTCCTGTTGTCGTGGATTTCACCAGTTAATAATCCTGTAATGACTGAAGAAGAAAATGTTGCTGTGGTGTGTTTAATTAGAAAAAAAATAAAATTAAAATGTACATTGTTGGTGCGCATATTTCAGTGGCTTACATCACAGGAAAGAGATGCTTTAACAAGACAGCTGTATCAGCTGCCCATTTCTCTCTCATTAGTCATGTAATCCAGACCCATTTTTCTGAATGTAAAACTTCTTGGTGCAGGGAGGCAGCCCAGAGGGGCTCCTGTTTTCTGCACTCCGCTGCTCAGAGCCACCTTGGAAAAGATGGGCTCCAAAAAAAACCAGTATTCACAGAGCACAGTTCATCCCAGGCATGAGAAGATGTAGCTCTCCTTGGAGAGGGCCTGAGTTTTGCATTTCTTTCCCTTGCTCTTTCTCTCCTCTGCTGGGAATAGAGATAAATTACTTAGCTGATTGAATGGGAGAGAGGAAACTACTTCAGAGTAAACTTCTCTCTGGTGAGCTAATACAGAAAAACTGAGTTGCTCCCAACCTGTGCCCTCAGATATTTTATAGCAACAGCTCTGCATAGACTGGTGCCTGTGGTGAGGGATGTCTTTGCTCTGCAGGTAGACAGCACAGTGTGTTCAGTAGTTTCTGCTCAACCTGTGCAGGATTAAACTAGTCCTTCTGCATCATGCATAAGGAGCAGTAAAAATCAGCATATATTGATTAGGAATCAGTAGGAAGCTGGAATAGGAATTAAGGAGCCAGTGTACCTTTAAAAGACTTTTTCATTTGAAAGGGAGCAGAGGAGTCACTATCTCTGTAACACAAAGCAATTTGTGCTCAGGAAAGATGACTGTTGTTGCAGGTGTGGAGGACAGTAGGCACATGGTGCAGGATGTTTCCTGCTATCCTGACATTACACAGCTGTGCATTGGACTTTTTCTTCTTAAGGCTAAACTTAATAGAATCAGTAGGAACTGAGCTTTACTCTTTTTAGCTAAGAGTTTTGGGTTTTTTTTCTCCCTCTTTGCTTTTATTCCTGTGTTTGATGGTTTAACATTCTCTGTTCTTTAAGTCTGCACTTGACTGCAGCCAGAAAGAATCCAACTGTGTATTTTGAAGACCTACATTTTCCATACTTTTTTTATAAAATAACAACATTGATTTGTTTTGCCAATTATTCATTTTTCTACAAAGTGCAGAGAGTTGTTTGTTAAAAGCTGTGCCACTTGTTTTTTATTTTCTATCGGTGTCTCTAATCCCACATCATGGGGTTTACTTTATTGAAATCATACATAGCACCACTTGCCACCCACTTTTAAAATCCTTTGTTTAATTCTTTTCAAAACAAACAGATTTAAATGTTTTTCTTTTGATTCTTAGACGCTGTCAGGATTGCCAGATCAAGACTCTTTCTACGATGTGGTGGACTGTCTGGAAGAGCTAGGCATTGAAGCTATTTCACAGAGACACTTGAACAAGAAAGGAACAGACTTGGACTTAGTTGAGCAATTTAACATTTATGAGGTAACATAACATGCCCTGTTTTATGCATCTTACAGCTTGTGCAAACTTCAAAGCTGAGAACGGGGGGGGAATGTAACCTAGGTGAAATTTGGTTATCTCCCCTATTTTAAAAGAAAAACATCTGGTTGCTGTAAGTATTGTACACATTTGCATATGAGACCTGCTGTGGCACATGGCTGCCTTTAATGCAAAGGCATTTCGTATTAAAGCTGGGGCATAGTCCAAGGCAAACCAGCACATCTACTAGCCTCCTTTCTGTAGCTGCTAGTTATACATGGTGAAGCAAGTAGAAGTTCTTCCCATGTGCAAAAGTATTCAGCTCATCAAAAAGGTGCAGCTGAGCTCAACTTCACAAGTACCACTTGTTCTGCAGCTCAATATCCAGTCAGTCCATGTTTAAGAGTTTACACTGGACCAGATCCTATGCAGTTTGCAGCAATGGAGTAATGAGTGACTCCACATTTACCACCCAGGTATAAAATATCTACTTCTGAAGAAGTTATATGTAGGGGTAGGAAATCCAGTTTCTTAATAATTAGCCTTTTTTCAGATTTTGGGAAGTGTTGGAGCTAGGAGGTTTGGGCCGAAGTTGTAATGTAAACGTGAATTAGTGTTCTCATATGACAAAATTAAATTACTTCATCTCTGCCTAAGTCCAGGGAAGGATTTGATAGATTTGATTCTCCATTTTCTCCATCAATTCTATTCCCATGCCACTTCACTAACTAGCAGAGTTAAGCTTTATATTGAGCAATTTTCAGGAAAAAGAAGAGAATAAGAGGGCTCAGTAATGTTCTTTCTTTTTCTGTCATCAGAGGCATCATCGTATAACACAATCTTTAAAATATAGTAATTAATCTTAAGAGGACGGATTGCTTTTTTTGTGCATGCTGCACCTACTGAAAGACTTAATTGCAGAATTGGCAGTTGCCTTAGCTGGCTGCCAGCTTTTTCTTGATGACCAAATTAAATTTAAACATGTCTATGCAGGTTCTTTCTTTTATCTGCCAATCCTGTTTTTTACCTGAAAAATCTGTTTTTCCTCACAGAAACAGATTTTACACCCCAAGCAGAGATATCTCACTTCCCATTTTTGGTGTTTTTTTTTTTTTTTAAACTTCTGGTAAGAATTACCAGAGTAAAAAGACTAATAGAAATAAGAAGATAGGCATTCTTTTGATGGCACACATCACCATTTCTATACCTCTGCCTATTCGAGTGGATCTCTCTCATACAATGACTATTTAGATGTTAGACTGCATTTCAGATGAGAGCCACTAGATCCTGTGTTGTTTCTGCCAGGGATCTTTGTCCTCATGTACCATGAGATAACAGGTAGTTCACATTGGCACATCAGGGGTGTGCAGCAGTTTGAAATCCTTGGCATTGCAACCATGCTTTAGTCCTCTGCTATTTCTTGCACACTCTAGATTGTACCTTCCATTTAATCACCACAAGTGTCATGTCTGAACATGAGGAAATGTTGAATCAGTCAATGCATGGATAACTTCACTAAAACCAAATCTTCACCTAAGTATTTTGTAAGGATATAAAGAAAACGAGTTGTCCAAGACCACTCAGCTTCCTTGAAAATTCGGTCCCACGTTAAAAAGAAAACAGATTAGGAGATACATAAATATGTTGTTACAGGTCCTGTAGTGTTTTATGTGAGGCATCAGTGTATAATTCCACTGTTAGAGCTGCCAAGTTGCACTAATGGATAGACAGTGACTTTCAGGGATAGCTGTAGAAACAGTGACGCTAACCGGAGTTAATCATGTTGAGACCAGGAAATTTTTAAGCCTAGTTGTGAAGACCTGTGGCAGCTTAAGCGGCCATGTCGGCCTTCTTGCTTTGTTTCTCAGGTGACCCTGAGGCATGAAGATGGAGATGAGAGTGCTGAGCCCCCTCCCAGCGGGCGCAAGGATCGGCGGAGGGCCAGCCTCGGTGCTGGGGAGCGCAGGGGGCTGGAGCGCCGGCGGAGCCGCAGGCACTCGGCACAGAACGTCAAGAGCGCTTTATCAGCCCCTGCCAGCCCCTGCGGCCAGTCCGGCTTGGTGCTGAGCCACGGGCAGCGCGTGGAAGAACTCGGTGAGAGGTAAGGGCAGGAGCTGAGGGATACTCCTTTCTTCTCCCGTCACTTTTTGCTCGTTGCACTTTAGTAATATGATAGGCTTTTGTTTATCTTCCTCTTTTCATTGAAATAAAAATGATAAAAGCAAAAGCATATTCAGAGTTTGAACACCAGCACAAAAAAAGAAATGAATTTGTAGGTGACTTACCTCCATAGCTAAGTTCTTTGGCTCTATCCATCCTCAGTAAGTGGACCCAAACCACACAACATAGAGCATTTGGTATGAGGACTAACTCAGCCTAATTTCATCCATTGACAGATTTTTTATTCACTTTGTCCACACAACGGAAGATTGTAACAAGAGCATGGAAACATTAATTCAGAACTATTTGTCCTGTGTATGTTACAGTTCATTCTTATTTTTTTTCCTCCTCTTCATTCCAGCATAAATATTTGCCTTTGAGGCTACAGCAGAGTAGTGAATATATCTAATGTTTTATAATTAGCCAAAGGGAGGCAATAATGGCTAGCTGAGCAGCAGTCTGCAACAGTGGAGTCAGTTGAAGATGGTGTCCTTGCCAGTCCTGCAATGGTTGCCTTAGGCTATGTGTGCTTAGGTAAAAAAGGAGCTCCAGATCCTCAGCATGTCTGACTGCTGCACAAGGGGGCTGGAAGTAATTCACCACAGTTACATGTCTGATCAGCTCTCCTCTCTTTGATGTCAGTGGAGTGCAGCAAGCACTGGTGGGCCTTCAGTTATCTAATGTGTTCTACAAGCCTCAAATTTTGACAAAGATGAATCAAGCTCTGAGACTGGCTGTTTGTTGATGCTAAAGGGAATCTGGCTGACTAGCTCAGGTGGTGATACCTAAAAGCTGCAGACAGCCAAAGCTGGACATTGTCCTCTCACTGCTGAAGAGGCAGTTTGAAAAACTAAAGCGTGATCTGTAGAAGAGCATATCTTGTATTAATTATAACTTCATTGAGGGTTTCTCTTGGTTAGCAGGGGATGTAAACTTAGAACCTTAAAATCCTATGTTGCATGTAAAGCAGTCCTTCTTGCAAAGAGAGCTAGTTTGACTAAAGTTTAATGGGTTCTGGCAATATGAAAATGTAAAACTCCAGATAACTGAAACAGTAGTTGTATACCACATACGTAGCACTTTATTTTCTTTTTTTTTTTTCTTTTGGCATTTGACAACACATTAATGCTTGTTTTCCATCACCTTCCGTGGCCTGGTTTTTAGTGGGCTGACAGCTGAGAGCCCCACAGTCTTACAGGCTGATAACAAGGATGACAGAGTGCATTTGAGGATGAGTTTAAAGCATCTCCAGTGTGAGTACAGCTGGGAGGTTCAGCTGCTCTGCATGGGATGCCTTGTGCATGACCTTGGGCCCTGCTTCAGGATTTAACAGTATGACTGGGAATCTGTAGCCATGAATGTGGAGCACATATTTATGGTTATATGATTTATATGATTTTTTTTTTTTGTTAAACTGATGAATTTGGATTGGAAATGAGGAGATGCTTCTACTCTGCAGAAATTGTTCATTCCCTTACTGTTAATTAAACAAATAGAAGCCATCCAGGGCAACAACTTCTACCAATATGTTTTTTCACTATTATAGTGTATGCTTGCTAGCTTTATTTTATAGTCTTCAGTAACTTCTGATAAATTTATGTTTGAGCGAATTTTTAGTGGGAGTAGAATACAGGTAATAAAATCACAACAGCTTAGTTTCAGAAGCTCTTTGAAATATTTTTTAAGCAACATAATATAATTGCAATAATCATGCTACTTTTTGATAAAAAAATTATCCCGTTCTTCTCCACACGCTCTTTGACAGTGACAATTTTAAAGCATAATTTAAGTTTAAATACAAGAAAGAAATCTTTATCTAAGCAGTGAATTTTAATTTTGTGTTGCAGTTATCTTCTGTACGACAATAATTAAATTCTCTTGAATGCCATTTGGAATATCCAACTTGCTCACCTGGCTCTGTAAGGAAACAGGCATTCAATTATGAATGTGTGTAATTCTGATCTTTACTTTGCATGTTAGTTAAATAAAAATAGTGCCTCAGGCCCCACCTCATTCTTCAGTCCTCTTGGCAGGTAAAGGCAGGGAATTATTTGTAGCTGAAAAATCAGATTTTTTTTTTTCCCATGGCACATTACAGACTGCACAGTATATTCAGGATTTGGGGATATAAGTTCAATGCTCAGTGAAATTGTTTAAGTTACCATAAAAAGAAGTTAGTCAACAGTTGGATCTTCCATAATTCCCATTTTTCTGGTAAAGTGTTTCTGATAAACAAGCTTTTCAGATAAGCAGATTCTGTCCTTCACATTTTTAGATTCATTATCTGCCCAAATCTGTAGTTGTGGTAGGAAGAGGAAAAACAGTCTTTCTGCTTTATCTTATTCCAGTAAGTCTCAACTTTCAGTGAAATAGTCCAGATGTGTGCAACAGTATCTCTATACCTGATAGCTAAATTGAGGGAAAAAAGAAAAAAAAATTAAAAAAAAAAAAAAGGAGAAGCCTTATGGCTTCTATTCATTAATGTTTAGGCAAAAAAATAGTGAAGTTGAAAAGTTGAATGTGTCCTTTAAGGTTTTTACATATTTATAGAATGTGAATTAGGCTCACATGGAAAGAGGTTTTCTGGTGTCAAATTTTCAAATTTGAGCATATGGTCTTCAATGCAAGGTATTTATTGGTTTAAAGGACTTGAATAGATCTATCTTGTAGCAATCTGTATTTAAATTTTAAAATCCTGTGTTAGAATATGATGCAGGCTTCACCTGATTTTGTCAAAAGAAATGCTCATTATCACCATTATGACCCTGTTACTTCCATTGTTAATGTTGTAGAGAGGAATCTATACAAATGGATAAAAATTACTTATTACCTCTGTTAATTGAAAGTGACTTCTGTTCAGCCATGAAAGAACTGTCTCCTGCTAATGACCTTCTGGTTCATAACCCTGGTTCCTCTTGAGAAAAGAAAAAGAAATTGGCAGTAAGTTTTTACTTTTAAGTGCTGTATTTCCTAAAAAATAGTTACAAAATGAATTTCAGTCTTTATTCCTTCACTACATTTTCTTTCCCAGTAGGAATTGTAACAGTACTAATGATAATCTTAGTGTGTTGTTCCTGCTGAAAACTCTAAACTTTGTGTGTGGCTGCAGATGTCTTATGTCTGCTTTTACAGTGGATTAGATCCAGTGGAATTTGTTCTGATGGACACAGTTAGAGATTGAAGTCGCACTCTCACACTGTACTAAATTTTATTTTGGGAAATATTCTAGGTTATTTTTGGACTTCTGTACCAAAATCAGGAGAAGGTTCAAGTTCTTTCCCATCATTCTCCTTCCCACAATGTTCATGGTTCTTTTATTTCTAGCTCATCAGCTGTTTTGGCAATGGCTTTGCTTTTGTTTACCACATCAAACAGGTTGTCCATAGTCATCTGCTTTGTGTCAACCGATAAGTCTTCCAAAAAGAGAGAAATTCGTGGTGCTGGTAAAACAATAAAAAAAAAGACAATATTGTCTAAATTCTGTTCTGTTTCACAATGCTCTATATCCAGAAAAGTTGTCTGAAGTCAATGGAGTTGGTCTGATCTATGCCAGGCTAATTGGGAACAGACATTGGGTTTCGAGCTGGGAAAAGTTGACAGTAAATGCTAAGGGCGACCGAAAGGAAAACTTGCAGGCCTTTTTCATCCACTTGGCATTCTTTTTCCAAACTAAATGTATTGCTTTTTTCCCTGTGGTTCAAAACAAATAAGGATCCAAATCTGCTTTGTGTTAAAATAGTTTTCATGGAGAGCAAAGCCCAGCCTGATGTGCTGGTTACTGAATAAGTAAGTAAAGAAGTTGATAACAGCTACTAACCAAGAAAGGCTGAAGGTTGATTGAAAGGTCTGTACCTACTCCAGCATACTTTAAGATGCCTGTCCTGACCAGCAGCAGGTCAGCTTTGCTAAAACTTCTTTCTCTTACTATGGTGGCACAGAGCACCAATAAGCCTGGTGGAAATTTCGGTCCTGTTAACATGATGTTTTAAATGCTGTGCTGGAGGTACCTCCTAAGGTTTTCTGCCCTGGTCCAAACTGAGTGCTCTCAGTCTGTGGTCTAGCATGCTGCTTCTTATGCAGTAGGCTTTTAAACACATTCTTTCATGGATTGTGGTTTTTGTTTGTTTGTTTGTTTTCTTTTTAAAGTAAAGCTAGCTTATTCCAGCCACAACATGGACAGAGTCGGGGTAAAATCCAAGGAGTGGCATAGGACTTGCACTGGATTTATGTTGTTATTGTATGCAGTGATTTCTGACTAAGTAAGCATTAAAAGGCAAATTTCTGTCTCTCTGTCTTTTAGTCTCATTCTGACTAGGTTTCAGAGAGTGAAAGGCAGACTGTTCAGAAGTTCTCACTGCTGTCTCCTGCATGGCATAGCTTCTCTGAGTTCTGTACATCCAAATCAGAAACAAGTGCTCCTCCCACTTTTTCAAATAAATGTTTCACCTTTTGCTGTGCATTTCCCTTTCTTCAGTACTGCACAGAGACCATATTCGTTTCTTGCCCTGGGTGTCCCATCAGAGCTGCATCAGCCAGACCTTAGCAAACATATTCAAGTGAGCTTCTGGGAGATTTACACTGACACCTCTTACAAGCATTTGAGTGAACAGCTCTGTCACTGTGGAATTAGTTACAGGTCAAAGACTGAGGTTTATGAAGTTGTAAATAGCTAGAATTAGGTATTTTCCTCTCTTTACTAGACTCTGCTTTTTATTTCCATAGCTTTGATTTGTTTTATATTAAAAAAAAATCACCAAAGAATTGCTAAGACTGATCTTAGAACATTCAGCTAGAGATAACCTGGCCATGGTTAGAACTTTCTTTTCAGTATTCCTGTGTTTGACATCTAAGAAATGAAAGAACTGATTGCCATCTTAAGAATGTACCAGAGTGGAGTCTGCATTCTGCATCAGTGACCAAAGCTGGCTTTAATAAGCTTTCTCTTAGTAGACCATGACACTAAAAAGATAGGAGGAAGACCAACTGTTCAGGTCCACCTGAGGCTTCCAGATGTTTCAATTTGAAGAAAGCTGGCCTTCAGGAGAGCTATATTGATAAAATAAAAACAACAGAGAAGCAAACAGGGAATTATGTATCCATGAACTTGGCTTTTTTTAGGATCCTATCTGGAAGCCTGTTAGGACTTTTCCTATGAAAGAGTAGCACAGGGAATTGCAAAGTTTCCCACACATTTCTAGCCTAGCTGAACACAGCTCCATTGCACTGTGCACCCTGGGCTCAAGGTCTTTAACACCCTTTATGGTCCTAGAAAAAACCATGGAAATAGTTGTCTAAATAAAGGAAAGCTGTGCTGAGAAGTCGTAAGGTCCTGTTTGTTAGAAAATGCATGTTTCTGATGTTTGAGGATTGCCAAGATGCAGGCAGAGATCGTGATGCTATTTTGGTTTTACCAGAAAACAATGAATACAGCTGAGCCTCTGATGCTAAGCATTTTTTCGGCTCAACTTTGGATTCCTGACGAGTTTCTAACCAACAGCACAAACCTTACTTTGCTTATTCGGCCCCCATTAACTGATTGTTCAAATTGCTTCATGCAGAGCCAGGACTGCAGCGTTGGTTTTTTAAAATTATCATTATTTTCCATGTTTTCAGACATCCCACACTGTAACTAATCTTTTATTTTTTCTCTAGCATTTACTATGGAAAAATTCTAGTTTTTGTCATGATATCTCAAGTTCTGGTGACTTTCCACAACACAATAAGAAAAGATTTGATTGTATAAATACTTAATGAGTATAGATCAACGATACAGTGGTGGGTGGGGTTTATTTTATTTTATTTAGGATCACTTAGAGTTGCTGTCTGTGTCAAATATGATGAGTGGTATATAGGTATGAAACAGCAAAGGGGGGAGACTCAGCATCATCATTTGCTGTAAGACTCAGGTTGTGGTATAGATTACTAAAGGCCCAGATGAGAGAAGGAGTTAATTTCTCTTTTATTGCTGTAATAGAAAGAAACATGTTGGGATTTTTTTCCTTGATGTTTATCTCTGGTTCCTAGTTTTGGAAATTTAAAACAACTGAGACATGAACTTAGACAAAGAAAACATCTCCAGGAAAAACATGCACATATCTGTGGATGTGAATCTCTTTAATACATGTACATACAGATAGAGATACACATATACATATGAGCTGAGCTACCTAGCTTGGGTGTGCTGTGACATTGAATGGCATATAATCAGTTATGAGGGAGATAATAACTTTTCACAGTTTGGTTGATATGGGTGAATATTAAAATGGGATGTAAAAAATAAGAGGTTTGGAAAGATTTATCAATGAAATGAAATGGCTTGGTAAGGTAGCCAAGGTAGTGTCTGTTCATAGCATCACATCATTGCTGTCAAAGACTTTATTAGTCTTTGACAGCAATACCATATAAAAATCTAACCTTCTATTTTAAGTCTGGAGCAGGAGAACACATTAATTTCTCCAGTGCAGGTAGGATTTGAAGCATTAAGTCAAGCAGATTCAAAAGTAGAACCCTAAAAGTGTGACATTTTCAATCTTACTCTTTGTGAGAATATCTTGGAAGCTCCCATAAGGAATGCAGTAGAGGAAGATACATAAGATAGGTTAAGAAAAAAAACTTTTAAAGCCATACCAGAAAAGAGGACTGCATTGATGTATAGATAGGGATTGACCCACTATTGATCCAATAAGTAATAATAACACAAAAAAAATCAAAATTTACAACTTGATGAGTATCTCAGGTCCAGGTCCAGTTGCTGTTTCAAGTTGATAACAGCTTTTTTAAATACTAATTAAAACATCTCTGTAGGTGTGTCTGGTTTTCTAGTAGGGATACTCTCTTCTGACTGCATGTCTTGCTGAAAGGAAACATTTTATGCTTGGTATACATGCAGAGTCCAGTTAAAAGCATTTTGCTGTAAAGGCAATGGTAGATTTTCCTATTTGAACTTCAGGAGGAATCAAGAAAGCACTGAAATTTAAATAGATTATAGCTGCATGGCAAATGAAATCACAGCAAGACTTAGCCTAATTATTTTACTTTGGTTTTTTCCACTGTGTGTTTACCTTTCATGAACTACCTGAGGAAATGCAATGCCAAACCAGGGCATGAATGCATTTCTCTGGATCTGTATGGTAGTGTCTTATGCATTGGAATGTACATGCATTAGAGAGTTCAGCTCTCCAGTGTGTTGCCAGTGTTTGTAAACATGATCCTCTGAGAACAGGAAAGGTTTTTTACACATAGGATGTGGTGGGGAGGGGGAAAAAAAGACAACAACTTGGTAGGACGCCATTTCCCTTTGAAGGGTCAATAACAGTGGCCTTCAACTGTTAACCAATATGCTCTTCCAAGCTCTGAAAATAACATTTCTTCTCTCTTTCTGTATCTGTTTCAGTATATCTTGGTCCAAAAGTCTATCTGCATCATTATTCTTTTTCTTTACTTTTCTGATCTTAGAAATGTACAAACAGCAATGTGGTTTAATGATCAGAGAGTTGTATCTTAAGCAATGTTCTGCTGTCTTGCTGTGCTTTGAGGTGTCCTATATAAACCAGCTGCAGCAGTTACACAGCTCTGGAGGTGTTGCCTAGGTATTATTTAGTTGTGAAAAGCTGATCATAATTTCGGGATAAAATGTAACAGGGACCTAAAGATAAAAGACAGATATGAAGGCATAGTGAGTGCACGTACTTCTCAGCATTTGACATTTCCTCACCTTTTTGTCCGAACTGTTTTCTTTATTTAGGGCAGAAATACCAGGGTCATTTTCCTTTTGACCTTTGTAATTAATCACCTTAGTCTTCCTGTATGCAGAAGGTCAAATTTTGAGGTTTTGTAAGTACATTGTTATCCATATAATTTCATGTCATTTTATCTTCACATACTTGCACTAACTGTAGTGGAATAGAATTAGGTAGTGGGGTTAATAGGTGGTTTCTTTAGTTTTATTTTCAATGGAGGAGGAAAGTGTATTGCCGTATCTTTATACAGACTTATAAATGTTGAATTTTAATTATTTCCACTTTTAGCTTTCATCTAAAGGACTCGTTGAATCTGTTTTGGAAGCTAGGATAGAAGAAAGGAAGAAGCAACCGAAGTGTACCAAAGCATTTGTTTATTTTACATGGATTTAGGAATTTGGCTATGAATTGTGCCATCTAAGCTATAAAAGTGGAATCGAACACATTAATTGAAGAAAATGGCAAGCAATGACAAGAGAAAATAAAATTACATCCACTGTGATTTATATCTTTCCTTAATGGAACATTTTTCAGATTCTCTTTGTTCACTTGGAGTTCAGGGATGCAGCTGTGCACGAGGTAAAACAGGTCAGAGGTTTGCAGGAGAGAGAGTGGAAAACAACCTTGAAATGAAAATTTGTGAAATCAGCTGTAGTATGCAATTTAAAATAATATTGTGGAATGGGTAATGGAGGTCTTATTTCACTGAATTTGGCTTGAATCATAGAATGGTTGATGTTGGAATGGACCTAAAGATCATCTACTGTATCTCATGAGTTAACTTCTATGTGGTTTGAATGTGCTGACCAAAACCTTGGTAGCCTAATTGTGGCAAGATGATAATCTTTCCATTGTTCTATATTCTGGTTCATTACTGGTTAAATTCATCCTGAATTAAAATGATTTGAAGCACATTTTACCTTTTCAAAATTTCCTTTGATACCAAGCAAAGCAGAATGTGTCTGTGCTGATGCTTATTTTGTTGGCGTGGGTTTTTGTTTGGCTTGGTTGGGGTTGTTTGTTTGTTGGGGCATTTTTTGTTCCTTCAGCACATCCTTTGATGTTCTTTCTAGCTCTACCTTTGGGACTTTTTGGAGGTGAGTAGTGAGAAACTTGTGTTTCTGGGCTACGAGCTAGAAAGAAATCCTAAATTCTTTCAAGCTGCCTTCATCAAAACTCTGCAAAGAGGTTGAGGAGAGCCTGTAGAAGACAGAGGCTACATAAAACCTTGTACACATTGCTCAGCTCCAGGGTCCAGTAGGATAGAGAACAAGTTTTGGTGCTTTGAGTTCTTGTGGACTAAGAGCCATTGTCTTCAGAGTGCTCTTACTTTTAAAATCATCCAGCTGTGACTAGGTTAGGTGTGTGTGAGGTGCAAGGCCTGGCATCTCAAGGACTCTGCCCCAGCCTTCAGCTGAATTTGTAGAAGACATCCTTTCTTATAATTGCCTTTCATCAGTCTGAATTTATTAGTGCTTTTCTTTTTGCAGCTTGCTTTTGTTAAAAGAAGAGCACACATCCTTCCTGCCTGTGAGCTTACCCCTCTACTCTGATCTGTATTTGAGCCCCCTTCTGGGGATATTCGAGGACTCTGAAACTGTGAGGTTGGTTCTAAAAGAGTGTTGAGCACTTCCTGTATGCAGTCATTTCCTTTGTGCAAGTTTCCCTTGACCACACTGGCTTTCCCAGATTGGAGAGTGTGCCTGCCTCTGTTTGCACCAATCATCTCTGCAGCCAAGTCATACAGAGCCAGATCCTTCCCCTGGCTTTTCCAACCACTTGCCATATAGTTGCTGCCCTCCTACACTTAATATTAGCAAAAGATATTTACAATCAAAGTTTCTTCTAAGATTTTGACCTAGAACTCAAGGACCCTTGAGGAAGGAGTCATTGGCCTGACAGAAGAATGATTATTCTGGAATCTCTAATTTTTTTTTTCATATCCTTTCTCTGTGCTGTGTAAACTCCTGTTGTTTTAGCCTTGCCTTCATAGGGTGGAATAAATTCTCAAAGAACTCTTTCAAATTTATGAGATCCACCATATCAGATGAGTATTTCACTAATGATTTGTGGCATTTTGAGGCAGTTGAGGAGAGGAGAAATTTTGACATCACTGGTGGGAGCTTTAAACACAGCAAACATGGAGACACTCTTGTTCATATAAGCAGTAGCTGTGCTGCCAGCATTATAGAATGCATTGTGCTCTAAGGAGAGAACCATGATCCCACAGAGCTTCATGAGTTATTTCCCAAATCTGAGGCCTGGAGCTTGAGTTAGTAAGAAGGGATTATAGGAATGCTCCCTGATTCAACCATTTCTTTTATTTTTTTCCAGTAAATGAGTAAATGTGTGAAAGTTGAGAGGTGTCTGTGTAATGAAGGTATATATTTGTGAGCAGGACAGGGAGGTGATGAGATGACAACTGAGATGGTTACTAAGCCACCTTAGGAATGGTTGAAAGTGTTTACTCTCTAAAATGTTTGCCAGAGTATTGGAAAAGTTCCAGGCACTGCCATTAGCTTGGTTATTCTGTAACTAACTCTATATAAATGCAACAAATTTTGGATTGACCCTTTGCATTGCCCTCAATAAGTTCATGATCTCACACTGTAAATATTCAGTATTCTTATAACATGAAAGCTAATTCTAAATGGAAAAAAAAATAAAGCATCCATTCAGAATCAGAGGAAAGAACAAGCTTTCATGAAAATGCAAGGAATATGAGTGTCTTACAAACTTCATTACTGATTGTATATTTTTTTCTTTTTTGCCTGGAGCACAACCTAATGGTATATACATCATTAAATCAAGTGGAGAACTGTATCAATTGCAAATGCATCTTCCATGAGTCTGTTGGTTTGGGAAGGTGAAAAGCATAGATACAAGAGACGGGAGGCAGATTGTAGCTTTTTCATTATGTTTAATATAGTTTTCCTATTTTACTTTTGTGGTTTGTAGGTTGTGGAGGCTTTATGCATGACTTACACTTCTCCTCTGCCAAAATTACTGCTGAACTGAAGCCTGCTTTGACCATAGTAATGACTCTTCTGAAATAATTCATGTACTGGCATCTGATAACTTAAATATTGCTATTTGCTAATAGTCCTGAACTGATTTGGTCTCTGTTATTTCAAACTCAATGGTTCACCCTGTTCTGTTTTCCAGCTGAGCTATTGGTTACTTAGCAGGAATGTTTTATTTGGGCTAATTTAGGAAGCATGATGTCCAGTGCCAGCTGTCCCATGCCAGCACAATGTGTACTGTCCTTTAGGCCAAAAAGGCACAACTTAATGACTAATGAATTGAACATTGCTATTATCATGAATGCTTTTCATTAATGCCCCTGCAGGTAGGACAGCTGCAAATAGAAAGTAAAGCTCATGAAAAATCAATGGCAGCTTTTAATCTTAAAATAATAATTAAAAAATGTAATTAGGGGAAAGGATAGCAGTTTTATATCAGTAGCTACCCTTGTGCAAACACATACTTAGCAGGAAGTTTAAAGTGGCTAATATAAGAGGCCCATAACTCTCTCTTCATCAGTCTCTTCCTTCCATTTCGAATTTCATTGCATTTCTTTTCCTGGGGATTCATGTTGTTTTCTCTTCCACCTTCTTTCTTTCCATCCTACTGCATGACTCTTTCCTTGGTCTGACCTCAGAGAGGATGAGTATGAAGAGGAGGAAGAAGAACAGCCAGTCACAGAGCCCAATACTGAGGATGAGGGGGAGGAAGAGGCCAATAGGCAGGTCAAAACCAGGTACCAGGATTTAGCATTGTCCCTCCACCTTTTCTTCAGGCTCTGGCGTGAACTCACCAGCACAGTGTGCAGTGGTATCCACCTTTTCACTCACATTCCTTGCTCACCTGTTAAAACCACCCCCCAAGGAAATATTTTGCATTTAAAAGCTTTGGGGAGGGGGTGAGGGGTGGCAGTGCTAATGGAAGCACTCATTTATATAGGTTCAGTGCACTATGAACTGTCTGCACTTACCTTTAGATAATGCTCACAAATCCTAAAAGCTATAGTGAAAAGCTTAACTTTAAGCATGGTTTGGTTTAACTTCTTAGGTAAGGCAATGATGAAACACTGCAGTGCTTAGTTGAGGATGTTGCTTGGTTTCTTAGGTTTTCATTCCTATCTTCATACTACTACCTTATTAGGAATATCTGTTGCTGTGCAGTAATTTGACATTTTTTGAATGCTGCCTTAGATTCCATATAAATTTGTTCATGTTTTAATAGCAAAGAACTACTTTGAGGCAATACTGATATACATGTGTATATAATATATATATACACATATGTATATATAAAATTTTATAAATGCCTACCCATCTGTATAAGCAAATCGCCAATCAATATTCTTCATCACCTATCAATACTCTTGTTTAAAATTTTTCCACTTATTTCTGAGATATATATATATATATATATATATATATATATATATATATATATAT